>CM068372.1:55820673-57020673 GCA_034769895.1 Magicicada septendecula
GTCGGCAGTCACAACCTGAGCTCTGGCAGGCACAAAACTTGCAAAACCCGATTTTGTTGTGTTTCTACGTAAATTACAGGCCAAAACTAGGCGCGGACGCGAAAATTCGCCCAACATATTTTTGGCGAAAAAATTTGCAGAAACGAGATCAAAATAATGTAAAACGCAGTTTTCTCATTTTGCACGCGGAATCCACGTCTAATTTAGCTGCGTACGCGGTAAATAAGGTAAAATTGACGTTGTTAGGTTAACATGCAAATTACTTGGGTTTCGTGCAGATCACTGGAAAAGCAACCAACTCGTAGCAGCTCTGTGTTTCACTGCTGTACTACCGCTGTAAGTAATTATCCATTTTTTTTTTGCAACTTGCAAATAAAATTTTGTAATTTTAGTACGTAGGCTTTCACGGCCGGTCTCATTGTAAATACTTAAAACTTCCGGGCTGAAAGGCCGTGGTCGAATGCTTGATGTTGTGTAGCTAGACGTTTCGGGCACACCACCGGTGCCCATCCCAGTTGCTTGTTCCCAGTTCACTGGGCGACTTGTTCGGCATACCACCTATTACGAACATTTTGCTACTGAAGATGGCCACCGGTGGTTTGGCCGAAACGTCTAGCTACACAACATCAAGCATTCGACCACGGCCTTTCAGCCCGGAAGTTTTGAGGATTTACAAAATTTTGTAACATCCGGAAGAATTTGAAGATATTCTCTTTAAATGAAAAAATTGAAAGCTCGCAACTGCGTTGGTTTGGTCACGTGTGTAGGATGAATGAGGAAACACGAGCGAGCATGGGAGGCAAAATCAGATGGCAGAAGAGGAAGAAGGCGACCCAGAACGAAATGGGAGGATAACATCAAGAAGAGTGTAGAAGGCACAGGAGCAGTTTGGGCCCATGCCAGGACGAGTCAGCACGAGATGGAGAGCTCTCTCGAAAACCTCGGACACGGACGGGTAGAAGAGGATGAGTAAGAAGAAGAAGAAGTTTGCTGGTTCGGGAAACATCGCTATGAGTGAGTGGCATTTAGATTTTACAAATACAGATATGCGGACGTATTTGTGTATGTAAACAGCTGTAACAGCTGTTCTGACACGTACTATTTGTCGTACATAATCGACATTTACGTCAATCGACATCAACGACGGAACGATTACATTATATCGTTTAGCTAAGTTGAAAGTGTTCGCCATTTCGCCAAACAGTACAAATACATTTGCACGCGCACGTAACATTTCTTTTTTTCCCATTACTGGAAAGCTGCCATTGTGTTTGTAAATTAATTTAGAAAATTGCGTTTGTGAGCTTTTGAATACGTTTAGCATTTGAATTAACCTACTTCGTCTACGCTTTGATACTGTTTTCACTCGTCCGTGTAAATGCTAAGCGATTTACATTTAAGTAAATGTTATTCGTATGTACTCGCTTCTCGTCTTCGCTAAGTGTAATCATAATAATTTGTGAGATGCATAATACATCGTGTGTATTAGATTTCGTTGGCGCAATGTCTTTCTTCTTCTTCTTCTTCTTCTTCTTCTTCTTCTTCTTCTTCTTCTTCTTCTTCTTCTTCTTCTTCTTCTTCTTCTTCTTCTTCTTCTTCTTCTTCTTCTTCTTCTTCTTCTTCTTCAGCACTACAGCCCAACTTGAGCCCTGGCTTCCAACACCAATCTTCTCCAAAGTCTCCTGTCCATTGTCATCTCAGTGTAACCCCTCACATCCATTCTTCTGAGATCTAGCACATCATCCAACCATCTTACACTAGGTCAACACCTCTATCTGACTTGCGGCCTCAGGATTTTTTTTTGGCATACTCTGATCATCCTTCCGCTCTAGGTGACCTAGCCATTGTATTCGTTGAGCCTTCATGACTCTTACAACGTCCTCATGATTCAATATCTCATCTATCTCCTGGTTATTTATTTTTTTTCATTCGTCATCGTCTTTAACCGGGCCATAAACACGTCTTATGGTCTTTCTTTCAAACCTTCTTAGTGTTTCTTGTTCCGTTTTTTATTAATGTCCATGTCTCCCCTCCATAAGTAACAACCGGTCTCATAAGTGTCTTATATATGTTTATTTTTGTATTGAGTTTGCTTCTCAATAGTCTACTGTTAGCATAGGATGCCCTATTTCCTATTTGGTCTTGTCATGTATTGTCGTGTTTGTCGACCCTTCATTATCTGTCATGTTACCCAGGTATCTGAACTTAATAAATGCATCAAATGAATCATCCTCTATGCATAAATTATATAGATTTCTTCTCCTTTCTGATGCAGAAATTAGCATGTATTTCGTTGTGTTGATATTTACATTTAATCCCATTCCAGCGAATTTTTAATTCAAAACTCCTTGTATACCTCAACTAGTCGTTGTCATGATCTGGCTGTTATCACAACATCGTCAGCGTAAGTACATATTATTTGGCTTGTCTTATTTAGTATTGTTCCTCGCTGATCTATGTCTTTGATGGCATAATGTAGCGAAATAATAAAGAGGGTGGCCGATTACCCATCACCTTGCTTAACTCGCTTAGTAAATGCAAATGATTAACTCAGCATATTCTCATACTGAATTTTGGCTTTTGTGAATTTCAAGTTCGTCTTCGTTAACTTTATAAGTTTCAAAGGCACTCCCATATCCCGCATGGCTTCATAAAGTTTTACCCTTCGCACAATATTAAATGTCTAAAGTCCTGGAATAATTTCAAAGGTAGCCACTTACAAACATTCGCTTCCTGATAATATTCTCTTTTGTTCTCAAGATTGAAATATCGGTATGGAGAACCATACATGACTTCCATATTCTAAGATTTATATTTAAAATCATTTTCAGCCAAACAGCCAGGCTGTGTCTTACCTGCCTTTTTATTGCTGTATTAAATGAAAAATATTATATTGCATTAAAATGAAAAAATTATAATTTTATTGCCTGGCAACAAAATTATTTTATTTTTAACAATTACCATTGTTTCAAAAAGTTTAAATAAATTTTCAAGTACTTTACTCTTGTTAAAACGTATAAGGTTGCAGGTAAACTACCCCTTCCCCTTAACCGATCTTCACCAAAATCGAAAGTCATTGAGACCTCTACAATTCAGGGACGTATGCAAAAAATTATTTCATTCTGTTTGAATTTGCGGCTGTTATCGTTTGCCATAGAAAATACGCTTGATAAAAAAACGTTGCAGGTAAACTACCCCTTCCCCTTAACCGATCTTCACCAAAAACAAAAGGTCTTGAGTACTCTACAAATCAGGACTGTATGCAAATAATCTTTTCATTCTGTTTGAATTTGCGGCTGTTATCGTTTGCCATAGAAAATACCCTTGTTAAAAAAACGTTGCAGGTAAACTACCCCTTTCCCTCAACCGATCTTCACCAAAAACAATAGGTCTTGAGAAATCTACAATTCAGGGCTGTATGCGAAACATTATTTGATTCTGTTTGAATTTGCGGCTGTTATCGTTTGCCAAAAAAAAAAATTTCCCTTGATAAAAAAAACCGTTGCAGGTAAACTACCCCTTCCCCTCAACCGATCTTCACCAAAAACAATAGGTCGCGAGTACTCTACAAATCAGGGCTGTATGCAAAAAATTATTTGATTCTGTTTGAATTTGCGGCAGTTGTCGTTTGCCATAGAAAATACGCATGATAAAAAACGTTGCTGGTAAACTACCCCTTCCCCTCAACCGATCTTCACCAAAAACAATAGGTCTTGAGTACTCTACAAATCAGGGCTGTATGCAGAAAATTATTTGATTCTGTTTGAATTTGCGGCTGTTATCGTTTGCCATAGAAAATACCCTTGTTAAAAAAACGTTGTAGGTAAACTACCCCTTTCCCTTAACCGATCTTCACCAAAAACAAAAGGTCTTGAGAACTCTACAATTTAGGGCTGTATGCAAATAATCTTTTCATTCTGTTTGAATTTGCGGCTGTTATCGTTTGCCATAGGAAATACCCTTGTTAAAACATAAAACGTTACAGGTAAACTACCCCTTTCCCTTAACCGATCTTCACCAAAAACAATAGGTCTTGAGAACTCTACAATTCAGGGCTGTATACGAAACATTATTTGATTCTGTTTGAATTTGCGGCTGTTATCGTTTGCCAAACAAACAAAATTACCCTTGCTAAAAAAAAACCGTTGCAGGTAAACTACCCCTTTCCCTCAACCGATCTTCACCAAAAACAATAGGTCGCGAGAACTCTGCAAAACCGGCCTGTATGCAAAAAATTATTTGATTCTGTTTGAATTTGCGGCAGTTATCGTTCGCCATAGAAAAAAATCTACAGATAGACAGACAGACAGACACACAGACACACAGACACACAGACACTTTTCGGAAAATGACTTTTTTTCATGTTTTGAGTGTAGTAGAATCAGAATCTGCAATAATCTCGAACACGATTTTTTTTGCCATCACCATACTTCCATTCCTTAAGGAATATGGAAGTAAAAAGTAAAACAGAGTCTTTCCCTATTTTTACTTCCATATTCCTTAAGGAATGGAAGTATGGTGATGGCAAAAAAAATCGTGTTCGAGATTATTGCAGATTCTGATTCTACTACACTCAAAACATGAAAAAAAGTCGTTTTCCGAAAAGTGTCTGTGTGTCTGTCTGTCTGTCTGTCTGTCTGTCTGTCTGTCTGTCTGTGTGTCTGTGTGTCTGTAGATTTTTTTTCTATGGCAAACGATAACTGCCGCAAAATCAAACAGAATCAAATAATTTTTTGCATACAGCCCGGTTTTGCAGAGTTCTCGCGACCTATTGTTTTTGGTGAAGATCGGTTAAGGGAAAGGGGTAGTTTACCTGCAACGGTTTTTTTTTAGCAAGGGAAATTTTGTTTGTTTGGCAAACGATAACAGCCGCAAATTCAAACAGAATCAAATAATGTTTCGCATACAGCCCTGAATTGTAGAGTTCTCAAGACCTATTGTTTTTGGTGAAGATCGGTTAAGGGAAAGGGGTAGTTTACCTGTAACGTTTTATGTTTTAACAAGGGTATTTCCTATGGCAAACGATAACAGCCGCAAATTCAAACAGAATGAAAAGATTATTTGCATACAGCCCTAAATTGTAGAGTTCTCAAGACCTTTTGTTTTTGGTGAAGATCGGTTAAGGGAAAGGGGTAGTTTACCTACAACGTTTTTTTAACAAGGGTATTTTCTATGGCAAACGATAACAGCCGCAAATTCAAACAGAATCAAATAATTTTCTGCATACAGCCCTAATTTGTAGAGTACTCAAGACCTATTGTTTTTGGTGAAGATCGGTTGAGGGGAAGGGGTAGTTTACCAGCAACGTTTTTTATCATGCGTATTTTCTATGGCAAACGACAACTGCCGCAAATTCAAACAGAATCAAATAATTTTTTGCATACAGCCCTGATTTGTAGAGTACTCGCGACCTATTGTTTTTGGTGAAGATCGGTTGAGGGGAAGGGGTAGTTTACCTGCAACGGTTTTTTTTATCAAGGGAAATTTTTTTTTTTTGGCAAACGATAACAGCCGCAAATTCAAACAGAATCAAATAATGTTTCGCATACAGCCCTGAATTGTAGATTTCTCAAGACCTATTGTTTTTGGTGAAGATCGGTTGAGGGAAAGGGGTAGTTTACCTGCAACGTTTTTTTAACAAGGGTATTTTCTATGGCAAACGATAACAGCCGCAAATTCAAACAGAATCAAATAATTTTCTGCATACAGCCCTGATTTATAGAGTACTCAAGACCTATTGTTTTTGGTGAAGATCGGTTGAGGGGAAGGGGTAGTTTACCAGCAACGTTTTTTATCATGCGTATTTTCTATGGCAAACGACAACTGCCGCAAATTCAAACAGAATCAAATAATTTTTTGCATACAGCCCTGATTTGTAGAGTACTCGCGACCTATTGTTTTTGGTGAAGATCGGTTGAGGGGAAGGGGTAGTTTACCTGCAACGGTTTTTTTTATCAAGGGAAATTTTTTTTTTTTGGGAAACGATAACAGCCGCAAATTCAAACAGAATCAAATAATGTTTCGCATACAGCCCTGAATTGTAGATTTCTCAAGACCTATTGTTTTTGGTGAAGATCGGTTGAGGGAAAGGGGTAGTTTACCTGCAACGTTTTTTTAACAAGGGTATTTTCTATGGCAAACGATAACAGCCGCAAATTCAAACAGAATGAAAAGATTATTTGCATACAGCCCTGATTTGTAGAGTACTCAAGACCTATTATTTTTGGTGAATATCGGTTAAGGGGAAGGGGTAGTTTACCTGCAACGTTTTTTTATCAAGCGTATTTTCTATGGCAAACGATAACAGCCGCAAATTCAAACAGAATGAAATAATTTTTTGCATACGTCCCTGAATTGTAGAGGTCTCAATGACTTTCGATTTTGGTGAAGATCGGTTAAGGGGAAGGGGTAGTTTACCAGCAACCTTTTACGTTTTAACAAGAGTAAAGTACTTGAAAATTTATTTAAACTTTTTGAAACAATGGTAATTGTTAAAAATAAAATAATTTTGTTGCCAGGCAATAAAATTATAATTTTTTCATTTTAATGTAATATAATATTTTTCATTTAATACAGCAATAAAAAGGCAGGTAAGACACAGCCTGGTTGTTTGGCTGAAAATGATTTTAAATATAAATCTTAGAATATGGAAGTCATGTATGGTTCTCCATACCGATATTTACTTCCATATTCCTTAAGGAATGGAAGTATGGTGATGGCAAAAAAAATCGTGTTCGAGATTATTGCAGATTCTGATTCTACTACACTCAAAACATGAAAAAAAGTCATTTTCCGAAAAGTGTCTGTGTGTCTGTCTGTCTGTGTGTCTGTCTGTCTGTCTGTCTGTCTGTCTATAGATTTTTTTCTATGGCGAACGATAACTGCCGCAAATTCAAACAGAATCAAATAATTTTTTGCATACAGGCCGGTTTTGCAGAGTTCTCGCGACCTATTGTTTTTGGTGAAGATCGGTTGAGGGAAAGGGGTAGTTTACCTGCAACGGTTTTTTTTTAGCAAGGGAAATTTTGTTTGTTTGGCAAACGATAACAGCCGCAAATTCAAACAGAATCAAATAATGTTTCGCATACAGCCCTGAATTGTAGAGTTCTCAAGACCTATTGTTTTTGGTGAAGATCGGTTAAGGGAAAGGGGTAGTTTACCTGTAACGTTTTATGTTTTAACAAGGGTATTTCCTATGGCAAACGATAACAGCCGCAAATTCAAACAGAATCAAATAATGTTTCGCATACAGCCCTAAATTGTAGAGTTCTCAAGACCTTTTGTTTTTGGTGAAGATCGGTTAAGGGAAAGGGGTAGTTTACCTACAACGTTTTTTTAACAAGGGTATTTTCTATGGCAAACGATAACAGCCGCAAATTCAAACAGAATCAAATAATTTTCTGCATACAGCCCTGATTTGTAGAGTACTCAAGACCTATTGTTTTTGGTGAAGATCGGTTGAGGGGAAGGGGTAGTTTACCAGCAACGTTTTTTATCATGCGTATTTTCTATGGCAAACGACAACTGCCGCAAATTCAAACAGAATCAAATAATTTTTTGCATACAGCCCTGATTTGTAGAGTACTCGCGACCTATTGTTTTTGGTGAAGATCGGTTGAGGGGAAGGGGTAGTTTACCTGCAACGGTTTTTTTTATCAAGGGAAATTTTTTTTTTTGGCAAACGATAACAGCCGCAAATTCAAACAGAATCAAATAATGTTTCGCATACAGCCCTGAATTGTAGATTTCTCAAGACCTATTGTTTTTGGTGAAGATCGGTTGAGGGAAAGGGGTAGTTTACCTGCAACGTTTTTTTAACAAGGGTATTTTCTATGGCAAACGATAACAGCCGCAAATTCAAACAGAATCAAATAATGTTTTGCATACAGTCCTGATTTGTAGAGTACTCAAGACCTATTGTTTTTGGTGAAGATCGGTTAAGGGGAAGGGGTAGTTTACCTGCAACGTTTTTTTATCAAGCGTATTTTCTATGGCAAACGATAACAGCCGCAAATTCAAACAGAATGAAATAATTTTTTGCATACGTCCCTGAATTGTAGAGGTCTCAATGACTTTCGATTTTGGTGAAGATCGGTTAAGGGAAAGGGGTAGTTTACCTGCAACCTTATACGTTTTAACAAGAGTAAAGTACTTGAAAATTTATTTAAACTTTTTGAAACAATGGTAATTGTTAAAAATAAAATAATTTTGTTGCCAGGCAATAAAATTATAATTTTTTCATTTTAATGCAATATAATATTTTTCATTTAATACAGCAATAAAAAGGCAGGTAAGACACAGCCTGGCTGTTTGGCTGAAAATGATTTTAAATATAAATCTTAGAATATGGAAGTCATGTATGGTTCTCCATACCGATATTTACTTCCATATTCCTTAAGGAATGGAAGTATGGTGATGGCAAAAAAAATCGTGTTCGAGATTATTACAGATTCTGATTCTACTACACTCAAAACATGAAAAAAAGTCGTTTTCCGAAAAGTGTCTGTGTGTGTGTCTGTCTGTCTGTCTGTCTGTGTGTCTGTCTGTCTGTCTATCTGTAGATTTTTTTTCTATGGCAAACGATAACTGCCGCAAATTCAAACAGAATCAAATAATTTTTTGCATGCAGCCCTGATTTGCAGAGTACTCGCGACCTATTGTTTTTGGTGAAGATCGGTTGAGGGAAAGGGGTAGTTTACCTGCAACGGTTTTTTTTTAGCAAGGGTAATTTTGTTTGTTTGGCAAACGATAACAGCCGCAAATTCAAACAGAATCAAATAATGTTTCGCATACAGCCCTCAATTGTAGAGTTCTCAAGATCTATTGATTTTGGTGAAGATCGGTTAAGGGAAAGGGGTAGTTTACCTGTAACGTTTTATGTTTTAACAAGGGTATTTCCTATGGCAAACGATAACAGCCGCAAATTCAAACAGAATCAAAAGATTATTTGCATACAGCCCTAAATTTTAGAGCTCTCAAGACCTATTGTTTTTGGTGAAGTTCGGTTGAGGGAAAGGGGTAGTTTACCTGCAACGTTTTTTTAACAAGGGTATTTTCTATGGCAAACGATAACAGCCGCAAATTCAAACAGAATCAAATAATGTTTTGCATACAGCCCTGATTTGTAGAGTACTCAAGACCTATTGTTTTTGGTGAAGATCGGTTAAGGGAAAGGGGTAGTTTACCTGTAACGTTTTATGTTTTAACAAGGGTATTTCCTATGGCAAACGATAACAGCCGCAAATTCAAACAGAATCAAAAGATTATTTGCATACAGTCCTAAATTGTAGAGTTCTCAAGACCTATTGTTTTTGGTGAAGATCGGTTGAGGGAAAGGGGTGGTTTACCTGCAACGTTTTTTTAACAAGGGTATTTTCTATGGCAAACGATAACAGCCGCAAATTCAAACAGAATCAAATAATGTTTTGCATACAGCCCTGATTTGTAGAGTACTCAAGACCTATTGTTTTTGGTGAAGATCGGTTAAGGGGAAGGGGTAGTTTACCTGCAACGTTTTTTTATCAAGCGTATTTTTTATGGCAAACGATAACAGCCGCAAATTCAAACAGAATCAAATAATTTTTTGCATACGTCCCTGAATTGTAGAGGTCTCAATGATTTTCGATTTTGGTGAAGATCGGTTAAGGGGAAGGGGTAGTTTACCTGCAACCTTTTACGTTTTAACAAGAGTAAAGTACTTGAAAATTTATTTAAACTTTTTGAAACAATGGTAATTGTTAAAAATAAAATAATTTTGTTGCCAGGCAATAAAATTATAATTTTTTCATTTTAATGTAATATGATATTTTTCATTTAATACAGCAATAAAAAAGCAGGTAAGACACAGCCTGGCTGTTTGGCTGAAAATGATTTTAAATATAAATCTTAGAATATGGAAGTCATGTATGGTTCTCCATACCGATATTTACTTTGAATAGTCTTGTTCATCCGCTTCAGAAAAAGTGTCCTATTGTTCTTTTACTTCTTTTCCGTGCCCTTCTACCGTCAAGCGGCGGGGCCCTTCAGCCAGTTCTGATACTCCCTTCTATTATGAGCGAGACTTTTACTTCTAACGTTATCTTCCCCCATCTATTGCGCCAGCTTCTCGATAGAGTCAACCCATTCCAATCTTGGTCTTCCTCTTTCTCTCCCTCCGTCTGGGCACGCTTCCATTATGAGATTCGGCTTCCTTTCGACCATCCTCGTTACGCGACAAAACCATTGAATTGGTCATAGAACATAGAACAGATACACCATAGAACAGATCTATGATGGTCAGATTTATAATTAATTCTCTCTACTATGCTCTGTATGACGGTGGTTGGCGTGTGGACCCTTGGCCTATCTGCTGCCTCTCCCCCATTGTAATACTTCCGCCCAGGCTCGACAGGAGCTAATTGCCGCGTGAATCACCTCACTGTGCGTCCAGAATGAACAATTTTTTTTTGCCTCGCCCAATACTGGTAAAATTTTGTTATATTTGAAATCAGCGAAATAATACGATGAAAATGACACCAAACATGACTAAAGAATATTAAAAATTGGGCGTTATAAAACACTATGGACTGAAGATGTGTATTAAAGTAGTTGTTGAGCTTTTACCTTGAAACACCTTAAAATTTAATATTTTAATCGTTTATTTTAACACCACTACACGATGCGCATCGTATCGGACATTAGGTATGGATGCGCATCGTATCGGACCTTAGGTATGGATGCGCATCGTATCGGACCTTAGGCATGGATGCGCATCGTATCGGACCTTAGGTATGGATGCGCATCGTATCGGACCTTAGGTATGGATGCGCATCGTATCGGACCTTAGGTATGGATGCGCATCGTATCGGACCTTAGGTATGGATGCGCATCGTATCGGACCTTAGGTAGGGATGAGCATCGTATCGGACCTTAGGTACGGATGCTCATCGTATCGAACCTTAGGTATGGATGCGCATCGTATCGGACCTTAGGTATGGATGCGCATCGTATCGGACCTTAGGTATGGATGCGCATCGTATCGGACCTTAGGTATGGATGCGCATCGTGTAGTGGTGTAATTGTATACACGCGATACTATGACTTTATGTCTGGACTGATGTGCGACTGAAAGTTTTTATTTGTATTTTATTAACTTAACGTACTCCATGTGAGTGATTTTCGTTTTTACCAACCTGATGATGGGACCGTGAGTCCCGAAACGCGTAGTTGTTAAAATCAATGAAGTTGCAAGGAGGAGCACCAGTGTACCCGGATACACGAGGTAATATTAACTATAATTATAGTTATATGCAACTTGGAGACCACAACACAATATGTATAAAATTTTTCCAGTATTGGGTGAGGAAAAAAAGAAAAATTGTTTCATACTGGACGCACAGTGAGGTGACTCACGCGGCAATTAGCTGCTGTCGAACCCGGGCGGAAGTATTACAATGGGGGAGAGGCAGCAGGTAGGCGAAGGGTCCACACGCCAACCACCGTCATACAGAGCATAAGACCGTCTCAAAGATTTCATTTTACTGGCTTTCAATCTGCTTTTATGTTTCCGTAGGAAAGTATACTGTTCTGTTCCGTTTTCTAATGCTTTGTCTGGCCGTAGCTTGGCTTTTTCAGTGAATTTCTTCTTACGGACAGAAAGAGATTAGAAATCGAGTGGCATATTTGGTTCACTTCTTGTACCCGACGGTTTATTTTGTCATCGGCCACGGCCTAGCAGCCCGGTTCTTGATCAATTTAATAATATTGACACCGACCGTATGAGCTTACGATACAACATTAGTTTCTTCGGGTTTTCAAGTCAAACCATCGTTCATTACGACCTTCCAACGCGCTCTCTTCTTGTTGGGAAATAATCCAATACCCTTTAATGTCTTTGTGAGCGCTTTGGTTTAATACGGTTTAGGTTGCTTCGTACAGGAGGAAGAGTTGACCTAAGCCCTACAGGCCGGATATTTTTAATTTTCAACAATTATCATCAGCGTCTACTGTTTCTTATTTTCTCTTCTCTCTGTTGATGTTAATTAACTACTAGCGCACCTACGAAACACACAAAAACACACACACACACACACACACACACACACACACACACACACACACACACACACACACACACACACACACACACACACACACACACACACACACACACACACACACACACACACACACACACACACACACACACACACACACACACACACACACACACACACACACACACACACACACACACACACACACACACAGAAAGCAGTGTTAATAATTTAAAAATTTTACTACCTAAGGAACAGTTACCGAAACAGAGATATTTCACACTGATAGAGAGAGAAGAATCGTATAGACTGAAACACGTGTCCAGTTGAATAATGAGATGTTGTGAAATAACCGAGGGTTTCTTTATTTTCGTTGAAAATATTTGAGTAGACGGTCAGCATAGTTAAGCATTCTATAAACGTAAGGTTTCACCAAAACGTTTTTCAATAATTAAGCCGCAACTTGTTCACACCGCTCGTTAATATTCAAATGTGCCTCTGGTTTTCTTCTGGGACACACGACTGAACGATTTACTGCCAAAATAATTTATCGACAGGCGAGAGAAAGAAGGAGAAGAAGTTGTTTTCGTTTTTAATCTTAAACGCAGCGATAAAATAAACCCGAATAAATTAAACTTTTTCTCACTATTGGAAACTAGTGTCTTTCTCTCGACAAACCTGGCGCTATAAATGTAGCCACATTCCAATAAAATGTTATTTACGAGCACGGACAACTATTTCTCTTTTCAGTTTACGATATTAAATGTATTAATTAAACAGTAAACATTATAAAGAAACCGCACTCCAAGCATCTTGACGACTATATAAAATCACGCGTTATAAACCACGTGTTATGCCCATGTCATGGGTCTGTATGCTTGCTTGAGAAGACAATGTAGATTCTATAGTTTGTTTAATCGTTTAAGGTACAAATAAGAACAAATATTGACTACCTTATTTTTTACTTAATATCTGTTACGAGAAGAGCGTTTTAGAGAAATTGTTGAAAGTCCGCATCAGGAAACAAGTAATAATGTTCTTCTATTCGCTGCAGGTTACGACTTTAGAGTTTTAAACACTTTCTTTTTCTACTGGCGTAAAAACCCAGTGTGGGATTTTAGCGTCTTAAACAATTTTTCTCCATTCAACCCCGTCTCATCACATAGTCTTCTCCACCTTGTTATCCCCATAGTCCTAAAATCCTCCTCAACATCCTCGATCCATCTCTTCCTTGGCATTCCTTTGATCTCCTACCTGCTGGTCTCAATTCTAGAATTTTTTTTAGGAATTCTGTGTTTGTCCATCCTCATTGTGTGGCACAACCAAGCTAACTCTTTATACACCTTATTATGTCAGCTTCGTGTATTGGAGTGTTTACTTAATCATTCCTTCATATTCTCCACGAGACGTCGTTATTTTTCACTGGTCCAAAAGTTTTTCTCAGTACTTTTCGTTCGAATATTCTTAGACACTGTTCGTCTTTTTATATTAATACCCAGGCGTTATTTGCATATGTTACATGGGTCTAATTATGCTTTAGTATATATTTTTAAATTTAATGATTTTTTCAATGCTTTCATCTTCATTAATTCTGAGTGGGCGTAGGAACATTGGTTACCACTGAGGATTCGTGCCTGGATTTAATTGCTTATAGTGCTGGTGTAGTTTATTTGCGAGTCTAGGTAGGAAAATTCACTTGCGTGTTGAAATTCATAATTCCTGCATTGTAGAAGTTGTCTGTTGCACGATATTCTAGGGATATCCGTGTGTTTGGTTTTATTATCATTTATTTTCAGTCCTCTCGCCATTGTCTCGTTATCTATATTAATTACAGCTTCTTTCAATGAGTTCTTGTTTCTACTTATAACGGCTAAATAATCAGGACAGGTAAGCATTTGTGTATTTTTTATTCCTATATGTCCCCCTTAATTTCCGTCTTGTTGATTAGTGCTTCTAAAACTAAGCCAAAGAGTAAAGAGGACAGAGAGTCATAAACACCTTATTTTCCCAAAAGTCTATATAGAAAAACGCGGCAAATACCAGAAACAAATAACAAATTGGGATTCAGATCGCTGCCTAGTTAGATTCAAATGAAAGAAAAAAATAGCTCTCGTGGCAAGAGGACGGGGACAGCGTTATATAAGATGGGATATAGCCTACCTAGAGAGTTTTAGTAATGAACGTGTAAAAGAGGAGTACCAGGCTGAACTAAATTTTAGATTGCAGTATTATGGCAGTTCTAATGATGTTCATGAAGAACGAACTCATATAAAGATCTCAGTTAAAGAATCACAAAAACCGTATTGTAGGTAAAACAGGAAAAGCTAGAAATGAAGAATGGCACGATGATGAATGTAGAATGGTTGTAGAAGAAAAAAGGCAAGCCAGACTAAAATTCCTGAAACAGAATACTAGAGGTAGTAGGCCTATATATAATTAAGGTACAAATGCGAACAAGAGACACAACACAAAGGATTAAATTTTATTTAATTTTTATGACACTTGCAATACCCACATGGACATAGAGGATCGATTGCCGAAAACGGCGCTGACGAGACGTGGGTCGTCCGAGGTTGAAATAGGTGCCAGAACAGGTTTATGTAACCTAATCCTTGAAGCGAAGAAGAAGAAGACGACGACGAAAAAGTATTTGCTGTTGAAAAAAGTTGTTTAAGGCTTCAAACAAGACTTCAGGAGAAATTCGCTGTGTAGTTTCGCACATTCTCTCCCTCCCTCCTATCTTTCACTTCCCCTCCACCCCACCTCAACACTCCACACACACATTCTGATCTGAATAGCTAAACTTTTTTTTTTAATTTTCTCCGTCCGTACAGTAGAACCGATCGATTATAATTCCGCCCGCCGATTAAATAGTGTGAGAAAGCATATTTATACTTCAATATCGACCGTAAAGATTTCTGCAATTTATTTTGTTATACAGACAGAGCGCTGTGCAAAGTGACTGACTAAAATTGAATTTTCTCCCGTTTTGAATCGATTGATTGTTCGACTGAATACACACGAGTTTCTACTGTGGCTTTGATTGTTAATTCCAACGTGTATGAACTGCCTCCAATACGGATCTGATTTCCATATTAAACGTATTTCAAAGTAATGATATTTCTATGTGACAGCAGTCACCTTATTCATTGGTCGTTTTCGGACGAAATTTGTATGACGGCCATGAAGAATACTGACAATCTTCAAGTACCGTATTAGCATAATCTCGTCTCATCGCCGCTTCATATACGACAGTCGGTTGAAAAGTACGCGGAGCGAAGTCTGTAATTTAGCGGTAGAACTAAAATACTTGAATTTAATGAATGAACACTTGGTATAGTTCTGCATACCATATTTTATTTTCCTGACAATTGGTTCACCAGTTGCGGCAGTTTCAGAGGTTAGTTTGGTTCACTAGTTGCGGCAGTTTCAGAGGTTAGATTTGAGGGTTCTGGCCTCTGAAGCTGCCGCAACTGGCGAACCAATTGTCAGGAAAATAAAATATGGTATGCAGAACCATACATGACTTCCATGTTCTAAGATTTATATTTAACATTTTTTACTTGAATTCGGTTCGATAATTTCTAAAAAAAAAAAAAAAAAATCGCCCATCCTCAAACTACTTTCACTATTTATAGATATTTTTGTTATAATGAGGTAGTCGTTTAATATAATGTTATTTTCGAGTCACTTTATGTACACAAATTAGGTACTTTATTCTTATAAAGAAACTGAACTACGCAGATAATCTTCCCTCCTCCTCAACCGATTCCCACCATTAAAGATATTTACACTTTCATAGAGTAATTGTTTTATCATATGTAATTTCTAAGGTATCTTATCCTTCAAAATTAAATATTCGTACTTTACTTGATTTCAGCACAGCAATTTTCAAAAAATCACCCCCTCCCCCTTCAACTACCCACTCCATTTATAATTATCTCATTACCATTTTAAGTTGTTTAATAGGACTTTATTTTCGGGGCACTTATTTATTTTAATTAAGTATATTGTAACGTAACGAAAATACGGTCCCCGACGTTACATAAATCAACTTATAAGATTTAAAATAGAGAAAAAATTTATTAATTATCCACACTTGTAAAAGGTCAGAAACCCAATCCATGATTGATTCAATAAAATAAGAATACAAGGTAGAAAGAAAAGAAATTAATAATGTTAATAATTGTAAACCTCAAAGTTCAGTGAAAGGTGTAAACAACAGACATTGACAAAGAATGTAAAAACTAATTTAGACTGTTTCATAATAATTGATGTTTTAAGGGAGATGAGAATGAGTAAATGTTGTATGACTTAGGTTACTCAAATGTACCTGTTATTAATTGTATCATGTTATATTATTATCATGATAGTGATGTTATTTTTGTGTTAGCAAGTGAAGTTATTCTGTTAATAGAATACCAGGTAATTAAGTATTATGTGTTATCAATTTACCGTTATAGAGCTGTTGTTAAACTCAGTAACTGATTACTAATTAATTTCATTTTATGTGTTATCCATATGTCATGATAAAGCTTTTGTTAGACTTTATAGAGAATTATTTGTATACATGTACTTAGATAGTAGGATGATTATAATTGTAAACTTGGCCAAAAAGGCTTATAATTGTTAACGAGATACAAAAGAGTTTAGTAGAACTATGTCATAAATAGATAAAGGATTCTATAATATTGCAGATAGTAACAAGTTAAATTCAGAAGTAGATCAAGATATAATGATAGGCCTAACAACCAGTAACATTATATAGTAAGTCAGATCAGAAAGGTTAGGTAAAGAAATTTATAACAAATACTAAATAAAATCTAATGAGTTAGGAGAAGTTAATATTAATTGATAATAACAAATAAATAAACTCAAATTAAATAAATTCTTATAACGCCATAGTGCAATGATACCGATAGATAATGTTTTGTAACAGAAAAATAATATTTGTTAAAATAAGTAGACTAAGAGGAAACGACAGCAAAATATATAAAAGTTAGTAACAAGCAATAGGTAAAATTATAATAGGATATAATGGAAATTTAGAAAAGGATTATTTTGGTGAGTGGAAGAACATTGTATGAAATGGTTATAGTATAATATAATATCCAATAAGAATAAAAAAGATGGTTGCCAGGGACGACGAAAGAGATAGAATTTGTTGATTTGATTATTGAATAAATTTACATGAACGAAGACGGTTTAGTTAAAAGACGCTCAAGAAAGATTTGATCTAATTTAAATACAAAGTCCATACAAACTTAAACAAAATGAATAATAAATCACAATAGTATGATCCACTGTCATTCAACCGTCTTATATAATTGGACAATCTAAAACCTATACTTGAAAGTAACGAAAAATATAAAGGAAGAACTCTGATTGCAAAATTCAATAAAATGAACAAATGTTAACTTAATTAACTAACAAAACCAGAGAAATAACTACCTGCATAAAGTGATATAATCCTATAACGCAAAAGAAACGAAAATAAAACACCAAATTATATCGGAACTTCAGTTTCCACAATTCAATAGAAAAACGTAGTTGGACTCGAAATTCGTCGAAGCACGCAACCACAAAACTCGGACATTGGTGAGCAAAAGGAGCGGTATTCCTGCATCATCCCAGAACCAAAAATTAAACTTTATTTCAACTTGGAGCGAAGACTGACGAGAGCAAATTCATCTGCATGCTGTTATTGACCAAACAAAACGAAGAGGTTATCTGTACACTGCCTTATCGAGTCACGAGGCCGAGCGGACGGTAACTACAATTATTTTAAATATTATTTAATAAAAACTTAACTCTATATTGTAATACCTTCTATTCCTATTTATGCATTTTCTGATCTTACTAACAGTTGAAAGAACCTTCACGCCCTGTATTTAAAGAAATATAAAATCATAACTAAAATTAATATAAAACCTTGAATCCGATCGATAATCGATTACTTCTAACATATAGCCTTTTGTATCTACGTAAAAGAAACGTAGGTTGGTCCTAATCCTCTATTTATCCCCTCCTTTATTGATCTATAGAGTCCTCGCAATATTTTACTTTTCCATCCATTAATTCTTTTTCTTGGCCTACGAGATATGGAAATTAAATTGAACTATCTGAAAATAGAATCTAAACAAGTAGGCTTAAAGATAAATAACAAAAAGACCAAGGAAATGCGTATTAACCATAGAAATAATTCTGATTTGATACTAGACGGAAGAGTTATAGGAAGGGTTGAGGAATTTTGCTGTCTGGGTAGCATGGTTAGTCAGGATGGAGCTGCTCTTAGGGATGTGATAAGTCGTATAAATAAAGCAAAAGGAGCATTTGGACAGTTAAGACCAGTATGAAGATCACCCCATTTACGCAGGAAGGCAAAACCCAGAATATTTGACTCAAATATCAAATCGGTGTTGCTATATGGATGTAAGACCTGGAAAGTGACAAAGAACATTACCACAAGGTTACAGACTTTCATAAACAGTTGCCTGAGGTACATAATGAGAATTTGGTGGCCCAAGACCATCTCGAACAAAGATCTATGGGAGGCCACAAGTCAGAGTACCATCCAACTACAGATACAGAGAAGAAAATGGAGGTGGATCGGTCACACCCTGAGAAGACCACCAGAAAATATCACTAGGCAGGCACTGAATTGGAATCCGCTAGGTAGCCGCAGACGTGGAAGACCAAGAAACACCTGGAAGAGTACTATGGAAAGAGAGCTGGCTGGTGTCAACAAGACACGGAGGGAGGTGAAGGCGCTGGAAATGCACAGAACACGCTGGAGAAATTTCGTCGAGGCCCTATGTTCCATCTAGGAATTTAAGGACTTAAGTCAAGTAAGTCAATTATCGATATTTAAACTCTCGTATTCCATTAAAAATAAAATCGTTTACATGTTATGTGTATTTGTCATCATCTAAGTATGTTATTATTAAAGTTTAAATATAACAGTGTTTGTTATTATTTTTCTCAAATAATGTTTCACTTCATTCACACCTCTTGTATCACCAATTTTCACTTACCAGCTGTTGCCGTCGTGTTAATATTTACTTTTTCTCTTCAACATTTTTTAATCTCAGGTCGACCTTTCACTTTCCTGGTTGAGCTCGTTAATCATTTTCTCCAGCACGACTGCATTTTTTCTAAACAACACTCAGACTGTATCAGCTACAAATTTTCCTGAACACCATCTACATTGAAACTGAGTTCGACTTCTATGATAGGCTGTATCATAATCTCTGTGTACAAAGGGTGTTTCACGATGTTTCCGCCATACGTTATAGACGTATTTGTCTCATAACAATAAAGAAATATGTTTACATAAACGTAGACGTGGAAACACTTTGTTTTATGGTTATGCCAGTCAATAATTTTCCCTTAATATCATTTTAAATATTCTGTTGTTATGTCTTTTGGTTCTTTCTCTTTAATGTTTCTCTCTTGCAAGCATTGTTTCATATAGTAAACGTTATGTATTTCCTAGCTATGGCTTCTATTTCTTTAAATAAGAAGCGAAAAACCAAAAACCATTTTATCTAACTTCACAAATGAGAACAACACGTGTTTTCGCTTTACATTATGAAATGGAACAATTTCGCTTCACAATTAGTACACTTCTTCTTCTTCTTCACATCATAGTATATCGATACAATCGCATATTCAAAACGTCGAAAATGGAGTGCGGGTACGGATATTGGGACAGTTCCCTGATTTTAATAGCTGCCACTGCCTCTGCGATGGAATCGTCTTTTTCTGGTTCACGTATCCTGTTGGTTTCTAGAATATTATGATTATAAGATCAGTGTCTAATTTTTCCTTCTCTTTCCAACTCCTCGTTAAACGTTCCAATGAAAGTTGTCTTCATTAACCTTGATTAACCTGACGCTGGTCGCATATACGGGGGGGGGGGGGTGTCGAACCGACGACCACCGGATTATCGCCCGCCGCGAGTCTGAAGTAATAAATTGCGCACGTGATCTGAACTAGTTTTGTTTTGTCTGACTCGCGCCAGTAAATAAATAGATCGCTCACGTTCTTCGAGAGTTATTCCTACATAAAATATACGAGAGCAGAGCAGGCAGTTGACAAGATTATTCGGAGATCTTCGTCCGGTGCGTTGAGAGCGGTATCAGATTACGCTCTGCATTAGATGATCCCGATAATATGTTACTTACACCAAAGGTACTGTGTACCGATTGTGGTCAAGGCTTTCGGATCCAGCCTCTATCATATGTGTAATCTGATGAGTAGGCTACTTGTGAAAGACCTTGTTCGACAAAGAGGCTACGGAACGCTGTGGTGGTCGCTCGCATCTAGACACTGTGACGCTACGTTTCGAATAAGTGCAAATGTATCAGTACATGGCATGGCAATATACCTTTATTGTGTGAATACCTTAAAAATTGTTAGTACTAAATGTATCGAGCACTCTACAATTTTTAATAAAGTCTTAAACTAGAAACAGAGTGAGATGTTCTTTACGGTTTGTCGTGTATTCTAAAATCAAACTCTTGCGTTGTTTACAAACTCATTAAACCCACTTCAAACGGTTTAATCTTTGTCGTCTTATTAAGTTGGTAATGTCCTGCCAATTATACCTACAGCTGGTATTGTGCAGAAGCTGCAGTATCTCGGTGTTTGCTCATGCTTAATTGAGCATTGAGTCGGTGGAACTGACTCTGCTCACGCTTTATGGAAACCTCTTGATTTATTCTGGTTGTGATCGTTTAGGAAATATCGAGGTGCCACTTTTGATATGACAACATAGTACGAAAAATCAATTCACTGACGTACTAATGATGTCAGATAACTTACTAGTATTCTCCCTGAGCTCCAGAACCCGCTCGTATTTACTAGTATTCTCCCTGAGCTCCAGAACCCGCTCATATTTACTAGTATTCTCCCTGAGGTCCAGAACCCGCTCATATTTACTAGTATTCTCCCTGAGCTCCAGAACCCGCTCGTATTTACTAGTATTCTCCCTGAGCTCCGGAACCCGCTCATATTTACTAGTATTCTCCCTGAGCTCCAGAACCCGCTCATATTTACTAGTATTCTCCCTGAGCTCCAGAACCCGCTCATATTCACTAGTATTCTCCCTGAGCTCCAGAACCCGCTCATATTTACTAGTATTCTCCCTGAGCTCCGGAACCCGCTCATATTTACTAGTATTCTCCCTGAGCTCCAGAACCCGCTCATATTTTGAACGAAGTACATTTATTTTTAGATAATTTTTCGATTATCAGAAAAATTAGAAAATTCTCGATTACTCACTATTCTTTTAAATAAAATAACAATTGTTGAACAGATAACCACATAATAAGCACTAAAAATTCCAAACGTTCGGATTTGGTTTAAAAGTCCCTTTGGTCAGACAACCTGCTGGATTTATACAGTTTTTCACGTTTTTGATCCCTCTTTTGGGTTCTGTGGAATAAGCGGTTTGAAATTTTCAAAACTATATATTAGAGTATATTCAGATTTTGATGCCTCACATGGAATTTGCGATTTTGTCAAAATTTTCAACCCCTTTTTGAGCTGTGGCGTCAAGAATTTTGAAATTAAATGCTAGCTTCAGATTGTAGTTATGCGCGCATACGAATGTAACGCATCAAAACACGCACTTTTTTGTGTAAACGAAACCAGTACATTGAAAATTCGGTATCCCGATTTTGTTGAAGATTTTATTTACTTCCACTAAAACGTCTCGTGCTGTGGTCCAGGGTTACCGTGTAGGACTCGAAACGTACCCACGACCGAAACGTTTGGTATCCTATACTGTAACCCTGGATAACTTCCTAACAGCCCAACCTATGAAAACATTGGACGCGATTATCGTTTGTGTAAACGATAAACGACACCGGGAAGGTAATATAAAACCATACATTTTCTTCTTTTTCATTTTCCCTTTCTCCTCTTGTCCTTCTCTTCCTTATCTTCTTCTTCTTCTTCTTCTTCTTCTTCTTCTTCTTCTTCTTCTTCTTCTTCTTCTTCTTCTTCTTCTTCTTTTTCTCCTCCTCCTTCTTCTCCTTCTTCTACTACTACTAATCTTCTTCCTCTTATCTGCGCGCCAAATGTAATAGGAAGACGGGACCTAAACATCGGATATCCGAATAACGTATCCGACCTTCCTGTTTATATCTCGAATAAAAAAAGTCAATGTTTATCCCGTCTAGACGCAACCCAATTCTTTTATGATTCCCTGTTTTCTGTCAGTATTCTTAACCCATCCACACTGCAACAGCTTTTCAAAGTAGAATGGATCCTTTACAGTGACGAAAATCCGGGGGGAAAGAAGGAAGACATTAAGGAAGAAGTAAGGACAGTGACACCATAGACCAGTTAGGTAACATAACGAATCACGCGACAGAAGATATGTGTATACGCGTATAACATTATAATTACTATTAAAACACTGTTATATTATTATATGCGCCCAATAAATTAATTTTTTACACAATATTCCGAAATTGCCCGCGTAGGACTGAAAGAAAACGCTGGCAGTTTCTGTTTCTTTAAGTCATAGGATTCTTCCTACCATCTTCTTCTTCTTCTTCTTCTTCTTCTTCTTCTTCTCCGCTTCAAGGATTAGGTTATATAAACCTGTTCCGGCACCCATCTCATCCTCGGACTACCCATGTCTCTTCTACCAATGGCTTTATAGTCCAGTACCCTTTTCGGCAATCGATCCTCTGTCATACTTTCCAGGTGGGGTGCTTTGGATGCTACAAGTATTTAAAAGTTTTACATGAACAGGTTGTCCTCCTGTCGCACAACCCCCTACCAGGAGGACAGAGACTCTTCTATGAGGGTTACCACACTTTAGCCGAAAGGCCCCTCTTTTGGGGCCCAGGAGATTCGTCCTCACCCTTCTATTTCTGAGATTGGATTTGGTGGCTTTGTATAAGTTACTCTGATACTGAAATTTTCTTAGTATTTCCAGTGCTCACCTATCGGCATCAGTGAACACTCTAGATCCTAAGCCGCCCAAAATTGAGAAATTAGAATTGAAAAAGGAAGACACCCTAGCCTTCGATTACTCTAATAGCGTCGGGGTCAGAAAAGAACAAGAGGCAGTCAAGAGAGACTAGACAGAAAAGATTTTAGGAAGGGATCTCAAAGCAGATGATATATATAACGGATTTGTACGGCCTAGGCCGCTTCTCCGTCCCTAGTTTCCATTCTCTTCTATTATAGCACATGTCTTCTTCCAGGCCTCTAAGTTTCATAGCTTCATCTACACCGTCTCGCCAACTTCTTCATGGCCTTCCTCTTTTCTTCCTCTCATGTGGTATCCACTCTAAAATTCTCTTGGGCCACCTGGTTTCATCCATTCTCTTTGTGTGTCCAAATCATACTAGTTGTTTTGTTTTCAATCTACTCCACTATGTTCTTCGTCATGTTCATACTCTGTCTAGTTGTTTCATTTCCAACTCTTTCCAGTTTCTTACAACTCTTAAGACTCTACAACTGCGTCTTAAATAATCCATTTCGGTAGCTAAGAGTTTTTTCGGGCTTTCCTTGTCATATCCCATGTTTCGGCTCCATATGTGACTATATTTAGGAAGATGCTCTTATACAGTCTCTTTTTTTGTGTCTCTTGTGATTGAGTTCAATCCCATAAAACAGAGTTCAACGATCCTATTACTTTTACCTTTTTATCTTATTACTGTTATTAAAATAAAGGTATTAAATCTCGTGTCATTAGGAATCACTTTAATTCTAAATGTGTATTCTTAATGGAACTTGTAAAAATTAGTCTTTTTTATGGTATTTTGAATAGAAAAACAGTTTTATTACCCCTTGGCATTTTAATGTAAAGAAATTGTCCCAAGAATGTTTTAAACAAATAGAGTTCGTGTTAAAGTACGTTATTTTTTATGTGAAATCCAGCTTTCTTGTGTACGGGGAAGTGTGTCTAGGCGAAAACGATAAAGGCAGATTAACAGGCTCTGCTCTGCCTTCGTTTTCTGGCGCGTGCGTAGTTTTTTATTTATTTTTTAATGCTAAAAACACGTACGTTATTTATCAAATTTTGAGTGACTGTTAAAACTCTAACGTTATTTTGTTAATTTACAAATACTGTAATATCCTTTATTTCCACAATAATTATTTATAAGCCTCATTTTTACACACACAACTGGCTTAGAAATAAGCCAACGTTAAATGATTATAGCATTTCGCTGAAGTTTTTAATAGTTCTGGAGAGCGGATTGATCCCTGACCCCCTCCACCATACTGTTACGACGGTCTAACTGATCGTCGTGTGGTACAGTGGAAAACAAAATACAAGACACCAATTAAGTCACTACAAACCAGCTTTAATTACCACAATTAACAGTTTGTAATCAACACGTTATTCAGCAAGATTATACTCGTACAATAATTCAAGTTAATTTGTCCACACCAATAATAATGTCAACTAATAGAACCCCGCACAATTATAAAACCGCACATTACACATCGCCACAATACTTCGAACCTCACTTGAATAAATCGCCACTTAAACTGAAACTAAGCGTCGTTGAATGTTTATATTTATACCCCTCTGACGATTCCAGAATAATCCATACTACGCGTCAACGCTACTAGAAAACACTAGAATGTAATTAATTGCTTGCCGCCTTGAACACAGTGCGAGCGCGGACCGGTGAAGTCTGGCAGTCTCGGCTACGGACGCGTGACAAGTGTCACGTAATTATTGTCTTTCATCTCAAAGTAGCAGCAATATGCACGCACACACACATTGTAGCCGCGCTCCGCCGGAATAGCCGAGAAACATGTAGAACGTTGTGTAATGGTGTAACAGTATTTACGACACTGAGTGGCTCGTAACCGAAAACGTAAAGAAAGTACACAAAATTTTAGTTTGTTTTTCGTACTTTCGTGTAATGTCTAAATCGTAAATTACAAATAAAAAACTTCATTTGAATTTAAAAAAAAGAATATATTAAAATACCTAAGAGAGTAAAGATGCGTAATCGATAGAAATTTGGATAAGACCGCAATTTAATGCTTGCCACGGGCGAAACTTTCCATGGATAAGCCTCTGGTAATAGGATATGTTTGCTTAATCAGCAATATATAAATGCCGGTTGCTGCTACTGCAGGGGAAAGCCAGGCAGACATTTAACGTTTTAAAATCAAAACTGCGAAGTCGTGAAAGCCAACTAGCTGGCCGGTGTAGGCGAGAATGGGCACTCAGTAAAGACTATACACATTGACACAGACACCCAGTTAGAAAATAACATCAGATAACACACAGTACGCGTTCCGTGAACTTGTAAATATATAACATAGAACCGCTATTAGAAAGCGTTAGATTTACCAACGTTAGAAGAGAGATTCGAGTCGAGGCGAACGGAAATCTTGTTCACCACGTTTTATCAGAAACAGAATCTGAATAGGGTATAAAGTGTTCAGTGTTGTTTAGACACAGATAATAATTGACTGAAAACTGACTGAAGATTACAGGTTACGGCCACGCTTAACATACCGAGGTTCCGCGGATTTGCGCCCGTACACTAGTTTGAACTGGTACGTACTTCCTCTTTGTCGGTTCCGCTACGCTTGTTCCTGTCCGAAAACACGGCAGCGTTGCTCGTTGTTTGTCGCTGTCAACTCAAAACTGACAAACCCATGACCGCTTTTTCCGTGCGTTCGAATACAATAGTTGTTTTAATAAACGTAAATAAGAACAATAGCGTATATGTCGTAATTAATTATAATGTAATCAACGAACTGCGTACGTTAGCAAAGTGAGTATTAATTTCTGCTAGTTTTATTTATTTTTTTTTAATGAAACTGGGTAATGAATTGTAAGCAATTTGCAATAAGTAAAACACACACACACACATTGTATCTCGAATTAATGTATGTTTATTATTATTTATATTTATATTGCATCATTTTAGGTTAGAGTTCAATGAACTATAATGTTTTTGTACACGATTGTCTGCACTCGGCTCAACCTAAATACAAGTTTCATTTAAGCTTGTAACAAGCTAAATGGTGTAGAAAATGTATCAATTCCCGCCTGTGAAACCCTACCTTATAATAAACGCTTTTGCGAGTATAATAATTGTTTTTTATGTGTAAACGGTGCATTTTTGTGCACTACGTTTAACCTTACGAGTATAATCACGGTCTTTACGAGTACCGTCATATCTTTGTAACTACGCGTATAATGAGTGAGTTTACGAGTATTATCAATTATTCACGTCCACCGCTCCCTTTTACGGGTATAGTGAGCGCCTTTAGGAACATAATACGTGTCCGTATGTGAATAATCTTCTCTGCTACGCTTCAAGTATAACTACTTTTTTTTACGAGTACGATCGTTATGTTTTGATAGTCTCTATGGGCATTGATGCCTCGTAATGTAACAATCATTACTTTATAAAAGCAAAGTATGTCTATTTACGAGTAAAACTAGTTTTCTATGTATTGGGTTTTATGAGCAAAACAGCTGCTCTTCACGTATAAAATAAATGTCTTCTACAAGTCTAATCATTAGTGTAATGATTACTAGTGTAACGATTAGTGTGTGCTATTTTACAAGAATTCGCTGTCTTATATGACTAAGTGCTTTTAACCAGTGGTTTTTTACAAGTCCAATAAATGTCCAGTCACTACACTAGACATTTAGAATACAATAATTTTATTTTACGAGTAAATCGGTGTCTCTTACTCAGTGGCGTATTTACGGGGGGGGGAACGGGACCCCCCCCCCCGGTGGGTAGAAACAGATGTTATTGAATTCTCCTCTTCCACTACTGCTTGTCCATCCAAAGATCGTCTTCATTTTCTCGTTCCCTCAATATAATCTGAATTTCTTATATCCAGGTGATAGGTGGTCTTCCTCTTTTCCTTCTTCCTGGTGGGTCCATTCCATAACTCTCCTTGGCAATCTTTCCTGTGCCATTCTTTTCGTGTGTCCATACCATTGTAATTTTTTTGTTTAGATAAAATAAACAATTAAATTTTTCACGTGCATCTCTTAATTTTTATAATGTTTTATTTTTTTTCCAGCTGTGTACGCAAAAATATATTAATAGCTCCTATTTAAATATACAAACAGGTTTATTACACACCATTAGGGTATACGTTTGAAATATGAAATACAGGAAAATCAGTTCAGTCAATAAGTGTCTTTTAACAATGTTTCAATAACGCGTTTTTTTATTGTGTTCTTACCGTTTACTTTAATGGGACTGATTCCAGGAAGTTATCACGCGTTTTTCAGCAGCTTTAAAGATAGTAATGTTGATTAGTCTTAACTTGTTTGTTCTTCTTTGGTAGTCTAAACCCCGGACGCCAGACCCCCCCTAGACCACATTCTAGACACCCCACTGATAGTAACGGTTTGGATGGTCGTCAAATCTTGGACGGTGTCTGGTGTCTCGTCCGTCAGTGAATCCTCTACCGTTCAGGATACGGAAAACTGTATTTAAAGTATTGTTGGACACAACCACGGAACACCGGGGTATGAAGCCGACCCGACCACGGACACCCCTCCCCCCAAAGCCAAATTCTACTTTTGTTTTACGTGTAAACTAATTATTTTTTTACGTTATGCGATACGCAAGCTGAAGCAGCATCGGACTGTATTCGCCGCCGTCACGAATAAGAAATCTGGTTGAGATGTTCGAGCGATCGTTTTGAGAGTCGTCGGTTCCCACTGCCAATGCCAAGGTTACGGTCTCGATTGAAAGCGCTCTGCTGCTCTTCATTTGCATACTGAAAAAGGAAAGTGTCACTGTCAGCGTTGGAATGGGAGAAATAAATGTATTGTGTGTTTTTGTATGTCAATGTGTAAATACAGTATTGGCATTATTGTTGGACGGCGTGCCGGCTCTGTGTATCGATTGATTAATGTGATCAGCCCAAGCAGATAACTCTCTCTCTCTCTCACACACACACACACACACACACACACACACACACACACACACACACACACACACACACACACACACACACACACACACACACACACACACACACACACACACACACACACACACACACACACACACACACACACACACACACACACACACACACACACGTACGCACGCGCACGCGCGCGCACACACACACACACACAGTACAATTTGATAGACTTCTCTCCGGGCTATTAGGCCGTGGTACACGAATACCGCATAAAACAGACGTTTCGGCCCCACCGTTGAAGGGTCTTTTGCCACAGTGCTGTGGTTAACTGCCGAAGACTCGTACCAGTGTTCGAATAGTGTTACACTAAAGATGGCCTCCGACCACGGCCTATTAGCCCGGAGAGTCGTCAACCAGAGTTAACGCCGGCGTGAAAGCCTAAGGTACCGATTACGTCATATTCTTAATTAGGCGTCTTCTAGTTCGTCCAGCTTGCCATCTCAAAAATCTGATTTTACTTGCTCGTAACCTGGTTTTTGCTTCTCCGGCAAGATGAGATATTCTGTTCCATATAATGCGTAGGTTGGGAAACAGTCTTGTGGTGAACCCGTTCCTGACTGATGGTTTGTTTCTTCTGCGGTTTCCTTTCTAATCATAAGAACAATTCAAATTTGACAGCACACGAGGTCTGAGCGGAAAGTATCCGACCATTTTGAATATTACGGGAACCGATTGTGCGACTGCGTTGTGACTCGGCAGCCAATCAGGTGGGACCTTCTGACGCACGTATGAATTCATTAACTTATTGGACTATTTAGTTTGTCGTGGGACTCTGTTATGTAAACAAGTGGTCTCTATGACTTTCTTATTCACAATTTTCTACCACATTGGGAAGAATGGGCTTTTTTTTCTGTGTCAGTAAAACTCACGACTCCTCTCTAGTTATGACCTGTTTTGAGGATGCCCGAGTCACTGTCAGCTATATCAAGCATATCTTGTGTGACGTCAGCATGGATTTGTTTTTGCTTTTGCTACAGCAGCAGTGGAATTTTGCTACTGTTTCATCCCAAGATCTTCCGTCAAAATTTCAGAAAAACACAAGTCTGCGGAATCCCCAGACCTTCTAATTCCCGCACTGTAACTGTCTGACTGCGGGTCTGTGCGAGACGAAGAGCATGCCCGTCGCCCGCTCGTGTGCTGCGTCTCGAGCTTCAAATAGAGCTCGTGCCGCAGGGACCACAGATGTGCTCGATATTTAGGGTGTGGCCTGCTACCGGCCGTGGCTTTTCAATTAACTAATTAATTGAGGGTGAGTATTCGCCGAGCCCGGGTTCAAGATTCACCTGGCACAGATCGGTAGCGACCGAGGGCGCTAATGAGGTGATTGCCCTGAAAGCGGGCGGTGCGGCGATAGAATTTCCGGGACAGTGTCCGTATAGTGGCGTCCAGGGAACGAACACGTAGGGATTCTCTGACAATTTTATTAGAAGTCAGGTAGTGGGCTTTACATATCCAGCGCAACCTCGGTGCAGGTGAGACTGAAGCTTTCGCTTATGGGTTTTAGCCAAGTAGCTGCATACGGCAATCGCGTAGGTAACCATCGGCACCGCATAGGTGGTGACGATAAGCTTCCCTAGGCGGCGGGTCATAGAGCTACTGCCAAGCAGGGGACGGAGTGTATAAAGTCGATGGGGGGTCTTGCGGGCTAGTTGCTCGGAGTGTGTCCGCCAGTTGAGACGTCGTTCGAGATGGAGCCCGAGATACTTAACATCTCGAGACCAAGGCAAAGCAGTGTCGCCCGGACACACACACGGCAAAGGGTCTAAAAGAGATCTAAAATAGATGACGAGGAATTTTTTTGTAATCTCTTAATTTTTAGGATAATCATCATCATGTTCAAGGATTAAACCAAGGATGGTTTGATCCGGTCTCAAATAGGCAAAGATTAGAGCTGGTCACTCCAGCGCTTCCTCGAACGTCCCACACCTCTCCGTCCCCTCGGCTTATAGTTCCGTAGTTGTTTGGGGATGCGGCAGTTATCCATTCGGCCCACCAATTCAGCCGATAGTGGGTGATCCTGTCGAGTATACTCATAATATTCCGTTCCTGTTGTATATCTGTGTTTCTTCTATGATCGTGGAAGAGTATATCCTGCCAAGTGCCTGAGAAATCTCAATTCAGCCGCTTGGATGCGATTGGCCTGGCCTTTCGTTAAAGTCCAATTCTCAGACCCATAAAGAAGTGTGGGAAGAGCCATCATCTTGTAGAAATTTAAGCGTGTTCTTTTACTTGTTGACTTAAGGGTTCGCCCAATGGTACCGCACATAAGGTTGAACTTATGCAACTTATTCACAACTTCAATTTTTAGGGTGTTTTATTAATTTTTCATCAGTGTACGCTAATGTACAGGGTGGCGCAGGGAAACGGGAAAATTTGAAATAACTCGAAAAATGAAGGAACGTTGCAAAACTTTATTTGAGGCTCAAAATATGTTCTACAAGACTGGAAATTATATTAGGCATCAATTTTTAAAAATTACATCATTTAAATGCAGCCCATTTTGCCGTACACATTCAGTAAGTCTTTTCTGTAGGTTTTGCATAGCGCGGCGCAATGTGTCACCTGGGATTTTGGCGAATTCCTCTTCAATCTGTGTCTTGAGCAGAGCAAGGGTTCTTGGTCTAGTCTGGTACACGATGCTCTTCAGATGTCCCCATAAAAAGAAGTCACAGACTGAAAGGTCTGGAGATCGGGGCGGCCAAGCGATGTTGGCATTCCTTGAAATTATGCGATCCCCAAACAAACGTTTCACTGCTGCCGTAGACTGTCTGGCAGTGTGTGAGGTGGCTCCATCCTGTTGAAACCAGGTGTGCTGAATGTCAAGATTTGGAAAAGTATGGAGTCTTGGAGCCAAAAATGTCTCTAGCATGTTGACATAACGTTCAGACGTCACAGTGACAGCAGTGCCTCGTTCATCTTCAAAAAAGTAAGGGCCTATCACCCCATGACACGACACTGCACACCATAGGGTAACTTTGGTACTGTGTAATGGACGCTGGTGAAGCTGAGCAGGGTTTCTTTGAGCTCAGTAACGGAAGTTTCTGCTTATTCACGTATCCACTTAAGTGAAAATGGGCTTCATCGGACATCCAAAGATTTTGAATGAAGTTAGCATCCTCATTGATTTTAGCCAACAATTGTTCACAAATTTGCAGGCGCAATACACAATCATTAGGATTCAGTTGTTGCACAATCTGAAGTTTGTACGGATGAAATTGAAGTTCATGGAGTATTGTTTGAATGCTCCGACGTCCGAGCTGCAATGACGAGGCAATTTTTAGTACCGAACGACGAGGACTCCTTAAGATGGCAGCTCGCACGGTATCAATGTTTTCTGGGGTAGGGCCTATGTACAGACCGTACACCCCCACTAGGCTTTTTCTTCAAAGCTTAACGAGTCTCTTCAAAATTACGAACCCACGTTTCGATTGCGTGTAACGAAGGAACTTGACCGCGGGGCGGGATCTGATAGTGGCACCGAAACTCTCGTTGTGCAGCTGTCAAACTGTCACCATGTCGGTAAAACGCCCTTACGGCGACCGCACGCTCTGCACCGCTCCACTGCTCCATGGTAACTAAATGTCCGTTACTGCTAGACAGACACTTTCACTTCTGCTACATCTACAGGGCTGCCAACATCAACTACAAATTTTCCCGTTTCCCTGCACCACCCTGTAGTAGTATCTCTGTTTTAAATATACAAACTGGTTTGTTACACAGCATTTACGTATAAGTTTGAAATATGAAATATAGGAAAATCAATTCAATCAATGAGTATCCTGTTAACAATGTTTCAATGACGCGTATTTTTAATTTGTTATTACAGTTTACTTTAACGGGACTAATTTCAAGCTGTTGTCACATTTTTCAGCCGCTTTAAATATAGTAATATTGATTAGTCTTAACTTGTTTTTTATTTTGTACGAAACCAACTCGACCGGACACAATCCCCAGGCCAAATTCTAGATACGCTACTGAAGTGAATTGAGTCTAAAATGAAAATAAAGAAAGCCAATTAGAAAATTATTTTTTCAGAGACAGTAATGATTGTTTTCTGGGTTTTCAGTCAAAATAGAATTTTCGGAAAACTACTAACATGGTCACGATGCACAATATAAAATAATTCAAAATCTACGACTTTATTGAAAGTTATTCACCAGAATGATTGCAGCCATGTGCATCGACGTAATCACACACACACACACACACACACACACACACACACACACACACACACACACACACACACACACACACACACACACACACACACACACACACACACACACACACATTTTTGTGTGCGCAGTGTCCCTGAGTTATTTTGTTGGCTACAGTTGCAATTAGAACAACAGTTAATGCGTTCGGCGGAAGCTTTGAAGGTTTCCAACACATGATTCAGATTTAAATTTTTTGAATGTACTTTGTCGGTAAGTGGAAACACGGCTGTTACTGTATGTGAGTCAGCAACGAAAACATCCAGTGTGATGTTGCACAACGACTTGCTGTTAAGACTGGTCTCCTGTTACAAACATCTTGGCCAGTTACATGTATGATGCCTGTCAGCTGGTTTAGGTTCTGGCTACACATGTAACTCATCTCTACAGTTACATTTTTGCCTTATGGCAGGGGCTGGGTTAAATTTCCTTTTACCAGTCTGCTATTAGCCGCTGGAGTAACATGTCTTCATTCGTCACCTTTCCTACTTTAGACCTGTTCTCTGTGATTAGGCCCTATATGTACGAATTGTTTTTGAAGTGAAGGTTCTTTCAAATCGTTGAGCACCACGAAACTCGAAATTCAGTTTCTTTCGGGACGAACGTACAACGTAAGTGATGCACAGCGCAGTTACGTAAGTCAGTGGCGTATCTAGAATTTGGCCTTGACGGGGGTCCGGGATCGGGTCGGCTTCACACAAAAGAAAAAGACAAGTTAAGACTAATCAATATTACTATCTTTATAGTGGCTGAAGTCAATCCCATTAAAATAAACGGCAATGACACAATAAAATACGCGTTATTGAAACATTGTTAACAAGTCTGAATTGATTTTCATATATTTCATATTTTAAACATATAACACTGATGCTGTGTAATAAACCTGTTTGTATATTTAAAAAATAGTTACTACTGTCTTAGCGTACGCAGCTAGAAAAGTAATAAAACAGACTAAAAATTAAGATTTTAACAAAATTCGTCAACTTTTCCGGCTCTCTGGGAGGGGGTTCCGGTCCCGTTCGTACCCCGTAAATACGCCCTTGACGTAAGTAGCGAGAGCCGGAAGTATTGATTCTGTCACCTACCACACACGTTTGGGGGGGGTCCGGTCCCGTTCGTACCCCGTAAATACGCCCTTGACGTAAGTATCGAGAGCCGGACGTATTGATTCTGTCACCTACCACACACGTTTGGGGGGGGGTCCGGTCCCGTTCGTACCCCGTAAATACGCCCTTGACGTAAGTATCGAGAGCCGGACGTATTGATTCTGTCACCTACCACACACGTTGGGAGGGGGGTCCGGTCCCGTTCGAACCCCGTAAATACGCCCTTGACGTAAGTAGCGAGAGCCGGACGTATTGATTCTGTCACCTACCACACACGTTTGGGGGGGTCCGGTCCCGTTCGTACCCCGTAAATACGCCCTTGACGTAAGTATCGAGAGCCGGACGTATTGATTCTGTCACCTACCACACACGTTGGGAGGGGGGTCCGGTCCCGTTCGAACCCCGTAAATACGCCCTTGACGTAAGTAGCGAGAGCCGGACGTATTGATTCTGTCACCTACCACACACGTTTGGGGGGGTCCGGTCCCGTTCGTACCCCGTAAATACGCCCTTGACGTAAGTATCGAGAGCCGGACGTATTGATTCTGTCACCTACCACACACGTTTGGGGGGGTCCGGTCCCGTTCGTACCCCGTAAATACGCCCTTGACGTAAGTATCGAGAGCCGGACGTATTGATTCTGTCACCTACCACACACGTTTGGGGGGGGGGTCCGGTCCCGTTCGTACCCCGTAAATACGCCCTTGACGTAAGTATCGAGAGCCGGACGTATTGATTCTGTCACCTACCACACACGTTGGGAGGGGGGTCCGGTCCCGTTCGAACCCCGTAAATACGCCCTTGACGTAAGTAGCGAGAGCCGGACGTATTGATTCTGTCACCTACCACACACGTTGGGAGGGGGGTCCGCTCCCGTTCGTACCCCGTAAATACGCCCTTTACGTAAGTAGCGAGAGCCGGACGTATTGATTCTGTCACCTACCACATACGTTTGGGGGGGGTCTCGTTCGTACCCCGTAAATACGCCCTTGACGAAAGTAGCGAGAGCCGGACGTATTGATTCTGTCACCTACCACACACGTTTGGGGGGGGTCCGGTCCCGTTCGTACCCCGTAAATACGCCATTGACGTAAGTATCGAGAGCCGGACGTATTGATTCTGTCACCTACCACACACGTTGGGAGGGGGGTCCGGTCCCGTTCGTACCCCGTAAATACGCCCTTGACGTAAGTAGCGAGAGCCGGACGTATTGATTCTGTCACCTACCACACACGTTGGGAGGGTGGGTCCGGTCCCGTTCGTACCCCGTAAATACGCCCTTGACGTAAGTAGCGAGAGCCGGACGTATTGATTCTGTCACCTACCACACACGTTGGAAGGGGGTCCGGTCCCGTTCGAACCCCGTAAATACGCCCTTGACGTAAGTAGCGAGAGCCGGATGTATTGATTCTGTCAACTACCACACACTTTGGGGGGGGGGTCTGGTCCCGTTCGAACCCCGTAGATACGCCCTTGACGTAAGTAGCGAGAGCCGGATGTATTTATTCTGTCAACTACCACACACGTTGGGGGGGGGTCCGGTCCCGTTCGAACCCCGTAAATACGCCCTTGACGTAAGTAGCGAGAGCCGGACGCATTGATTCTGTCACCTACCACACACGTTTGGGGGGGTCCGGTCCCGTTCGTACCCCGTAAATACGCCCTTGACGTAAGTATCGAGAGCCGGACGTATTGATTCTGTCACCTACCACACACGTTTGGGGGGGTCCGGTCCCGTTCGTACCCCGTAAATACGCCCTTGACGTAAGTATCGAGAGCCGGACGTATTGATTCTGTCACCTACCACACACGTTTGGGGGGGGGGGTCCGGTCCCGTTCGTACCCCGTAAATACGCCCTTGACGTAAGTATCGAGAGCCGGACGTATTGATTCTGTCACCTACCACACACGTTGGGAGGGGGGTCCGGTCCCGTTCGAACCCCGTAAATACGCCCTTGACGTAAGTAGCGAGAGCCGGACGTATTGATTCTGTCACCTACCACACACGTTGGGAGGGGGGTCCGCTCCCGTTCGTACCCCGTAAATACGCCCTTTACGTAAGTAGCGAGAGCCGGACGTATTGATTCTGTCACCTACCACATACGTTTGGGGGGGGGTCTCGTTCGTACCCCGTAAATACGCCCTTGACGAAAGTAGCGAGAGCCGGACGTATTGATTCTGTCACCTACCACACACGTTTGGGGGGGGGGTCCGGTCCCGTTCGTACCCCTTAAATACGCCATTGACGTAAGTATCGAGAGCCGGACGTATTGATTCTGTCACCTACCACACACGTTGGGAGGGGGGTCCGGTCCCGTTCGTACCCCGTAAATACGCCCTTGACGTAAGTAGCGAGAGCCGGACGTATTGATTCTGTCACCTACCACACACGTTGGGAGGGTGGGTCCGGTCCCGTTCGTACCCCGTAAATACGCCCTTGACGTAAGTAGCGAGAGCCGGACGTATTGATTCTGTCACCTACCACACACGTTGGAAGGGGGTCCGGTCCCGTTCGAACCCCGTAAATACGCCCTTGACGTAAGTAGCGAGAGCCGGATGTATTGATTCTGTCAACTACCACACACTTTGGGGGGGGGGTCTGGTCCCGTTCGAACCCCGTAGATACGCCCTTGACGTAAGTAGCGAGAGCCGGATGTATTTATTCTGTCAACTACCACACACGTTGGGGGGGGGTCCGGTCCCGTTCGAACCCCGTAAATACGCCCTTGACGTAAGTAGCGAGAGCCGGACGCATTGATTCTATCAACTACCACACACGTTATTAGGTTATTTTTTGTTATTAATTATTTTAATGAATTATTAATTATTAGTTATTTTTTTTACTGTTTTAATTATTATTATTATTATTTTACTGAACATTTTTACTCTACTTTCATTCAGGCGATAACTCCAGGATTAGTTTTTATAATTCATTGTCAAAATTTTTAAAAATTATGCAGTCAAATAAGATACAATAACATTAAATTGTACTTACATATTACATTTTCTTAAGTCACTGTTTCATGATTACTAGGGTAGCAGTTGACTCACTACAGTATTTGTACTGAAGTTGTCATGCGCTTATAGGAAATTATAATTTATTTTTTCACACTGTCATAAAAATCCGGAAGTATGTCAGATGAAAGGGAATGATAAGAAAAATCAGACTGTATATTGTTTACTCTGAAAATTTTTTAGCTTTAAGGACACCACGGGACAAAAATGGAATTAAAAATTTAAAGAAATTCGGTGCCTTTATAGTTTGACAGAATTAATATGTCTCAATGTCCTTTGTAAAGTTTGGGTGGCTTTCAAAAATTTTGTAAGCTGTGCTTAAAAAAAACTTACTTTAGTTATCAGTTATCTATATTAATGGAAAATAGTAGATAAACGTCTAGAGATGTCTATGGTAACATACATAAACTTAAAACCTGTTAGTAAAGTATTTGTCATTTACGCATTTAGAATTAAAATTTAACTACAAATCAGTCCAATAGTTAGGACTTTTTAGTGTTTATTATGGGAGTGTCTGCTTTATAAATGTAATTTTACTTAAAAAAATAGAGTATTTGGGGTTTTCGTATTTCCTTTTTTTGTAATTGAAAAATTGTCTAATATTTAAATGTACCTAATAATAAATGCACTTCGTTTAAAACACTCAGCAAGTTCTGCAGTTAATTGAGCACATTAGTTCATAAATACAGTATTAACATTTATTATAAGTATATTAATTGTTCGTAACTGGTCCTGATGATGACAATAAGTTTCCAACAATAAAGTGAAGAAATATCGTCACAAATGTAAAAAAATTTTCTCTAGTTAGTGACGGATAACCTTCATGACTATAAACGTAATTTATACAAAAATACATTTTTGTCTAGCGTTTTATGGCGCACCGGAATTTATTACCAAGCAGGTCATCATTAATTCTTCACCAAACAATAGCATGTGCAAGCCATCCATGTACTAATAATGGCTTTTATCAATGGATTGTACTCGTACACCATTCATGTCTAAGGTAAGAACACCATCGATGACAACCTTTGATGCCAATGTTTTGATGCTCATCCGTTTTGCTAACGCTAAGACTACCATACTAATGCCGTTGGATAATTTGGTTAGAAACAATGGGGCCGCGAGAAATGAAAGTCGGCAGCTAATGAGAATCCGAAGCGGCGGAACCGGTCTTGCACTAATAAATCACTTTAAGTAGCCCGGCTCGCTCAAACTGGGACACCATCACGGATCTCAGACCGTGTTTCGTTGTTGCCCAAAAATATTGTTGTCTACACGGTCGTAATGTACTCTCTTTGTCCGTACGTTGCGATTGGTTGCAAATACGGTCACGTGCTGAAACAAAACCCTATTAGTTACTGAAATTAATTTGTTGCGGGAATGTAATAATGATGTGTAATAATGTAGTAATAGTAATTATAACGTTATATACATACATTATCTGTCGTGTGATTCGTTACGTAACCTAACTGAACTGTTCCGTTAGTGTTGTTACTCGTCCCTTAATGTCTTCTTCTTCCCACCGGATTTTTTGAAACCATCACAGCAGAGAATCGAATACAGTTTGTGAAGATAGGGTTGTTCCTTTTCACGTTGAAGGGTTGTTGAATTGCGGGTGGGTTATGAATTGTGATAATGTTGCGAGGATCACAAGAAAACCAAGGGATCATGTAACAAACCGAGTTGGATCTGAACCGGAAAATATTGATCTTGGACGATTCGAGACGCAAACAGGAAGGTCGACCACGTTTTTAGGAGGAGGAGGAGGATGAGGAGGAGAAGAAGAAGAAGAAGATGAATAAAAATAATAATAATAAGAAGAAGAATAAGAGGAAGAAGAAGTGAAAAAAAAGAGTAGGAGTAGGAGTAGGAGGAGAAGGAGGAGGAGGAGAAGAAGGGGGAGAAGAAGAAGAGAATTAAGAAGAGGAGAGGAGGAGAAGGAAAAAGATGAAGATGAAAAAAGAGAAAGATAAAAAGATGAGGAAGTGAAGAAGGAGAGAGGAAGAAAGAGGAAAATGATAAAAAGACAACATATTTTTTTATTAGCTTCTTGTATTTTTCCAAGCAATATTCACCTCAAATATTTTCATAGGTTGGTGGAGTAATCTGCATACAATGAAGGTTAATAAACGAACGAAGAGAATACGGGAGGCCAAGATAAGAATAAAATATCAGTATGGAGAACCATACATGACTTCCATGTTCTAAGATTTATATTTAAAATCATTTACGAAATGAAATGTTTCCATAGAATCTACTTCTTTTCACTTATTGCTTCAGCCTTAACCACAGTACTGTGGTCACTAACGTATACCACCACACGTTATCGCACTCGTTTTTCACTGATGATGGTAGTCGACGGCACTGTCTAAACGTCTGGTTTTGCAGAAAACATTGGACTACGGCCAAACAGCCCGGGAAGGAATTTTAACAACAAACTACTACTTTGTTGCCGATAACGTAGTACACATATAAAAATTATCCCCTCCCCTTCAACTATAATTTTCATTTATAGAAAATTACCCCCACCCCGTTCAACTAGCCTCTTCGTTTATAGGTGGATCATTTACGTTTCTACAGTGGATTATTAAGATCTTCTTATCAGGATACTTTTTTATCAAAATTAAGTACTTTACTCTTGTTACAACAAAAAATGTTTCAGGTAAACTGCCCTTTCCCCGTAACCGATCTTCACCAAAATCAATAGGCCTTGAGTCTTCTACAACTCAGGCACATATGTAAAAAATTATTTGATTCTGTTTGCATTTACGGCAGTTATCGTTTGTAATGAAAAAATTTCTCTTGTTACAACATAAAATTTGGCAGGTAAACTACCCCTTTCCCTTAACCGATCTTCAACAAGCCTTGAGTGCTCTATAATTTAGGGATGTATGCAAAAACTTATTTGATTATGTTTGAATTTACGGCAGTTATCGTTCGTCATAGAAAAAATTACCCTTGTTATCACATAAAACGTTGCAGGTAAACTACACCTTTCTCTTAACTCATCTTCACCAAAATCAATAGGTCTTGAGTCATCTGCAATTCAGTGATGCATGCAAAACATTATTTGATTCTGTTTGAATGTGCGGCAGTTATCGTTCGTCATAGAAACAATTACTCTTGTTAAAACATTAAAAGTGGCCGGTAAACTATCCCTTTCCCTTAACCGATCTTCACCAAAATCAATAGACCATGAGTCCTCTACAACATAGGCACATATGTAAAAAATTATTTGATTCTGTTTGAATTTACGGCAGTTATCGTTCTTCATGGAAAACGTTCTCTTGTTACAACATAAAATGTTGCAGGTAAACTACCCCTTTCCCTTAACCGATCTTCAACAAAAACAACAGACCTTAAGTTATCTACAATTGAGGAAGGTATGCACAAAATTATTTGATTCTGTTTAAATGTTCGGCAGTTATCGTTCGTCATAGAAAAAATTACCGTTGTTAAAACATAAAATGTTGATGGTAAACTACCCCTTTCCCTTAACCGATCTTCACCAAAATCAACAGACATTGGGTTCTCTATAGCTGATGAAGGTATGCAAAACATTATTTGATTCTGATTGAATTTACGGCAGTTATCATTCGTCATAGAAAAAATTACCCCTGTTAAAACATAAAACGTTGCAGGTAAACTACCCCTTTTCCTAAACCGAACTGCAACAAAAACAACAGGTCTTGAGAACTCTACAATTCAGGGCTGTATGCAAAACATTATTTGATTCTGTTTGAATTTGCGGCTGTTATCGTTTGCCATAGAAAATACCCTTGTTAAAACATAAAACGTTGCAGGTAAACTACCCCTTTCCCTTAACCGATCTTCACCAAAAACAATAAGTCTTGAGAACTCTACAATTCAGGGCTGTATGCAAAACATTATTTGATTCTGTTTGAATTTGCGGCTGTTATCGTTTGCCATAGAAAAAAAAACTACAGACAGACAGATAGACACATAGACACACAGACAGACTCACACACAGACACTTTTCGAAAAATGACTTTTTTCATGTTTTGAGGGTAGTACAATCAGAATCTGCAATAATATCGAACACGATTTTTTTTGCCATCACCATACAGTAGAACCTCGCTAATCCGTCACCTGTGGGACTGGGGGTATGGTCGGAACGCAGAAAAGGTCGGATTATCAGAAGAATACAAAATGTTTATTACAGTACTTCCATTTCCTTATGGAACTTGGAAGTAAAAAGGAAACAGGAAGGGAAGAAACGTGGGAAAACGCGTGGAGAAAGTTCTAGGGAGAATACTAGTGCGAGGCGAAGCTGTTGGCGACAAATAAGGAATATTGCCCAGCAGTTACTCCCGAATCATTGGAGTTTATTGGTGAATAAGAAATGTTGGTGCTCACAATAATGTTTTAGTAGATAACGGACTAAAACTGATTGAATGTGCTTCAATTATTGCACATTATGCAATAAGCACATTGTGTTTCATTATGCTATTTTATTGACTGATGTTCATATGATCGTGAATTAATGTTCAGATTCTTTGTATCTGAAAACCATATAGGATTTGTAGAAAACTTATAACCGTTTTTGCCTGATTAAATAAATACATTTTTCGTATCATGTTGTCAACATATTCTCGTTTACTTTTGTAAGTATCAGATTTCAGCATATCTACACCCACAAACACACACATACACCCACACACACACACTCACACACACTCACACACCAGTTTATTCGCGTGTGAACGCACTACAGCCATAGTTTGTTGTCGTAAAGTATCACGATATTGTACGCATCAGTCTGCTGCCGCGGAAAGGAATGTTATATACACGCATATGTACGTGATCTGATGTGAATACACAAATGGATTTCACGCACCCAGAGAGAGACGACGTACAATCGACACCAGCTTTTCCTATTGTTGTGTGACTCTGTTTCCTTATGCTGCTTGCTGTATTTGTAGTTGTGTTTTATCTAAAGAAAAAATGTACACAAACACACACACATACAGTGTAGAAAGTAGAACAAAACGTAACCCACATTGAAAACGCACACATACACACACACAGAATGAAAAACTTGAGGCGAAGGATAAAAGTAAGTCAACAAACACAGAGAGGATAGTTTTACTTTTATTTTAACCAAACAATCGTGCGCGGTGGTCACGAATCGTGTCCGAATCCAATCGACGGTGTACGTGTATGTGTGTGTGTGTGTGTGTGTGTGTGTGTTGGGAGCTCATTCACACACAGCGAAGGTTGAAGCTGCGATCATTGCGCCGTGTACTCGCTTATTGTTATTGTTTCGATAGCCACCACAGCTCTGTGAAGGTTGCAGTTCCGCGACCGCTGTCCTGTTCGTGTTCTCTCCGATTGCCACAGTTTACTCTTATCGATACATCGAGATGTGTGTGTGTTTTTTTTCACGACAACGAAGGCACCTGAAAACGAGCAGCGGCTCCGCTCCGCAACAACGCCAACCGCATGATTAGAAAGTTTGTTCGCCGTAGGCTCCCAACGAGTGTGTGTGCGTGTGTGTATGTGTGTGTGTACGTGTGTGATCTCGTTTGTACCGAGACAAGTTCCGACATTAACCTTGAGAACGGATCCTGTCTACTCTCTCACCCTCACTTTGTCTCTCTCTTTCTCTCTACTCACCCTCTATCTCTTCCTCTCTTCATTTCGTATTATTTCTCCTCTCTATTCTCCTGTTTACTCGTCGCTCGTTTTTTTCCTTTGCCTCCTATAGAGGAGGAATGGTGGATTTGGAGTTAAAAAAAATTTTTCAACTGCGCTTGGAAAAGTATTTATATTATTACAGTGGAAAATATTTAACGCGAAATGACGGGGACCAGCTGTTTTTTCGTGTCATCAAAATTTCGTGTTAAATGGACAAAAAGTGAAACAAAATGAACAAATACTGTGTAGATTACTTACTGTATTGTGTAGTAAAATAAAGCAATAAAGAATATTCAGAATGTACTTTATATTTAAACGTTTTACTTATAGGGTACTCCTGAATAATTTTGGTTAACGTTTGAGAAAGAATATGGTTAATTTTTCTTAAAGTTTAGTATACGCCCACTGTAGCTGTTCTTCACTTAGTCTTAGGATTTGTAGTTTTCTTCTGGAGTAATGTAGCATCTCTTTTAAAGTCCCTATAGTGACACTGTTCAACGCAGTCAGCTTTAAAATAGCCCAGTATATTTTTAATATTTGTAATGTTTTTAAATAGTCCGCTACTTTGTTTTGCACACATTCTGCACTAATTTATTTTCAGCAAATTGTTCTAATTTATCAGTGTGATCAAACATATCACCTTCCGAGTTGGTTTCTGAATATCTACGAGCACGTCTCAGCAACGAAAGCGTATCGGTAGCGGTAGGAACTCGTAAATTTTCCGTGTCTAGTTCGTCGGCACCCTTATCACTTTCACAGTTTTTAAATCGCAGTTTTGGGGCGTACATGTGTGGATTTATTTATTATGCAGCTGTTAAAAGCCATCAACAAAATTATTGTAACAAATTTTTTCGTATTGACCGATATTTTGTAAGTAAAACTTGCGTGTTAACCATACAAACTGTTAGGCCTAATTACAAAATAGAAGCAACGATCGGGACCTGAGGTATGCTTCGTGTTAATCGATAATAATTTTGTGTTAAACGTTTTCCACTGTATTAATATATTGCAGGTTTCGATAGGGATATTGAAAATAAAATGCATATTATCTAGAATGTGTGACAGCCAGCCATTGCAGAAGGAGACACAACTGAAATTTTATAAGATTATGGTGGTACCAGCGTTATTGTATAGGTATATAAGGGTGAGGTATATAGGGAGACATGGGTGATAAGGCAGCGTGATGAAACCAGTATTATGTGAGCAGAAATGAAGTTCAAATGTGTCACCACTTATTGCAAAACTGATAGTTGCTTCGCTCCGGTGTTTCCACCATCTAGCCACTAGTAGTTTTGCAGTTAGTGGTGACAAGGTTGGTGTTGAAATGAATGCTAATAGGTCGCTAAAGACATGAAGATGGTGGAAACACCGAAAGGCCTCTTCGAGAGCGAAGCAACTATCAGTTTTGCAATAAGTGAAGACAAAGTTGGTGTTAAGATGATTGCTAATAGGTCGTTTAAGACCTGAAGATGGTAGAAACACCGAAAGGCCTCGTCGAGAGCGAAGCCACTATCAGTTTTGCAATAAGTGGAGACAAAGTTGGTGTTAAGATGATTGCTAATAGGTCGTTTAAGACCTGAGGATGGTGAAAATACCGAAAGGCCTCGTCGAGAGCGAAGCAACTATCAGTTTTGCAATAAGTGGAGACAAAGTTGGTGTTAAGATGATTGCTAATCGGTCGTTTAAGACCTGAAGATGGTAGAAACTCCGAAAGCCCTCGTCGAGAGCGAAGCGACTATCAGTTTTGCAATAAATGGAGACAAAGTTGGTGTTAAGATGATTGCTAGTAGGTCGTTTAAGACCTGAGGATGGTAGAAACTCCGAAAAACCTCGTCGAGAGCGAAGCGACTATCAGTCTTGGAATAAGTGGAGACAAATTTGGTGTTAAGATGAGTGCTAATAGGTCGTTTAAGACCTGAGGATGGTAGAAACTCCGAAAGTCCTCGTCGAGGGCGAAGCGACTATCAGTTTTGTAATAAGTGGTGACAAACTTGCTGTTGAGATTACTGCCAATAAAACTAACTTGACTGGATAAATGAAGTTCCTCCGATCTGTTAAGGCGCAGTAAACTTGACCGACTTCAGAATGGCGTTGTTCGGGACGAGCTCAGCATTTTATCCTTAGTTGAGCGAATTTATGTATATCGTAAGCGATGGGTTGATCACTTGTTAAGAACGGCAGACGACAGGTTGTCAAAGCTACATTTTAACACTCTTGCTACCATGTGTACCATTTTTAGACACACAACACTTTTCTAGAGCCCGAACCATATCTGGACATATTAAAGTTTCCGTACAGCCCACGTGTACCAAAGTTGGACAAATTGCATGAATGTGTTTTGAAGGTTTTGGCAACATGTGGACACAGATCAAGCCATGTAGGTAGAGTTTTACATTCTTCTGGGCCAGAATGAAAGAAATATGCTCTTGGGTTAAGTTGGCAATAGTGTACTGTCAACAAACTCAGCTGCTATAACTTATTATATGTAGGAAAACATATCTGGGCCGGGGGAAATTTACTCTTCACAGGTGCGGTAGCGAGAGGTTTTCCAGACACCAGTGTCTGGGAGCGAAAGTGTTAAGTTATTCTTGAGTCGCCCTCTGCTGAAATTCATGACGTCAGGATCACTAACATCGAGAAAGGACACTCACAAATGGGTTGAAAAAGAAACATTATTTAACCGCGAAGAGAGTGTCTTTACCGCGAGGAAAGTCTACATTACATTAGGGCCAATTTTATTTTATCTGATTAAGTATTTGAAACAAATCTACTAACAATTAATAAAGGTCGCGTAACGGCTTAACATGATATTGATGTTATAGCCGGCGGTAAAGATGCGTTGCTACAACACGTGCGTGCTGGCAAGTCTTGGCAATAAATATCAATTATGTTTTTCTTCGTATTTATTTATAGCCACGCGTATAATCGATCCATAACTACTCGATATGCATAAAGTGGAGCCTCGAAGCCGCGTATCTTGATAAACGACTATTTTTCATGTCCACACTGTACACGTCCTTACTACTACCGTGTATGGTGGCATGGCAAGCTATTTGGCGCCGTTTGTCTTATTAGACTTCGGGTATATTTATTTGTCTTGTCGAATTTTGGTGTGTATCGTAAAGTCATCGTTAGTTGTGTTATAATACGTACATAGCTAGGAAGTACAAGCTGAACAGACAATTAGTGTGTTGTTAACGAACTCTATTGCAGTTATTCGGCACCCCCACCGCGTATGTCGTTATTATTATTAATCTAAACAATGATGCGTTCGTGACGTATCGTATCGGGTTGGTAGTGTAATCTTCTGGGGTTTGTTTTTGTTGTTCGACGTCACGCCCCCACCTTTTCTTTACGAAACTAATTCAGTACTCAGCCGGTCAACCTTTTTTGATCAGTCAGCTACTGGGGATCCAACCTTCCGATTGGGTGAGCAGAGTCAGCCAATTTTCTTCAAATCTGCCCTTTGTGCTGGGAACTTGACATGCATCGGCTTGGTCGAGGAGTACCGGCAGTTTTGATTTTCTTGAAGAAGCTATCGTTCGCTGATGTAGCCTGCACAAACTTAAAGAGACGGAGGCTGACACTTCGTGAGGGCACCCAAGAAATACGTCTCTACGACAGGGCCCCGCACGACATCATGCTTTAAGAGGTCACGCCCTTTTGTTCTTTCAAGTAAACTAATTAATTATTAATTAAAGCACATCTGGAAATCCAAGTTTGTAACACTCCAGACAGAAAAGAAAATGAACGAAGTTTATTCATTTATGTGACACAAAAACTTTTGTTATAACTAATGAGTTTATGGTAGCATGTATGTAATAGCTATTAACATTTTGTAAACTGACATTGATTGCTGCACCGACATTAATTTTAGTCCGCTGGCTGGCTTAATTATTTACACATAAAGAGGCAAATCTTACTAAAATAAAGCAATGCTGATTCTGCTCACTAAAGTTTGGTACTAAACATTATGCCTTATTTATTGCATTCAATGTAACATTACAGTTATTGGTGTCGAAATATTTTTTGTGTTACGTCTGTTTGGGCCCAGCAGCTTATCATACAATTTAATGCACATAGCACGTAACAACTCCATGAAGAGGTGACCACATTTACTTATTTTGTAAGTAAGTTGACTTGAAATGGTCGAATTAGTAAAGTAGAATTAACCAAGCAAAAAGCGCCTTCAAACAAGTAACAGTTTTGAAGTGTGAAATGCTTCTAAAAGAGTATGTTTGGTGCGGAGCTTTACACGTTGCTGTAAAATTTTGACTCCGGTAGCTGAAGAAAATAGGACACTCAGTTCATATGGTGTATATGGTGTTACCAACGCATGAATCAGATGGACTCATAACCTAATAAACAGGGATGTTCTTGAAAGGGTAGGGGAAGAGGAAAGTCTGACTGTCGACAAGCGATTATAAAAATATGAGCGCAAATTGTTGAGAATTTAATGGGACAATGTATAAACAGTTAAGCCATGAATTTGATTCAATGGTGAAAACATGAAACTAAAATAAGGAAACAAGATGTACAGGATATGGTGTTTAAAATTTTTGTAGCACACGACAGTAGAATCTCAACAGATTAAACTAAAAATAAAACAACGCAATAAATGATTTGTATGGATGCTGTGAACGTTATAGATGGATTTCTGGCGCGGACGCGAAGAGCCAGAATTATCGAGGCTGAAAAGTGTAAGGCACGAACGAATCGTGGTTATTAAGGACGCCAAGAACAGAAGCTATCGAACAAATTACAACCAATTTGGAACAGATTCGTACAGAGAATGTCGGAAATACGATCTACTAAACAAGTTCCGGAAGAACGCTGAAAAAGTGGATTGGCCGAAAGCTCCATGAACTAGGTGAATTGAAAAGGGTCAAGAGCGGGAGAGAGGTAAATACAATGTAACAGAAACTGAGAACTGGAGGCCGCGGGTCTTTAATACCGGATTAGTCTTCTTCTTCTTATCCCAATCCTCTTCTACCGCAAGGTGTAGAGGTTAAGCAAAGGTCTCGTCACCATGGTCTCTGCATGGCCAGGGCCTTGGCTTCATTCCACTACAATCCCAACCCTAGCAGAGAGCACCTCACATTGTCTGTCCTCCCAAGTCACTCTTCTTCGGCATCTGGGTCTTCTCCCAGCAATTCTTGCCTCATACAGTTATTGAGGCAATGTTTTTGTACATAGCCGAGAATGAATATACATATGTTATTATTCTCAATAACAGTTGTTATGAATAATATTATAATAAACATAATAATAAAACTGATGTGTTTATTAATTAATAATAATAATATTTTTCTTACAATTTTTAGGAAAGCTCTTAATCAGTAATCGTGTAGAAACTATTAAATATAAATCAAAGGTCAGTAATAGTTACTTATTAAGATATTTCTCTGTTCTGGTAAATTAACTCTGTTTAACGCTGTATTAAGTTGAAACACATTAGGTGTTAAACTGAACGTATAAATAAACTGTAATTAATAAATAACCAAACTAATTAATTCATTACGCCGCGCGATCTAATTCGCTTTGACACACTTACATGCTTTTAAATATTTATTTTCTTTTGCACGCTTTTTTGTATAAATTATTCTGCTCTATTTTTTATTCCGCTTTTTCTTCTCGCTTTACATTCAAAACGCCGACATGATGTAAATTTATCGACTACGTTCCAGTTTTACTTTTTTTCTTTATTTTAATTCCGTGTCTTCTTGTGTGAAGCTTATTGTTTTTATTCAAAGCGTCTTTGGTTTTCACAAAATTCAATGTGTATCGAGTTTGGAAAGTCGTCTCATCGATGAAAATCAGTATAGCACAATCGCCAACGCGAAGATTTTCAGAATAACGCGTCATGGTTCTGGATCCCGTTGTAATATTTTTCCTTGTTATAAAATCATATTCAAATTTGTTTGCTTGTAACTTCAACAGTTAAGAGATGGCTAGGACAAATATTCAGACAGAACATGAACAATCGTGAATCAGAGTGACTAGAAAAGGAAAATTGTAAACAAACCAGCGAAGAGAAGGAAAGTTGGAGAAGATAACCTCAGTTTGATAAGCAGGCGGTCAAGTTTCATTTATAAACGGTGTAAGGAGACAACGAAGGTCAAAATAATGCTAACTAAGAGTTTATTTTTTCTTAATAGGGACGATGATTACTAAATATTGAGTTAAAATACAGAAAAAAGCATTTAAAATTATACGAGTAAGAGTTCAGTATTCAACGAGTACCGCAAGGGCTCATAATAAGAGGGACACCAGAAAGCAGAACGCTGGAAGTGACTGCATTGAGACGCTATAGGCAACGATTGGAGCTCAAAAGTCGACTTAGAGAAATAACAAATTCATAGTTTTAAAAAACAGAAGGGCTAATATAAAATTGGGTAATGTGGAATTGGAGTGTGCTAGTGAGTTCTGTTACCTGGGTAATGTGATAACTGAGAACGATAAATGTCTTTCGGAGGCTAAAAGGTGAACAACGACACTTTCATAATAAAAGGACCTTCCTGCACAATAAGCTGAAAACTTATAAGGACGTCTATTAAGGCCTTTGATTCGAGTGTGTTAATGTACGGATGTGAGTAATAAATAGGGGGGGGGGAGGACAGGAGACGGCTTGAATCTTCCGAAATGTGGTTTTGCAGGAGCCTCACAAAACAAGTTAGGTGGAGAGGAGAAATCCAATGAAGAGATTCTGAATGGACTTAACGAGAAAACGGCTTTGATGAACACTATAGACAATAGGAGAACAGGGGTTTGGGGCATGTGCTTCGGCTTGACAACGTTCTGAAGGGATTATTGAAGGCTCTGTGTTGGGCAGAGATTGCAGGGATGGCCTGATTTGTTGTTCTTGGGAAATTTAATCAGTGAGATGGGATATGTCTCTTCCGTGGAGACGAAGTAGCCTGTAGGAACAGAAACATGTAAGTGGCTGCAAGGACAAGACTTTGCATTTAAGTTGTGAGCAGGGAACGGTTATAGACTGAGTGGAATGACGGAAAAGAAGAGTTTGCGGAAAGCCTGAGGATAAAAGTGAGTTTATAGAGAAATATTACTATGATATGATCAATGTTTTGTTTGGTCATATTGTTACGACAGTCAATGTTTTGTTTTGTTCATATTGTTACGACAGTCAATGTTTCGTTTTGTTTATATTGTTACGACAGTCAATGTTTCGTTTTGTTCATATTGTTACGACAGTCAATGTTTTGTTTTGTTCATATTGTTACGACAGTCAATGTTTCGTTTTGTTCATATTGTTACAACAGTCAATGTTTTGTTTTGTTCATATTGTTACGACAGTCAATGTTTTGTTTTGTTCATATTGTTACGACAGTCACACGTATTGTCGTGTTGTACAGTGAAAACTGAATAACTGACAACAAACGAAGTCACTAATTACAAACTTTAATTAGGCACAACAGTTAGAAATCAACAGAGGCACTCTAATACAATGATTCAAGTAAATCTGTCCAACACGGAACGATGCATGTCACCACCTTACAGTTTTACACTAATAATCACTTGAATCAGCACTTGTAAAATCGCCAGATGTAACTGAACAGGCTGCTTCAAACCCATTATTCATACCTCCGCTGCCTTGCAATGATAGCGGGTCTCGATGCCGGTCTGGAAGGGGCACATAGAACAAACCAGAGCGTTACATTACCGGGCAAGGGGTCACTTAGTCATTCAGCTATTCGGTGCTATTTTTTCAGAGTATCAATATGGTATGATACATAGTCTGTTAATCTGCCCTGATTACTTCCCCCCCAATTCTGATGAAGTTGTGACACTTGCTCGAAGACCGAATGTGGTGACATTTGCTCGAAGAAACAATAGCTCTAGGAAATTCATAATGATTCCAAGAAATGTAGCACCGGTGTTATATTAAAGAGTTACATTTGCACAGAAGCCAACGATGAGTTTTAAAAACTGTTACCTGGTCAACCTGACTGCATAAGCCCAACAAAAATAAGTCCTTTATTTCATCTAACTCTTTCTCTCTTCTAGGTTAGCAGCCCATAGGCTGGTTGGCAGCAGCTCGCCATTCTTCACGCTTCTCTGCTTTTCTTTTCAACTCACAATATGATGTACAGTTCATATCGACCATAAGCTGTTTCATGTAGTCTAAACGGGGTCGTCCTCTGTGATTCTTCCCTTCAATTGTTCCTTCTCTTATTGTCTTAACCAACCCATTGTGTAGTAGTATATGCCCTATAAACTTAGCTCTTCTGCCTTTTAAATTCCGTAGAAAGCTCTTCTCCTCCTGAGCTCTTCTAAAGACTTTCTCATTCGTTATCTTCTCCCTCCTGCTTATCTTGAATATTCTTCTGTAGCACCAGGGTACAAGAGAAGCATCCATCATAGAGCTGCTGATACTAAGGATATCTTAAACAGATCTTTAATGGAGTGGTTTCCCCCCTTGCCTTCTACATCCTATGCCGTTGACGTATACCCGTTCCTCCGCCTTTAGGAGTGATTTCTCAGCCCTAGGACAATAGGGTGCCCTGTCCTGTCCTCTATCCGCTCATCTGCCCTCCAAGGAGGCCACTGGCACTTGATAGAGGGGATCACCTTATCCCGGGTGATATTCGGTCCCTGTGTTCGTTAGCCGCCTTATATACAAACGTTGCCCCCTCTCTACCACGGGGAAGTGAACATCGGGATTTTTCCTTCGTCAGGTCTAGGACCATAGTGGCATTTCCTAGACCCTCCAGTACTTTTAGAGAGGATCATAATTAACTGTCATCTAACAGTTAATTAAAAAAAGAGAACGTTCATATTGACGACATTCAACTAATCATTTGGAAATACCTTATATTTGTAATAGTTCTTTTAGTTAGCCTAATTAAATTCTCTGCACTTAAATCCCAGATATTTTGTATTTTTATTGGCATTGTTAACTATATTAACTATAATTCATTATAATCATTATATCATGTTACATTATAATATGTAATTTAGATAATTATATAACAGATGCATTATTTTATTAGGGTTTCAAACGGGAGCTAGGGTTTCCTCGTCCTTGTAAAGTCGCTGGGCTAGGAAACCACTCCTGTCCCGGTGGTCCTCGCCAACATCATCGGCAGTGAACCATAGTAGCCTCCCACGCGGGTGGAGAAGGGCCCCACTAATTAGAAGTGGCGGCTTCTCCTTCCGAAGCACCACATTGGCGCACGGTGGCTTAAAAATCAACAAGAATAAAGCCAATATGTAAAACTATGGGAAAGACAGTAGGGTTTGGGTAACTAGGGAAGTGGGTTAATTCACATACTTGGAAAGCAGTATCACAAGAGATGGGGCTACGCAACTGTAGTTGGGATGTATGGGCTTGCAGAATAGCAAAGGTCAATGGGCGTTTTTCAAGAAGACATGCACGCTAACAAAGGCAAAAAAGAAGATATCGAATGAAGGCAACTAACTCATGTTTTGTGGGCTTGTTAAGCGGATGAAGAACGATAGGTAGAAAGCAGAAAAGAGTTTGTTTTCGAATGGAATCATAAACAGAATGTAATATTGAACACTTCTTCTTCTTCTTCTCCTCCTTCCAGTATTATTACACCATGCTGATCATTGATCTCCTTCAAGAGTTACCTCCAACGATCCCTCCTTCTTGTGACCTCTTGCTAATTCCGGGAGCTTCTTACCACGAAAACATTTTCAGCGTACCACTGAAGATTGTCTTACCGACAAGTCTTCGTTTTTAGTGTTTGTTTTTTTGAAGTAAGAACTTCACATACTGCACTGTGTGCCCAGTTCACTCCCGTATACATCCCGCTCCTACGGCAGTAATTTGATTCAACGCGTCAAGAAATAGCTGAAACGAGATAGCAACGTTGTAAGGTCTCTTTTCCCCACTGAGCTACCACATATTTCCCCGCTGCCGCAAATATGTATACTTTAAGGAAAGCATAATATTTTAAAGAATGTAAGCGTATTATAAATGTTTAAATACTATTAGCAGAATAATATAATATTGAAAATAATTTTATTCCTTAACTAATCTGCTTGGCGTTTCACTGCATCTGATGGCAAAATGTTTAGCTTGTACTTTAGGGCCGTCACCAGATCGCAGCACTACAGTAATTTCTTTCATCGTAGTGTATCACGTTACATTAACTTTAACTTTAGGTCCGCCGCAAGAGAGCAGCACCAATAATCTTTTTAATTTTTTTGTAAAAAGTTGAACTATTATCTGCGCATATTGCATTCTACTTTTCAACTAAATATTGCGTAAATCATATTGTTACATTGAAAAAATTATTTGTTACGTGTTGTTTGTATGTGTGTGTGTGTGTGTACACTGAAAGTAATAGGACGTGTGATGTGATTTTATTTATGTACACTGTAAATATCGAATTCTTATAATGAAATACATATTAACGTTATTACGCCCTCGTCTTATTTAATTATTTGTTCACTCTTATTTGAAACTCAATTCTTTATATCAAAATCTCTCTTACGTCAAATACATACGAGCAACCTTTTACACGTTGAATCAGTTCAATCGCCATTCGACACCGAAGGTCTTCTGGTGTGTGTCCCACGACAAACCCATTTTTTGTTGTATTTATTCTCTCTAGGTGTTCTCCTCGTCTAGGTAAACATAGGCGAAGTGAAACGCTGGGCATGAAGTGGGGGCGAAACGCGTAAGTAAATAGACAAAGTATCGGGACTTGCAGTGTGTAGGTTTCAACCAGGAAGAGATATTGAAGAGGGAAAGGGAAACTTTGACCACCAACTCGTGTGAGAGTGAAATGGAAAGACACGTTAAATAATTAATAAAAAATTAAGGAGTTATTGTTTTTTATGGATACTGATCAATTTATCAAAACAAGCAAGGGTGCCTATGGGGGGGGGGGTCATTACATTTTTTCAAGGGGAAAGATTTTTAAACAAATATTTAGTAAAGGCTCCACATGTGAAAAATTTGTCTCAAGATTGTTAAAAATCATCTTAAAAGAAGCATGGCGGACACTCGGCTGAACAATTTGTTATTTTTATGTAGTGAAACTAACGTATTGAATAAGATTATCTATGATGAACTTATTGATAAGTTTGCTTTCACTGTTAATGAAAAGTAAATGTCTAACAGTTTGTTCAACTGTTATTGAAAAGTTAAATAAACTTTAAGTAACTTTCATATGTTATTTGCTTGCGAGATACGATTTTTCAGATTATATATTCACGACGCTAAAACTGTACCATTCCTTTTTTTATACTTTCAAGAAAAGACAGAATGCAACATAATTTTGTGTTTAAAACTTTTCCCCTTGCATTCTGTAATTCATTTCCATGTTCAAAACAAATGGAACATTTCATTGTTAGTCACTTTGGTAGTTGATTTGTTATCAAAGTTGAGTGTCGACAAATATATACTTAATTAAGAACCTGTTGTCAAAGCTAGAGAATAAAGGAAAGTTGGAAGACAAAAAACTGAGATGGATGGACAGGGTGAGTCAGGACATCAGGACTCTTAAAATTAGAAACCGGAGGAGTGTGGCTAAGAACAGAGAAAAATGGCGAAATCTTCTCAAGAAGGCAAGGGCCTACAAAGGGCTGTCGAGCCAATAATGATGATGATGAATCAGTTGTAAAAAATTATAAGCTAAGTGTTTAATGATAAAAATGTGGATAAGAGCATTTCATTTGTTTTTGAAATTTAAGGCCACAAACGTAGTAAATGTATCAGATACCGTATTTTGTGATTGGGAGCCTTGTAATTGTGATTGGGAGCCTCGTAATATATTTTCCTTATTATTAAGTTAATAGTTGTAATGGGGAGAAAGGACCTAACACCTAGTGGAAGGGGGATCGATTTCTTAAAATTGGGGATAGCGTCATAGGGATTTGGGGGGGGGGAATAGGGATCCTGAAAATAATCTCGTTTCCTAAATGTTTAGCAATTGTTACCAAAAATAAATGTACTTTTTAATTTCTAGTGTACTAGATAAATGTAGTGTATCCGAAGACGATACGAGTATTTTGCAGGGCGTAACTACTGGGTGGCTGGACTCGTAAATGTCCATGAGACCACAAGGTGCGGGTGGCCCAGGTTCTTTCTTTTTAAACTAAGACCATATTCTAGTAAAAATACCAAGTTAAGAGACACAAAATCGAACTTGAGACTAATTAAAAGGCTTTTGTGCAAATCGTATTTGGCAAGCTAAGCAAAATTCAAAAATTTCACCTAGCAAAATTTGGAGAATTGGTATCATTTCCCCTCAAGAAGTTTTAAAATTTTTACTGGGTTTACGTAGCAAAATTTATACGAAGACCTTTTAATTACTCTCAAGTTCGACTTCTTCGGTCTCTGTCTTTGTCTCTCTCTCTCTCTCTCTCTCTCTCTCTCTCTCTCTCTCTCTCTCTCTCTCTCTCTCTCTCTCTCTCTCTCTCTCTCTCTCTCTCTCTCTCTCTCTCTGTCGAAAAAAAGACTTGTTAATTATTATTAGACAGTTTTTATCAGTAAATTTCATATTTATATATTCAGTTATTTGGTAAGAATAACTTGGTGCTCCATTCCTGACCCGGTTGGGTAACAGGCCAGTAGATTCAGTAGGAATGGAAATCATTCGAACATTATAAAACATGTAAAGACAACAATCTACAGAACTGGAAGGGAGCCCATCTTGAAACTCTGCCAGGGGCCCCTGACCCTCTGGTATTATTGGTATTATTTTACTCTTCTGAATATAGAAAGGGGTCCTTTTGACAGCTGTTTCGATGTGGATGCAATTACAGTAGAGTCTCGATAGTTAGAAGTAATTGGGACCAAACCAACCTCGAACTACCGAAAACTCGAACTACGAAAAAAATTATCTGCCGTTAGGGGATCTACCGCGCTCTGCCGGCGCGCCGAGCACCTCGCGCTGTGGTTTCTAATGTGAAGCGTCACTGTGTGATAATGTGAAATGTATGCTGGAAATTTATCTAAAAGAAATGTATACAAAATCTGTAAACTGGTGTGCTGTGTATGTGGGTTTTGTTTAGTAATTTGCGCGAGCTTTCGAGAACATTCGCGAGCGAAAGGAAAATGAAAAATCGACGACGAATCGTCATTCGTTTAATTAGGTTATATGTCCTGAGAATTAAAAAAAAATTCAAAACGTTTTTCATTAACACTCACAAATTTATTTATTTAATGGACACACTAAAATTTAAAATGACATACATAATATTAAAAACTGTACTGTATGTAGACCTATATTTGAAAACAAAATACTTTGCACGAATCTTACTTTTTAAAAAATGAATCAAGAGTTTTTGTTTTTGAGTTGACGATCTTTTTCTGGTACTAATACCCCGCCATTTTCGGGAGTACATATTATTTTTCTAGCGGGGTAGCACGAACTATACGGAATCTCGAACTATCGAACCTCGAACTATCGAGACTCTACTGTAGTCGTAAATACATTCACTGTTGTAATTATCACTCAATAATTATCGAACTAACTTCATTTGCGTTTATTAGAAACGCTTTTAATATTCTATAATTTTTAGCGTCATTTAAAAGAGAAACTCGGTTTTCATAATGGGTCAGTTTTTTTTCTCCTTATTCTTACGACGTTATCGAAATCGATTTGTTGTTCAGAGAGCGTACCTTTCTCCGGTAAAAGTAATGTCGATAGTAAATGGTTATCGCGTTCATCATAAGTAATACACATGTATAACAATTTATGCAGATGTGCCGACGAGCGGTGCATATACGTGTTTCTTGGTTTCCGGGTCATAGTGTTCTTCAGAGCGTCAAATTATGATTACAGACAAGCCGGTATGGACGCTGTCGAGTAGTTCCCCAACGTCAGTCGGTTTGTGTGAAACACTGCTTCGATTGTGTCCGTGTCAAGTTTGTTTGGTTTTTGCAATCCGCACGACAAATCGGTTTTTGCCCGTGACATCCGACAAATTCTGACGTCGAATTTTGCATGGATTCGAGTTCAGTTTCAATCAGGCGTTTCGCGGAGTGCTCTTAGTGTTGGTTATGTACAAGTTTTCTTTCTGTATCAATTAGTAGTTCTGTGAAAAAATTAATAATAATAATAACTGACCTGTGCTGAGCATAGAAAAGTTTTGTCTATGCCTAGGGGGTCAGAGTGTGTTCTAAATGTGTTTCTCCATTTTGTCAATATTCGCAGGAGTATTTAGGTGAGTTTATATCTTGTTTACTGGATTTTAATTGACATGTTTTGACACTGTACATTATACTTGTTAGTGATAACAAGGGACTAATAACCTTTAGGAAAGATCTTTTGGTTACATCACTATATTGTTCACCTTTGAATATGCCTTCTAGATAACCGGTATCAGCTGTTACGACGGATTACGTTGTATTTTTATACAGATTACATAAACTAATAGGTAGATAAATAACTATATTTATATATAATATTTTTATTTATATTTATGACGGAAAAGAGACAAAAAATAATTATATAAAAACAAAAACTATGGATCAAAGCAAAACAGGTGTCATGGGTCTGTTTTTGTTTTGGTTATATTATGATTAAAATTGTTGGTTATTACCACATAACGATCATTTCTGTTCGAGTCTACGATCGTGTTTGCTTTGTCTGTGAATTCCATTATGGATGTTTGTTTGTTTTTTTTTTTTACCAACGATAACGATGCGCGATTATTTTTAAAATTATTATTACTGGCCGGCTGCTGTTGTGGACAGACGTTTCGGCTCCACCATCGCAATAATAATTATTTATAAATAATATACTCTAAATTATAAACAATTTATCTATTTAATAATAAATAGATAAATAAATATATTTATATATAATATTTTTACTTATATTATATGACCCCAAAACAGAGACAAAATAATTATTTAAAAAAAAAACGATGGGCCAAAAACAAAATAGGCGCCATGGGTGTGTTTTGTTTTGGCTATATTAGTCTACGATTCAGATCGTTGGCTGTTACCACATTACGATTATTTGTGTTCGAGTCTACGATTGTGTTAGCTTTGTCTCTGTATTCCATTATGGATATTTATGATCTTTTTACTAAAGGCGCGCGATTGTTGTTAAAATTATTATTACTAGCTGGGCTGTGGGCCGTGGTCGACTGTTGTTGTGGAGAGACGTTTCGGCCACGCTATCGGAGGCCACCTTCAGTGTCAAAAAATGTTTGGCAAGTCGTCTGCCAATTCATAAGCAAAACTATATATAGTCTCCACCTCAGTACTGGGGTGAATTGGTGAACACACCTAAGCCAAACATTCCCTCACTCTGAAGATGACCTACGATGGTGGGGCCGAAATGTCTGTCTACAACAACAGTCGACCACGGCCTGACAGACCGCTAGTAATAATAATTTTAATAATGTTGACGCCGCGCCGGCCGTTAAGAAATTGTATACGCGCGGTTATGTTATTACGAGACCACGGATTTTGCCTGTTGCACAAAAATGTGGAAAACTTACACTCGTAACCATAGTACAATTCCTTTACTCTTGGGCGTAAGAACTAACATCGGCAGAATGGTGTACATACGGAGCTGTGAACGACCATAAATACGGCACTTTGTATTGCATCCAAGTTTTTATTAGGTTAGGTTAGATTGCAATTTATTTTTTATCGGCCATCTAAGGACCACATGCCAATTTCAATTCTTTACTGTTTGTTCTTTTCTTTTTTCCAATATTCTTTCATCTTTTCATTGTGTCTCTTCTTCCTGTCCTCAGACCACTTTGAACCTGCGTTTTTCTCTCTCCTACCCTGGACTCCTTCCATTTTTAACACTTTTGCCCGAAAAACTTCTCTTTCAATTGCTTCTTCTGCATGTATATTATTTTTTTCTAAATCCTTTTGGACTTCTTTAATCCAACTTGATGTTGACTTCTTCCCCCACAGATATTTGAAGATCTGCTTTGTTAACCTATTGTCGTCCATTCTATATAAATGTCCAAGGAATACTAGTCTTCTTTTTGTCACTGTTTCTGTTATATTTTCTATACTTTGATATATTTCATCATTATTTTTTAATTTCCAACCTACTGAAGTTTTTCGTGGGCCTAATATTTTCCTAATAATTCGTCTTTCCAATATTTCTAGTTTGTCTAAATTATAATTCAATGCTAGACATTCACTTGCATATAGGCATTCTGGCCTCACTACTGTACTAATGTACAGCACCGGATATGCAGATAAGTACCCGTTTCGGCTATTATACCTTCATCGTGTCGCTGTTGAACATCAACACCAACACTTTCTGAATTTTATTTATCGAGTTTTGAGAGTAAGTGTAAAGTAACTGTTTATACCCACGTGGCCTAAGTGTTTGTTGTTTATGAGTATTTCATTCATTCCATAGCGTTTTGGTCCTTGGAGGACCTCGGTCTCTACTCTTCCCTGTCTTGTGCCCGGTGGTCTCCACCTTCTGACTCCCAGTTGTCTGAGGTCGCTCTTCACCTTATCCAGCCTTCCTCTTAGGCGTCTCCCGCCACTTTGTTTATCAAAAACCTTTTTCGGGACTATTCCGTCCTCCAAATTGCTCAGGCCACTGACCCTTTTGCATTTAATACTTCGCATTACGTCTGAGTCATTATATAGTTTCTTAATTCTTGGTTGGTTCTAATTCTTCAAGGCTAGTTACGTGATGAAGTTGACAGACAGCGACAGTGTGTCTACAGGGTGACTCTTCCCGTTGTTGACAGCAAAGCCGAGCACAGTTCATGTTCCTCTCCATCTAATGTTTCAATGCTTTCTACATCTACTTATTGACAGTTATTAATCTCCGCAGTTCATATTATTGTAGCTCTCTATATCTACTTTGCAACAAAATATTTAGTTTTTACTTTTGTCATACCGTACTGTTTACAGCTAAAGTAAGAAAACGGTTCAGTAACATAGACCCAGTGTCTTAATAGTAGGGTGATAAGACGATAAGCTTATATGAGACTGACTAAGAAACACGATGAGTCTTCTGTTTGCCCAGAGTTGGACTCCTGAGCCATGATTTTTAAGTGGGAAAAATTTAAGACAAGTCAGTATGCATGTAGTCGAGTAGTTTCCTTAGGCCAGTCGGTTTATGAAACATTGCTTCGATTGTGTCCGTGTCAAGTTTGTTTAGTTTTTACAATCCGCGCCGACATATGTCAACGATTGTGTATATCAATTCGTAGGCTATATTTTATTAACAGTGCCATTATATCAGTATACTTAAAGAAGTATTTGCGTTGAAGCAGATTATTGAGAAAAACAGAGAATACAATGCTGAGACACTTGCTGTTTTTGGATTATGTTAAGGCTTTTGATATGGTGCATAGGGACCTCATTTATTTTGTAGAGAAGAATGTTAACGAATCTTCTGATAGAAATTATTAAATATTTAAATTATTAATTAAAAATTATTAAAATATTATAGACTCACGGATATGCATAGCTGGGAATTTTAGTACGTTGGAAATTGTGAATACAGAGCTGAGACAGGGATGCAGCCTTTTTCAGATATTATTTAATGTGTCCATAGACGACGCACGTTCTACGCGAGTGGAAGAATTGTTTGCCATTTTATAATTGGGACTTCGCAGACTACAGGAGTGTCTGTACCTTGTTTTTTGCTGGCGGCGAGGTTTTCATATCCAATAAAGAAGATACTTTACAGAGAGGACTGCACAAGCATCATAAAATAATTTAAAAATATAATTTAATTTTATCTGTTGATAAATCTAAAGTAACGGCTTTCTGTGGAGCATTTCTAAAACGAACAAAAATAGTGGTTGAAAACAGAACTGTTGAACAAGTTTCATCGTTTAATTTCTTAGGATGCAACATTTCATATCTTGGGGGGAGGATGTTGTATGGAATAAGATATAACGCTTTAATAGGATGAATGGCACTATCAAGCGTACCTCAAGGTATAAAATTAGGCAAGAGACGTTATTAAAATTTTACACAGTGATGTTCATTCCAAGCTGTCTATGTGGTAGTAAAACATGAACAATGACGAATGCACATGAAAGTCGACTGCAAAGTGCAGACATGAGGTTCCTTAGATCATTAGCCGGGTATACTAGGTTAGATAGTAAAAGGAATGAGGACATCCGTTGTGAGTTAGCTGTCCGACCAGTGAATGATACGGTGAGGGAATATAGACAGAAATGGTTTGTGATCACGTAGGTCGTATGGACCCGTCAGGAATATCAAATGTGAGTGCAAAATATAAGCCTAAAGACAGAAGAAGTCTGAAGAAGAAGAAGAAGAAGAAGAAGCTTAAAGAATAATAAGGATTAATAGATGTAAACCGGGCCTTATAGACTACGGACGGTCTTCAAGTCATTTGCCGAACGTTTCAGCGGAAAACATAAAGGAGCCCGTACAGAGCTGGCAATTGTTTGCTCCTTGCTGTGAGCTCTTTAGGGGCTTCTTTGTCACACTCCGGAAGAAGTAAACTCCTCCCATGCATAGGTAAACTTTCTTTGGTTTCTCCAGCTGTAAAGTGGTAAATTCTCTCGGGTCCGAGTTTTATTACCTTTGTTAGTCTCATTAGCCTCGCCGTTTCCTTTACCTTGAAAAATGGAAACAAAACCTTTCAAACCGAAGTAAGTTTTAGTTGAACGGTTGGTGCGATAACATCTTAAGAAAAATTGTCTAGTTTAGTGAATTTCTAGAGTATAGTGGAGAAAAATTTTATAAGTGACTGGATGGTTATGTGTTAAAATGTATCGATTGTAATTAATGTAATATAATACACCTTACACCACTGTATGGTAAGAGGATTATATGAATAATAAATAATACAGAGTGGCAAATTAAAGAAATAAGATATTTTCAGACGTAATTCTATTTACGCGGTAAATGTGTTTGACCACTTCGATAGGCGATTTTGTGTTTATTCTGTAGAAGTAAACAACCGATTACAAGCAAATGAGATCAATTTACCGGTGGTCGGAAATCCAATAGACTCGGACGAGATGATCGCGTTCTAAGTAGGGATCAATCCCATGGCATGCACAGAGTTCTCGACCGCAAATTATCGCTGTTCGTAATTGCCTCAATTACTACTTTTCCGGTTTCGTATATACGTATTAATATGTTGTATGTTTATCACTCTATATTCCAGTGAAATGGCACATTAGAAAATACTAATGACAGAGTACATTAATGATACAAACATGTCGCGACCAATTTGATTAAGTTTTTATGGCAGTGGTTATCGACTCATGTTATGACACTAATTTCTTGGTTTTATATCCTAGTTTGTACGGTACAGTGGCTGACGGATATAATAAAATGTAATAATACGTTTTATAGTAAAACAACATTAGCATCTCTCACAGGTTTTCTCTTCTTCAAGAAGCGTAGAGAAACACGCAAAAGATGCATTGCGGGTCAGGTTAATTGGTTCACCTGCTTGATTATAAAAACGGTACCTGATATTACCAGTCAGTCGCGAGTCATTGGGTCAGCAGCGTCGGATCAGCAATAGTAGTCAGACTGCGTCAGCCAGTTAATTCAGTTAATTGCCTGTAGTAGGCGCGAGCGTTACAAGTGTGACACACAAAGGGTACGACCCGTACACGCTCACACGCACGCACAGACGTGCTCTACATACTGTGTATACGGACGGAAATACCAGTAAATATTATTATTAAACCGTCAGCTGATTCTGATGCAGCAGACGCCAACCAAAATCTCGTACCGGATAGTAATAACCACTTTAACCAGTGGCGCAGCGAACGGGTCTTTGGGGGGGGGGGGGGTAAACCCTGCCTCACAAGAACGTGTCGAAAATTGAAATGTCCCGGTAAAAATGTAATCTTATTTGTGTAGTTAAATAATAATTAGTCTCTTCCAGTCGCTTTGTGGCCGTATCATTACACATTTAAAGAAGAAAACGAGGAAAGAGATGCAATTGAAATGTTATAATGTAATTGCCATACCTCAACTACTGTATGGTAGTGAGACTTGGATTAGAAAGACCAAAAATATATCTAGAATATAAGGAGCGGAAATTGACGGTTGTAAAGGAGTGATCTTATCAGAAATGATCATATTAGAATGGAGCTAAACACAGATGAAAGCTTAAATAAGAAAACCTCCCGGTACAAAATGGAGTGGCGGTTACACGTAGAGAGAATGGATTCAATTAGATTTTCAATAAGAGGCCTTGACTATCATCCAAGAGGGAAGAGAATTGTGGGAAGACCCCGTTGGATGACTACTAGGACAGACTGGAACAGGCTACTAGCCTAAGCCCTAAAGGATGACGACGACGACGACGTTATAACCGTCTTGCGTGCACGATATTACTTCGGGGGGTCAGCAAGTTGTCCGGTGGTTGAAGGATGGTTAAAATTCTTAGGATCGCTCGCTGTGTCCTCTTAGCGAGGAGGTAAGGGGTAGCCTTCGAATGTTCATTCAAGCCCCCCCCCCTACACAGTATATTCAACTCGTTTTACGGTATTTATAACTTATAGCGAGTTTTAATAAATAACGAGTTATAATAAATAACTTATACCACAGCACACGAGAGTATTTACGGGAGGGGGACGAACGGGACCGGACCCCCCTCAGAGGGTTGAAAAAAAATTGACGCTTACTTCTGTTAATCTCTTAAATTTTATGCTGTTTTATTATTTTTTCAGCTGTGTACGCTAAAAACAGTAGTAACTCTTTTTAAAATATACAGGCATGTTTAATACACAGCATTAGGGTATAGGTTTGAAATATGAAATATAGGAAAATCAGTTCAATTAATAAAGACAGTGGTCGCCCAGTGGTCGAAATTCGACCGTAATTCATTAAATTTTTAAGTTTGAACGTTATTGAGGTTCTTTTGTCAAAGAGTATACCTCCATAATCATTGCATATAATTTTTTTGAATTTTGTTCTATTACGTCAGCTGCGAGCGTGTACAAATACGTCATTAGCGTGTGTTGTTTGCCTTAATTCCCTGCAATACTTATGAAATTTAAAATTTAATGTTAGTAACAGTTGAAAAAAAAAAACACAATTACAGCTTGTATTCGTATTTATTTTTTTATATAATTCATTGTCAGTTTTAATTTTTTCATGTTATTATTGAATCAAATAAACGCTAATAAAAATGAGACTTGACATTCATAGAAGTATAAGATACATTGTTTTTCAATTCCAGTGGATTACATTTCATTTTTGGTAAGGTACAAAATTCGAAAACAGTTTGAAGATTATCTGCTACAAAGCTTATATAATTTTTTAATTTTTTTTTTCTATGCATTAATTTTCGAGTTATTTGAAAAATATGAAAGATAGGAAAAATGAGATTTAGCTTGGCTAAGACATATTTAAAAAGCAATAACGCGTTTTTTGACATTTCCTTGGGTTTTTTTTATTGCCATACTGACCAGGTTTCGCCAAGGCTACACAGTTATTTTGCCTATCTTTTTCGAATTATATAAAATTTAAATAAAAAATTAATACAAAATAAAAAATGAAATAAAAAATACGTGCCTCCTATTTTTTCATATATTTTTCATTAAATCAAAAAAACCGGGCGGTTAAAAAAATAAATGTTGTCCACTGAACTTAAAATAGTTTGAAAGTGAATTTAATGATTCAGAACTTCTGTGTAAACGATGTTTTTTGTAAAAACTCTTTCATCATTTGCTAAATGCCCTTGGCCATTATATTCGGAAATATAAAATCTCAAACCATCGAATGATCGAACTCTACTTGCTGCGAAGTACAATTGACCATGTGTAAAAACTGGCTGCCTCAATAAAATTCCAATTTTTTCGAATGTTTGTCCTTGAGACTTATTTATTGTCATCGCAAATGCAGGTATAATTGGAAATTGAGTTCTTTGAAAGTTAAATGGTAAAACAGTACCGGAATATGTTAAATTTATACGTGGAATCAAAATTCTCTTATTGCGTGCGGTTCCAGTTAAAACTTCGCAATCAATAGCATTACAATGCATACACTTGATGCGCATTCTTGTTCCATTGACTAATGCTTCCTTTGTATTTAAGTTTCTGATCAATAAAACGATGCAATTAACTTTCAATACTAACTTATGTGGTGGCAAACCACTAATAGTCAAAGAATTCAAAAACTCTACTGGATAGTTATTGATTTCATTGTCATCATCACAAATTATTTTATCGTAGCTATGCTATGTTTTCTGTTCACCTGGTATTCGATTAAGTATATCAGTATTAATAAAAGTACAAACATCATTTTTAGGTTTAAAATAACTGACTTCAATATGTTATCTGAGAGTATGTTTTCGGAAATATTTCCATACACCTCATTAATAATATTATTTTCATCTTCTATTAATTGCTGAGGTATTTCAATAATATTTTCACCAAACTGAGGGAATTGTGGGGCTTTATCATTACCAATTTTTTTCAAGAATTCGACAAATTCTATTTCACTTGGTAAGGCTCTCATATTTTGAGTAAACGTTACTTTATGAAAATAAACAAATTTATGCCAACTCGTGACACAATTTTCAATTAAAGTTGCACGCGATCCATGCGGGACAACTGGTAAGATTTGCCGAAAATCACCGCACAGAAGTATCGTTTTCCCTCCAAATGGTTTATGTTTATCATTTTCATCGCATAGATCCTGCAATAATCTATCTATGATTTTCAACACTTGCAGTGGGCACATAGAAATTTCATCAATAATTATCAATGATGATGAATTTATGTAACGTCCTTAGCTACTATTTGCGGTAATATTCGCTACAGAATTTTCCAAAATGGGTATAGGCAATTTAAACACATTGTGTAAAGTTCTACCTACAAGTAATAAAGTTGAAGCTATGCCACTGAACGCTGTTGCAATGCAACTAAGATTAAGCGAATTTAATTTGTGAATGATTGCTGTTTGTGTGAATGTTTTTCCACAACCTGCATGAGCGGTTAAACAAAAAACATTAGATCCAGTATCATGATGCAAAACTTCACGAATCACACGATCAATTAGATTACGCTGTTCAATATTTTCAGTTTCATAATGCTCAGAAAACAGAAACTCTTGTTCTATTGGATCAATAGCATTTGCTTCGCCTGTTCTCTGTGAATACGTGGGAACTGGTAAACCAAGTTCTTGACATGACAAATTATGAATATTCAAAATATCTTCAATTTCTAATAGAGCTGTGTTAAAGGATACTTCTTCGTTGTAATCTCTCAAAAAATCTTCACTAAGATATACTTTAAATTCATTCCATAACGGCAATGTATTGGCTGGCACATTTAATGCACAAATGTAACCAAATAAATTTCGCATTTGTTTTGGTGAATGTAATTCTTTTGCTTCATTTAAACATTCGCGCCATTCATTATCATTTGAAGCAATGCCGCGAGCATGGCACGCTTCTACAAAAGAAGTGTGTATAATTCCATTGTATGTTCTAACATCCTCAAATGATTTTGGACCATAGACATGTAATAAAAGCAATCGTAAATGGAAAAGTTCGATGGTCTTTTGGTGATACTACATATATGCGTGTAATGATTTTATCACCTCCACGCCTTCTCTTCTTCCATTTTTTTCGGGAATTTTCCCACACATAATGCAAAGGAATTTCAATATACTTATATTCATGCGCTGATGGATCTGATCGATTCAATTCAAAAAATGCTAATAATTTTGTTTGTCTTGCATTTTCAATTGCTTGACGTTCTTGCCCTTCTCGAAAGTAAACATTCTGTCTACGCGGTAAATGAATGTCAAGTCTAACGATGACATGTGATTGAAAATGCATTGGTAATTCATAGATGCGCCATACAGCTTCAGTTGATCCGACATAACGGCCACTTAAAAAATTTTTAACTTCATCAAGTTGTATTTCTTGACCTGGTTCATTTCTCTCTGAACCTAATTCAACAGATGCACTGTCATAGCCTTTATACACGTATTTATAAATGTTTCTAACACTTTTAACTGTAGTGCATACTTCAACATTTATATGGCAATTAAATTTGGCAAGGAAATACGGATTGTATGGTACAACATAATGATTGTCGAGGCAAGTACCGCGAACTTCAGCATTAATACCATTATCACGCCTTCTATATAATGGATATCCATTTAATGATTCACATGTAAATTCATTAAATCGTTTTGGATAATCTTTTGTGCATTTTCAATCTCTCATACATTCAGAATTTGGATTAAGTACACCGCATGGACCATGCATCATGTGTTTTACAACATATTCATGTAATGTAGGATGTGTTTGAATGTTAGGAAGCTCCGCAGATATAACTTTATCAATATCGGTAGCGTTAACAATTTTATCTTGCTCATTTAAAGAGAGTAAAATGTGAGCATGAGGCAATTCTCTCTTTTGAAACTCAATTGTATAAATGAGTGCTTCAACTTTACCGAAGATTTTTTTTAGTGTAATGCTTTCAGTTTGGACTTGAATACACGCCCAACAATATCAGGTCGAAAATTAGCTGACTCACCTACACCAATATTGCTAGCTATTACAGGCCAACTTGGATTGCAAGTCATTGTAATAAACAAAGAAGGCTTTCCGAAATGTTGTACAATTGACATTGCATCTAAATAATTCTGATACATATTTCTTGGAGATCCATTGAATGAAGATGGTAAAATTACTCTACGGCCAACATTATTGGCATTGGGGTTCAATTCTAAATAATCTGTTAAATTGTTGTGTGACGATTTTAAATGTATAAAAAAATCGCACAGATTAAAATTTTTTTTTATTTTGATAAGTAAGAGTATCATACACCCTTACCTATACCCAGATTCCTGTATCAACTTGAAACCTTCCAGTACCAACACGCCAAGAAAAGTATTAAGTAGTGAATAATAATAATAATTACTTAAATAATTAAAAAATGCGACTAGAGAAATAAAGAAATCCCTAAGTCATAATAAAATAAACATAAAGTATTTATCTTCTAATTAATGAATAAATAATAATAGAAAAAGTACGAACTATTTTCTTAGTGCGTAAATACGCACTAGCTTACTGAGCCCTCTCCCCTAAACCGTACGCGCATTCGGCCGTAGAACGTTGCAATGAGTAGACGTGAGTTTTGGTGTTGTACACATATACGTATGTGTATGTTCTCTAGAAGTATATCCAGCGTGAAATCTTGTTATTGTGAATAATGTAGTGTCTAGAGTTTGTGAGAAAATATATAAATAAAATAGAAAAAGGTAGCCAACACATCTCTTAAAAACAAAATCAAATGTAAGTGTAACATAGTTAACTACTAGACTGTAGTACTGCAAAGTGAGAACTGTAACTGTAATTAAAATAAAGAAAATGTGAACTACAAGAATCTGCACTAAGAAAAGTGAAATTACAACATGTGGAACTTCAAGTAAACAACCTATCTTCGAGAGCTTCAAGTAAACTAAAAATCAACCCGATGTAGATGCACCAAGAACAACGTACTCAACCCGTAGAAGACAACTGGAGATGTCCCAAGAATACAACAACAACCTCAGGTGATATCAAACCACAGCTTTTGTAAATTTCCCCTTAATAAGAAGTAACAAAGAACTTTAAAGAACTTTCGCAATGTAATGAACAAATTATCAGATTTGTATATTTTGTAATTTTGTAAGAAGTAATAGTAACCGTAATGTATATATTGATAAATTAATAATTTTGAGAAAATTGAGACCCGGATCCGTGGTATTAAAACTAACAGTTATATGAATAAATTTTGATATAACAAGAATAATATAATTAAGATCTTTGAAGCAGTAAAAGCACTATTTACAAAAATAACTTTCTTTAAAATCAGGAATAATGTTTGATTAATATTTCAATAGCAATAAAGAGATGTTTTAGCTAATACCTAGTGAGTGAATAAGTTTATGCAAACCTTGTCAGTTTCCTATATCATACTTGTTTTGTAATTTGTTAGTAAGCGTTTTACTAACAACGGCAGCTGGTTTAGTTTACTGGTAAAGAATTAAACTAGTTCCCGATTTTTGTGTTGTCTTGCCAAGGGGCGGCACAGTTGTAAACTTCAGACCTAAGACTTGTTTGATTTTGTCGAATGAAATGTAACCTTGTGCCCTCTATTCTCACATACATATCAACTATCCACTGCAGAAATAATTTTTGTGAATGGTACAACATGCTAAAATCTTCTCTAATTGCAAGTCGATAGGCTGCATACTGAAGCATGGTTAATTTATTTCTGGGCGCTCTTGAATTAGATGTAGTTGGTACATTATGAGAAATATTGATATGCCACCCAGTATCACCATTTGGAAAAAGTAATGGATACGCTAAAGGGTCCAATGATGAATCCAAAACAGAGATATTTTTAATGGTACCATTAACTTTTGAAAACGAAACCATATTTCGTTCAAAGGGTGGCTCACCATCAACTGTACTAAATATTACTGCTACATCAGTTTGAACTGCATCATTATAACGGCGTAGATCTAAATCACGATTTACTTTAATGAGCATACAAATTTCTTTATTTTTATTTTCAACCCTCTGACAATGATCTTTCATTGCAATGAATGACCGAACGAAAGGATTAATGCGTTCCAATTCAAGAGAGATTTCGCGCATTATATTGTTATTGCATGTTTGATTATAGTGTTCACGTAATCTATAATTGACAGCAGTGTCAACATCATAAAAATATAATTGCGCATAACATGGTGAGCGACCATATCCAGCAGTCATTGGACCTGATCTGTGATAAAAAACATCATGTATTTTAAAATGATACACTCCACGCGTAACTGTATCCGAAATTTTAGCTTCTGAGCTAACCATAGCAAATGATGAATTGTATTTACGAATGTTTTCAAAATAATTTTTTGACTTTCTTTTTATTGAAGGTTCATTTGAAGTAAGTCCATCATACAATGATTTAAAGTATTCATTTTGACTTAAGGCCGGTAATATTGCTTTACCCTTATGACAACATGAAGTGAATGCAGTCCTTTCAACTAAAGTGACCTCAGATTCGAAATGTTTTGCATTGCAAAACCTGCATTGTAAATGCATTAATCCACAATCAAAAGTATTAAAATTTCTTGGAATGACATTCAGTGCGCATTTAAATGTATCCCTCAAAATAATTTCATCATTTTGTATACTATTTACACTATTTAAATTTGCATTTGGTCTATTATCATTTTGACTTTCACGCGAATATATATTCCTTCTTCTTTGTCTCTCACTCCGACCCGTCAATGTTATACTATTTACACTATTTAAATTTGCATTTGGTCTATTATCATTTTGACTTTCACGCGAATATATATTCCTTCTCCTTTGTCTTTCACTCCGACCCGTCAATGTTATACTATTTACACTATTTAAATTTGCATTTGGTCTATTATCATTTTGACTTTTACGCGAATATATATTCCTTCTCCTTTGTCTTTCACTCCGACCCGTCAATGTTATACTATTTACACTATTTAAATTTGCATTTGGTCTATTATCATTTTGACTTTCACGCGAATATATATTCCTTCTTCTTTGTCTCTCACTCCGACCCGTCAATGTTGTATGTCGAGGCATAATGGAAGTAGGTGCGAATATCTGAATGTAAAAAAAAACATGTAATGAAATTACTGAAACTAAGATTAGACAGGGTTTAATTTAAAAATAATAAAATGTACTCACTTTTTTGAAACCACCAATAATAATTAGGCGAGAGTAAGTCAATTCAAATTGGTGCTACAAAATTTTCCTTTTGCAACAGTTGTATATTAAGCAAGCTGTATTTCACTTTCAACTGCACATTAATATATAAAACACAGATATCTAATATACAAAATATAAAATAAACGCTTTTTTGCCTTGACATACACTCCACAGACTATTGAAAAAGGAACATTTGAAATCACACAAAATTTACAGCTCATTCAGTCAATCTGTCAGTATTAAGCAAGCTGTATTTCACTTTCAACTGCACATTAATATATAAAACACAGATATCTAATATACAAAATATAAAATAAACGCTTTTTTGCCTTGACATACACTCCACAGACTATTGTTGCCTGGCAACAAAATTATTTTATTTTTAACAATTACCATTGTTTGAAAAAGTTTAAATGAATTTTCAAGTGCAAATGAATGTTTTATTTTATTTAATTTAATGTATTTGTAACACATATTATATATAAATTTTAGCTTACTGCACTCCTTCTCCATATAAACTTTAACTATGCCAAATCTCACACTCCTCCGTGCGCGCAATATGCTTAAAAAGGGGTACAAAGTTTTCTCTTCACGTATTAATATATAGAAGATCTTATACACACTGTCTGAATAACGCGTATTTTTATTGCGTTATTACCGTTTACTTTAATGCGATTGATTTGAGAATGCTGTCTCCCTTTTTTCAGATTCACACTCAAAGCCAAATTCTATAGACACTACTGTTATAACAACTTGGAAAATTTCTGTATTAAACAGTTCTTTGCTTAACCTTAACCTCACCGAAATCGAAAGAGCAGTCCTTGTAAGTTGTCTTCGGTGTCAACTGTTAACATTTCATCATCAGCGTAGAACACTATATTTTTAGTATACTTTCCCACTGGGTATCCTGTTTTGTCGTTAACACCATTTATTGTGCTATCCACAACTACATTAAACATCAGTGGGTTCAATACAAAGGTAAACAAAAAGAAACAGAAATACAGGAAAAAAAGTAAAGAAATATATAAGAAATAAAGAGATAATAATCTTTTAAAATTTGAAAACTTTAAAAATTGAAAGCAAAAGTTAAAATATTTTTCGGCCTCCTAAATATTCGTGGCTCTTCCATCGGCTGAGAATCGCTGTGCTATCATGGTTTGCGTGATAGACATTTTCCCGACTAAAAAGGCATACAATTATTTACGACAGTACATATTAAGTTTCAGAAATATAAAAGAATGAAAAGAAAACTTCAGTCATTATATGTACAATAAATGGGTAAAACGTTTGGAAATAATAGAAATTTTTCTTCTTCTTCTTCTTCTTCTTCTTCTTCTTCTTCTTCTTCTTCTTCTTCTTCTTCTTCTTCTTCTTCTTCTTCTTCTTCCAATCCTCTTCTACCGCAAGGTGTAGAGGTTGAGCAAAAGGTCTCACCACCGTTGTCTATGAAAATTTTAATATATTAATTTAAAAAATTTAATACATTAGTGAACATGGAAGGCGTTAAAGGTACCGTTTTTCATTATAAATTAAATTGCTTCCGCATATACTTAATATTTCCCTAAAAGGAATAATACTAATGAAGAGCTATACAGAGCAGGTCCTACGTATTTCGCTATCCTAGGCGAAAATAAAATTGCCTTCAACTAATAAACTGCCAAAACTATTTCACCATAATTGGAAGCTATTAGTGTTAATTGTTTTTCAACCTTGACTTTATTACTCTCGACTTGCTATGGCATCTACTGTCCTCCAATTAAGTCTGCAGAAAATTTTCAGTTGTTAAAAACTAGACGAAAGAATTTATTACACATTTCAACAAGATCGCTAAAAGGAAATTACAAGTTACGCGTCTTCTTTTTAAACTAAAAACTATGATTAATAAGTGAAAAATCATGTAATATTACAGTATTACAAAAGGAATAACTGTGAGTGTAAATATAATTTTAAAAACGCTTTCAAAATAAAATAGGAAACTTTTTTTTTTTACGAGGCTAGTTGAAAATCTCTATAGAGACTAGGAACCCCGTAGTTCCTAGTAGTGTGGGACTCTTAACACACTAAAAACACCTCCCTTAATGGTACAACTGACCAAGCTCATCCAGCAGCTTCTCCTTCATGTTTTCTTCACGGGTGTTGGGGTGAAGCCCAGTGACTAATCCCAAGATTATCAAAATAGAAAACATGAAAAATTAAAGGTAATTGACGGATGCTAGAGGAAGGGTGAAAGGGATTTAGACAGTGAAATAATAAGAAAACGTTACTCGTATGGAGTTTTTCGTGTTTCCAGCTTGGCGGAGTCTACAGTCAGTTCTTTTAATTAAATTTCTTGGGCTAAATCGCTTTCAACTGACATTCTGGCCAGTTCGGGAAGTCTTTTTTGACTCGTTAAGCTCCAAGTGAACTATAAATTAAAGTTTAAAAACTTCTCTTATTACTTTTTCTCTCTCTCACACAATTTAATTGTGTGCCCAAGGCGTCGCCTACCTCTTCCAGTCGTCGGGCAGGATAGTTACGCCTGGACCTGTGGCGTAACTATTATTTCGTTTCTGCAAGGATTGTATTGCGTCGTCATCATCATCATTATCTTCAAGGATTAAACCAAGGATGGTTTGTTCTGGTCTCAAATAGACAAAGATTAGAGCTGGTCACTCCAGCGCATCCTCGGACGTCCCACACCTCTCCGTCCCCTCGGCTTATAGTTCCATAGTTGTTTGGGAATACGGCAGTCATCCATTCGGCAAAGATGTTCCCACAAATTCAGCCGATACTGGGCAATCCTGTCGAGTTTACTCATAATATTCAGTTCCTGCCGTATACCTGTGTTTCTTCTATGATCATGGAGAGTATACCCTGCCACGTACCTGAGAAATCTCATTTCAGCCGCTTGGATGCGACTGGCATGGCCTTTCGTTAAAGTCCAATTCTCAGACCCATAAAGAAGTATGGAAAGAGCCATCACCTTGTAGAATTTTAGGTGTTCCTTTACTTGCTGACTTAAGGGTTCGCCTAATGGTCCCGCACATAAGGATGACCTTATGCGACTTATTCACAACGTATTACGTATTCTTCATTATCTAGCCTTTCTGCCTGCCAGCGTTAGGGTCTAGAGAGCCTCTGTCCATTTTCTATATCTATTCTGTCCATGCACATAGCGATAGCGTTCATTTCCTGTAAACTCTTCCCACCGTATTGCCCCAATCTCTCAATATATGACCGACATGTCATCCTCAGCCTTCCTCTTGGTCCCTGACCTTCTGGCTTTACTTTAAGGAACTTGTTTTTATTTTTTTGCTTCACCTGCCCAACCACTTCAACAGCCTTGCCTCTAGCAAATCCATTCTGGGGGTTTTACTCCCAATTTCATCTCATCGTCTCCCACTCATTTCTAATTCGATTATCACCTTGTTTTCCCAGTTATTCGCCTGAGAGACCTCATCTCTGCTGTCATTCTACTTGGGCGTTTGTCAAGGACAGTCCAGCTTTCTGCTCCATACATTTTTGTTGGTAGGTATACAGATTTACTACTAGATAAATTTAACAAAGGATGTGGGAAAAATGTGAACTACGGGAGTTTAGAGACAAACGCGCAAGCGCGTCTCTCACTACCGAGCAGTCTACAGTCATACTCAAAAGTTTGTCATTTGAATGTACGTTTCCCAGCTGTGAATATCGTGAGCGTCGCTTTGTATTACAAGTACAGGCTAGTATTTGTGCGTGTTCGTTTACAAAGTATGACATTTGAACGATGTAGAATAACAAAATATAAAATTTAAGTATTCTAATTCTCTTACGGCAATTTTTGGACGGGTTTTTCAAGTCGCGTGTAAGTTTTACTTTGACTGTAAAAACGTCAAGCAGCGTAGGGGAACGTACTGTATCCCCACGCAACTCGCAGTGCCAGTGCTGCTACGCTTCACCTCTCCGAATCCAATGTTAACGTAGCCGTGTAGTAAGTATCTGTAGTTTTGCTTTCTTAGCTACTTCACTTTTTCCTATAAGCGTGTTGTTGTTGAAGTATGCTATCCTTAGACGACTCGATATTTCCTGATCTATTCTTCCATCCCTATCAAAAAGACACCAACTTATTTATATTCCTTGACTTAAACCAATTGTTCACCATCATAGGAAATTCTCAGGGGCCGTTCTCCTTTCCTTCCAGAATGCATAACTTTACTGTTCTTGATATTCAGTTCCAAGCCCTTTGTTGTCAATCCCTGTTTCCATTCCACTACGGCCTCTTGAAGTTTGTGTTAGCACTGTATCATCTGCATATACCAAAGCCTGGGCCAAAATCGGTCTTAACTTACAAATCCCACTGTGGCTCTATATGTTCGTATATTAGCATATTTTGTTTGTATTGCATACGTATAGATTATGAATACTGGAGTGTTCGAGCTATCGCCTTGTTTGATTACTATTATTTCCGGCTACACAATGTTTACACATTTTCCGGAACCAAAGATTACAGAAGTGATTGAATTCTCATCTTCCACTGCTGCTGGTCCATCCAAAGATCTTTTTCGATTTCTCGTTCCCTCAATATAGTCTGAATTTCTTCTATCCAGGTGATAGGTGGTCTTCCTCTTTTCCTTCTTCCTGGCATAACTCCATTCCATAACTCTCCTTGGGCATTTTTCCTGTGCCATTCTTTTCATGTGTCCATACCATTGTCATTTTTTTGTTTGGATAAAATCAACAATTGAATTTTTCACATTCATTCTGTCCTTAATTTCTGTCACATTCATTTCTAATTTTCTCACGTCTGGAAAATAGAACTCTTGCCAAACGTCTCCAAAAGTCTATCTCTGCTGTCATTAATTTTGTTCTTGTGTGTTTATTGGTAGTCCAAACTTCTGAGCCATAAGTCATGATACTTCTAACAATGATGTAAATATTTTGGTTTAAGTTTCTGCTGTAATTTGCTTATCCCATAGGATTCCATTTAATGTAGATATATCGCCTTGTTTGATCCCCTTCTTTATTTCAAAACACTCAGATTTTTATACCAAGTCAGACTCATAATTTCTTTCAGTTCATGATCTGAGGCTTCGGATGGCCTATATCAGTATATTTTAAACCTGTTTTGCTTGTAATGCATTCCATAAAGTACGTTAGTTTTGACTGTATTACTTTTAATTTTATTATTTAATACTTACAGTACTTAATACAGGTATTATTAAGCTCTAATATAGGAAACTTTATTTAGTATATATATTATTTACGACGAAACATTCCTTAATAGGTATCAGTTACAAAATTAAAATTGTAACACGAGCACCCCCATTATTTCATCATATCAGGCTTAGCGTTAAATGCAAGTAGACGTTCCGTGAACGATGATTTCAGTTTGCTTCTGAGGCATTTTAAATCCAGACATTCGGTACATTAGCGAAACAACGCAATTAAATTATTCAAGACAGATGAAGTAATCTTAACTTTCCACAAGATGATGCTCTTCAGATTTAATGCGTTATTCGAGGAATGTCTACGACACGGCAGTATACTGTAAATTGGGTGTATACGTGTGTGTGTGTTTAATCGTTATAGACGTAAACACATTTTATAGCGAGCAGATGAGAGAAACTGTTCTCTAGAGTTGAGTACATGCGCTACACACGGGAGAACGCGTAATGGGAAATGCCACAGGGTCATACAGCGTGTTTCATCATCAGCCAAATTGTCTGTACGTAGAAATCGCCGTGTTTAGCTGGTTGATATTATTTTATTGCATCTAGTTATTCGAAATCATGTCGGAATGTTGCATAATATAATCGTCGGCGATGCATATTTAGTCTCTATTTTCTTCCCTTCCTCTGTCTGCCTGCCTGTCTCTTTCTCTACCCCACTCCGCCACTCGTTCTTATTTTCACTAGCCAAGTTTTCTGTTTTTTGTTCAGCATAATCATCATTTCCATTTTCTTCTTTTTCTCCGTCTTTATATTCATCTTCATCATCATCATCATCTTCTTCTTCATTTTGTTTCCTTCCGTTTTAAGAAAAGGACTCTGTCGTTTTCTCAAACCTGTCTCTATCTTGTACGATGCCATTCGTCGTCTACGCCTGCCACACCCGTTATCTCAACATCTATTTCCTATCGTCGGACCCCATACAGATATCTAAGCTAGACGGTCAAACCAACTTCTTTGTTTCGTTCAAATATAGAATAATTAAATTTTACGAATCTCAGAAGGACGTATGTATTACACTGTTTTAAGAAGTTGGTGTGAAAAAAATTTGTGCAAGATGGTTTTTTGTGCATTAGCAGTTATTGCGCTTTTTGGGCGACCACTGCGACGATCATCTTCAGTGGTCATACGACCATGTTTAAACTCGAGTGTCCTCTTACGGACCATTGTTTTTAAAGGTGCAGGATCTCTTAACACATTTACCATTCTGTTGCGAATCTCCGTTGTCGCAGTAGATTTTTTAACAAAGTATCACATAGCAAGACGTTTGATTTTGCGCTTTTTTCGAAACACGTATGACATATAAATATCGGACAGCTGGATAACAATTAATAAATTGACAGGCAGATTTGGAATTAACAGGTGTTTTCATGAAATATGAGTCTTACAACCAACGGAAAACTTTAGTTCTACCGCCAAGCTACAGATGTAGCTCAACTAGTCTGGGCCGGCGACTACCTGGCGGCTGGCCCGGGTAATCCTCTGGCATTCACAACCGGCCCAGACGCCAACTTACTGTATACAGATAATAGCTACGGAGTTTTCAACTAGCCCTTGTAATCCACGACGATATTATATATATATATATATATTATATAATAATACGACGATATATTATATGTCTAAGGACATGTAGTGACAGTTTTTACATTCGATCTGAGGACTACAGTGGTCCTTCAGTTAGTAAATACTGTATTAAAATTTGTAATAAAGAAATTTATTGAGTTGTATGAGTTCTTAAACTACATACAAACAAATAACTGTAGACACGCACAAGTGTTTTATTTTATTTTGTCACAAGTAAAATCGACAAGAAAATTATTTTTAGCTGCGTATAGCCTATGCACTATATATATGTTGTAGCAGGTTTTAGCTGCGTATAGCCTATGCACTATATATATGTTGTAGCAGGTTTTAGCTGCGTATAGCCTATGCACTATATATATGTTGTAGCAGGTTTTAGCAGCGTATAGCCTATGCACTATATATATATATATATATATATATATATATATATGTTGTAGCAGGTTTTAGCTGCGTATAGCCTATGCACTATATATATATATATATATATATATATATATATATATATATATATATGTTGTAGCAGGTTTTAGCTGCGTATAGCCTATGCACTATATATATATATATATGTTGTAGCAGGTTTTAGCTGCGTATAGCCTATGCACTATATATATGTTGTAGCAGGTTTTAGCTGCGTATAGCCTATGCACTATATATATGTGTTGTAGCAGGTTTTAGCTGCGTATAGCCTATGCACTATATATATATGTTGTAGCAGGTTTTAGCTGCGTATAGCCTATGCACTATATATATGGTGTAACAGGTTTTAGCTGCGTATAGCCTATGCACTATATATATGGTGTAACAGGTTGTAGCTGCGTATAGCCTATGCACTATATATATGGTGTAACAGGTTTTAGCTGCGTATAGCTTATGCACTATATATATATATATATATATATATATATATATGTTGTAGCAGGTTTTAGCTGCGTATAGCCTATGCACTATATATATGTTGTAGCAGGTTTTAGCTGCGTATAACCTATGCACTATATATATGTTGTAGCAGGTTTTAGCTGCGTATAGCCTATGCACTATATATATGTTGTAGCAGGTTTTAGCAGCGTATAGCCTATGCACTATATATATATGTTTTAGCAGGTTTTAGCAGCGTATAGCCTATGCACTATATATATATGTTGTAGCAGGTTTTAGCTGCGTATAGCCTATGCACTATATATATATATATATATATATATATATATATGTTGTAGCAGGTTTTAGCTGCGTATAGCCTATGCACTATATATATGTTGTAGCAGGTTTTAGCTGCGTATAGCCTATGCACTATATATATGTTGTAGCAGGTTTTAGCTGCGTATAACCTATGCACTATATATATGTTGTAGCAGGTTTTAGCTGCGTATAGCCTATGCACTATATATATGTTGTAGCAGGTTTTAGCAGCGTATAGCCTATGCACTATATATATGTTGTAGCAGGTTTTAGCAGCGTATAGCCTATGCACTATATATATGGTGTAACAGGTTTTAGCTGCGTATAGCCTATGCACTATATATATGGTGTAACAGGTTGTAGCTGCGTATAGCCTATGCACTATATATATGTTGTAGCAGGTTTTAGCTGCGTATAGCCTATGCACTATATATATGTTGTAGCAGGTTTTAGCTGCGTATAGCCTATGCACTATATATATGTTGTAGCAGGTTTTAGCTGCGTATAACCTATGCACTATATATATGTTGTAGCAGGTTTTAGCTGCGTATAGCCTATGCACTATATAAATGTTGTAGCAGGTTTTAGCTGCGTATAACCTATGCACTATATATATGTTGTAGCAGGTTTTAGCTGCGTATAGCCTATGCACTATATATATGTTGTAACAGGCTTTGGATACATCCGTGTATGTATCCGTGTATATTGCCGCGTTTCATTCCGTAATCCCGGAATATTTTCAAGGCGTACTGATGTTGATTTAACTACGCTGCGCGTTTTAGATCGTGCTTCCCTTGTGATTTTTGCCGTGGGAGGGTTAGAGCGTGAGGGTGAATGTGTTGTGAGCTGTTAATACGTTGTTTGTTAATTTGTGAGCTGTCAGTTAGGAATTTCCAAGTTGTCGCTAATTTAGTATATTCCTTTCTGTCGTTCACCGCAGCCTCTCTCATCCGGTAGATTTCGATGGCTTCCCTGTAGATTTCGTGCCCAGATTTCAAAAACACAAAAATTTTGACCCAAAAATCAGATAATTATTAGAATCCGCCGGGCTGTTAGGCCGTGGTCTACAGTTGTCTTTATTGACAGACGTTTCGGCCCCACCATCGGAGGACCACTTCAGTGTCTAGATTGACATTAACAAACACCTGGGCCGTCCCAAAGCTAGCCCCGCCCACCACGACATATATACTACTTCAACTTCCTTATCTAGATCCTAGATATATCTTTACTAGGCTGACTGATACCACATTTATTCCATAAAACGTGCCTCTATGATTTTACATTTTTTGGTATTAGTACCCGATTATTAGCTGTGGGGCTTAGCAGGGTATTTAAACAGGGCGTTGCTCGTCTCTGACGTTGTTCATTGTGTGAACTTGGGTCAGTGCGGTTGTGCACCCCTTTACTGTCCAGCGGACTTAGACGGTAATTAGCGATAATCCTTTTTTATATAGTTTTCCTATATAGTTGTATTTAACTTTGTAGGTTTGTGGTGGTTTATTCTTTTGTCGGTTCACGCTTGTTAGTGACAGAATCTCGGATAGGCCTGAGTTTGTATTTAATGTACGTATTAGTTTAACTTTCATGTGAAGGCGATCACAGATTGTTTAGAGGTCGAAACGTTCTGTGGTAAATTTGTAACGTTGGTAATAGTCCGAGCTAACCTTTCCTATAATGGCTTTGTTATTTAATATTTGTATTGGAAAACAAACAAAAAATCTTAATAACTGTCGTAATAATGTATGTAAAATCACAGTTGTATGCATGGAGCAGGAGGTTAACGTAACGTTTTGTGTTGTAGGTACGGACGGTGCAACGTACTACGCTGGCTACTGTGGGACACGACGGAGATGCCTGCTCTGGAGAGGAGCTGTAACGGCGCGCTAGCTCTGCACTACGCCGCCGCTAGAGGATGTCTGGACTGCGTCCGGCTGCTGGTCGACGCGTCCACTGAACTCAGGTGAGTCCCATACGTAGTATATTGCGTCGGACCAGGTGACCTCTTTAGGGCTCTTTCACACGGGTAAACCAGTCTGCGGCATATTTTTTTAAATTGCTTTTTTATACAGTATTTCAAAATTATGAATGAACAGGAAGAAGTAGTTGCAATATTGGCTCTAGCACTAATTGAAAATAGAAAAATAAGAAAAGAAGGAACAGGAAAATGTTGATTGACCCACTAATAAACGACAGACTTACCACTAGTAGTTTTGCACTGTTGTATCACGAACTGAAAAAATACAATGAAAAGTTTTTTAGTTATTTTCGTATGTCGATTTCTTCTTTCGATGAATTGCATAGTTTGTTGGAGAATAACATTCAAAAACAGAACACCAACATGAGGAATTCCATAGTAACATAGAAAACTTAGCGGTTACATTATAAAATGTATACACCTTAAATTTACAATACACATTGTTTTTTATTCAATTTGTATGTCTAATAGTAAAAATTTTAAGTACAATAAATAAGACAAAACTGCAGTGGCTATTTACTTATCTAATGCAATTTTGTTTTTCCTTGACATTTCTTCGTAATCTTCATAAGGCAATTAAAAATATTTCGTTCCAGGACTGTTGTTTTCTTATTTTATTACTATTATTTTTTCAAGAACAATTCCATATAGCTGGACGATTGCGAATTTCTTCAATAAATGATTCGACATCGAAAGTATGAATGACTTTTTCCATTCGAAAGAGGCAAACGTCTGCCTCGTGTGAAAAGGTTCTAAGGCCTGCCTGACGAGTTGAATTCAACTGTCGGGGAGAGAACGAGCCGGCAGACTTCTGCCTCTTGTGGCTCACTCGCACGTTCGTGTGTGAAAAGCTATGCATTACATCAATGATTTCCGCCCCTAGCAGATGTCTGCCGCAGTTGTCTGCCTCGTGTGTAAAGGCTCTTAGGCTAAATTCGTAAAACATAGAAAGCAAGGTTTCATTGTTGAGATACGCACTGAAAGTGACTTACGTATTTGCACAAACTTTAAAAGTTTGGCATAACACTCTTGGAGCAACAGATTCAAATTAAAGCTTGAAGGGGTGGAAAACAAATTTTAATGTCTTTACATAGATGCATTTTTAAAAAACTGCTTAAGATTTTAAAGTTGAGCAGATTTTTATAATTTTAGAGATTCCACCACGGTTGATACGGGTAAATATTAACCGAAATTGAGATTTTTTAAAAATCGTGTGTTTTTTAACCACATAATTAATATTGACATCAATGTGGCGTTTTCTCTTCTCTTCTTCAGCACACAGTCCAACGTGACCTCTGGCTTCCAATACCAATTTTCTCCAAAGTCTCCTGTCTGTTGCCATCTCATTGTAACCCCACACATCCATTCTTCTGAGATTCTTCTAGCACATCATCCAACCGTCTTGTACTAGGTCGACCCCTCTTTCTGTTTTTATAAACCTGTGGCCTCAGGATTTCCTTTGGCATTCGCTGATCGTACATCCGCTCTAGGTGACCTAACCGTTATATTCCTTGAGACTTTATGAATCTTACAATGTCTTCGTGATTCAATAGCCCATCTATCTCCTGGTTATTTCTGATTCTCCATTCGTCATCTTATTTAACCGGGCCATAAACACGTCTTATGATCTTTCTTTCAAATCATGGCGTGTTCTACCTAAATCAAATAGTGGTAGACGAGGATTTTACTTCGAAACAGAATCTGTTAACAAAGATTTTTGATTATAAAACTGAATAGACAAGTCACACCGTACATTAAACTGTTACGACGGTCACATAGATCGCCGTGTTGTACAGTGGAGACAGAATAACTGACACCCATGAAGTCACCGATTACTAACTTTAATTTAACACAAACAACAGTTAGAAATCAAAAAAAGGCACTCTTATACAATAATTCGAGATAAATTTGTCCAACAACTACAATATACCTTATCGTATTACACTTTTAACACTAATTAACACAATGATAAATTTATCATTACCACTAAACCGCCACAATAACTCCGAACCGCACTTCTAAAATCGCCATGTGTAGCTGAACTGAATCGCTTCGAAGTCCAGTATTTATTTCCTTTGTAATGAATGACTTCACGGGCCTGGTCGCTGGTAGGGTAGTCGAGTAAAAGGGATAATCTCGAACAATCCAGTCTGTAACGCATCTCCGCCGCGCAGAATGATCTCCAAACGACTGGAACAAACTCGCGTGCCCTGGCATGCCAAGGGTCATGTAAGCATTCAGAGTTACCGTACTATTTATATTCTCAGCGTAGCAATACTTTAACATACGTTCCCAAACATTGTTATACTGCTATATTACCGCCCCAGCCCCAAATAATGATATTGTTGCATTTTAACGATACATTTTAAGTTTAAACAAAAAATAGTGTTACGAAGGTCTCCTTGATCGTCGTATGGTACTGTGGAAAACAAAGTACAATACATCAATATACAGTAGACACTAATAACCAGCTTTAATTATCACAATGAACAGTTTGTAATCATCAAGTTATTCAACAAGATTATTCTCGTACAACAATTCAAGTTAATCTGTCCACACAAATAATAATGCCACTATTATCCCTTTAATTCTAATATCACTTCCGCACCATAATCACTTTTTAGTAATACACCACTTGAAACCCTCACTTGAATAAATTGCTACTTAAACTGAACTGACCATCGCTGAATTCTTACATTTATACCCCTCTGAGATTCCAGAATAATCCATAATACGCGTCAACACTACTCTAGAGCGTATTTGCTTGCGGGCTTGAACACAGTGCGGGCAGACCGGTGAGTCTGGAACAATCTCGTGACAAGTGTCACGTAGTTGTCCTTCATCTCAAAGTAGCAGCAATATGTACGCACGCGCACATCACAGCCGGGCTCCGTTGGAATGGCCGATAAACGCGTACAATGTTGTGCAATGACGTAACAATAGTTTGTTCAAATTAATATTTTTTCAAACTCCCAGTGATATACCATAGTTAACCTGTTACAACACACCGATGTATTTCTATGTAATTAAATATTTCAATATTTTGGGCATATTTTAATATACCACTATTTATCGTACGGAAATGTGAGAGGGTCAACTTGAATAATCTTTTTTAACGTGTAAATAAGTTTTTTTTTTTTAATGAGGTTCTTGATTTTTTAGTAAATCATATCACTTTTTAATAGTTACAAAAAAATAAAAAATAAGCGTTATTTTTATCTTGCTCTATTTTTGTGTAAACTGAATATAAAAAGTCTCAAACTATTAGGAATCGCTTGAAGATTAAATTAATATTTTCAGAAATTTTGTGAAAATTGCATATTGTTGACGGTGTCTTAAAAAGCTGTTTTTTAAAACCTTTACTCCCTAATTTGAGGTAAAAATTTGGTAGCGCTGAGTTTGGATTTAAGTGACCCTGCTATGGTAGTTATGAATATTGCATGTAGTTTAAAACTCCTAAGCGACAGGTGATCTCTTTACTCGAACTGCCTCCAGAGTAGTATTTATACTCTTGCTATTTCGATCCCCATAATCTCGGATCGTCCTCAGAAGCTGTGCTCGTAGGTCGGTCTTTCAACGGGGCCTTTCAGCCGCCACTCACAGCTTCTGAGTACGATCCGAGATTCTTGGGATCGAAACGTCATGTTAAAAATATGGAGGATGGAGGCAACTAAAGGGGTCACCTTTATATACAAAACTATAGTTTTGTATAGTTGTATATAATTCAATCCGTATTTCATTAAACCAAAACTATTTTTTGAAAATTAGTAGTGCAGTTAAAAATTACAGCGCTTGGTCACTGTTTTGTAGGATGTGAAACCCGTTATATTATTGTTATGAAATCGTTCGTTTAATAGGAAAAGACGTTTCGAACGGATGTAGTGAATTAAAAACCTAGAATCCACGTACAGTCAAGGCTTGTGTGAATGACGCTTGACGGTTCCGAGAAAACCGGCAGCACTGATCCTATTTCTTGTGTAAAGCTCACTCTACCGAAGATGGGCAAGTCGAGTACTTGTCCCGGTTCACTGTTCCAGTTACTATAACGACGCGAACTATGCCCTGTTACGTACCGGACACGGAATAACCTTTACAGGCGACGGCCTTCACAGGACGCATTCGTTGCGTGAATACTGAAAGTCGAGGATATCCAGCAAACAGTGGCGTGGTGTGGATACATATCAGCTGTTGCAGGTTGTGATAGGCCTAAAACTTAGCCTAAAAATTAATTCCAATGTTTTCTTGTACCAAGAGCTCTTTATAGAGTCCAAATATTTTTTTATAGTATTTTCTATCATTCACTGGCAGAAGAAGGGAGTCCCGGTTCAACGGGATCTGACTCCATTATGTTTACCCAGAATAAATCAGGACACAAATAATCGAATTAAAAATAATAAAGACAAATAGAGTGTAACGCAAAAATTGAGCAATCGCAAATTTTACGAAATCAAACTATGCTGAACGCAAAGAAATGTGTATGTTTTAGAAAGCGGGGAGGTAGTGAAACGCCTGTACCGTTAGGCGGCGTTACATGAAAGAAATGAACTTGTAAAAAAGCTGTAGAGTATAGCGGTAGGTTAGCAACGCCGGCCTTGGGGCTGACGTCTATAAGGAAGGTAATATTAGGCTGTCACGTTTTGGGACATAACTATCATAAAATGTATTATTCGCTAGGATATTAGGGGTGTTTGCCAATGTTGTAAACTTTAAGTGCATGTAACAATAGATACCGTTATGTTCGAGAGAGCGATGTAAGAGTGAGATAGATAGTGACGCTAGTTTTTTAAGCACGTGAGACGCGAAAAACGTTCGGCAAATCAGAGGAAGCGTCACGTGTTGCGCGGGAGGTTTTCGCTAAGCAGATTGGGCGATTTTGTATTTAGCGCTAGTCTAAACCTATGGGATTGTTTTCTATCGAGACTTGGTAAGGGAAATTCAAAGCCTAGTATAAAAATATGAATTTGGAGAGAAATCAGGCAGTCTTCTTTATATCGGCGAAACTACACTGAAGAGACTCGCGTGCCCTGTTTTACGTTAATTATATAGGCTAGATATAAATTTTATTAGTAATTTAAAGAATAAAGTAAATTGGCAGCAGTAAACAGAAGTACGGGAACGCGATAATTGCTAACGCTAGATTTATAAAGTTTAATATACAGTAATAAGTTAATGAGTGAATGTTCGGAGTAGTAACGAACAACGAGAAGTAAATACTACATATAAATGTTCATCAATACGATATGTTGTGGTGAAATCACTGAAGAAAGCGAATTAGTTCGGGTTATATCACGACGGTATGAGATGATCGAGACGCACGCGACGCGAACTGTGTTAGATGCACTTAATGTAAATTCAAGAATACGTTGTAAACCAGAGTGTATAATTATACGACATAATTGTATGTATCACCAATATGTCAAGTGTAGTGTACATCTGTGATAAAGTGAATTAGTGCATTCATAACCAGGATTAACGCGCAACAAACAGCTGCTGACGACTCACCGGCATGCAACACCTTAAGGACTACGCACATCGGAAGGATTCTCCACGCAAGTAACAAATAAATGAACATTTGATTCAATATTGTTTTATAAATATATATATTTGTAATCAAATATAGTGACTCAATTTGTCTAAAAAGAACTCATTGCCACGAAATAATATTCAAATTGTAAGGCAAAACTATTCAAGTCGTGTTAAAGAAATTTGTAGTATATAAATGCAAATGAATCACTAAAAGTTGATTCATATATTTTAATTTGTGTTTATTATTACTGGCGCCCTGAGGTACAATAAAGAGTCGGTACACTGGAGTAAGTGTTATAGTCTATTGAGTAGAAATATTAATATTATCAATGATTAAAGTAGTTTGTAAACCTTACTTCTTACATGCTCATAGGCCAACATAATATGCAAATCAACAATTTAACTTTTTCGTAAAGGCCTATTACAAGAGAAACACATGAGTAAACGAACAAAACAGAAATAGGTACGTAGTAACTGCTGCACTTCGGTTCCGAAAACGAACATAACTGCTAACTGAGCGTTTTGCCGGTTTATACAGCAGCAACACATTGGGTGGACGAATGTGTCCCCCCTCCACAGTCAGTACAGTGACAACTACTTCGAGGTCAATGACCGTACGCAGTAAAACACTGCCGATGTCCGATCCGGCAACACAAGACGGTGCAAATGTCCAACAGTTCTAAAGCAATGCTATGCTTTTCTTAAAGTTCACCTGCTAATATTTTTCGGATCTCAAATTATTGAATAACTAAAGTATTTGTTTTATATATAATTAATATTATTTTCTCTTATTTCCAGTACTGTTGCCGCCGGCAACAGCGGTTACATTGACGCCACGCTACTGCCAGCAAGACAAGTTCTAAATGTCGAGCCGCGGTTTGTCCAAGAGTCTTTGCTGTTACTGTATTTGTTAAATATAGGACATGGGACATGGGCAGGTCATATTATCAGGACGCTGTAAGGCGCCTTTTCCTGTACAACCCAGGTGACAAAGGGAAAGTGAGAAGACCAAAGCTGAGGTGGCGAGACGGAGTGCAGCGGGACGCAGAAACGGCAGGAATCCGCAGTTGGGGGATCGTTGCATTTGGAGACCGTCGGCGGGGTCTCCTTCAGCAGGCAAGGATCTGCCCAGGGTTGTAGCGCCACTGATGATGATGATGAACCCCAACGTTAAGCAAGAACTTACTGTATTTCATATCTACGGAGGCTATTCCTCAATTGCGTTGGAGAATGAGGATGTCGTGTTTCCTAAGACACTTTTATTGTACGACAGTACTCTAATCCAGTAATCTCTTTTAGTTCGTATTTGTCTCAATATTTCTGTAGTGCATTAAGCAGCATGTTGCTTGATCATCATCATCATCTTCAAGGATTAAACCAAGGTTGGTTTGTTGCGGTCTCAAATAGGGTTGGTTTGTTGCGGTCTCAAATAGGCAAAGATTACACCTGGTCACTACAGCGCTTCCTTAGACGTCCCACACCTCTCCGTCCCCTCGCTTATAGTTCGATAGTTGTTTGGGGATGCGGCAGTCGTCCAGTCGGCAAAGATGTTCCCACCAATTCAGCCGATACTGGGCGATCCTGTCGAGTATACTCATAATATTCAGTTCCTGGCGTATATCTGTGTTTCTTCTATGATCATGGAGAGTATACCCTACCACGTGCCTGAAAAATCTCAATTCAGCCGCTTCGATGCGACTTGCCTGGCCTTTCGTTAAAGTCCAATTCTCAGACCCATAAAGAAGTGTGGGAAGAATCGTAGAATTTTAGGCGTGTTTCTTTACTTGCTGACTTAAGGGTTCGGCTAATGGTCCCGCACATAAGATTGAACTTATGCAACTTATTCACAACAGTATGTTGCTTGTTTTCCGTATTACAAGAAGTGCGACTTACTTTTCAGTCGTATTTGCGTGGTCAACATTTTTAATACCAACCCCTTTTTTCCGTAACAAACACATTATATTGAAGCTAGTAGTATGATGATTATTATTATAGGGAAAACTAGGCTTACCATTGAAAATTAGGTCTATACCTATTCCACTGAAAATTTCTCACTAAGAATACAACGCAACATCATTATTTAGAAAATGAGCAAATATTTCTATCGTTCTATTAGGGGGTTACTCAAGCGCTTATAGTCACACGCTTTTCCACACGTTATAAATAACGTTATTAACACTCTATTCTCGAAGATAATAGGACAAAATGAACGTCAATCTTAACAAAGGCAAAGTAAACTGTATTGGACACGGAGATTCGGTCGCGGTCAGAGGTCAGTTTCCGGTGATTTCACGGTTGTGTAACCTCCGTCGGGTGTCGAAGTAATGACCGAACCGAATGCTCAGTCCTTGGAGACAAACAAAATATAAAAAAGCAATGTAAACATAAATGACTTTTCTTATAGACAGTTATATTAGTTAATCTGTTAGGCAGTGAGTTCTTGTTACGTAATTGCCATGCGTCCAATATGCAGCCTACATGTCAAACGTGTACAAAGAGATACAAACAAACCAGATCCTTTTAACCCAATTACGTGTTACCAGCTAGGTGCGCATTTAGGTTAATCGTGATCGCCGCTCTCGATGTATACATTAGAAGTCACGGGTCCGAGCACAGTAGTACAGTTCGTTCATGAGTTTTGCTTTGAAATGAAAGAGGCCGTGTACGGATTACAAATAAGAACGAAATAACAATAATAATAAAGATGATGATGACGATGATAATGAAACATAAACATAGGGCATAGAAACTTATGCTTCAACCTCAAGCTGCCTTAGAAGAGGAATGTGTTCCACTACATCAGGGGTTCCCAACCGGTGGTAGGCTAGAAGACCTATCTAGGGAAAAAGTATTTAGGCCTACTTAAAAATAAATAAATAAATAAAAATGTATGTTCAAAACAATTCAAACAACTTTATACTTTATTTTAGCATAGAACCAACCTGAAATTAATTTAAAAAATCAGTTCCCGTTTTGTAAATTCTATGTATGAGATTTAAATAATTATACATAACTAGGAATAATGAGATATATTATTCATGTTGTATCAAGTTTTTTATTGAGAAAATCCCAATAACCTTTCTTTAAGCTCCGGTGGAATTCGAAATGAACGCGGAAGACCAAAGTGGTACGCGAGTCCGGAAAGGTTGTGAATCACTGCACTACATGATGATTTGCCAATAGGCTATATATGGATAAAAAGATACCAGCAATTTTTTGTTTAATTTATGGCAAATTTGTAACAATAAACAAATTGAATGATATACATAGGCCTATACATGATTCGAAGAGTTGTCCTCTGACAGCACAGAAATGTGTATCTGTCATGCACAGAAATAAACACATACACAAAAACTATAGTTAAAAGTCTAATTGTCTAAACATTTAAACCACTTACTGCTGGAATGAACTGAGAACATTATCAATACAATAGCCTATATATTAAACACTGATCCTGTAGGGCAGAAATATCAGTTGACACTAACACTTAAATATTGATATGGACACAAATGGACAGAGAATACAGAACAGATAACACAGACATTACAACATAGATAACACGTTATTCATTGAACTTGTAAGGAAGATCTAACAATTTACGTCCTTTTAGTCTATAATGTCTTCACTATATCCAGCAAATTTTTTAACTTCTTACAACTAGCGCAGAACACCCCCGATGTCAAGGACATTTTCTTTAACAACTCAGGCTTCTGACGAAATACCGCCTTCAGCACCTCGCTGTGTATTCCGTCGGGGCCTAGAGCTTTCGTGTCCTTCGTTGTCCTGACGACTGAGAGCTCCAATTCTTCAGCTGTAAAAATAGGAAAATCTCCAAAATAGGCCCCGCCTCTCTCCGGGTGGCTGGGGAAGACAGCTCTTATGATTTTCTCCGCATCCATTACATCGGTGGTCTTCTAGGTATAATAATAATACTGAGATAAGGACGTTGAGAACAAAATAAGCAAGTTTAACTATATATGCAGTACAATTAAGTGAAGACTTACAGGTACATGGAATGAAGTACGCTTGAAGTTATGGCCAGCTCTGTGCTTATATACGGTTATGAGATTTGAACTTTGATAAATCTCTAGGTTAAGTGGTTCTATGCTGCTTAGATGCGATTTCTAAGAACCGCAACATTTAGAGAAGCAAACTACGTATTATCAAGAACTATAGATAACGAGTAGTGTTGTAGATATTGATCGGTAGCGTAGACGTTGGCTGTAGTATCTGAGCAGCCTGGTTGACAGAGTTGTTGGAAAGGAATGGGTGGAATACATGAGTCACCTTAATCGTGAACCGGATAATCTGTCCTTCGATAATTAATTATAATCGGGAGTTGACTGCACACGTTACGGATGGGACAAATTAATTCTTCTTCTTCTTCTGCTTCTTCTCCTCCTCCTCCTCCTCCTCCTCCTCCTCCTCCTCCTCCTCCTCCTCCTCCTCCTCCTCCTCCTCCTCCTTCTCCTCCTCCTCCTTCCCTCCTCCTCCTTCTATCAGGGACTAGGAGAATCACCTGTTCCGGTCCCAAAGGAATACATCCACTCCACCAACGCTGCCTAGGTCTTCCTATCCGTCGCTGTCCAACAGCCTTGTATTGCCAAACTTCCTTAGGCAACCTGCCATCCGGCATCCTATTCAGATGAGCTACCCGTCTCTCTTTGTTTTCCTCTTTGTTTTCTGCAATACGATCGAATTAATTTTAGTACGAAATTTCTATTACTTTTTATCGTTTTCTCCAAAGAGTAAAACGTGACTATGAAAAAATGAATTATCGTGCGTCGTCGAACGTTTTGACAAGAAGAAAAAGGCTTTCCATGAAAAATGATTAGTTTAAATAAAAGTTCAGTTGGCGTTGGACGACCCGTAGATAACAGGAACTGATTTGCTTTGGTAGTCAAAGCAATATTGATAACAGTAAAACATACGAGAATAAGGAAAATGCTTTAAGAAGAAGAAACAGAAGGTGAAGAAGAAAAACAACAGCGATAACAATTAACAGTTAGATGGCAAGAGTCAGAGATGAACTGAGCGTGTAATTGCTGTCATTTATTTATTGTTTGTGTGTCGCAGGCCCTTATCCGACAATAAATATTCCGTTTGCACGTCGTTAGTCGCACACTTTCTTCTTCTTCACGCCGATATAAAGTGCCATTAACTATTACGACGCTTCGATTAAAACGTCCTTCGACGCGTTTGCATCTTCCATTAGCTTATTTTTCTTCTCGCATGTAGCTGATAATACAATTTTAGCTTTGAATAAATTGTCTCATTTCTGTTTGTTTGTTTTTTCTTTAATTTGCATAAAATTTGTGAAGTAAATCCTGAACCGTTTTCTTCTTGTAAGTGGAATAACTGCAGTTGTACGATTCGTTTGGTCTTAGCTCGCTCGAACGAGTCATAATTTTGCTGGAAAATTATCTAGATACACAAGAGAGTTGGTCACTAAATCATTTCCCCTAAATCAAAACGCTTTTTCCAATGATGATGGTTAAATCCATAAAAATATGTAAGTTACGTTAATTTCTAATAGTCAAGTATATAAAAAATGATGTGTCCTTGAAATGAAAACGTATCAATTTGTCTACTTTAGTTAATGAAAATTATTTAATTCTGTGTGTGTGTGTATATCGGCCATCTAAGGACTGCATGCCAATTTCAATTATTTATTCTTTGTTCTTTTCTTTTTCTCTAATGTTCTTTCATTTTTCACTGTGTCTCTTCTTCCTGTCTTCAGTCCACTTTGAACCTGCGTTTTTCTCTCTCCTACCCTGAACTCCTTCCATTTTTAACACTTTTGCCCGAAAGACTTCTCTTTCAGTTGCTTCTTCTGCGTTTATATTATTTTTTTCTAAATCCTTTTGGACTTCTTTAATCCAACTCGGTGTTGACTTCTTCCCCCACTGATATTTGAAGATCTGCTTTGTTAAACTATTGTCGTCCATTCTATATAAATGTCCAAAAAATACTAGTCCTCTTTTTCTCATTGTTTCTGTTATATTTTCTATACTTTGATATATTTCATAATTACTTCTTAATTTTCAACCTTTTGAAGTTTTTCGCGGGCATAATATTTTCCTAATAATTCGTCTTTTCAATATTTCTAGTTTGTCTAAATTATAATTCAATGCTAGACAATCACTTGCATATAGGCATTCTACCTTCACTACTGTACTGTAATGCCTTATTTTCGCATTTTTATATACGCACTTTTTATTGTAAATATCTTTAGTCATACCATATGCCCTTTCCATCTTATGAATCCTTTCTTCTATAGCAGATTTTTCTAAACCATTCTCTTGAATTATTTCCCCTAGATTCTTAAATTTCGAACCCTCCCTATTCGACCAATATCTGCTACCAGGAATTTTGGCGCTTTTTAATGTTTGTGAGAAATTTGTTTTTTTCTGCAGAAATTCTTAAGCCTGTTCTACTGGCTATGTCTTCTAAAAAATTAACTTGTGTTACTCCAGATGTCAGATGTTCAGAAAGTATAGCAAAGTTATCTGGGAATGCCAAACAGTTTATTTCAATAATTTTGTTTCTTCTTCCCAACATGATTGGTGTCATTTTGCATTCCTTTAATTTTTCATTCCAAATTCTCACTACTTTCTCCAGGACACAGTTAAAAAGAATTGGAGATAAACCATCACTCTGTGAAAATTATTTTTATTATTTACTTAGTTTATTTAATAATTATTTTTATGTTTTTTAGTTCGAACAATTAACTGTCTTGTCGTATTAAACTATTAACGTTGTTATTTAAACGTACAGACGAGATGCATTTACTCACATGAGACAGTCTTTAGTTGTTTAATTAATACCACACATCAAGCGTCGCAAATTGTGAGAGTTAATTGATTTTAACTGTACATTTAAATCATTTCCGTAATTAAACACACGCGCGCGCGCGCGTACACACACACACACACACACGCCTTAGTGTAGAGAATAAAATAATAAATTTATTTGTCTGTCTCGTTTCTCAGACCGACAAATTTTGCACCATCAGCAGGATATAAATTAAGCCGAATAATCTATTTGCATTGCGATACAAGTATTTCGATAGTTGTATTTTTTGTTTACATGATCAACTGCTTTTACGTACTTGGGTTACATACACAAGCTACAATTACGACAATGACATGGAAAATAAAATAAATAAGTTCCAGGCAATATGTGGCACAATAAATGAAACATTAAATAACAAAACACGAAAAGACACAAGGATAAAATTTTATAAAACGATGGCTGTACCTGTACTTATGTATGGAAGTGAAAGTTGGATAAATACCAAAAAAGGAGACAGAGCAAAATACAGGCAGCAGAAATGAGATTTTTGAGACGGGTCAAAGGCTGCACAAGAAGAGATTTAGTAAGAAATGAAGACGTGCGGAATTAACTAAATGTATATGCAATAAATGAAAAAATAACTGAATATAAAGAAAGGTGGAAACAACACGTAAATAGACCCAAAAAAATACACGAAGAATACCCAAAAAAATACTCAACTACAACCCAAGAGGGAAAAGAGATATAGGAAGACCACGAAAACGGTGGTCGTAAGTTTGTGAGGACGGAACAGACAAATGCCTAATCCTTGTAGTGCAGAAGAAGAAGAAGAAGATGATGATCAGCTGCTTCGATGATTAAGGTGCCAAGATGGCAGTCACTCGACCATAAGCCATACTCAGTAGCGTAACTAGGGACGGATGAGGCGGGATTTCTCAAATTTCCTCAGGGTAAATGAGAAATTCAAGATTCTTCCCGTATAATTTTATAAATACATTTGATAAGTTTTTTGCATCTCAAAGTCTTTGAGTAAACCAACGTGAAGTACAAGGGTTGAAAAAATATGAAATAGGGCTGATTTCAGACTGTTCTACCTTGAGTAACTGTTATTGAAGTTAAAAGTAATAAAACTCATGTCATTAGGAATCATTTTAATTTAAAATTAGTATTGTCAATAAATCTTGTGGAAATGAATCTTCCTGAAGAAATTATGAAAAAAGTTTTATTATCCCTTCGCACTTAAATGCGATGTTTTCCCAAGACGTTTTTAACCTACTTATACGAGTAGTTCATGTTTAGATACAAGGCCAACATACAGTACAAATAGTGTTACGACGGGCTAACCGATCGTCGTGTGGTGCAGTGGAAAACAAAATACAAGACACCAATGAAGTCACTAATCACCAGCTTTAATTATCACAATTAAACAGTTTGTAATCAACAAGATAGTCTCTTACAACAAATCAAATAAAAATTGTTCACACGCAATCAAATGTCAACTAATATAAAACACAATTGTATTACAATTTTCCCGCACGATTATAAAACACATAACACTTCACCACAATAATTACTTTTTACTAATAACCACTTGAACGCACATAGTAATCGCCCGACAATAACTCGCAACTCAAACTAAGCAGCAGGTATGGGCTATTTATAGTCTGTAGGGTTCCATAATATGCGTCCTTAACAAGACATCGAAAATTCTAGAGGACACTTCAGCGCGACCTTCGCAGAGACACGCACCGTTGGGCTAATTGAGAAACTTCTCGAACAACGCTATCGAATGTACGAGATTGTTCCGTATTACGTAACACTGCCTCGCATGTTAAGCGTTATTACAGCCGGATTCCTCTGGAACATTCGAGATACACGTAGATTGTTCTGTAATGTCGTAACAATAAACTCTTAGCGTTCCTCATTTTTCTCAGTAAGTGTGGGAAATTTCAAGATTTTACCGGAATTCTAAGGTAGCGATATTACAGTACATTCACAAGTCATACATTTGACTATTCCGCGTTGTCAGCACAGATTTTTCCACGTTCGTGACCGATCAAACCACGTAGGCCACGTAGCGGGTCCTATCATTCTGTGCTAGCGCTTATGTAGAAGAATAATCCTGTTATTGTTTTATCAATGTGAGTTTTAATGGAGTGTTAAGGAAACCTGCGGCTGTTGATTTCTGTAGTGCATAACAATAAATCTACTACAAAAGAAGCGTCAGGTCGGACAATTACCCATCGTTGGAATTGATCACAACGTTTCGACCACTAAACCATCTGTGGTCATCTTCAGGTGTAAGTAAACTTAGTAAATTAAATACGAACTTAAGCCTACCCAAGATTCGGTCACTAACAAACGTGAACCATCAAACACATTAATATACCGCCACCATATACAAAGTTAAACCGACTGTAGAACAACTATATTGTTACAACGGTCTCACTGATCGTCGTATGGTACAGTGGAAAACAATATAGAGACACCAATAAAATCAGTAATTTCCAGCTTTAATTAGTGATAAATAACAATTTGTAACCCACAAAGCAATCTCGTACCACAATTCAAGGTAAATTTGTCCACACGCAATAATAATGTCAACTAATAGAGTTCCGAACTAAATATAACACATAGTAAACACTTTCCGCAGGACTTCGACACCCAATCGATCCGCACTAAAGAAATCGCTCGCTGTAAACTAATTGACAAAGCCAGACGCTATTGTTTATATATGTAGCGCAGGTGTTCCAGAACAAATTTCCATCCTTACTGCGACGTGCCAGCATAATACTGTTACGTAATGCGGAAAACGTGTTACACTATTACAAAACATTCTACGTCTTTCTGGGATGTTCCAGTGGAATCCGGCTGTAATGTTGTGTGCGTACGTAGTAAGACTTTTCTAGACTTCGCCAGCCGCGCGCACTGTGTCAAGATCGCAATCAATTACGTTCTAGTGTAGCGCTGATGCGTAGTATGGATGGTTCTGGAATTTCGGCGGGGTATAAATACAAGTACTCAGCGACGCTCAGTTTCAGTTTTAGTTTGCGGTATATTCCAGTGCGGTATTTGTGCGGGTCAATTGTAATACAAGCGTGTATTACACTCGTTGACATTATTATTGCTTGTAAACAATTTTTACGTTATAAGAGACTATCTTGTTGATTACAAACTGTTTAATTGTGATAATTAAAGCTGGTGATTAGTGACTTAATTGGTGTCTTGTATTTTGTTTTCCACTGTACCATACGACGGTCAGTAGACCATCGTAAAAATACGTATTTACAAGTGCTCTTGAACAATCTGGAAGGTAGTAGAGTGTTACGTGAGTGGACGGCCTTGATACAGACGAGGCACGCTGGGCTAGTCGGGAAACGTGTAGAACGACTCCGTCGACTGTACGAGACTGTTCCGTAATTGCGTAACGATATAAAAATAACCGTTACTCACCCTACAAGACCGCTGGACAGAAGCGGGACGCAAAAAGACGGCCACAGATGGTTTAATTGTGGAAATGCTGTGTGATAAATTATAACGTGGTAATTGTCCGTCGCGACCCTTCTGTTAATGTTTACGTATTATCGAAACTTAGGTTTAAAGATCATGTAAATCGATTGTTCTAAGCAGTGGCGTATCTAGAATTTGGCGTGGGGATTCCGGGGTCGGGTCGGCTTCAAACAAAAGAAAGAAAAACAAGTAAAGACTAATCAACATCTTTAAAATGGCTGAAAAACGTGTGATAACATCCTGGAATCAGTCCCATTAAAGTAAACGGTAATAGCACAATAAACGTACGCGTTACTGAAACGTTGCTTAAAACGTACTTATTGACTGAATTGCTTTTCCTATATTTCATATTTAAAACGTATACTCTAATGCTGTGTAATAAACCTGATTGTATATTTGAAAATCGATATGGAGAACCATACATAACTTCCATATTCTAATTAATTATCAGATTATTTTAATATGTACACAAAAACTCAGAACATAACCAAATATATCAGCATGCTTTTGATGACGCTGAAAAAAGTCTGAGAAAACGCTGAGAAAGATAATAGAAATACGAATTGTACCTAGTTGTTAATATTTTAAAAATAAAGAATTAATTTGATTAAATTATCTTTTATTTAAACAACGCAAAAAAACCGAATACCGCCCAGCGTTTGTTTTCTGTGAATTTCTGAAAACGAAAAATTATTTTGTTTACGTATCCGTAGTTACATAGCATGGAACGATATCAATTGTTAATATTTTATTGAAAATTTTCAGTTTTCGGTAGAATAAATTTATAAAATCAAATAATACAAAAAATTACCCCTCCCCCTTCAACTACCCTTTTCATTTATAGGTATTTCATCTACTTTTCTACAGTTGAATATTATGACCTTCTTTTCAGGATACTTTATTTATGAAAATTAAGTACTTTACTCTTGTTAAAACATAAAACGTTGCAGATAAACTACCCCTTCCCCTTAACCGATCTTCACCAAAATCAACGGCCTTGAGTGCTCTATACCTCGGGCACATATGCAAACAATTATTTGATTCTGTTTGAATTTGCGGCAGTTATCGTTCGTCGTAGAAAACATTCTACACACAGACACTTTTCGGAAAATGACTTTCCTTCGCGGAACACGATTTTTTTCGCGATCACCATACTTCCATTTCCTTACGGAACATGGAAGTAAAAATAGGTATTACTATATCAGCGTGCACAGCTGAAAAAAAAGAATACAAAACAGCCTAAAAATTAAGAGATTAACCAAATTCGTCAACTTTTCGACCTTCTGGGAGGGGGATCCGGTCCCGTTCGTCCCCCCCATAAATACGCCCGTGGCTCTAAGGTAACTATCGCCACGATGTCTCAATCTTCAAAGTGACGTTGATTAGCGACTAAATCGGAAAGCATCAGCCGGCTAGTAATAGGGTAATCTGTGTACACAAAGTAAGCGTCTCACCCGCTCCGATGAGAGAACATTTGTATAAACAACAACAAACATAACCTGTTCCGCGATAATGTCACAAGTTCACTTACGTAACTGAGATGCAGCCGTGCACACAGAGTTGTTCGTTAATTACGTAATACGACACACACACACACACACACACACACACACACACACACACACACACACACACACACACACACACACACACACACACACACACACACACACAGTCCAAGATTCTACGTTAATTTTGGTTCAGTTACCGCGCTGACTGGCTACTGAATCATTTGCACGGTAGGCTATAGGCCTACTCGTATTGCAGTTTGTATATCCGCAACAGACTGCCTCCACGAAAAACCAGTATATATAATGTGGTGTTCGTCTCATCTCGTCCTGTCTCGTCATTGTCCTTCTTCTTCTTCTTCTGAGCTATTAGCAAATGTCACCGCTGCGCTGTCCGACAAGAATTGGCGGAAAAATACTACTCAAGTCAAAAATATTTTTACCGGATTTTCTGAATACCGACGTCAAAAATTGTCCACTTCTGTACTGGTACAAATATTTATCTTCTTCTTCTTCATCTATGGCGTCACAGTTCGGAGTCGAATCTTAGCGTGAAAAATCATCCCCCTCCATTTTTCCCTGTCCTTGGCGATCGGCGTCCATCGTTTTATTTTAAGTAAAGTATCAGCATCCCTCGTCACTGCGTCAATCCAGCGATGCTTGGGTCTTCCGCCAGGCCTTCTACCCTCGATTTGACTAAACAGTACCTTCCTAGGTATTCGGTTGCCTTCCATCCTAATGATGTGTCCTGCCCAGTGCAATCTATGTGCAGTCGGATGGTGGTGGCCAGATCATTGTCTTTATACAGCTTGTACAGTTCCTACATATATTTATACGTGTTCTAAATGCCTGAAACAAGTGTAAACAAAGACAATAAAAATTTGTATTGTAAAATCACACGGCAGGCGTCAATATTATTGAATTGATCACAAACCGGGCTCTTAGGCCGTGGTCGGTTGCCGGTTTGTACTTTGGTTGCTCTTACCAGCAAAACGTTGTCGGGCCTCGTTCGTCCTTACTTGTTTGTCTAACACTCTGTCGCTTTGCAACCAGAAGGAGATCCCCGAGGGTGCCAACGACGTCGCTAGTAAATAGCAACCAAACAGCCCGAAAGTTTAATAATAAAAACAGTGAGACACCTCACACCACTCTCAGAATACACTTTTCTTAACGGATTTGGTTTACTACCTGGAGGTCGCTATGACGGAACACACACACACACACACACACACACACACACACACACACACACACACACACACACACACACACACACACACACACACACACACACACACACACACACACACACACACACACACACACACACACACACACACACACACACACACACACACACACACACACACGCACGCACGCACGCACGCACACACACACACACACACACACACACACAGAATTCCGCCTGAGTTCATACTACACTGAGTGTTGGCAATTGTAAAGTCTTCCGCTTAGCAACTGATGTTTTTGGTGTGCGCTCAACGCGTGGAAATGTATAAGTAAAAAATACCGCGCAGCCTCTTCAAGAGTGTGAAATACGGTGGCCCACACATAAACACTTTACTTCCTGATCTATAAAAGTCATGCTTAAAAAAAAAACTCTATTAAAGCAAATGAACGAAATGATAGGTATAACAGTTATTTTATCTTTTTACAGACTTGTACAGCTATTCAACATTGAAAGGTTACAGCACAAGCAATTATGAGCTAAAATGATTTTGAAAACAGATAATTTTCAAGTTAAGTAGATGTTTAAAAAATGTCAATTTTATGTAGGCCTACATTGTAACACACAGTGCTGAAATTGAAGTAAATTATGTTTTTGTCATTACACTGCTCCCTTAATATATTTAATAGACTGTACTCAATTATAATAACATGTTTATACCGTGTAAATTATTATATTATATTATATGTTACAAAATCCTTAATAGTGACCGTCGACCAATACATTTTCAACGATGGATGGTTTAGTGAGGATCAGGCAATAAGTTACATTATTTGTGTCGACGTTTAGACACTATTTATTGTCATCATCAGGATCTGTGTACGGATACAAGAGAAAATATCAAACATAAGATCAATTAATTGAGTCAATTTGTGTGTGTGTGTGTGTGTGTGTGTGTGTGTGTGTGTGTGTGCGTACGTGGGGGAGGGGTTGAGACAGTTTGTTTTACATCAGCAAATCCCACACGCATACACATTTTACACTCCATACGTACGCGCGCGCGCGCGCGCGCACACACACACACACAATTCTCAGAGCAAATTTCTCCGAAACTTCTTCGAAATTTTCTGGTTCTTTAAGAACTCAGTCCCCTCCAATCGCACAAAACTCGTGAATCCATAACCTTACGCAGAAACGTAACTAGAACCTTCTCCTGAAGGTGAAGGGAGGGGGGCAGTGAGACTAGCTTGAAGGTTACACCCTGCGTTTTGTTCAGAACAAACGATAAATTTATGATTCTTCGCACATAATTTTATAAATTCTTTGTGTCTCAAAGTTTTTGAGCACATCAAAGTGAAATAAAAGGATAATAATGATAGAACAGCGATAATTTCAAAAGATTACGTCTTGATTAATTGTTATTCAATTTGAAGGTAAATAAATTTCATGTCGTTAGGAATTACATTAATTCTGAATATGTATTCTTAATAAATCTTGCGAAAACGAGACTTTCTGAGGATATTTTGAAAAAAACGGATTTATTATCCCGTCGGACTAACTGAATGACGTTTTCTCAAGAATGTTTTAGGCAACTTACAATTTGTGTCCAAATACGTTATTTTTTAATGTAAAAACCGGTAGTGAAATCTTTTAATTTCTCCGAATTAAAAACAAGAACTGCTAGTTTAGCTGTGCAAAGACGATGGTTAAACCATAGAGATATAAGACTTGAGGAGTTTTAACATAGAGATATTAGACTGGGGGAGTCTGACAAAGAGATATTAGGCTGGAGGAGTCTGACAAAGAGATAGACTGGAGGAGTTTTGACATAGAGATATTAGACTGGAAGAGTCTTAACATGGAGATATTAGACTTGGGGAGCCTGACAAAGAGATATTAGAGTAGACGAGTGATGACATAGACAACCTGTAGTCTGGATTAATAGAGTCTGCCTTCGTTTCCTGATGCCAGCGTAATTGTTTATTTTTAAGGCTGCAAATACGTAGGTTATTTATCAAACAATGTTGAGTAATTGTCATAATTAAGAAAACTCTAACCTCATTTTATTTCCAAGATTATTATTAAATAGCGGGCTGTTAAGCTGTGGTCGGTTGCTGTGAATTCTCGACGTCGTCGGTAACGTTTCGTATCGCCTCTAGCGGATCTTTTTCAGGCCGAAAAAGCGACAGAGTAGGCCTACACAAAACCAGTTATGCCAGATATTCGGCCGAACGATATCCGACACTTGTATCGGGTAAAAGCGACGATATTCGGCCGAACGACAGTCGGTTGACACCGGTCGTGTAAGCTTAAGTAAGCTTAAGACAAAATGTATTTTATTTTTTTACAAATATTCCTCTTATTTCACCGATTATATATAAGCTTCGTTTTATCACACGCAACTGGTTTAGAAATAATAGGCCTATGACGTAATGTGATTATGGAATTTCTCTGACATTTTTAATACCTCTGAGGGGGCTCGATCCCCTGATCCCCGCACGTACTCAGTTACGCCATTTCACTTAGGTATATAGACGTACACGTACGCGTACGTCCAGTGTGTGCGTGCGTGCGTACTTATACATTCATATGCATGATAGTAATGATCACACACACGCGCGCGCGCGCGCGCACACAGCTTGAAGGACTGTTTACACCGTAGTTTGTGAGTGTGTGAGAGGTGCTGACGTAACACCATGATCACGGTAATCGCATTGTTTACACGGTGATCGGCGGCGTCGGACGGGGCAACAGCAGCAGCAGCAGCAGCAGCAGCAGCAGTAGTTTACTTTCGCTAGCGGTGTGCGGTTCGGCAGTAGTCTGTCGTTCGTTCGGTACAGTGTTCGTGTGGCGATGCTATGCTGTTGTGGATTTGACACCATGCAAACCATGGACAGGCCTGTGGTCCGGCGCGCGCTGACCACCACGCGCAAGTGGCGGCTGTTCTCCAGGCGCAGCACAAGGTAAACACAACACATCCATTGACAAACATATATAATAAATATATGATATATATGTATATATATATTTAATATTTATAATGACTTTACCTCAAGATGTAATTTTCCTTATTTGGAACATGTTTCGGGACGCTTTGTGTTCCCATCCTCAGCCTTCTTAATTTTGAATCTTGTGAAGTACTTGTGTGTTGGTCGGTTGTTGTTGTGGTTTCCTGTTGGTCTTCGGTACTTTAAATTGGTGTTATTGTGTGTGATTGTGGTGTATATATTAGTGTTTTGTGTATTTTCGATGTTGAGTGCTTTGAAAATTGTGTCATGTTCACGTATTAGTTTGTGTTGTGTTTTGTTTGTATAATTGTAAGTTTTTCGAAAGGTTTATTATGGTGCCACATGGTTATATATTTCTAGTTTATTTTCTAGTTTCTGGTTTGCTCACAAATATAAATCTAATTTGGTCACACATGCAATAAACACAGGAGATGAATTCCCAGACATAACCAACATGACACTAATAAAACACATGTAACACAAAAGCACCATAATGAACATTTGGGAAAATTTACAAATATACAAACACAAAACACAGAACAAACTAATACCTGAACAAATACAAATCAATACAAAACATGACACAATTTTCAAAGCACTCAACATTGAAAATACACAAAATACTAATGTATACACCACAATCACACACAATAATACCAGTTTGAATACCAAAAACCAACTGGAAACCATAACAACAACCAACCAAAACACAAGTACTCCACAAGATTCGAAATTAAGAAGGCTGAGAATGGGAACAATATGTTTCCCGAAACATGTCTCAAATAAGGGAAAAAACATCTTGAAGTAAAGTAATTGTAAATATTAAATATATTATATATAAAATAATAGAATCGTTTTATTAGAAATGATAGTGTATTAATCAACGGGTTAGGGACGTTCGCACACAATATAAAGTGTACGTGTCACGTTTCGATATAATTTATTGCCACTTTCAGGGTCAGAGTGTCCCTACGAATGGGGCACCTCTACGTACTGGACATACGTGGTAGGGTACGAAGGGGCTAGACCCTCCCCGAAAATTTATAAACGCCGAAAGCTATCGGATATATTCCTTGATGGACACAATGTTCCACATACAACTCTATAGTAAACAAAATCCCGTCAACAATAAAGGACGTATAAGTGTTAAGTTTAACTAGAGCTACCATATATTTTAGACCCAAAACGAGGACACCTTGGTAAAATACTTGGTGTTGACTGAGGGGGAGAGGGTAATAACTGTCCTTAGTAAAACCAATATGTTCGTCATTTCACATTTTATTTGCGATTATAAAACATCAAATTATAAATTGAATTACAGTTTACATATTAGTCAACTAACTTAAGCCTATTTAATTTGCTTGACTGGAAGGTCCTGCAGCATATATTTTGTATTTTCCACTTAACGCAGTTACATTATTATATTATTATTTACATTACAGTATTACATTACGTTACATTATTACATAATATTATTTTTTTTGTAAAATTCATTATAGTTGTAGGGTACTCTGAATTCTGAATGCAGTTTTGTTTCGGTATTATTAAAAATTAACTGAAATTAAAATTGATGCATTTTTCACTAGCACAACTGAAATAACACGAACAACAGAAGCCAAGATTTAGTGTGGTAACATAACCAAAGCAGCACTACTTCGTTAGATATCGAAATCATGTATCGATCATGCATAATTATCATTTTATCATGTGTAGATACGTTTATTTCGATTTTTCCATCTAAATAAATTCATTTAAAAATTAATTAGAAATTAATTAAAAAATAATTTCGAAATCTTGATTAATTAAAGAATTAAAATTAAATGTGGCAAAAACGAGGACAAATTTGCGTTTTGGTCGAACTGCTCCCGGACGCCCGGACATGGCCTAAAATCGAGGAGAGTCCAGGACATCTGGTAGCCTTAGTTTAACCAGTCATTTATTAATCATAGAAAGACAGGTTTCAGGATAATCACATATACATTATGTGAGTTTTTATTTGTTATTTTACAATGCACCGTGAGGTAAGATAACACGTTGTTTGATGGAAGTCAAATTTTGAAAGATATGCCCTCGGTTTAATTACGTTTTGTATTCTAAATTATAAATAAAAGTAAATCATAACCCTATATGATCGTACCCCATGTTTTAATGTTTAATGAAGAAATTTGTGTTAGTGGTTGAAATCACAAGCAGAATGATCACTGTTGCACACCACTATATAAAAATTATCCCGATTAGCGCTTTCAAGCTTCACAGCTCATCGTCAGATCGGAATAGACAGAAATTATGGTCTAGATACGTTGATGATGTATTAGTAATTTGGGAAGGAAGCATAGAAGAAGTGCATGAGTTTATAAATGAGGTAAATAATAAGGATAAAAACTTACAATTTAAAGAAGAGATAGGAGGTAAGAAAATAAATTACTTAGATTTAAACATAGAAATTAAAGATAATGAGAAACTACAGTTTGGGATATTTAGGAAAGAGTCGTATTCTGATATAATTATACCAAGAGAGTCTTACCACCCTTATAGATATAAAATGGCGGCAATCAATTCATTTTGTTACAGAGCTCAGAAGTATTTAAAAGAGACCGAATCAAAAAATAGGGAGTTAAAAACGATAAAGGGAATTGTAAGGAATAATAATTATAACACCAACATAGTGGATAAAGTTATGAAAAGGTTTAACATACAAAAAGCTAAAATAGAACCAGAATAAAAGAATTATGCAGGGTCATTCACATACATAGGTTCACATACTAGAAAAATTATAAAATGTTTTAAAAAATACGGAGTAGATATAGCTATTAAAAAATGTGAAACGGTATTTGATAAGATAAGGAATAAGAATATAGAAAAAATTCCAGTATTACAGAAAAGCGAAATTTATAAATTAAAATGTAAAGACTGCAACAAAGTGTACCTAGGTGAGACAGGACGAAAACTCGTATGCAGGTTGTCTGACCACAAACGTGGAGAAGGTAATAGAACAACCAATTCGTTATATGCAAGACATATAATTTTTATAGTTTGTTAATCCTTTGGAAGAATACGAAATTGTAAAAGTAGTAAATAACACAGTTGAAAAGAAGGTTAGAGAGGAGTTAGAAATATTGAAAGAAAGAGAAAAAGGGTTAGACAATTTAATTAATATTAAAATTAAATTTGATAATGAAGAAATATTTTATAACATAATTAAGAAGTAAATGATAGAGAACAGATAGATAAGATTAAGAATTATAGTGCATAGTACTAATTGGATGTTTTAAAATAAGGGTGTGTGACTGACCCACGTGTGTGGAGAGGAAGAGAATGTTTAAAAGGACGCACACACACACACACACACACACACACACACACACACACACACACACACACACACAACACTGAAACACAAGGAATTTGCTAGAAAAATATGTAACTGTACAGATGGTGGGACAGGGTTTAGGGGGTGGAGAAGGGACATTTATATTATAGCTTGTTGTGTGTGAGCAGGATGGGGTGAGAGGGGTGAAGGGTTTGTTTTCACATAATTTCTGTCTATTCCGATCTGACGATGGGCTGTGAAGCTTGAAAGCGCTAATCGGGATAATTTTTATATAGTGGTGTGCAACAGTGATCATTCTGCTTGTATTTTTTAATGCCTAGAAATATTACGTCGTCGAAGATAGTAGCCTACGGACAGAATTTCACACAAATTCAAATTTCAATGTACTAATTCGAAAATACTAATTACTAATTTCAGTAGCAAATATTTATTTACTACAGTTTGCATTGAAAAAATCGACAGTAAACGTGGTTTTTAATTTATAAATTATTTCTACATTTATAAGAATAAGTTATACCTTAAACTCTTACTACCGAGGAAAACTCCTGGATCCCTGATTTGTCGGACCTGGCATTAAATACCCCAAAAAACCCCAAACAAGAACGTATAATTGTTAAGTTTAATCTAACTCGAAGAAAGACAGGTTTCAGAATAATCACACATGCATTATGTGGGTTTTTACTCGTCACTTTAGAATGCACCATGAGATAAGATAAACGTTGTTTGAAAGAAATCAAATTTAGAAAGATATGCTCACTTTAATGTTTTTGTAGTTTAAATTATAAATCAAAATAAATTCATAATATTATATGATTCATACATTTTTAAACTTCTAGAAATATTACGTCGTCGAAGATAGTAGGGGCAGAATTTCACACAAATTCAAATTTCAATTTAATAATTTGAAAATACTAATTACTAATTTCAGTAGAAAATATTTATTTCCTATAATTGACAAATAAAAAAAATCGACAGTAAATGTGTTTTTTATTTTATAAATCATTTCAACAATGATAAGAGTAACTAATACCTTAAACTCTTACTTGAAAGATTTGAATGTTCTACACTGATCCGAAGGAAAACTCCTAGATCCCTCATTTGGTCGAGTTGGTATTAAATACCCCAAACAACTCGATATGATTGTCCCCGCCTTTGATTTCAAAACTCACAACCAATCCGGACCCCCTTCCAAACAAAATTCTGGCTAAGTTCCTGTTCAGGACAGCTTCCTATGACATCCGACTGACAGCCACATTCAATTGCGGTAATATTCGCGTTTCGAGCTTTCTATAAGCTGCGAACCTGCGTCTTCGGTCTTCGGCAAAGTCTAATCTCTCAGTAATTTTAGCTTAGGCCATAACAATGACGATGTTACATCACAAAATGTGTGAAAAGTTTTGATTTTGGTAACTTATAATAACACTAAAACGTGATTGTCAACCGCAAAAGTGGTGTTATTGAAAATTTCTTTTACAAGAGAAATTATTTTTACCTTTCAATAAAATGTTCGTATTGCGTAATAATTTGTCACCATCAAGCTACAAGAACACAAGGCGTCCGTGAGAACTCGCGCATCCGACCCGTGCACTATAATACCCGTAGAAATAACGGGTATTTTTGATCAAATTTGGTGCCAGTGACTAAGCTATACTACAGTTCTCCTTCTTACTTGAAAACACACTGCGTGTCGTGTTACAAAACTTTCTGGGTTCCAAATGTGTGTTTCTGAAATTTTATGACAATCGGGTTAAGTTATGAAGGATTCTACACCAACCAAACACGTTGCACTCTTCATGGAACACTTAATGGCAACGTTTTACAAATGAGTAATAAACATTAAGAAATACAAACATAGAAAATTATATTAAAAAAAATAATAATAATGCACAATTTGAGTTTTAAAGCTGGTGATACACACAAGCAATCTCGACAAATTAGACACATGGCCAACTTGTAAAACATGAGTATATAAACGCATGAAAATAACTGCGTCAGGTTAAATGTTGACAGGGGTCACATACTCAATTATTAATAGTACCAATTATTATATCGGGAAGAAAAAGAATAATATAATTATGTCGATCGCGAGTTTTATTCAGCCTTTCCAAATAGTTTTTATATCAGCGCGATACTTTATTGTGTGATTTTGAAATTCAAGTTGCATTGATGATAACTTTGTACGAAAAACTTTAAATAATTTGCTATTACAATTAATATAGTATACGTAATGTTTAGGGTCTGGTGAAGGTGTCCGTAAAGCAACATTTTTATTGTTGACGTTAAGTTTAACAGAACGTATGTAGATGAAATGAACGTTTTAAAAAGCACTTAAAATGACATGAAGCATGAAAAAGTGTATATATTCTATCGCACTCACTGATTCACTTGGGAGCTTGCCGAACATGGAAGTAGAACCGGAAGTCACGATAATGAAGTCCTAGCAGAAGAAATACGATTGGTTAAGATTTTTTTACGCCAATGAAAGCGGTTTGCTCGAAATCACGTAAAGGCAGGGCACTTCTATAACAATGATAGTAGTTAGATAATGATGGTAATCAATTCGATCTTTAAACATAATTTTCAGTAACGCATATCTTGATCTAGTGTATTAAATCGAAGGTAAACCACGGTTCAGTTTAAAAGTGAAACGTTCTATGATCGTGTCTGTTGTCGTTTCAGGTGTTACAAAAATTAACCTAACCTCTGTTAAAACTAAAAGTACATACAACATTCGCAAAGGTAACAGTCGGCAGTCACAACCTCAGCTCTGGCAGCCACAAAACTTGTGAAACCCGCATTTTTTGTATTTTTACGTAAATTACGGGTAAAACTAGGTGCGGACGCGAAAAGTTCGCACGAAAGTGGGTTTATTGGTTTTTACTTTGTTTAAAAAAAAGGTTTTTTCATGTGACTTTGAAAAAGTTTATTAATGTAACAGGCATAAAGACTTCTTTGGTGAAATTTTCAAGGCCAAACTAGGTCGTTAAGGCCTCTAAAAAATTCGTAATACATAAAAATTTGATTTTGTGTATGAGTTTTGAGAAAACAAAAAAAAAATTCTATAATTTTATAGAGACCATTAAACAATACTTTCATTAATTTTTTCAGAATTTTTCATTTTGTGCATCTTTAAAAAATTTTTTTTTAATTTTTACGAATTTTTGCGTTTTCTTTAGGTAGAATGCACCGTATATAGCAAAAACTTAACAGACCATTTTAAAGTTTACAAAAGGACGCGTATTTTGGTTTTTTGTTTGCATCTATACATGAAAATCTGACTGAGATATGAATTTTTAAAGTCAGTTTTGCGATTTCGTTTGCAATTTTGTTCATTAAGATAGGCTATCATTTTTTTGCCATTTTTCATGGTATACATCGCATATAGCATAAAATATCAAATGACAGTGTTTGTAGTTCTTAAATCAAGGTGCGGTATTTCTGCCAGACGATTGTAAAAAGACCTTAAAGCCTACATATATTTAACAGTCAAAGTTAAACTAGGCCTACAACAGTATCGTAACGAAAATGTAAGAAATGAGTAAGATTTACATAAAATCTTGAGCGTGCAAACCGATGTCGATCTGCTGCAGCCATCAAAATCGCATGTCTTTCTGTGTGTCGAGTTGTAGTTTGAAAACGCTCAAAGGTAACTCTGAATTATCAGATACGATTATTAAGAATCAAAGACGAGATATTTAGAGACGAGCGCGTCTGTTTTGTCTAGCCGAGGGAAGCAGATTGGGGCTCTTGTAGTATGATGAAAATAAAAGGCGACTAGAACAGAAACATGGCACTAAACAAATAAAAAAAAAAAAGGTTAATTAGCTTATTAGTGAATCAGTGAAACATTTTTCATTGGTTTCTACTGCAAGATCATTCTTAGTTAAAATAATAATCCATTTACTTATAAAAATAAATAGAGTAATAATTAAATCGGTTTTCCAAGACAATGTCGCGGTCAGCATACAAAATTGTCGTGGCCCGTCAGTCATTGCACTACAGGCCTACAATATTATACCGAATGTTTTCGCGGACGCAATATTGTTTATAGATGTCTCGGGTAATGAGCCCTGGTCAGAATAACTCGGTGGTCCTGAGAAGGGCCATATTTGTTGCTTAATAGTCTTACTTTTGGGGACAATCACTTGCGCCATCTTCCGACTGTTCACATCCTGTTCAGGGGACCACGTTAAATACATTAACATTTGTGTGTGTGTGTGTGTGTGTGTGTGTGTGTGTGTGTGTGTGTGTGTGTGTGTGTGTGGAGGGAAGAAAGCAATGTGATAAAGAGAGGCTTAGGCAATTAGACTAACATGCAGGCACGGAGAAACAAGAAAGAGGAAAAGAGAGAAGAGAGAGCAGTAGCGTGGCGTCCATGTAACCGCTGTTGTCGGCGGCAACAGTACTGGAAATAGGAGAAAGTAATATTTATTATATCACAGAATAAATACTTTAGTTATTGAATAATTTGAAATCTGAACAATATTAGTACAGAACCTTGAAGAAAAGTGTAGCATTCATTTTGAACTGATGTGCTTTTTTTCCCCACCGTCTTGTGTTGTCGGCTCAGACATCGGCAATGTTTTACTGCATACGGTCATTGACCTCGTACTAGTTGTCACTGTACAACTGTAGAGGGACACACACACTCGTCCATCCAATGTGTTGCCGCTGTATAAACCGGCAAACGCTCAGTTAGCAGCTGTGTTCGTTTTCGGAACCGACGTGCAGCAGATACTACCTACCTATTTGTGTTTTGTTCGTTTAGTCGTGTTTCTCTGTTTGTCTTTATTATTTTTAATTCGATTATTTGTGTTCTGATTTGTTCTGTGTAAGTATAATGAGAGTCAGACCCGTTGAACCGAGACCCTCTTCTTCTCCCGGCGAACGATAGAAAATGCCCTAAAAAGAACGCTTGGTACAAGAAACAATTCGAATAAATTTTTAGGTTAAGTTTTAGGCCTATCACAACCGGTAACAGGTGTTATGTACCCACGCCACGCCACTGAGAGAGAGAGAGAGAGAGAGAGAGAGAGAGAGAGAGAGAGAGAGAGAGAGAGAGAGAGGGGGGAGGGTGTGAGACAGATAGACAGACAGACAGAGACATACACAGACACACAGTTTGACAGACAGAGTAAAACTGAGTGCAGAAGTACAGTTTTTATTTATACACTGGACGAAGAAAAACTGGTGTGTTATTTATATACTTAGGTTTTTGCATGTGCAGGCAGGCGTATGTGAAACCGGTTTACGAGTTTATTGATTTCTCCGCGCGCATTATGCAGTCGAGTTTATGCAAATGAGATAACGTATCCCAGAGAGACAAATATCAAGCGCTTTAAGTAGGCCTCGAACATATGATTCTCATTTTTAATCACGCGCGAGCTCGCATACACACACACACACACACACACACATAGCAGTAATAAATCGTTTATGTTTATTATCCACGCACGTAAAAAAGTATATTTGTTATTATGAAAAATGGCGCCTCAAATTAAGTCCACTAACATTAAAGCATGCATACATCATACGAACACAACACAACGTGTAAAAATAAATTTGTCTATACGTGATATGATACGTATTGTACGTAATATAATTTGTTACAGCTAATAATTATACTACTGTTTATTACGTTTTTCCTTTATTTAGAAAGTTTTCATATGAAGTTGGGCTGTTTTATTTTAATTCCTTGCTAACACGCTTATTTGCTTAGATCAATTCCTGTCCAGCTTGATAAAAATTACTTACAATCAAAAATTTTCGTTCATTTACACAGTTGCTATGTTCAATGTTCATCAACGCTTTTTCTTTTACTAATTTAGGTAGATCATGTTAAATTGGTCTATCTGTACGCAGAGATAAAGTATTTTAATATTGAACCTCTAGTGTAAATAAACGAAAATTGGTTTACAATTTTCAACAAATTATCATATTGTAACTACGGTCTCACTGATCGTCGAATGGTACAGTGGAAACAAAATACAGAATTCAATAATTACCAACTTTAGTGAGTCACAAATAACAACGTGAAATCAACAAGGTACTCTCGCACAATAATTCAAGTTAAATTTGTCCACACGCAATAATAATGTAAACTAATAGAGTTCCGCACTAATTGTAACGCAGTTTCACAACCACTTGATATCCGCACTTATCAAATCGTCCAATGTAAAACTAACTGACTAAGCCAGGCGTTCTTGCTTATAAAGGTTGCGCTGAGGTTCCAGAATAACTTTCCATCCTTACTGCGGTGTGCCAGCATAATGTGTATTTACAAGTGCTCTCCAGAACACTCTGGTAGGTACTTGAGTGCTGCCTTGGCTGAGACACGAACCTGCTGGGCTAGCGGAGAAACGGGTGAAAGAACGATCTAGCCTTTTCGAGAGGGTTCCATCGTTACAAATATTACACAATGTCTACAACGACTCGGGCCGTAAAAGCCTATATTATCTAATTACCATACTTTCAGTTAATTTGTGTCTGTATGTGCATTAGTAAATTGTTATTCTTGTATTTAAAAATAGGTAAACTTCTCAAATTTGTATTTAAAAAATCCTACGAATACAAGGAAATTTAAAAGGACAGTAATGACTATGAACCAGTAATAACGGAATGAATGTGTGTAAAATTCTAATGTTATCCTAAATTTTATGATAAGTATTTCTAATAGCGACGAATTTTTATTCAAAACTTTAGCGCAAAATAATAAATTCAACGGGTACAAAACAGGATTTCTTTCACAAATTAATTACTCGAATACACGTGTCCTATTCACCAGACAGAACACTAATTACTCGAATACACGTGTCCTATTCACCATACAGAACACTAATTACTCGAATACATGTGTCCTATTCACCAGACAGAACACTAATTACTCGAATACACGTGTCCTATTCACCATACAAAACACTATTTTTTTTTAATTGTATGTCTATATTTTCTAAAATAGTCAAAACGAAAAACTTATCTAAAACTTAATTTTTTACTTTTATTTTGATTTATTCATTTCGCATTTGAATGGCTTTAATCGAGCAAAGGAGTATATGCCAATGTTTCTTTGTAAGGATAAGCAGCTGCTTGGTGTTTATGGCATAAATCCTCAGTATGGGCGCTCTCGGACCCTGGATTTGGGGGAAGGCTTGAGACGCAGAAGGTTATACTGGCAGGGCCTTGAGTTATGGAATACATACTCATTCAAGTGGAGGATCCTCCCCTTTGAGATTTGTATATACATATATATGGAGGCGGGTTGAAAAGTTTCCGGCCTAACATGGAAGGGAGGCAGATAGACCAATAGAAATACCAATTTATTCAATGCATTCCACTCGCAGTTCAATACACTTCCGACAACGGTCCTGCAAGAACTGTAACCCTTGGAGAAAAATGATTTCTCTTTGTCCTGAAGCCACGTGTTAACTGCATCGTGCCGTGCGTGTCGTGTCGTGATCATATGTCTTGCATCATTGTTTGCAAAATGTGTTCCATTCTTGTCCATTTTCAATTTTGGGAACAGATAAAAGTCCGACGGAGCCAGGTCCGGAGAATAAAACTGATGGTCAATCACTTCATAGTCTAGCTGGTCCAATTATGCATTTTGATAGCGCCTTGTGACATGGAGCGTTGTCCTGAAGAAGCATGATGCTTTTCGCCAGCTTTCCTCGCCGTGTCTTTTGGATGGCTGCATGCAATTTATCCAGAACATTGCAGTAGTAGTTGACATTCACTGTGGACCCTTGTTGATCATAATCGATGTGGACGATTCCTTCCGCATCCCAAAACACAATCGCCATCACTTTGGCAACGGATTTCTTCTGTCGAATTTCTTGTGCCTTGATGAACCCGTGTGTCGCCACTCCATTGACTCTGCTGTTTGGTTTCTGGAACCACGTTCATCAACAGTCACCAAACGGCTCAAAAAAACGGAGGAATCACGTTCAAAGTGGGCCAACACTGCGCGTGAACCAAGCACACGATGTCTTGTGTTGGAGTATTTTCACCACGATTGCAACTGAAGCACATAGAAGAATCACTTTATCACATACTCCAAGTGTACTAATCTATCTCCCCCCCTTCCATGTTACGAGGGAAACTTTTCAAACCCCCCTCGTATTTGCGATTTGGAATAACATGTAAAGTAATTTTTCGCATCCAAGCTTCCAAACTTAAAACCTTTCCAATCATCATCCTTTAGATTTCTCTGTGCCGTTGCATTCCTTATGATTTTTATCCAAGTTTTTCGCGGCCTCATTCTTTTTCTTCTTTCAGGAAGGGTCTATTCTAGTAATTTATTTGGCCATCTATCATTACCCATACGGTACCGTCTTAATCTTTAGCATCAGTTGTGTCATATATACTGGTACGCCAACACCGTTGAGTCTTTATCGTTAAGCCCCGTTTCTGGTATTCTTCATCTAACTTCCGAACAGATGTCATCCTCATCTTCAGCTATAATTACTTGATAGTTGATAAGTACTTCGCGAAATGCAAAGTGAAGAGCTTTTCGTTATTGATAGCTGTCCCCATGTTGCGATAGGTGCGCCTCCGACGTTCTAAAGCTGAATTCAAATACCTTATAGCGTTAGTGGGCGCTATAGTACAACCTTGTCGCAATCCCTTGGTGACTGAAAATTCATTATAAAGTCTTAAGTCTATCTTTATACTGCTAGATATTTTTTTAATTATCTTAAATAAGGGCTAGTAATCTGCCGCTCGAAAAAAATGCTGTCAGTTTCAGGTCGAAAACACAATAATTTTCATTAAAATCAGCCCCTCAAAATAGTTTAGGGGCTTAGCACCTCCGTGGAGCTCCTTAAATCCGCCTATGCCTTCAGGTCCTTCAGAAGCAATAAATAATATACATTTATTTATTTTTGAACGAACAAGAAAGCATTTTCACACCCTAGCACCTTAACAAAGAAGAACATAAGTCCGGAGCTTGTTATCTGTTCAAGGTCTGTCTCAAACAAGCTTGTGTTACGCTTGAAATAGGCCTACGTATATACAATTAGCAAGTCGCTGCGGTTCGACTTTATTGTACGAATTCGGTTTGCTTCGTCGCAAAGTGAAATCTAAGCCAGACGGCACCGTTTCCTGTTCACAATAATACAACGTATCACGTAGAAAGCACAACGACGTGTTTAGTTTCACTCAATTATTTTCCGAATCCAATAATTCTCTTGAAGTGCTCACACGCAAGAATGGTAGCTGAGGAACCCCCAGCCGTATAGTTCACCAACCACAAATTTCATCCGTAGACCTGACATGAATGTCTCCCATAACTCAAGCCTAAAGTTCACCAATAACTAAATCTCTTCTTCTTCTTCTTCTTCTTCTTCTTCTTCTTCTTCTTCTTCTTCTTCTTCTTCTTCTCCTTCTCCTTCTCCTTCTCCTTCTCCTTCTCCTTCTCCTTCTCCTTCTCCTTCTCCTTCTCCTTCTCCTTCTCCTTCTCCTCCTCCTCCTCCTCCTCCTCCTCCTCCTCCTCCTCCTCCTCCTCCTCCTCCTCCTCCTCCTCCTCCTCCTCCTCCTCCTCCGATAAGAGTCAGACCGTTCTAATCTATAGGCTTTGGGGGTTATTTATATTTTATTTTTTTACTCACTGAGAAGGGATGGGAGCAACCCCCCTGACGGAGAGCACCTAAAGTTTTCTTTTTATTTTTCATTAAAAAATTGCTTTAGAAACTAGGTAGGCCTACGTCGAGGTACAAATCTAAAGTTTTGCTAAGGTTATGGCAGTCACTATACTGTTCTATGGGTGTGAATTATCGACATAAACCAAAAAACAAGATATTAAAATATTGGCCTCTGAAATGGCATTCTTGATAGGAGTTAAAAGGTGTTATAAACTTGACCGTATAAGAAATGACGTCATAAGAGGAGATTTTAAAGTTTATAACTTGAATGAAAAATTAAAAGATTACAAACAACCGTGGAGAGAACACTTAGAAAAAATGCGAGATTCCAGACTGAGCAATCAAGTCTGGAAGTATAAACCTATAGGACACAAGTGTGTGGGTGAACCCAGGAAGGTTTTTGATGGCTGGAGGGTTTTTGAAGGCGGAACAGGCACCACCTTGCCTATGCCGTGTTGTGAAGATGTTGATGATTAAAAAATTACCCATGAGAGCGTAGACACTATGTAGAAGATATTGCAAAAGGTTTCGTGTCAATTCGTTCTGTTTCAAATTATTCCAAAGTAAAATGCTTCATTGACTCCACCAAGAACTTTAACACCGTGTCCTTACTTAGCGATGTTTCACGTGAAGTTGAAGTTCTCTGTTTTTGCAGACACAAACTTCGCCCATGGTGGAATACGTCAGAACCGAGGAATATGAAGATACTGACTGGTTGTATTATTCCCCGCCCGTTCCCGTAATATTCAAAATGGTTGGATATTTACCCATTTACCCTTGCACTCTAACTAAAAGGAATTTTAGAAGTATTGTATCTACGACGTGTTAAAGTGCAGAAAACCGTGTCACGTTCATTAACAACTGGAACTGGACTCCAACAAGGAGATAGTCTGTCATTCTTGTTATTTAATCTAGCATTAAGCGAAAGCGATAAGAGACTCCCAAATAAACATAAGAGTTACGATCCTAAACAAAAGTGTACAACTTTTAGCATACGCAGACGATATTGATCTAATTTCCAGGACAAAACAAAATCTCATTAGTGCCTTTACAGCATTAGAGGAAGCCTCAAGTAAAATTGGACTGCAGATAAACTTGGAGAAAACAAAATATATGCATGCTGCCAACAACTACCATTAAACCCAACCCTTCAAAACTTTGAAATATGGACAAAAAATATAGACGCAGTAAAAGAGTTTAAATATCTTGACTCCAAGATAAACAGCACTAACGACACCAACACTGAAATAAGAAGAAGAATATATGTCGAAAAGGAACATATGGATTAAAAAAGCACCTGACATCTAGCTTCATCTGAAGAAGCACGCAATGCAAAATCTACAAAACACTTATCAGGCCAGTGCTGACATATGCTTCAGAAACTTGGACAATGACAAATAAAAGCGAGAGACTTCTAGGTTGCTGTGAAAGACGGATTCTAAGAACAATATTTAGAGGAGTACAAGAAAATGGAATGTGGAGCAGGCGCTATAATTATGAACTATACCATCTTTACAAAGAGCCGGACATTGTCAGGCTAATCAAAATATAGGCTACAGGTTAAGGTGGGTTGGACACAGAGAGAGAATGGAGGAAGGACGGCCTACGAAACATATTTTCTACCAGAAGCCAATGGGTAGTAGGAAAAGAGGAAGACCTCGAAGTAGATTCAAAGACCAGATAGAGGAGGACCACGGAAAACTGAACAAAAGAAACTGGAAAGCCAGGGCATGCAATAGGGAGGAATGGAATCGACTCTTGGAGCAGGCCAAGACTCACTACGGGTTGTAGAGCCACGGCTGATGATGATGGTGTCTGCGATGCCCACACTATACCAAGATCAACATGAGCTTCCTCACTAGGAAAGGCTAGGTGCCCAGCAGTCTTGGATATCCGTAAGCTGTTATAAACAAACCACACTAAGGTGGGATCGAAAGCACGTCGCACAGTTTGGAGTAGGCCAACACGCTACCTACAGTCCTTCAAGAGAACTGCAGCTAGCTATCGACGAGAGTTATCGTTGGTTTAAGAAAGTAAATTTCCTTCATTTTACTGGAAACACAGTGTTGTAATATCACAATTTGGTAGGTTCAGTTTTGTCACCATGTAAATAGACGGTCTGTTACAGATTCTGTGCTGACTGAACCATGTAATGCCATGTAATTGATGCGTTTTCATGCACCGCTGGGCATAAATTTCAAACAGATTCGTTCCAGAAACGTCTTAGCCAACAGAACGGATTGTTGTATATTTTATTTTCTTATGCAAAAAGTTTCTGTAGGAAACTCCTACAGCCCAATATTATTTTCTTTTTTTTGTCCTCAGTTTGTTGTTCGCAACCGTTCTCCACATGCTGTACGCTCCATCGCTAGAGAGGCATTAGAAGTTACGTCGTATATTATTCGATTACATTCATATCTGCTCATTTCTTCTTCTATATTTTATATTCTTATAAAATGATGATGATGATGATGATAATGATGATAGTTAAATACTATTTAAACATTTACTATATATTCCTATACAAATTTATTATTATTATTATTTTTTTTTTTTTTTATTAGCGAATTGACCACTTAGGATCACGCTACAACTTTATTTCTTTTTCTTTGCCTGGAGTTTCCTCTGTCTCCAATACTCCTTCATACGCTCACTGGCTTGCTTCCTTTGATCTTCTGTCCAAGTTCGTCCACTTCTATTAGGTCTTCCTGCATCTTGAAACAATTCCAGATTTTTCACTGTACTCCTAAATTCACTTCTTTCTAACATTTGGGACTCTGTGATATTCGACTTTTCTAAATCTTTTCTAACTTCCTTAATCCACGTTGTAGTGGTCTTCTTCTTCCAGAGGTAGTCGAATATTTGTTTGGTTAATCGATTTTTGTCCATTCTGTATAGATGTCCGAGAAATGTCAGCCTCCTCTTCTGCACAGTCTCCGAGATTCTTTCCACGTTCTGGTAGACTTCCCTATTGCTTCGCAGCTTCCATCCATCTTCAGTCCGAACTGCACCCATGATTTTTCTTAGAATTCTCCTTTCCAAGACTTCTAGTTATTATTATTATTTATTATTCGATTAATATACGAGAGTCTTGTCGTTCCTAAGAATCGCTTTCCCGCAGTCTAATCCCCAATTACCGTTTTGTTTGTTAACGCCCTCGTAACGTGTAAACTTGCCATTGTGTTCCAGTCTTTGCTTCACAATATGTTTACATATTTTGGTAATTATGTAAGTAAACTTTCCATGCGGAGTGGTTGCGGGCTTAAACTCGATGTTACCGCTCGTTGCTGACGTTTCGAAAACTTGTGCGTCAGCCGAAATTGTCCCAATACTAGTACAGCTAAAGTAAAACGAGACATGTAACATGTCCAGTAGGCCTACATTAGACATGAAACGGGTGTTAGGCTGCGCTGTGTCAAAATATCTCATTGCGCATGCGTAGCTTTCACGCGTTGTTTTCAGAGCAGTTATTTTGTACACAGAATAGCTGCTTGAATGATGTGTGTGTCATGGCTGGTCACCTCACACCCCACTTCCTGCACTGCATTCCCTTTCCCCACTACGATCTGGGCGAACTGTTTCATGTCTTACTACTTCATCTGAAGAAACTTTTCAAACAGTGGAGGCGACATACGTATGCAATTTCCCTAAATACACAAGTTGTTTAGGGAAGTCGCCTCTAATGGGTACCTTGTCTATTTTCCCTTCGCCTTTCCTTTTCACTGAACACATATGATTGTTCAGTCGTCATGTAAATCTATTGTTCACTTGACGTATGTGTTGTTCAACCTTACGTTATAAAGAAGTAGTACTGGGGGAAATTTCTAATTTGAGAAAAAGCAACAGATATATAAGATTCACGCCGTGAGTTCCGATGACTTAATGACCAGAGCGTTTGCTTTCAAACTGGGATGAAATTGATTAAAAAACTGATCCTTCGGGCTACGAAATAGATTAAACTACATTTGGCTTGTGAGAAGAAACTTGTGTCATACTTCGCCTCTCTCCAATCATAAAATGTAATCAGATTGTCTAAATTTGTGAAAATAAAATCTAAGAAATAAATTTGATAAACATATCTGAAACAATTCCGTAGTTTTGGAATGTTCCAAAATAACTTTTAACCACATTACTGTACTTACACTTGATTACTTATACAGTTAGTGTGTTGAATATTATACAAGATAGTAACACCGTTTTTACCATCAACATCATCTTCTTCACAAGGATTAAACCAAAAATGGTTTGTTAATATTCTGGTTTGGCCGAATTAAAAACGTTAAAAACTTTTCGGCCGTTCCTTCGATGGCCATCTTCAGTGCGAAAGGGACTGAGAAGACGCTGACAAAGATCTCAGAGTCAGTGACCACAGTACGCTACTGTGGCTAACGCCAAATTATCATCGGACCACGGCTTATAGCCCGGGAAACCAGAATGTTAAGAACCTTGACATCGGCCATGAAACCCTTAGACAGCATTAAAAAAAATGGTTTATTCCGGTCCCCTGCAAATAGAGTAAAGCTGGTCATTCCAACGCTTCTTTGGACGTCCCACATAGATATACAGACAAGCTGACAGACAGAAAGACAGACAGAGAGAAATTGCGAAAACACCAGGAAACCAACCACAATCATTACCTCACTGTTTCGACCGGTGCGATACCGGAACTGTTCCCGAGACCTAACCTTACGACAAAAGGAAAACAACTGCAAGTTTACGCTTGACGATCAGTTTAGCCACGGCCACCGTGACACACACACACACACAGAGTATTGTTACATTATTAACGCAGTTAGTCACAGACAGTGTTGTGCAAACAATGCACATTGCCGCTGCGTCACAGAGCTGTTTTTCTTTCCTGTTTTGTTTTACTATCGATTCTGACAAGCTAGTTCGGAACACGAACTCGACATTCGTATCATAATGGCAGTGATTTACAACGCAGACCGTTGGTTTTTTACAAGTGAATGTACTGATTGATACTGATTCTAAACAACTTATCAAAACAGTTTATCGAGAACGTAATAATCACATCTCGCCGATGATCTGGTAAGTGAATTTTTGAGCCTCAATTAATGATATTGAATTTTTGTTCTATATTCTCATTCTTTTCTGCGTATACATCTTATATTTGCGTGCGCGCGTGTACACACACGCACACACAAACACACACACAGATCAGATAACGTTTCTCGATCTTTTACGATTTCAAAGCTTCATCTCTACCAGTCGTTCCATAAATTATGACACGACAATCCAGAAGGTATAGTATACCACTTCCAGTATCTGGAAAATGACATCACCTACATAAACGACAGCCACGTGGTAATTAATACTGCAAGTTTATTGTTTGGTTTTTGGCACCGTTCAACAGAACGGAGGCAAACGATTTTTTTTTAAATTGTTCTCATGCGTCCTTTCTTCATGGTCTGCGTTGTTTTATCTTATCGTTTAGATTGTATATTCTAAGGATGTTCCTTACGTTGAAATGTCTGAGGCCGCTCCTTTTGTGATGATCCCAGTAATGTTCATAAAATCTCATGTCACTAGCCTGTGTCTTTGGATTCTGGGTGCACGTTTGACTACCGTAAAGACCAGATAACATTACCATGACTTTATAAAATTTCAAAAGCGTAGGATCTTCTGATCTTTCCCTTTAACTATCTTCTTATCACTGATATCGGGTCGTGACTTTTACCTCTTTTTCTCTTTTCTTTCTCCCCCTTTCCTTTAAATCTCTGACACACTCTCACTCTTTATTTCAATCTGTCTGTCTATCTGTCTCTGTCTCTGTCTGTCCCTCTCTCTCTCTCTCTCTCTCTCTCTCTGTCTCTCTCTCTCTGTCTCTCTTTCCCTTCCCTTGTTTCTACCTTCGTATCTGTCTGTATATCTGTCGGTCTCTCTCTCTCTCCCTTCCCGTCTTTCTACCTTCGTATCTGTCTGTCTATCTGTCTCTCTCTCTCTCGCTCTCTCTCCCTTCCCTTCTTTATATCTTCGTACATATCTCTCTTATCTTTCTCTCCAACATTCGTCTTATCGTGCCATGCATGTGATTAAACTTTTCAGTGTTCAGTCCACAACTCTTCCAAACGTAAGACAAATCACATACAAATAAATCTAAGTGAATGCTTTTGCTTAGTTTTTTTATTATTCACTACTAGTTTACACATTTAAAACCTTTAAAATAAGGTACAGAAGTCGTGAACTCGGTCTTGATAACAGAGATTTTCAGCCCATACATTCTAGGGTCACCTGGATGTAATTCATGGAGTGCTCACCAGTAGCGGACTAAAGGGGAGGTGGACTGCCTCGGGCCCCAATTAGTAGGGGGCCTCCATATTAAGAAAATTAAGGTTTTTGTTAATTTTTTTAAATTTATTTGCAAGTGTTCTATTGTCACGTCCTGAAACGCAACACTAGGCTCTGTCCAGGATTTAATCGATCGATTCCAAAGATTTTTTCATATTATTTTGAAATCTACCTTACAACCCTACCTCATAAAGTGTTTACAGATATTTAAAAAAAACGTATAAAGATAAGTTTATTATCAGAAATATATTCATACTAAAAAAGGAGCGTCAGTTGTAGCCTACCTGGCGTCAATGCTCCATCGCGCACTCGGAAGTCGCAAATTGAACCCCAAACAGCACGGTCGCCACTGGTGCTCACTACACATTATCTTCTCTATTTGTCATTATAACCTGGTAGTCAGCAAACAGCAGTGTTTTGACAAAATTACGATCATTACAAGACTACTGATTATGACACTTTTCCTACTGTATTCAAATTTCATCTGAACTTAGTTCAAACCACTTTCTACATAACATTTCCCAAACATCACTCGTTTTGTGAAAATTTGATATATTTTCGTAAAGTGTATCGATCAATCTAAAAAATGGTTAAATTCTTAATAAGCTGTCAGAAGCAACGTCGGTTGATAGAATTCGTTCAAGGTTGTCATAATAAATATGTCTTGCAATTTCTAACCGTGTTAATATCGATTGTATTAATTTAACAACACTGTAAAAAGAGAAAGTATCAATTATTATCAATGCTTACAAAAAAATAGTTTAAATGAATTCGTTGCTTGGAGGACTTGAAGTCTTATTGTTTTCACGTTTTCTTTTTTAATTTAACTTTATTTAATATAGGCTAGTCTCAATGACAGTTTCAATTACAATTAGAATTCGGCCTGATGTGATCTGCGTATTAAATCGCATTTTTATTATTTTCACTTTATCCGTTATGTTATTATTATTTGTTTACAATCCAGAATAAACATAACAAGTTTCCCTATACAGATTACAGATAAGCGCATAATAAATTTTATATAATAAATAAATGCCATCTATTAGCTTTTTACTAAATAGTTTAAGTCTTTTCGATTAAATTACAGTACTTCTTGGGCTGTTCGGCCGTGGTCCAAAGCTTATGACAGCACCTGACGTTTCGGCAGTGCCACCGACTGCCATCTTCAGTGGAAACGAGTAACGCTAACGTGAGATGCTACACGTTAGGACCACAGTACTGTATATGATCTCACGTTAACGTTACTCGTTTCCACTGAAGATGGCAGTCGGTGGCACTGCCGAAACGTCAGCTTTTGTCGTAAACTTTGTACCACGGCCGGGAAGTAATTTTAATCGAAATGACTCCGGCCGTGTAAGCCTTCGTACCGCATTAGTTCAAGTCTTGTTCGCCTGATTAATCTCAGTTCGTCCAGACTTCCTTGCCAAATAGCCACAGTGGAGTTGTAACAGTGGGAATAATTGGATCATAATTTTAGAGAATTTTTGAACGAATCAATACCAGACAATTTTGTTTCGGACTTTAAAGTAAATTAATATCATATTGTTACGTAATGCGGGAAAAGGGTTACGTAATACGGAATGTTCTACAAGTATCTCGAATATTCCAGCTGTAATGTGTGTGTGTGTGTGTGTGTGTGTGTGTGTGTGTGTGCGCGCGCGCGCGCGTGCATAATGCTGCTACTTTGCGGTGAAAGACAATAATTACGGGTCAACTGTCGAGTCTATATCAGACCATACCGGTCAGCGCAGTGTGTTCAAGGACACTGTTTCTAGTGGATTCTAGAGAGCACCTGTTTGTTTAACAAGTCATACAAAGTGACAGATTATTCTGGAAATCAGCGGAGTATAAATACAGCCATTCAGCGACGGTCAAGTCAGTTATTGTCGGGCGATTACACAGTTCGTTTAAGTGGCGATTTACACAGTGCGGTTCGAAATATTGTGGCGTAGTATTACGTGTTTTATAATTGTGCGGGACAATTTGTAATACAATTGTGTTTTATATCAGTTGACATATTTATTGCGTGTGCACAATTTTTTTTGATCTGTTGTAAGAGACTGTATTGTTAATTACAAACTGTTTTACCGTGATAATTAAAGCTGGTGACTAGTGACTTAATTGGTGTCTTGTATTTTGTTTTCCACTGTACCATGCGACGATCAGTAGACCGTCGTAACAATACGTAACTGATCACCTAAATATTGTAAACACTCAAGCTGGGAAACCCAATTATATATTAACAAATTAAAACTCTAAAAAACAAGAATCGATCGCTTGTTAATTAGTAAAGAAGAAGACGAAGGAGAAAAAATAAAATAAATGCCGGTGTAAAAATTCCGAATGTAATGAAAGGAAACATGTTACGTGGCACGCGGCGTCGTTAAGTCGAGTGTCAGAGGTACGGTGCGCGCACACCGAAGAAGGAACGGGCCGGCAAGAACGGGTTTAAGGTTTATTGCTTTTAAGGTTAAGAATAAGAAGAAGAAGAGAAATGTGCCCGCAAGACAGCAATAAAGATAAATGCTTTCGTGTTTATGACACAGTCCGCGTTCAGAGAGCTCTCTCAGTGACCGTCCAAAACAAATTGGTGAACTTTCGAACCGAACGCGGTTCCGCGACTCCAAAACGTTCGCCAGTGTCAAATTGATAATGTCGTCGTCGGTACCGGTGCGAGCGGAATACTTCCTTCTGGATTGGATCGAAACTCAGTATTTGTTTCCGTATGTGTAGTGCGCACGTAGACGTAAACAAACGTATGTGTGTATTGTGAACGTTAATTTCAAATAAGACATTATACGTACTGTGATATTAAGGTGTGTTTGTTCTGAATTTGTGTTACAACTCGTACGTACGGGTTCAGAAGATGAATTGTAGTAAGTAAACTTTAGTCTTCCGCATTATGTATAAGAGTAACTACATTTGTTTAGTCTTCTTTCCTTCGTCGTATCACCGTCTTCTCGGTATCCAATCTGAAAGCTTCCACAGTCCACAAATGCATATCTTCATGACCTCCAGCACCTACATTTTCTCTCAATTTGGATCTCCAATCCGTTAATCTTGATATCCATCTGTTTCTATTTGGTCAGCTGACATCTCCGTATAATATTAAATATTTCATTTCGACGCAAATGTGCCCGTTAGTCCATCTTTGTTCTTCTCCTAATGTCTTTGTTATCAATGCTATCCGTTTTTGAAATACTACACTGTCGCTCTTTCTCTTTCATCAAATCCATTTCAATTTACATACTAATATTCCTCAATTACCATGCTACTCGTATGGTTTATATTTCCTCTTTTTATTTTTTCTTCCTTCTTTGCTTCCACATTCTAGTTCTGTCCTCCTCCTCCTCACATCATCAGTGCCAACACCACCACCACCATCATTATCACTGCCATAATCGTCATCATCATTTTCTTTCCTCCTTCTTCTTCTTCTTCTTCTTCTTCTTCTTCTTCTTCTTCTTCTTCTTCTTCTTCTTCTTCTTCTTCTTCTTCTTCTTCTTCTTCTTCTTCTTCTTCTTCTTCTTCTTCTTCTTCTTCTTCTTCTTCTTCTTTCAAACAGATCTTCATTTTAAGAGACTACTGTCTTTTTAGGTCTTCAAAGTAACATTAAACTTACGTATAACGAAACTCAATATCCTGGTGAAAAATTCGTGGCTCAGAAGAATTCACTACTAAAAGGCAAAAAGTCCTCATTACATTTATGGGGTTGGTGCGTTATGTAGTTATATATTATCACAGGTTATTGAACTTGGTTCACGATTCACACGAACAATCGCAAAAGCTAGACGCATTTAATGTGTTTATACGTTTCAGTGAATTATTTCATTTTCAATAAGTTACTGACTCATCCGTCCTTTTATGTAGAAGAATCGTGAACACTATCGCGGGAGGTCATCGGAGACTAAATTACATTATTCCAACAAGTATTTAATTTTAAACATATATTAACTTATCTAATTCAAAACGTTTAATGCTTTATTCAAAGTGGAAACTTTCCAGAAGAGAATAAGTTTTGTTCGAGGTAACGAATAAAACCTTCTGATTTTATTGCCATAAATATTAGACAAAACCAACTACACAATTTTTGAGTACGTGAATTTACAGAACACTCTACTGTACAACAGAGTGGGGATCGATTTTATCGTTATTACGAATTGACTTGATCAAAGTTTTTAGGCGAAACCCAAGGGATTTGCTATATCTACGGGACAGTATTGAAACTCTCTCTCTCTCTCTCTCTCTCTCTCTCTCTCTCTCTCTCTCTCTCTCTCTCTCTCTCTCTCTCTCTCTATTTATGCACCTAAGCATTCAAAGAATTTCGACGAAACCGAAACATCGTAGCATGATAATGTTTTTAGGCTTTTGAAACGTATAATGTGGATTACGTTTGGTGGATTACGTAAATCATTTCCAAACCACAGACAGACGATCACAAACAGAGCATGTAAAACCAAATTTATTCTCACTAAAACGTTTGCTAAACTCAATGTCAGCAGCGATTATTTCTGTCTTGATGCGTTTACATATCAAATTTCTAGACTGTGGGGAATCGAAAGTGTGGAAGCGTTACGTTTTTCGATGACGATTTTTGTGGAATGACCCCCAGCCTAAAAACATTATCATGTTAAAAAAGGAAACTTAATAATGAACAGATAATTTACCTTGCTAGGATTTGGTAAGTGTTGCCGGTCCTTGTAAGATGTATAACATACAAAGATATGCCACGCGTTGGGCAGCCAAATACAAAGATATGCCACGCGTTGGGCAACCAAATACAACGTTAATGGGGTTAATTATTATGCTAACTGTGATTAATTAATTATGTAAATATACTGATGTGCAAAATGAGATCGTGTAATCACTCAATTAGATTACTCATATCAACTGATTGGAGCTAAATGACACGTTAGTTCCTTTATGTTAGCATAATTATTGCATGGAGACTCTAATTGTTGTATACATTAATAAAAACTACTATAAATCATTCAAGTGCCATTACTTTCTTGTTCTGAGGTAACTTTGACAATAATGAACGCATATATTCTGGATAAAATAAACACTTATTTATTTAACATCATATCATTAAATAAAGGGACTTCAATATATAAAATATGGATGATTCCCTGTAAATACATTCATAAAAAGAACATAAAAGAACACATGTATATATATCAAATTACAATGCGAATCCAATACGTTGTTTGCTGGAAAACATACACATACATATATAATACAATCGATATATAGAAAACACAAATAGTCAAACAATAAATCTTATACTAATGCGTTCATTGCTTGCCTCAGATGAATAGCGTTAATTATTTTTATCATATTTAATTTAAATACTCAAGGGGTGTTTCTCGAAAAAGAGACAGGTCAGTAGAGTTCTTATGATAAGAATAGCATAAAGATTACTTGTAAAGCGATTTATCCGATATTTCCATCGGAGTAACTCCTTCTCGTTGCTGGTCCATATGTGGGAAGCTGCGTAGCTGTGATGTCACTAACACTCAACACACGGGGAACAGATTCACCCGCGCTGTGTGTGTTTTCTGTTGATTCGGCTGTTACTGTTCGAGTTATGAAATCATGTGTCGTGTGGGTAAGTTCATCATTAACTATGGTGTATATATCTGTCTGTCTATTGTTGAACTTCTTGTGTGTACATTAATGTATAGTGTCTTTGATGGTGTGGTGTAATTGTTCCAAATTATATTGTATCGCTTCGCCGCACTGTACAACGTTACGATTTCGTTGTCCGGTATTACATTAACAATAGTTCTACGCGTCGGTTATTGATGAAAGTGCGATTGGTTAGTTCAGTTCTGAATTTGAGTATAATAAAGAACTCTATAATTATTAAGCACTGGCGTATGTCGCATGATTTAGTCGCTGTAGGTACACTATTACCGGATACACGCCAATATCGAAATGTCTAAGTCACTTAATTATATACCGCGTAGCAGAGTTTCAAAGTCCCACTGCTGTCCGTATGTTAATCGAACTTTGTATTAAGACTGTTAAAATGTATGAAGACTCTTAAAAGTGTATGACGACCGACTGTTGAAAGTTATAAAAAGACTGTCGAAAATTATAAGTAGACTGTTTAAAAGTACGTGAAGACTGCCCTCCCGCGTGCTCTGCAAACAGTTTTTATCAAGCATCGTTTACCACAATGCACTCTTCTGGAAGACACGCCTCAGGTCGAACATGATAGGACAGAAGATCTCCTACCCTTATGCCAGACTATCGTTCTTCACTTCTCATTCGACGTTCCCGTTGCCATGATGACGACGGTCCTCTCCACCAGTTCTCTGGGTAGATGCTGGGTTGTGATTGGGTATCCTGTCTCCCCACGAGTTCGCGTCGAAAGCCTCCGTACTCTTTTCCTGGAACAGGAGTAATTTCTTGGTTGTCCATCAGGTCTTTGTCTAAGCGCACTCCGGGCCCTGCTGCAGTTCTCACGCAAACAATGTGTCGTATTTCGTTATTGTTTCGCTGTCCTCGACCCCTTTTCCGATCGCTGTCCTGGCGCAGCGTGTCGTCGTTTCCAAAACGGCACTCCTTCTCCCTGTCGTAAATATCAGTTGTCGCCAGTAAGACGTTCCCCCGCTGTGCACAAGTTCGATTCTATTCTTTTAGATATCGATGTCCGTTCTCATGCAGGGTGAATACCATTGTGTATTTACGCCCTTTTCTTACTACCGGTACACTTCAAATTAACCCGGCAGTGTGTCCGTCACAGTTTCTCTCTAAATTGGTACTTGACATAGTTTCTTTTTATCTTGCATGTTGTAGGCTGTAAATCTCGGTTGAGTCGAGTCTGTCACGGCCAACCTTACTCCCCATTGTAAAGCTATGTGAAGCGTATTTGTATTGTCCGAAGCAAACGTTCACTTGACACCTCGTTACACTGTTCCTTATTTATTGCTCGTGGCCCGTGTAGGGGTGTCTTGCTGTATGTAACGTCTTTTCGATCATACTAAAAATTTTTAATTCTTGGTCGTTACAAACAGAATGGTAAATATTTTGAAAGCAAATTATCTTCTTGCACATTAAATGACTTAAACGTTCAAAATTGACTTTCTTTCATTTTCGACAATCTGATTTAATAAACACTCTGTATCTTTAAAGTATTCAAACAATGCTGATTCGTTGCAGTCACTTCAATGCATCGGGCCGTGGGTCTGCATTCAGAACGTTTTGTTTCGTAGACAACGGTCGCGGCTCTGCGGTGAACAACCACTTGAAATCGTCAACTTGAAGGGGGTCACAATACAACGCAACCACATTAACCTACTTCCGTCACATAAAACTTAGTGAAACTCTGCTCTTATTAACTTGTTTATTTTCTTTAATGATTCGTGTAAGGAAAAGTGTTGAATCGTGTTGACGTTTTTTGTCTTTACCGTACGAAGTGGAAAAAACGAGAAAAAGCTAAAATCTGGTTTCAGATTGTATAGAATGAAATTGCTATGCATAGAAATAAAACTGAATAAATTTTGACCAGTTCGTTTGCATATTGAATAAATAGAAAAAGCGAAGCGGGTTCTCACTTTTAAGTTCTGTTTGACATTTGTCTCTCTGTTTATCTGTTTACCTACCTACCTATCTATTTGTGTAGTTAATAGAATATCTAGAATTTGGCCTTGGTGGTGGTGGTGGGGGGGGGTCCAGTCGAATCGACTTCGTGCAAAAGAAAAATAAGTTAAGACTAATGAATATTAGAATATTAGGTCTACTATCTTGAAAGTGGCTGAAAAACGCGTGATAACATCCTGAAATCAGTCCCAATAAAGTAATCGGTAATAACACAATAAAAATACGCGTTATTGAAACATTGTTTACAAGATAATTATTGACTTAATCGATTTTTCCATATTTCTTATTTCAAAAGTAGGCCTATACCCAAATTTCCTGTAATAAACCTGTTTGTATATTTAGTTACTACTCTGTTAGGGTACATAGGTGAAAAATAATAAAATAGCTAAAAATGAAGAAATTAACAAAATTCCTCATATACTTTTTTCGGTCTTTTGTGGGGGGGGGGGTGAGTACATACATACATACATCCTTGGCTCTACAACCCAGATCGAGCCTTGGCCTGCAACTGCAAAAGAAATTGCCTCCAATTATTCCTGTCCTCAGCCATCCGCTACCAATTCACTGCGCCCAGCTTCCTCGCATCACTGCCGACCTGGTCCAACCATCTGTTCTTCGGTCTTCCTATCTTCCTTCTTCCTATTGGCTAGTGTTTCATAATTCTTTTTGCCGTACGTTCATCATCCATTCTCTGAACGTGTCCTGTCCATATTAATCTATTAATTTTAGCAAATCGGACAACTGTAATGCCATTGTACTTAGCATATAATTCATTATTATTTCTCTTTCTCCAGACTCCGTCCTCCTGAATTGCCCCATAAATTGCCCCTGAATATTTTTTTTAACCCAGCACTCAGAGCCATATGTCAATACAAGCCTTACCAATGTCTTATAAAGCGTGGCTTTAGTTTCTGTGGTTAATAGTCTTGATTTAAAATGTTTATTCAGCCCGTAGTAGTTCTATTAGGAGCTAGAACTCTTCTTTCAATTTCTTTTGAGCAGTTATTCTCAGCATGGACATATGTCCCCAGATATAAGAAACCTTTTACTCTTTCAAAGTTATAGCCATCTATTAGTATATTTGGGGGCAGGGTGAGTGGATGGATGAAATAAGCTTCCCCAAAACTGCAACCGTTTTGAAAGAGAATTATAGGTTGACGAAGAACATACAGGTGGACATTAAAGATGATACAACAAGAAAATTTCTTAAAGAAGAGGAGGAGGAGGAGTAGAAGAAGAAAGAAGAAGAAGAAGAAGAAGAAGAAGATGATGATGATGATGATGATGATGATGATGATGATGATGATGAGAAGAGGAGGAGGAGGAGGAGGAGGGATGGAGAGCTAGAGGAGAAGAAAAAAGAAGGAGATGAAGAAGAAGATTTCTACAATTTCTACTAATAGACTGTTCTGTACTTCGAAAATTTAATGAGCGTTGTGAAAACCACATCCCTCACCGTTTCTTTTATAAAGTTTTAAAAATGTACAGTATTTAGTTTGTGTAAGTGTTACTATTTATTTCTGAACATTAGTTTTTAATTAAAATGATACTACATAGTGTGGCAAAGTAGGCCTATATTTAGAGCCGGGCGGCACAGTTGAGCTGCACACGGACGGCCCTGAAAAGGAGGTTATTTTGTCTTTTCATACGGTGAATTCAACTCACTTGATTAAGTCGCGTCTACTATATTTCAGTTTAAATTACGAACCGTAGTACTTTACAGGCATGATGAAGAGAGAGGTAAATACTAGATAAAATGGTAACTAGTGAAGAACTGGTGAAAAAAAGGATAAATTTTTTTTACAAACGCAATAAGAACGATGAATTCAATGGAACAAAAATAAGAAAGTTATCTGAGAAGAAAAGCTGTAGTTGGCGTTAATACAGAGCTACTAAAAAGCTACTACTGGAAGTTACTAAAAAGCTAAAACAGAAATGATCGAAATATACTTCGTAGGCTTACACGACCGGAGTCAATGTTGTTAAAATTCATTTCCGGGCTGTTTGGCTGTAGTCCATTGTTTTCTACAAAAACAGACGTTTCGGCAGTGCTACCGACTGCCATCATCACTAACGTCTACCACCTTACGTTAGCGAAACTTCGAGTTTACACTGATGATAGCAGTCGATGGCACCGCCGAAACGTCTGTTTTGGTGAAAACAGTGGACCACGGCCAAACACCCAGGAAATGATATTTAACAAAAGAAATTATCGATTTTAAAAATTAATTATTGGTGGTCGAGCTGTGGCTGTTTAAAATTATCCCGAGTTGGGAACCAGGAGATGAAAGATAAGTTTGGGATGACTTCTGAGTATACGTACGAAACAAACACTTAACAAGGTTTCGACACGCAACGAGGCCAATGAGGTCTGAACGAGTTATAGATTTGATTCCACACCAGAGAATAAAATATCGGTATGGAGAACCTTATACATGACTTCCGTGTTCTAAGCTTTATATTTAAAATAATTTTCGAAACGAAATATTTCCATAGAAACTACTTCTTTCTTCAGGCTTAGTCACTAACGTATACCACCTCACGTTAGCGTACTCGATTTTCACTGATAATGGCAATCGCTGGCACTGCCGAAACGTCTGGTTTTGCAGAAAACATTGGACCACGGCCAAACAGCCAGGGAAGGAATTTTAACAACAAACTATTTCTTTGTTTCCGATAACGTAGTACAGATATATATAAAGAATTATCCCCTCCCCCTTCAACTATAATTTTCATTTATAGAAAATAACCCCCTTCCCCTTCAACTAGATATTCATCTACCTTTCGACAGTGGATTATTATGACTTGCTTTTCAGGATACTTTATTTATCAAAATTAAGTACTTTACTCTTGTTAAAACATAAAACGTTGCAGGTAAACTACTTCTTCCCTTACCCGATCTTCAACAAAATCAACACACCTCAACACATTTCAACACCCTGTTTTGAGTCCTCTACAACTCAGGCACATATACAAAAAATTATTTGATTCTGTTTGAATTTTTGGCAGTTATCGTTCGCCGTAGAAAAAATTCCATACAAACACACAGATAGACAGACAGACACAAACACAAAACACACACACACACACACACACACACACACACACACACACACACACACACACTTTTCGGAAAATGACTTTTCTTCATGTTTTGAGGGTAGCACAATCAGAGTCAGCCCTTACCTCGAACACGATTTTTTTCGTCATCACCATACTTCCATTTCCTTATGGAACATGCAACTAAAAACAAACAAAAAAGGGAGACCTTAGCGAGAATGGGTATAAGATATAAACGAAGCGACGGAGTTTAGGTAATTGTAGCGAGGAAAATGGGAAGTTTGGATACTGGGAAGGGAGAAACGGTTGAGGTTGCAGAGCAATTGTGTGTGTGTGTGTGTGTGTGTGTGTGTGTGTGTGTGTGTGTGTGTGTGTGTGTGTGTGTGTGTGTGTGTGTGTGTGTGTGTGTGTGTGTGGTGTAAATCAAAGTCTAGTCAGGAAACGGATGTACAGAATTTTAATGGTAACTACAGGTTCCTTATTGAGGTAGTTCCAGAAACGACTGTCTGTTACGTTAACTAGATAGATATATTTTAATAATCAGATTACAACAACAACAATAATAATAATAATAATAATTACGACAACAACTAATTGTATTAGCTAATTAAAATTGAATCGTATTCTTACGTAAGCGTTATTAAATATTTATTTGCTGGACACTTACAACTCTGTACAAATATAGACGTCAGAAAGTAATAATGTAATTTATTCAATACTGCCTATTGTTGTTTAAATTAATTGTTCCCGCTGATTGTCGATTCCATTGTCTTACATAACGCGCAGTTTGAGTACTATTCTTGTGAAGCGAAACACGCTCTTGTAGGCTACACGGACTGATACAACTAGAGAGACTGGTTGAGACAGTTACGACGCGTCGTTTGTAAATAACGCAATTCACAGCTCGTTCAACAATTTGCAACAGTTTAAGTGTATAACGTTTAATTCAGAACTGTCAGTTTGCAATGTAATGTAATAATCTTCTCACGCCCTGCGCCGGTGGACACTTGATTACGTCGACGCGGATAAAATGTCAATAGAAAGTCTATTTTGCGCTTAAATCATAGCCAAGTGTAGTACTGAATGCGTCCACGTCGTATTTCTAGGAACTTCACTTTCAGTTTTCAGACTGACTGTGTAGACTATACGTTCACTGAATAATATTAAGTTTTATATTGCGTTTTTATTTGTGTATAATATTTTGCGTAGGCCTAATATGCGTTTGTGGACAGTCCAAGGAATAATAATCTCTAGTGTCTTAATTGTCTACATCTGACGGCATGGTTTTGATTCCTGTTACAGTTTATAATATAATCTGGCTTTCTCGTTGTATAAGTTACATGAACTAATTTAGGTGTTTAGAAGTTTAGAAACCAATGGTAGTCAATTAGAAGTCAAGTTTCACTTATGCGAAAAATCGTTTTACAAGAATTAAAATCCCGTCTTTTTATGGCCCAGATGTCTTAAAATTTGTAAATTTCCAAAACTATACACTAAATTCAGATTTTTGTAAAAATTGTCTTCAGTTTGATACCCAGACGGATTTTTGAGATTTTATCTAACGTTTGACCCACTTTTTGGGCTTTAGCGTCCCCACAGCTCTGAAATTTAAAAATGAACACTATATTGAAATTTTTGCGATTTTCGCATAACTTTCCCTCCCGTTCCCCTATTTTGTGTGTGATCAATCTCAAACACAATAAGGTTTTATAGGGTACATGTATGTACATGTATGCCAAGTTTTATCAAAATCGGCTACGAAAAGTCTGTCGGTACAAAAAGCTTGGCCGCCGTCTTTTAAAATCTCATCTTTGCGTCCGCACATTGTTTGAAATTTTGTTGATCATTGTATGAGCTGCACAACATATTCAGGGGAGTATTTACATTGGGGGGGGGACGAACGGGATTGAACCCCCCGAGGGTCGAAAAAAGTTGCCGAATTTTGTTAATCTCCTAAATTTTAGGCTGTTTGATTATTTTTTCAGCTATGTACGCTAATGTAGTAGTAACTTTTTTTTAAATATACAAACAGTTTATTATACAGCATTTGCGTATACGTTTGAAACATGAAATATAGGGAAATGAATTCAGTCAATAATTATCTTGTACACAATATTTCAAGAACACGTATTTTTGTTGTGTTATTACCCTTTACTGTAATGTAACTGATTTCAGAACCTTATCACACGTTTTCCAACCACTTTAAACATAGTAGTGTTGGTTAGTACTAACTTGTTTTTTCTATTGTATGGAGCCGACTCGTCCCCGGAGCCCCTAAGGCAAAATTATAGATACGCCACTGGTAACATATTATATTGGTGTTGTGGTCTCCCACCTGACAACCTTTCTTAGTATCTAAATCCGTATTTATTCAACTAATCTATCCGTTAATTTCTGGTGGAAGTCAAGACTATGGCAGGATTAAGGCTATGGGGGCCCGGGGCTATTTAAGAGCAGGGGCCCGTGTATAAACTTTTCGCGTTTTGCATAATACTTTATTCAGACGATCATTTAATAAATATAATAAACAAAATATTGTTTTTACACCGTATTTTCACTCACATATTTTTTTATGTCATACTGACTAAATAGATGGTGAAACGGTTTACTATTATTAAATGGTCGGGCATGGGGTCCCCCGACAAGCGGGACCCAGGCTTTTAGCTCCCCCAGCCCCCTTAAACCGGGACCGGTCTAGAGTAAAGAATCAAAACGTCCGTTAGGGCACAGCACACTTCGTTCTAGCTTCGCAAAGCACTCGTTGATGAACCAACGATAAGAATTCCCGCCAATTAATAACGTGTCTCGGGGATGACGCTGAGAGACGAACACAGCTGTAGAAACTTTCTCCGAAGAAAACGAAGTGGAAAATACTGACTGGCCGGTTGCATCTGTGTCAGAGATATTTTAAGTATAACGGTATCAATTAACGCCGAGAATTGGTGACATCGATTTCGCCGTCTGCAATAAAAATACATACCGGATGAGAGTAGGAGTCCCATTGGCATGTGCAATCCTGCTTTCTATTATTCTCTCATCATTATCGTAATAAGTAGTTTGCTGTTTATCTGTCCACCGCCCAGTCATTCGCGGATTATTTCCTTCGACAACAAATTTTTACAATTACTGTCCAACACACACACACACACACACACACACACACACACACACACACACACACACACACACACACACACACACACACACACATGTTGTGGCAGGTTTTCGGGTACATCCGTGTATGTGATGGTTATATTGCCGACGTTTCGTTCCGTAATCCCGGAACATTTTCACGGCGTACTGATGTTGATGTAACTACGGAACGCGTTTTATATCTTGCATCCCTTGGCGTTGTTGTTACCGTAGGAGGGTTCTAGCATGGGGAGGGGGGGTTGTGGCCGTTTGTTGTCTGTTGATTTCAAAAGTGTCAGTTAGGAATTTCCAAGATGTCGTTAATTTGCTATATTCATTTCTGTCGTTGTGACCGCTGCCTACCCTTTCCGGTAGATCTCGATGCCCTCCCTGTGGTGTTTGATTTTGTTGTTGTTAGTTCGTAACAGGCTAAAATTGCTTTCAACACACAAAAAAACCTCTTCACTTCAAACACTATCAGCCTAAAAATAAAGAAGAATGTAGTAAAGACATATACGTGTGGAGTGTTGCCCTATACGGGAGTGAATCTTGGACATTTGGAGAAAGTGACAAGAAAAGACTCCAAGCGTTTGAGACGTGGTGCTACAGAAGAATATTCAAGATAAGCTGGAGGGAGAAGATAACGAATGAGGTAGTCTTTAGAAGAGCTCAGGAGGAGAAGAGCTTTCTGCGAAATTTAAAAGGCAGAAGAGCTAAGTTTATAGGGTATATACTACGACACAATGGATTGGTTAAGAGAATAATAGAAGGAACCATTGAAGGGAAGAATCACAGAGGTCGACACCGTTTAGACTACATGAAACAGCTTATGGTCGATATGAACTGCACATCATATTGTGAGTTGAAAAGAAAAGCAGAGAACCATGAAGAATGGCGAGCTGCTGCCGACCAGCCTATAGAAGAGAGAGTTCGTGCCAAGGTTTTTTGTATTTTTGAAATCGAAAGTGTCCTGTTCGTTTGGCATCTTTCGTCATTGGATGTGTTGACTTTTTGTTTTACTACTGACAGTTCGTGTTTGCGGACGCGTTGACGGATATTTCTTCCAGAGTGTCGAGTTTTTTGTCCGGTATTTTATATACACATGCGACAGTTTTGTATATAGGCCTACAGTGGAACTTGCTTATAACGAGATTCAAGGGACCGGACAAATGTGCTCATTAAAACCGCGCGCTCGCTACACCCGAGTTGTCGATTCGCAAACCTAAATATTTATACCGTGATTATCGAATACGCAACGAAAAAAGTCTACTATAGAAGAGGGTTTGCACAATAAAATTTTGACATCCTGCGCTTAAACGTGAAATTTATAATTTAAACATTTTTTTAAACATTCTTTGCTGAATATTGGGGTATAGTGCATTCGCAAAATATATTAAAAATAACTGTGTAGTAAAAACTTACCGAAAATCAGCCTGCTATCTGGCAAAAAAACGCAAAACTTTCTATTCCACGTGTACAATATATGTTTTTAAATTACTGTACAAGAAAATTCACTCTAATTTACTTGTCTTTTTGTTCTTCGTTCTAAATGGAATCGTCAAAATTATATTTCGCACACAGAACTTAATTAACCTTAAAAATCATCTATTTTTGTTTGTTTAGTAATTTTGTATCTGTAGATATCGAAACAGTTTTGTAATTTATTTAAATATTCCACTAATTCATCACTTGCATTATTTATTTTAACTAAATTTAGTTAATGATTTTAAACGAATGTTTAGAATGCCGTATTGTAACGAACTTTTTTAGACCTTATCCCATGAACACGCCTGTGATAAAATTCTCGTTATAACCAAATCTCTAATGCGTGCCTACTCGTTAAAAACGAGTTTAATTATCATTACTAAGAGAAAAACCAAACAAATCTTGTACTTTTGCTCGTTACATCCGAGTTCTCGTTATAAGCGAGCTCGTTATTTGCGAGTTCCACTGTATATATAGACCTATAACAGCAAAACTACGTAGCCCCGAGTTCAATTTTACTGTTCTTCCCCGAAGGATTTTGCCCAACGTTTCGGCAGTTCCATCTCCGCCATCTTCAGATTCCTCCTTGATGTCTTTGGCTGAATGATTTTCACCCACGCCGGTCTTATATTTATTTATACTGCCGTTGGAATAGAAAGGCGCTACCCGTCCGAACTCGTGTCCTGCTTCCAGACTGGATGAAGTCGCAGGACGTCGTTCCGTTTGTTGACAGCGTCTAGGCTTCTTTTTTTCATTTTCAGTGACCTTGTTTCTGCAACAGTTACGTGTCAGTCAGTAGTTTTCGTCACGTGAAACCAATAATGTGTCTAGTCTCAGACTTACGCTGGTCTAACGCTAAAGTTTTTAGACCGGTGTTCTCTGACGGGCTGGCTTCTACGACTGGCCAATGTAGGAGCCTTTGTATTCACCACACCGTAGCTCATGTATACCCCGTTTTTAGACCGGTGTTCTCTGACGGGCTGGCTTCTACGACTGGCCAATGTAGGAGCCTTTGTATTCACCACACCGTAGCTCATGTATACCCCGTTTTTAGACCGGTGTTCTCTGACGGGCTGGCTTCTACGACTGGCCAATGTAGGAGCCTTTGTATTCACCACACCGTAGCTCATGTATACCCCGTTTTTAGACCGGTGTTCTCTGACGGGCTGGCTTCTACGACTGGCCAATGTAGGAGCCTTTGTATTCACCACACCGTAGCTCATGTATACCCCGTTGTTCATCTTGGAGGATATTCAACAACGATCCGACGGTGCGTGTGCTGTACCGAAGTTGTGTTTCCGTAGAATTTTCGCATCATTCTATGTAGTACCACGGCTGTAGGGTAGTATGGCGATTCGTTGGATGTCAACTTCTGACTCGCTGTTTTATTAATGTCTTATCGTCTGTTGGCCGCATTCGTTTGCTTCAGTGTCGGATGTAACCATAGGCTACATAGGCTGCAGCTTAAGGGCCCGCAACACAAACAAAAAGAAAGAAAGAAGAGTCAACTTCCATAAAAATTATTTGGTTCGTGTTTCAGAGAACAGTAGACGTTATTAGTGGAAAAGGTGGTACTATGAGCCGTGTATAGGGTAGAGTGGGGAAAGAGTGCGCACTCAAATTTTAAATTAATCTCAAACTGGACTCATTACACTAGACTTATTATATTTTGAGAGAACTATCACGAACCCCCTAAAGTTAGATTAAGACTAACTTTTTTATAATTTCAACTACCGCAATACATGTAAATAAATATATTTCCAAAATGCGTCAAATGCGAGCTTTCTGCTGGGAATAGTCCCCACATGGTGAAACCGATTTCGAATATTGTTTCGAATAAATTTATTTTTACTTTAAACCACATTATTAACTTTATTAATGATTTTTTACTTTTTATCTATTTGACTAATTTTTGAATTTATTCAGTTTATTAACAAATTATAATTACAACGTTGAAAGAATTATAGTCATTTTGACACAATGTAAAAGTATTACAATTTTCCAATGACATATTACAGCTGAACGAATGTATTAAAGTAGAAAAAGGTGTAAGAAACTAATAATGATTACTTCAAATACAATATTATGATTTATAATGGGAACTTTCGCCCCACCAGTGTGAACGTTTGCCTCACATGATACTTTTTTGCTATTTGATGAGTTCTGTTACCTATTAGTATAGTTGAATATTATAACTCCTAGTTTTAAAAAGATGAATTCAAACTCTTTAAAATGCCCTTTAAGTTAAGGAGTTACTCAATAATTTATAGGCATTATAAAGTTTCCCAAATTTACTGTAGCATGGCGTCCATGTAACCGCTGTTGCCGGCGGCAACAATACTGGAAATAAGAGAAAGTAATATTAATTATATTACAGAATAAATACTTTAGTTATTGAATAATTTGAAATCCAAACCATATTAGTAGGGAAACTTGAAGAAAAGCGTAGCATTACTTTCGAACTGCTGGGCGCTTGCACCGTCTTGTGTTACCGGCTCAGACATCGGCAATGTTTTACTTCGTACGGTCATTGACCTCGTAGTAGTTGTCACTGTACAAACTGCGCAGGGGGACACATTCGTCCACCCAATGTGTTGCCGCTGTATAATTCGGCAAAACGCTCAGTTAGCAGCTACGTTCTTTTTCGAAACTGACGTCCAGCAGATACTACGTACCTATTTTTGTTTTGTTCGTTTAGTCATGTGTTTCTCTGTTTGTCTTTATTATTTTTAATTGCATTGTCTGTGTTCTGATTTATTCTGTGTAAGTATAATGAGAGTCAGATCCCGTTGAACCGGGACCCTGTCTTCTCCCAGCGAATGCTTTAAAAAGAACACTTGGTACAAGAAAAAATTAGAATTAATTTTTAGGTTAAGTTTTAGGCCAATCACAGCCGCCAACAGGTGTTATGTACCCACGCCACGCCACTGCTCAAATATAAAAATATGACATCATAACTAGTGAATTCAGTATTTACTGGACTGGTATAGTGAACGAAAGGTCACAGAACAACAAAACTTCGCTCACAAGACACTAACTGAATCAACTATGGATAAATATTTAGTACGGTCAACAATTAGACTTAGACAGCACCACACGTTCAGCCTAGGGGTCTACTAACTTTAAATCAGGCCCTGGTTTGCTTGTTTTATAAACTTATACGTAACTCTTAGACGATAATTTTTCTTCTTCTGATGGTTGCTATCCGTTTCGGATGTTGGATATCATACAGACTATTTTAACTTTCTGTACTGCTGGACGTAGTAAGTCAGTTGTATTAATGCCAAACCAGGTCCTTAAATTTCTCAGACATGATATTCTTGGTTGCCCAACTCCTCTCTTTCCAAGTACTTTTCCCTGTAGTATGGACTGCATTAAGTAAAATCTCTGTTCATTTCTCATGAGATGTCCCAGATACTGAGCTTTCGTATCTTCATTGTGTTAATAACTTCCCTATCTTTCTTCATCTTTCTGAGAACTTCAACATTAGTTACATGTGCTGTCCATGAAATGCTCAGTATTCTACGGTAAAGCCACATTTCGAAAGATTCCAATTTTTTAGTTGTGGCTTCAGTGAAAGCCCAAGATTCTACACCGTAGAAGAGAGCCGAGAATACGTAGCAGCGTAAAAGTCGCATCTCTGTGTTTATTGTTAAATTGTAACTTTTGAATAAACTGCTCACTCTAGTGTACACTGCTCTCGCCTTTTCAATTCTACTCTTTATTTCTTGAGAGTGGTCCCATTGTTCAATGACTATAGTACCAAGATATGTAAATTGGCTTACACGTTCAACTGGCCTTTGGGTTATATTAAGCGTGCAGTTTGCGAACTTGTTCTTAGACACAATCATTAACTTAATGATAATATCTACAGTTGTTGAATTTTATTGCTGAATTTGTCAAAACATCGGCGACAAAATCTTTCAATATTTGTCAGACTTATTAAAAATATCTTTGTCCTCCTCATAAGTTACATCACGCCCCAAATAATAATTAAAATGCGCCACCTGTTCGAGCGTTTGATTGGTATAATAATGAATGTGAAGTTATATAGAGTTCCTTTAAGGCTTCCACGGCCGGCCTCCACATATTTGGAAACACTATAGGCGGGGTTGTTAGGCCGCGGTCTAAAGTCTATGCTGACAGACGTTTCGTCCTCACCATAGGAGGCCATCTTCAGGTCGGTATCAAGTGGTCTATATAAGTGGGCCTTCTTAAACAAAATATGTAGTCTCTATCTCATCACTGAGATGAATTGGCGGACACCGTGCCAATTTTTACCGACACTGATTATGGCGCCCGACAGTGAGGCCGAAACGTCTGTCAGCGTAGACTCTGGACAACGGGCTAACAGCCCGCCCTATAATGTTTCAAATTCTATGTTCCATACCGTAAACTGGTCCAGGCGAGAGCGTCTTCACTCTTCTCAAGTATTACCTGATCTTTCCTTTATTCCTTTCTTTCCATTTTCCTGGCATTGCAACCCGTTGTGGATTTCAACTTGATCAACAACTTTCTTCCATTCCGCTCTCTAATTACGTCCCCATCCCCTCATGTTTATACATCTCAAATTGGCCATCTTTAGTTTGTACAGGTCCAAAGATATTTCGCAAGAATTTTCGTTCAAATATTCTTAGGTGTTGCTCGTATGTGCTGGTTAATGTCCACGATTCACATCCGTATGTTACTACCGATCGTATATGACTATTGTGTGTAGTCAGCTTAAGTTGTTTGCTCAACGTACTGGATTTGAAAAGCTTTCCATAGGAGTAATAAAACCTCTTGCCATGTACGATGCGGGATTTTATTCCAGGTTGAGGGTTGGGTACAGGGCCGACTACCCTGCCCTGTAAAAAGATTAAACTTGGGAATAGCTCAAGGGAGACAAGTGGGGCTATGCGGGACGAAGGGCATGCCCTCGCCCGCTCGTGTGCTGCGTCCCGAGCTTCAAATAGAGCTCCTGCCGCAGGGACCACAGATGTACAGGATGTGGGCTGCTACCGGCCGTGGGTCTTCAATTAGTTACCTAGTTGATGGTGAGTGTTCGCCGAGGCCGGGTCCAAGATTCACCTGGCACAGATTGGTAGCGACCGAGGACGCTGATAAGGTGGTTGCCCTGGAAGCGGGCGGTGCGGCGACAGAATTTCCGGGACAGTGTCCGTATAGTGGCGTCCAGGGAACGAACACGCAGGGGTTCTCTAATGATTTAGTTAGATGTCAGGTAAGTGGGCTTTGCACGCCCAGCGCAACCCTCGGTCCAGAAGAGACTGAACCACATAGGTGGTGACGATAAGCTTCTCTAGGGGGCGGGGCTCAAGAGATGTAACTGGACAGTCTTGTCGGAAGTATATCCCCCCCCCCCGTTCACATTGGCTCCCTAAAAGAAATCTTGTGACACTGTCTAAAGCAATGAAGATCGCGCGCAGTACAGTATGTGAGACATACAGTAGTAGAAACATTAAATAGTGACCTGATGATGCGTTAAATTTCGCAGAGACGGCAAGGCAGCGCTTGCTTGTCTATAACGCGCCTTGACCTACAAGTTAACCAACCGGTCCAACCTGTCCTCCACCTATTTATACTCGTACTTACACTACTCACATGAACTCATTATTGTTTTTTTCTTTTCTAAAGACGGAAGATTATCCACAAAAGAGAAAACAGTATCCATCTTGTCCTACATGAATTTTGTATTAAATTCCGTACAGCAGCGAGTTGTCAAAATATCACTAACGGTCCGCAGTCGACTCTATATTGAACTTGAACTTATAGAGACCACATTATTTGGTTCGCTATTATCTTTGGAAGTTTATTATAACAGAAATGGGCAAACGGTGATACGTGTGGGGCCCAAAAGTGTTCCTTGCGCGAACAATAGGCCTGCAATAAACGTGACCCTCGAGAAGTCTTGGGGAACAGTTTTAGAGCCTCTTCTCCTACCTGCAAGTATTGCCTTCCACTAAACATGTTGGAGACGGAAGAACTAGTTCCTTATAACTGAGCCGATACGTCTGAATATAGATCATTGTTCAAATCACGTACACGCGAACACACTTTGCTGTTTACAATGCACAAACTTACGTACCTACCAGAGCCGTCTCTAGCTTATCTGGCGCCGGGGTGCGAACCCAGCTCAGGCGCCCCCTAACCATTTCAGCACCCCCCCCCATCAGTGGTGTAGGTTTGGTAATGGCTGCTACACACAGCGCCCGGCGGCTTGCAGGCGGTTATCAAAGCGCGGCCGACTGCCGGCGGCTGTGCAGCCGGGCAGTGTGTAGCAGTTATAAGGAGGACAGCAGAAGGAGGAAGGGAGGGTTGTTACACAGTAAAAATATGCAATTTTAATGCTATTACCATTTATTTATTATAAAATATTCACTTCTTACTATTTTGCTAACTTACACAACAATCAACAACAAAGTAACAGGATATAACTATGATAAAGGATTTTAAGTAACAAATTAAGAAAGTCTCTTTACAGACATTTTGTGATCCTCAAAAGGTACCTAACCTTATTATTAAATTACTGTACTAGATTAATCTTTCCTGCTTTACGAGCAGCAAAATCATTCACTATCTCCCGGGTTTCAATCTTGACGTCATGTTCAATACTTATTATGGCTAAATTTGTTAAATTATTTTGCAATAGCGTTGACCTCAAATAATTTTTGATTAATTTGAGCTTGGAAAAAGATCTTTCACTTTGTGCTATTGTCACTGGTAATGTTAAGTAAATTCTTATTGCAGTGCTTAAATTCGGAAAGAGGGAAATCAGATTATTTGCTAATAAATAATCCAATATAACTAGTGGGGTTGTGCAATCGCTGACGAAAATTGGTAAAATATTGATTTCGTCGAAGAGATCGTCTATATTGATATCGGAATTTAAACCATTGCTCAGTTTATTTTGTAAATTGTTACAGAGCGTCTTTTTTTGTTGAGCATCAAAATCACTCCAATTCTGTAAATTTTGCAGAAAAGAAAAATCTGTATTACTATCGTTTAAAAGCTTGAAGCTTTCGCTAAATTGATTAATTGCTGTCTAATAGGTAATAATAAAAATGTACTTTAAAATGAGTTTCTGGGTCAGTTATTGGTTCATCTACAGCCTCGTAGTCAAACATTCTTCTCCTAGCACGGGGACGGGTCGTTTCGGGAAATACTGTGACTGTAGCAGCATTGACCTCTTCGGCCACCGTTTTGGCGATAGTGACCATTTCTCTAAACGCGGACTCTGATCGTATTTCTGTCAGTTCATCTTTCACTTTATTAAGCATTGTTGCTGCAACTGAGAGAATAACGTCTGATTTCTGCAACGCTTTGCTAACGATATTTATTTTACTGAGAATGTCGTACCAAATTACTATTGAGCATATAAATTTGAAAGACATTAATTTTGATATTAAGGAATTTGCTGTGTTTCTTGTATCGGAATCTCTGGTGTTATCACAGTAAATTTTGTATAACGCGTCATATACTTTTCCTAAATTAAATCGAAGGGCTCTTAGCGCATCAACTCTGCTCTCCCATCGGGTAGTGGATAAGGGCTTTAAAGTTAAAGAAGGCATTTCGTTTATGAGTAATTGCCAACGTGCGGTTGATGCAGCAAAAAATACATATATTTCTTGAACAATGGAGAAAAAATTCGATATTTCAAGAGAACATTTAGCGGCATCGTTTACAACTAAATTAAGACTATGTGCCGCACAAGGGATAAAGAATGCGCGTGGGTTTATATTCAGTATTATTTTCTGGAGCCCTATGTTTTTCCCTCTCATATTGGCACCATTACCATAGCCTTGACCGCGCATATCCTGTAAATCGATATCACACGATGACAAATATTCTAATAGAAATGTCATTAACTGCTCACCAGTAGTATATGTTATAGGAACAAAACCCAGAAAATGTTCTCTAACTTCAACCTTCCTTGTAGAGGCATTAAGAAAAACAAATCTAACAATGATTGTGATCTGTTCTACATGAACCACATCTGTAGTGCAATCCAAAATGATATAATAGTATTTTGATTGCTTTAGGTCTAAAATTATTGTCTTTTTTATTTTTTCTCCCACTAAAGTTACAATTTCGTTTTGAATGTTATAACCTAAATAAAGAGTCATGCGATTCTGAGATTTTTGGATCCGAGAAATATGTTCATTTAAGATATCATCAAAATTAGAAACAGATTCATTTAGTTTCAAGAAATTGCCATTATTAGGATCAAAAAGTTTTGCCGATGTACCTCTTAGTGCTATACATTGCCTTGCTAGGAAATAAAAAAGATGAATTAATCTTTCAATTACAGCTACCCTCTTTTTTCGCGTTCAATTATCATTTGGTTTTCAGAGTCTATAGTCTTTCCTTTTGATATGTCAGTTCTTAAGTTTAAACAATTTTTACCGCTCATTAAATGCCCGCCACTTTTTTCATTCCGTTCTATGCTTCTAGTCAAGTGCTGCCAATCTTTGTAACCGATTTTATCATTAAAAGCATTGACATCCGTATTAAAAAGTTTGCAGTAGAAACAATAAGCAGAATCACTTGATTTTGAATAAACTAGCCAGTTTCTTTTGACGATTTCATTATTAGGTAACTTTTTTTTATAATATATATCTGAAAATGATCTTTTGTTATTATTTGTTGGATACACAAAATTAACTATCTGTACTGGTCCATGATCTAGTAAAATTATTCTATGATTATCTCTTATTACTTGAGGCCATAAAGCAACGTCATTGATCGCATCTTTGGAAATAATCTCTTCCGAGGATACTACGTCGTCCGCGTCGTCGACACGTTCTGCGGAGTTGAGTTAGTTATCGGCGACGGCGCAGAAGGCTCTGCGGAAACCGTTTCATCGACACGTTCTGCGGGGCTAGTTATCGGCGACGGCGAAGAAGGCTCTGCGGAATCGGTCTCATTTTGATTTTCTTCTAATACCACCAGATTTTCGGAAGCCGAAGATGAGCCTGTTAAACAAAAATAAGGAATAAATTATAGAAATGGTTAATTTTTTTAAATTGATACGTGCTAAGTATCTACCCGGGCGCTGTGCGTAGCAGCCATTATAGTTTTCGATAAACAACGAGTGCAAAACCACTTACCGGGTTGAAGAAATCTTTCTATGGAACTAGTAACCTTCTTAACATTTTCTTCTTTCTCCTGTTTTTTTCTTCGGTTCTGTGCACCGGAAAGTTTTCTCTTCTTTCTTTCGCCTTCGGACATCTAAAAAAAACATGATTATTTTATTTTTTATAAACTTCATACTTTAGGTAGGTCAGGTAACTCAGGTATTTTATTTAGTCTTAAAATAATCATAATAGTAAAACTGAAATAAATTAGAGCTCTTAAAAATTCACTAATTTTTTTTTCAAATAATCTATTTGTTATAGAGCCATGAATTTTTTTTTTACTGATTGGGAATATAATAAGCATATGTTCCCATATTTTTATATTGGAATAAGTATGAGAATAAAAGATTAAAAAAATATTGAAATTTTCTTGGAAGTTAAAAACGAACAATTCAATGTATAATAACACGGTAGTCTTCAGGCTCGACTTTACCTCCTGAGCCAATCACACTACCGTGTTCTTCGATGATTATTTTATTTTGTGTAAACTTATCGACTCAGCCCGTGCGAAGCGGGGCGGGGCGGCTAGTTACTTAATAAAAACATTGATCTGAGTGAGACTCTTGCACTGACCTCCATTTATGTGGTAACTAGCGGACCCGCCCCCGCTTCGCACGGCATAATTCGATAAGTTTACACAAAAATTCACAAAATAATAATCAATTTAAACCTTCCTCTTGAATCAACCTATCGAATGGTGAAAACCAGAAAAAATCCGTTCAGTCACAGTAGCAGGTAGGTAGGTCCTACCCACTTCGAAGGCTACCGTAGATAGATAAAATATCGGTATGGAGAACCATACATGACTTCCATATTCTAAGATTTATATTTAAATCTTAATATCGCCTGCCAAGCGCGATATATTTTCTTTTATACATGATTTACATTAAAATGAAAAAATTATAATTTTATTGCCTGGCAACAAAATTATTTTATTTTTAACAATTACCATTGTTTCAAAAAGTTTAAATAAATTTTCAAGTAATTTACTCTTGTTAAAACGTAAAAAGTTGCAGGTAAACTACCCCTTCCCCTTAACCGATCTTCACCAAAATCGAAAGTCATTGAGACCTCTACAATTCAGGGCTGTATGCAAAACATTATTTGATTCTGTTTGAATTTGCGGCTGTTATCGTTTGCCATAGAAAATACCCTTGTTAAAAAAACGTTGCAGGTAAACTACCCCTTTCCCTCAACCGATCTTCACCAAAAACAATAGGTCTTGAGAACTCTACAATTTAGGGCTGTATGCAAATAATCTTTTGATTCTGTTTGAATTTGCGGCTGTTATCGTTTGCCATAAGAAATACCCTTGTTAAAACATAAAACGTTACAGGTAAACTACCCCTTTCCCTTAACCGATCTTCACCAAAAACAACAGGTCTTGAGTACTCTACAAATCAGGGCTGTATGCAAAACATTATTTGATTCTGTTTGAATTTGCGGCTGTTATCGTTTGCCATAGAAAATACCCTTGTTAAAAAAACGTTGCTGGTAAACTACCCCTTTCCCTCAACCGAACTTCACCAAAAACAATAGGTCTTGAGAACTCTACAATTTAGGGCTGTATGCAAATAATCTTTTGATTCTGTTTGAATTTGCGGCTGTTATCGTTTGCCATAGGAAATACCCTAGTTAAAACATAAAACGTTACAGGTAAACTACCCCTTTCCCTTAACCGATCTTCACCAAAATCAACAGATCTTGAGAAGTCTACAATTCAGGGCTGTATGCGAAACATTATTTGATTCTGTTTGAATTTGCGGCTGTTATCGTTTGCCAAACAAACAAAATTACCCTTGCTAAAAAAAACCGTTGCAGGTAAAGTACCCCTTTCCCTCAACCGATCTTCACCAAAAACAATAGGTCGCGAGTACTCTGCAAATCAGAGCTGCATGCAAAAAATTATTTGATTCTGTTTGAATTTGCGGCAGTTATCGTTTGCCATAGAAAAAAAATCTACAGACAGACAGACAGACACACAGACAGACAGACAGACAGACAGACAGACAGACAGACACACACACAGACACTTTTCGGAAAACGACTTTTTTTCATGTTTTGAGTGTAGTAGAATCAGAATCTGCAATAATCTCGAACACGATTTTTTTTGCCATCACCATACTTCCATTCCTTAAGGAATATGGAAGTAAAACACTACCTTATACCTAACCTAAAAAGTAAAACAAAACAAAAAACACTCAATAAATCAACAAGTAGGTTTTACTCACCTAAGTTTTGCTGACCCGGCTAAGTTTTGCTGAGCATATAAGCTGAGTCCAAGTCGGCTTTAGATTCCAGCCACTTCGTAAGTATCACAACATTCACAACTCACAAGTCTCACAACACAAATAAATACAATAATTTTGTCGAATAATCTCAATCTCTGAATTTGCAATGTTCGTAGTTCGTAGACTTACTTGGCGCGGCGCCGACCGACAAAGGTCGAGCGGCAAATCAAAGAAAGTTCAGTCAATATCACCGCCACCGGTGAGAGAGAGAGAGAGAGAGAGAGAGAGAGAGAGAGAGAGAGAGAGAGAGAGAGAGAGAGAGAAAGCAAAGATTCAGGCAGCGGAGATGATGTTTATGAGGAGTACTCTGGGCCGTACCCTTCACGATAGAAAGAAGAATGAGGATATAAGGACGGAGCCGGGGATCGATCCATTGTTGGAATAGCTAAGGATCAATAAAAGAAGGTGGTGTGAACATTTGGGAAGAATGACGGGTTTCCGGATTTCAGGAATGGAATATAGACCGGTGGGGAAGTGAGATATAGGACGGCCGAGAGTGAAGTGGGTCCCGGAACAGTTTCAGAATGAAACTAATCCTTGAGGTTGATGATGATAATGATGATGATGATGATGATGATGATGATGAATGTGTTCTTTTTAATTCGACTAGTTGCAGGCAAAATAAAATATATTATCCAATTTACAACAAACTGAGTATAGGCCTATAATATGTATTTTGTGTGTACTATCAAGAACTGGCTATAGTTGTTATTTCACAATTTCAAATTACTACAACAAATTATCAAATGGCCAAAAAAAAACTCAAAATTTTGAAAAAAGTAAAAATCCATACCGGTTGTCAGAATAAAGGGCATTTTAAGTCAAAATGCAAATATAAATGCAGAGGTTATTTCGAAATTTTGTTAACTTCAGGGGCATCACGAGCCTAAATTGGAAGTCAAACATTTTTTTATAAATTTTAGTAGTCTATGTTGGGCATTTGTATGACGACTGCATCATTACAATAGCATAAGATTTTTGCCTTTGTATACAGAATTATTAGTCACAAGAGTTTAAAATTTCCCAGCTATTGGGCCGTGGCATGGCCGGCTCTAGTAGAAGGCCTGAATATTAAACGTGACAACGTTGCCTCTGAGGCCTATAAGCATAGTGTAATAAAATAGCTAAAGTGAACATGTTATATTTTGATTTAATTTCATAGCATTACTAAAATCATGAGCAGGCCTATTTATAGCTAAATCTAAATTATAGGTCTGTTCGCACTTAGTACTATACGTTTAAGTTGAAGAAATTAGTGAATTAGTGTTAGGCCTAATGAAATAATTTTGTTCGAATTATTGAATTTGCATCATATGAATGAGTTAATTAGTATATTTATTAAATAACATAACAGTATTTTACATAATAAACTTTTAATTTGCAAAAAGTGAAGAATTATAAAACTGCTGTTAACCGGCAACTAAAAATGACGCGATTTGATGATTGAAATACATAAATTAAGAGATCGTCTAGTCGGCTTCAAAATATCAGCTGGTTCCAGTGTTGCCACGTTTAACATTCCGGCCTTCTACTAGAGCCGGCCGTGGCCCCGTGATCGTGTGCTTTGTGATGATATTTGTTTTAATTCACTAGACGTTTCGGTCACCCAGCAGAGGCCTTCTTCATTAGTAAAAGTTAAAAATCGTTCGAGAAGGGACGGTGGGCCAATCGAGGCGAAAGACTCCCGAATTTAATAAAACGTTTCGGCGAAGGTCACCTTCAGTGTTAAAGAGTACCAGCACATGTTCGCCGTAAACACCTCACTACAGAGGCAAACCATTGGTTCTTCAGACATGAGACGGCGACCCAATAGTCCGACACTCAACCGTTTCAATTGACGCCGACCATGAAAGCTTGACAACTCAAACCAAAAGTCTATTTCACTTTTCAGACTTTCTGTCATCTGCTTGTAGCTTTATAATTTGCGATAATTTCTGTTATTGGACTAACACTGGCATTGGAATTAAAGACAAGTCTTCTGACATAAAGACATTTTACGATATTGATTGAGGACTCGTTGGGCACTTGGTGAAACATATTAATCCAAAGGTTTTAAAAATATACAAACACTTGGTTAAGTTTCACAGTTTATTATTTACCTCTGACAGCTGTTTCTTCGGCTTATTAAGCTATTCTGAAAGAGAAATACGGATAACTAAACAAAAAATGTAAGGAAATTTTAATAAAGAAGTTGATATTATAAAACCATAGCAAAAAATAACGGTTATGACAAAAGAATAATAGACTCTTTAATTAAAAAAAAAAGTATGTGTGTGTACCAGAGTACACAGGTAAGTAGTGAAACTTCTTTATGACATATCATTTTTCTACTATTTACAACTTCACAGAAATTGGGTAGATAAAGCTTAAGAAAAATAATGTCATGAATATAATGTATTGTGATTTTGATCGTATATAACTGAGAAAATCTCACCTGGGTTTTACCCTTTTTTCGGGCTCTGTACTCTCGCGCACGCTCTGCATCTGATTTTTTACGTTTTCGATGATTCTCTATCGGAATTTCTTTCTTTTTCCGGGCTCTATACGCTCTCATTCGCTCTGCAGCTGTTTTTGGATATCCCCGTTGGACTGAATAAAGATCACTCGCTGCTTGAGTTTCATTATTTTTCTTATCTCTGTACTCTCTCGATCGCTCAGCTGATGTACTGATTTGTGAACAATTACGATGATGAACATCTACTTGTACAACTATTGCATTTGGATACTCAATAGAGTTTTCGGACTCTGCCATTATTTAATCTAAAAATTAGTTAATCAGTTTACAAAAATTATATAACGAACTTTAATATTCATATTTCATGTCATAACTTAATAAAAATAATTCAAAGCAGATATTTAATAACTTACTCAATTACACAAGTTATGAGTAAATAATTGGAATTATCTATTCAAAGTAATACAATTATATGATGACAGTTAATCTTGTAGACATGCAATGATTTTATAGAATTCAAAATGAATAAATAAATCATTAAAAACGAATAATTAAAAAAGATGTACGTATACATATTTTTATTTTCTAATTGTGTTTTGTTTTATTTTTAAATTATTATTTAATTTGTTTTTTTATTGTTTTTAGAATTAATAATGTTTACTAGATTTACAGTCATATTTATTAATACTTGCTAATTTTAATAGATTTATATACATTTACTGATACTTACAATCAAAAAATGAGGTTAACCTCAAATAAATATTAAAATCACGCTCACGTGTTGGATTTTTAATACTTGCTAATTTTAATAGATTTATATACATTTACTGATATACATTTACTGATACTTACAATCAAAAAGTGAGGTTAACCTCAAATAAATATTAAAATCACGCTCACGTGTTGGATTTATCAAACGAAATATATAATCACTCTCACTTTTACTATAAATTCACTTGAATTTGAATTACTTTGCTTTCAATAACCAATTTTTCATTGAGGATGATGGATTGGCCATGGGTTCACCTCTCTCTCGTCTATTGGCCGACGTTTACTTTAATTTTTATGAAAACTCTCATTTGCTCTCACATAACAAATAATAAGTCTTTTTATTTTATCACTTTCAAACTAATATATTATTCTTTACGTCACTATACTGAACTTTGATAAAAAAAAACAACATGGCGCGTAACCGAAAATCGTGACGATTTTTTTTTACATTGCTATAAAATTTCTCTCATACGTAGATAAAGAAGTTTCACTTCAAAAACTTATTTTAAAAGAATTTTATTCCATAGAGTAACAAAAAATTTCATTTAACAAATTACATTCCGTTTATAACAGATAGGATCAATAATATGTTAAAAAACCATGGTCTTAACATGGTATCAGTAAACAAATGTAATCTTTTTCATTACCTGTAAACAATAAAGAAAAATCAAACTTACTAGAGAAAAATGGAGTTTATAAAATACACTGTGCAGAATGCGATGCTATTTATATCGGACAATGTGGTCGTGCTCTGAAACATCGCATTTCTGAACATAAGGAAGCGACTTTAACTAATACAGTCAACACAGGTTTTACAGATCATTGCTTACAACACAATCACTTCATGGATACAAAAACATAACACTACCGCACAACATACAAAAAGGTAAAATAATGGATTTATTAGAAATTCTAGAAATTAGAAAAGCAATCAAAAGTAACCAAAATTTAACAAACGAACAAACTGAATTCTGTGTATCCCCTTTATTGAAAGTTGTTATTTAATTTAATTAATTTTTATATTTTACCTTCCGATTATACTTAGTTTTTACAGACACTTGACCTTAATAGCTTCTCCCCCTCCCCCATCATATACACCCCACACACATGTCCGGATACACACCTTAAAAACATGTTCACCACCCTTACATTCTTTCTTTAGTTGTCCGTAGATCTCTCTGAGAATAGCTTAATAAGCTGCAACAACTGTCAGAGGTAAATAATAAACTGTGAAACTTAACCAAGTGTTTGTAGCATATATTTGAAAACCTTTAAAGACATTTTATTTTACAAAAGTAGGATTTTTCTATTTCAAAATATTACTTAGTACAGAGTAATTTGAGGATTTCTAGAGTTCATGGAAATTTTAAAATTCATATTTCCAATATCCAAACCACAATTGATTTAATTAATTTTAACGAGAAATCCATCGACCAGCCCAGTCAAGGCCGCTCTCAAGTAGGTTCCAGTGCATTCAAGAACACTTGAGATACGCATTAAGTGGCGTGAAGTGAGGATGCAAAATTTCTAGAACGAGTGCGCTGCCTATAAAAAGCCATAGCAACCGGGTTGTTTGTTCAGTTGTGTTGAGCGATTTTCGTTAGCGCGGATCGAGTGTTTGTCGGACTACTGTGTCAAGTGTTATCGTGTTACAATTAGTGTGGAATTCCACAGTACCATACGACGATCAGGGAGACCGTCGTAAGAATATTACTTTATTTCGGGTCCGTCTTGTGACTTCCAGTTGCTGTGTGACGGTTTTCAGAACGAACGTTCCATTATATACCCCTCATAAGAGGTCGTCAACCATTAATATTATATTAATCAAAGTCAAACACAGATCAATGAAAACGTCCGTCCACACATGTCATGGTGTATACCGTTCAAGTAACGTGTAGGTAACCACGCGGCTTATTGATATGTGTTTGACTTTGATTAATCAATTTTAATTATTGACGGCCTCTTATGAGAGATATACGTGTCTGATGACGGAACGATGGTTCCAGAACGTTTCACAGAAGTGACAAGGCGGAACTGAAATAACGTAATATGATAATTAAGGGATAATGTTTGCGCGGCCCCACCTAGTCCTCAGGCCTCTCTGTATTGCGGGCCCGGCTGTTACGTCACTGGTGGTGGTGGTGTCCAACTTGTGATATTTCACGCCTACAACACAAGTCAGACACCTCCAGCAGACAAAAACATCCAGTGGCGTGGCGACGGTACATAACACCTGTTGTCGGTTGTGATAGGCCTAAAACTTAACCTGAAAGTTAATTCGATTTTTTGTGTGTGTGCCAAGTGTTCTTTTTAGAGCATCTTCTATCATTTGCTGGGAGAAGAAGAGGGTCCTGGTTCAACAGGATCCGACTCTCATTATACTTACACAGAACAGATCAGAACAGAAATAATCGAATTAAAATAATAAAGACAAACAGAGAAACACATGACTAAACGAACAAAACACAAATAGGTACGTAGTATCTGGCTGCACGTCAGTTCCGAAAACGAACATAGCTGCTAACCGAGCGTTTTGCCGGTTTATACAGCGGCAACACATTGGACGGACGAATGTGTCTCCGTCTCCCCAGTTTGTACAGTGACAACTACTACGGGGTCAATGACCGTACCCAGTAAAACACTGCCGTTGTCTGAGCCGGCAACACAAGACGGTGTAAGCGCCCAGCAGTTCGAAAGCAGTGCTACGCTTTCCTTCAAGTTTCCTTACTAATATTGTTCGGATTTCAAATTATTCAATAACTAAAATATTTATTCTGTGATATAATTAATATTATTATCTCTCATTTCCAGCGGTTACATGGACGCCATGCTACTAAGTAAATCGCTTAACGGAGAATTAGTGTTTACGAAATTGCGTGCTCGGTCACGTCCGAACGGCACAATTCGTTTAGCCTTGACTTTACGGATCACAACTCCGATTACACGTGCCTGTCAATAAAGGATAATGATACCACGCTTGTTTAGTACGCACTTTTACTCGGCCACTGCAAATTAAACAGGCCGCCGAGTTTACACACTGTGGTTAGATTAGAGAGGAAACGACTTTTTTACTTTTTGTTTTCAACCGACCGTCTGTGCAACAATCAATTATGTGACGCTAATTATTGTCAATTAACAGTTAATATTTAGTTAAACGGATTTTAATTATTCTATTTGCCGCGCCGGACTGACTGCCTCTCTCTTCGTTGTATCATTAATTATAACGTAATTGTGACCGAATTAGACATTCCGCAGTACTTTCTATACTGTTCCGGTTGTCTTGAAGTGTTGTAAGTATGAGATAATGGAATCGTACTTGTCTGTAGGGGCTCGTAATATAGAGCTGTGTGTTGATCTACACTCTAGACCAGTCATACCCAACCTTTGAATTTACGGGGGCCAATTTATAACTGAGGAGTACTTCGATGGGCGCACCCCTCCCCCAACTCATCAATGGAAAATATAAATGTGTAGAGCTTAATAGTCGGACGTTACAAACATCAACTATTGCTTTATAATACCCTTGCGTTTATATTTAGCGGCGTAGAACACCGAATCAAAAAAAGCTTTGCAATATTTTTCAAAACTATTTGTCATCATGCACACGCACGTTAAAACTAACAATACTTTAAACGAAAAAAAATCGTTAAACAAGAAAATATTTTAATAAAAATAAATTATAGAACTAATCACAATAACACTATTTATTTTCATAAATTGCATAGAAATGTAAAACTTGAAAAAATCAAGTTTCTCCTCATGGGGAAAGTGGTGTTTACAGGCTCTAGGCGACAAGCTCGACAATCGTATTGAGGAAAGACGTAGCGCGGTCTGGTAAATGGCTTGGTACTATTTTATAATACAGTACTTCGAAGCAGGTACAATGCGGGTGCGTTCCTTCGTTCAAAAGAAAAGAAAATTACAAATTGGTTCGCGGGCGCGTCAAACCTTATCGACGGGCGCACTTGCCCTCGCGGGTGCAGGGTTGCCGACTGCCGCTCTAGACAAAATATGCTGATGATGGCAGGGCAATTCTTGTCCCATTTACACTACCACAGTATTTAACTAGATGGTCCGTGTATCTTGGCGATTACTTTTCTTTGACATTTGTCTGTCTGTCCATCTGTCAATTTGGGGAATGTCTCAAGATATCTTCTGAATACATCTAACGATTTTCGTAAAACTTATTCTGCGTGACCATATTTTTACCCCACAGGCCCCTTATTGTTTTTGCAGGTGGGGCCTGGGGTTAATGTTTTGGCGCCAGAGGGAGGGGGCCTACACCGCCATCCGCGGTGGCTGCCGACATCTGCCATCTCCCGATTTCCGCTTGACAACCCGCAACGTAGCGCTGGGGTGAACCGGTATTTCGGCCGTATTGGGGCTAATGTAAATGTGTGTCTTGCGAACGGAAACCAGCGTTGACTTGTCCCCGCCAGTAGTAATTATACCTACACGACCAGTGAGTAGTAACTTGGTGTCAAAGTTTACACCCAAATCACAAACCTTCACACGGAGTATACTGCTACCAGAAGTGTGATATAGTCATATTACACTGATAGTGTGAGTGGTCCGCGGAAAAATTCGTGATCACTGTCTTGTTCAGGTTCAGCGGGATGCGATTTGCAACTGATCATTATACATTTTTTCAGCATCATTTTTTAGGTAAAAAAAGTCCTCGTAATTGTTCACCTTCGCACACAATTTCAAATAATCAGCAAATATTGATATATAACGTAAATTTGTGTGTTTATTAGCCCCATATTTACATTATTTTTTAAAGTTGTTGAGCGCCAAATTGTTTTAGAATAAACAATTAAAAAATTTATTAAATAGTATCCTTCTTCCTTTTCTTGTATTTCATTGAACTTACCTAGTTATTTTTATTCAAATCAATCTTAGTACCAAAAAATAGGGCTTTCCAACCTTTCTTCTCTGGTTAAAGAAAAAACTAACATTCGCTATGCAACAAAATTGTTAATTATTAAAAAGAATAATTATCCATGCAAATTATATTCATCAATAATCTTTTATTTTTCTTTATATTTTCCTTTAAATTAAATTGAATAACTCTTATCATAAATACATTTGTCCAGGCTAATAATATTTTTTCGCTCAGCGGTTGGTGTGACTTCTTAAATCAGGCTTTATTCTGACATTAAAATTGGTTATTATTTTTAATGTCGTGGATTCTTTTATGACTACAAATAATTAACGAAAATGCCCTTTGTAAAGTACAAAACATCACAAATAAAGTCAATTATAATATAAGAATACAGTAAATCAAATATAATATTACAAATGGTTAATAATATTAACAGTGTCAGTTATAGGTTAAGTGGTTTCTTAGGATTTGCTTATCCTTTTATAATTATCAAACAGAAATAAATAATAGTTCAAATTGAAGTAATTATAAAAATATAAGTGTCTTAGTTCAGTGATAGTATTTTTAATAATGTTGATGTGTGTGGAAAGTGTAATATTGAATTGTAGGTAAATGTTATTTAATCGTTTTCTAAATTTTGTACCTCTTCACAATACTTTCCTTTTCATTGGTTTTATACACTTTTTTAATCACTTTAATATATTTCTTCTTTGTTAATATGATTTAATATAATTTTCCTTCTTCAATAATTCTTCATTACATCTTCCTTTATCTAATCTGATCTTCAGTTTGATTCCAGTTTCTATTTATTTCTTCAGAGTATTCAAATTTGTTCAAGTGTACTGTATGAAATCTAACAAAGGACTAAATAATTTTTGTTTAAATATTGGGTTGTCAAGATACAAAAATGTAAAATTTCCATTGGTGGAAGTTCAAAACATTGTTATTGATGACATCATCTTTTAAGATTAAAATTTACAAAATTATTTATAACTGATCTAATTTTCTGGTACTAAGTACTAGCTTGAAGTTATTAGTACCATTGAACAGATCTTTTCTCACTGATTATTCTGGCATCTTACATGACTAGTTTCTATTCATTAATTCCAAAGTTAATTTTTATAAAATTTTGACTACTTCAATAAATTAGGTTTACAGTAAATTTTTCTTTTTATACCCTAACTTATTAATGTAGTGGTACAAATCAATTCGTTTTATCATTGTACATTTAGTTATTAATGGTTAATAATAATAATATCATTAATTTATACAAAATCTTTTTATTACACTATAGGCCTTATAATGCCTAGTGTTACTTAAGCCAGAATTCATTTGAATCACAACATTTCTTATTTCTATTATAATTTAACATTTATTAATTAAGCCTAATGAACCACACTATCTATTTTTATACATTTTATAGCTTTAAAACATTTCTAATATGCAGTAATATTCCTTTCTACATTCTTATGTAGATGTAAGTTTTTTCCTTGTCACAGCAAATACATTCTTATTTACATTATAAATGATCCATCAAAAACGCTTATAATTACTTATAACACACTGAAATAAAATACATTATCATACCCACTCAAATAAAATAATATAATAGGGTCTAACACAAAATTTTATACAATAATTGTTCTATTTTACCTACTAATCATGCATAAAATAAGATTCTATAAATTAGGCTCATAGTCTTTTATTGTTTTGTACTTCAATATTTCCTTTTATTAAACTATTTTTATGTGAAGGGAATTATCACGTCACAATATTAAGATTAATAATAATAATAATAGTAATAATAATAATAATAATAATAATAATAATAATAATTTAACAGTATTAATTGCACGTAACATAAGAAAAGAAATAATTGAAATAAAAGTAAACAAGGGCGTTTATTTTGTGTCTCAGATAATAACAGTTGTAAGAGATTAAATGGGTTTGACAGTAGGAAAGTAACCGGACTCCTTATACGGACAAAGTTTAATCACAGGTTAAGTAAACTTCGTGTCCATTAGCGTAGTCTGATATACTAAATATTTGTACTATAATTACATGTTGGGAAAGCGAAATCGAAACGAAGCGACATTAGTCTGGCTGACAACTTTTACTGTGCCGGGTGAAGTGTCGAAACACTCCCCTCGGTAATTTAAAGTTTTACTGACCGACGGCAAACGAATTTCGGTTCTGACAGGTTTCCAAGTATCCGTTCGTAGAAACCAATCATTAAATTCTTATCTAAATTTTAAATTCATATTAAAAAATATATAAAACGAATATTCATCATTTGTATATAAATAACTCGAAAGTTTCTTGAAGTAATTGTTGTATAATATTATATACGTGGTTATAAAATATAATTTGTTCTGCAAGTAGTTGTGTTATATTTTAATTGTTTCAATTCACCTGATGTACCGTACGTTTCGCTGAATATATCAGTATCATCAGAGGTTTGTAAATGAATTAACAGATAATCGAAATAATACGATTTTAATGCAGAAACTAACGAATAATCGAATGTGTTTCGATTTTAATGTAAAATAACTAAACTTGGTTTAATTTGATTTAATTATCAATTGTTTTAATGTTTTTTACATAAGCAGCTGTTTTGACGGTTATATTGGGAATATTTAATGTTTATATTTTATTTATTTTAATAAATTTATAATTTTAAAAATTTAAATTTATTTTATTTATTTTATAAATTTATTTAAATTTTATAATTAATTTATAATTTATATTTTTTAATAGATCATCTTGTTTTCTTTTTACTTGACTTTGTTCTTGAATAAGTAAATTATTGTTATTGCGTTTGTAAATATTAAGATTTTCCCAAATATACATTTTTTGACCATTTTGTATGTTGCTAATTAACTTCATACTTTGAATGTCTAGAAATTGGTGGTTATTATGTAGACAATATGTAGCTAAATTTGATTGATAAATATTTGGTTTTAAAAATGCATTGCGGTGCTGAAGGAATCTATCGAATAGTTTTTCCTTTGTCTGGCCTACATAAAATTTATTGCAATCTGGACATACTATTTGAAATTGTTAAATTCATATTATTCGATTATTTGTTAATTTATTTACAAACCTCTGATGATAGTGATATATTCGGTAGAACGTACGTTAGGTGAACTGAAGCGATTAAAATATAATACAACTACTTGCAGAAGAAATTATTATATTTGGTAATGTATAATGTATATATAAAATAAAACGAACATTATATTTATTACTTCCTTTATCGTTTCTGCGACGACACAGCGTCCTTCAGTTGATGAAGCTCTTTTCTCTTTCGCCAGTATTCACTCATAGCTGGCTCAATCTTGCTCGTTCTTCTTCCCACAACAGGCTTTTGGTTCTCTTCGGACAGAACCTATATACATAAAAGCGAGTTAACGTAGAACGTGGCTGTATCTCGTATCCTAGTTTCTACTGCCTTTTATCCCCGACATATTCCATTGTTTTAACTCCCTTCTATTCATTGCGTTTTTCATCTGTTTCTCATGTACCTTTTTGTCTTACCGCCCTTCTTCTATTCGGTAGTGACCGTTCGGATACCTTCTTGGGCCGTCTATTTTCAGGCATTCTCTGAACATGACCAACACATTTCAAGCGTTTTACTTATATTGTCTCTACAATATGTTACGACAATTACATAACACTCACCAACAGTCGGCAGCTGCAGTTACGTAAACGTTGTACACGTTTCTCGGCTAACCGAGCACGTGCAGTGTCTCTGTCAAGGCCGTGCACCCAAGTAGCTTCGAGACTGTTCGAGTACTCTTGACTACGTAAATTATATGCTGGAACGCCGCCAAAAGAATGGAAAATTATTCTGGAACATCTGCGAGACATATATAAGCAACAGCACCATCGTGTGCGGTTGTGTTTGTAGGCTAGAGCTAAGCCTCATCGCGGGCAAACCGAAGTTGGTAAGACCTGGTATTGCAAGTTCCTAAAATGGAAACAGTCGCTGACCGGAAAAACGACCATTATTGGAGCGGACGCTCGTAGATTACATAATATTGGGGACAAACTACGTCCTTGCCTGACGCTCCGACTCTGTGGCGTATCTACAATTTCGCCTTGGCAGTGGCGGGGGAGTCTGGTCGTGTCGACTTCATACAAAAGAAAAAACAAGTTAAGATTAATCAGTGTCACAGTCTCGAAAGTGGCTGAAAAAGTGACAACGTCCTGAAATCGAACCCATTAAAGTAAACGGTAACTTATTTGCATTTTTTTAACATTTCCTTTTTAGCAATGAATGGGGAGTTGACCCATTGCATTAACCCCCAACCTGGAGGAGGAAGGAATTTTTAATCAATGTTTACTTCCTTTAGCCTTTGATAAACCAATATCTAACTACAGACAGCACAGCTGTTAGTTTTGGTTCGCCCCCGGGTAGTCTTTGGTTCCGGAAACTGTGTAAACATTGTACAGCCGGAATAATAATAATAATAAAGTAAACTGTAATAATACAATAAAACTACGTGCTATTGAAACATTGTCCACAAGACAATTTACATTTTACATTTAAAAATGACAACTAAAGTTTTAATAATAAAAAAAAGTAAGTCAAGAAAGTTTTATACACAAGAAAGATACGCTGTTTGAAAATGTTTTAGAGTTTAAGGGGACTTGGTAAAGTCTATCTTACGCATGTTAAATTTACAAGTTTTGTGTACATTTTTCTCAGAAACTATGAAAGATTTTAAAATGGGATTTTTAGGGTTTCTTTGTCCGGCAGTTGTACGTGGTTTTACAGAAAGAATTAAAAAAGGGTTTTTTACATACTCTATAATTTTTTTCTACAACACTTTTTTGACACGTTTTAAAAATAGGTTAAGTTTTATTTCTTCAGCTAATACGAATAAAAAATACGGATACAGACATAAAAAATTTTTTGAAGAAAATTTGATTTTTACCTTAACAAATCCCCTTAATTCATCTTGGTTGTTTAATCATTTCATTAACAACTTCTTCCGGGGTCACTGAATTAATTTTTCTATACTTCATATTTCACGCATATACGCAGATGCTTTGTTATAAGTCTCTTTGTATGCTTAAAAAGAGTTACTACTATATTAGCGTAAAAAGCTTAAAAATAATAAAAAACCTAAACATTAAGAGATTAACAAAATCTCTTGTCAACTTTTTCCAACCTCTGGGGTGGGTCCGGTCCCGTTCTCTCCCCTCCCTCGTATATACGCGAGGTATATGTATCTGTAGGTTATACATATAATAAACAGATATTTCAGGTTATCAGTTTTTTTTTTAGAATGGTAAAAATAACTTGAAATACAAAGCTGCAACTTGTGTTAATTTGTTGCCACAGAAACTGTGTAATTTGAAAATAATAAAGGAAAATATTTGGGAAAATATAATAAACCGCATCTGGTTTAGGTTACTGTATAGCCTATGGGTGCTACTATTTAACATATACAGTTACTATCATATACTTATAGGCTATTATTCCTATCTAAAGTTCCCCTTTTTCAATTTATCGACGCAAATAAAAAAAACTGATAAAAGTGGAATCGTCAGAAAGTTATATTACGTAACTATAGCTTAATGTTTATTAATTCAAATTGAAATTAAATATGGCAAAAGGCGGGGTCTAATCAACGTTCAGAAAAAATATGGCGACCTTTCTCTTTACCTTCTCTCTGTTGTCTATGAGTTTAATTTAAACAAAATTGGTCCGGTTAGAGAACGTATCATAACCTGTTTAAAAGGTATATAAATTGTTTTAAAGTGGAAAGGTAATTCTAATACTTGTGCCTCTTTTTCTGTATTCACAAATTTTTAAATGCCAACGTGCTGTAAACGAAATGAATGCGTTTAAAAGCATCGTTACTACGGCCTCAGGATTCCAACACATAACACCTCAGAATTACTAACCTCGGCCTATTCACAAATATCATAACTACCAACTTACAAATATAATATATAGTAATTTAAGCTGTAAGTTATATACGTACTCATTGAGTCAACTGTACAAGGATTTCGGATTACAGATCTCCACACTGAAGACCAACGTAATGGCTTTCCATGGAGCTGATCCCGTACGAGTACAAACGGTTTTAGACTGCACTGTTCCAGAGCAGGTCCGTAATTCTGAATATCTGTGCTAAACTTTGTCCTACATTATACACAATGATGTGGTAAAGAAGCTGCACAAGTTCAACCATATGTTGTGGGTCATCGGGAGAACTCTAAAAATATAACTGTTATTTTGTCGTTTTATACACTTATGAACAATTCAGCTGTTTAACACTTCGCTGAAAGAGTGCAACCCAAAGCAATTAAGAGTACTGTTCACTTTAAAAACAGACGACTTTAAAATAACTAACGTGTTTAAAATTTTTAAATTTTACGTAAATAACTACAGTTTTTGTAAAAAAAGTTCTGAATCTGAAGTAAATTATGTTCTTGTCGTTACACTGTTTGCTTAACAGTTAATCGATTTTATTCCGATTAGCGCTTTCAAGCTTCCCAGCTCATCGTGAGATCGCAAATGCCAGCTCATCGATAACTAGAATCATAATAGATTTTACTTAATTATAATATCATGGATGTACTACTTCTTTGATTAAATAAAAAAAAGACAACTCTGAAATCAACGAGTAAAGGAACACGCCTGACGTTCTACAAGGTGAAGAGGTCCTGAAAAACAACAGTGACCTGATATAACTATTTTAACAAAATTTATGAATATATAACAGAATGCAATTTAAAATATAGGTCTATTTGTAAATATGAAGTGTAAGTGCATACGTATAATCAGCCGTACTGTCCATGACCGCTGGGAGCGCTGTAATCACAGAGGATGCAAAAAACATCGCAGTTTCGTGACTGTACTGTATGTTTTGTTATAGACTGTGGACTAACCTTCAAATTCTGTCTGATTGAACGTAATTTTTGAAAGTTACTACGTTGTATGCTAAATGAGATTTTTTTAAATTCAAGTCTTATACAATGCCACGGGAAAAGGGTATATGCCATTGGATGCATGGCGAATTGATCAATATTGGTCATTATACGCTTAAATTAATTTTCAGTACTGTTGTAAAATTGTATTTGCGGAAGTGTCACAGCTGATATTAAATTTTTTGGAATTAACGTTTTGATATTGATTCAGATAATACTTACTTCAGGTTGTATTCTCGGCTTTTAAATGCATTCTCAGCTTTTTATATTCTTGTGTTATTCTAAGAATATATTTTGAAACAAGACAGTTTTTTTTGAAACACTGAATCAGGAAATATTAAAAGTAGGTGACAACAGAGAATTAATAATTTTAGGAGACCTAAATAGTCGGACAGGAAAAATGAGAAACAACAATATAGTAGGACCATTCGGAGAAGAAACAGTTAATGAGAATTCCTCATCGACTTATGTGACCAATAACAACTTATAATTGGCAATGGTTATTTTAATCACAAAGATGTTCACAAAGATACATGGACACAACACACAAGGAATTTAAAATCAATCACTGACTACATAATTATGAAACAGCATACTGTACACTGTTAAAGGTTGAAGATGTACGAGTGCATAGGGGAATCTGTAACATATCAGATCATCACTTACTTAGAGCCATAATATTCTTCCCGGTTAGACAAAAAACAGCGGAAACAATCCCAGATGTAGATCATCAATATTGTATAACTTAGAAAGTGTACAACATCAGAGTGTTAAATATCTGTATCAAACAAGATTAGACAATTACCTTTTAAATCATGAAAATTTAACATCAGCTGAGGTCTATGACAATGTACTATACAGCATAAGAACAGCTGCAAAAGAAGCTCTAGGTCTCAAGGAATCTAGGAAAATTAACAAATATTGGTGGAATTCTGAAACGGAAAAACTAGTTAATGAGAAAAAAACTGTTGTATAAGAAATTGCTAAACACAAAGGATGAAGAAGATCACAAAAAATATAAAGAAAAGAAAAGGGAAACAAGACTCAAAATCATAGAAAGAAAAAGAGGAACATGGGACAGAAAATGTCAAGAAATAGAGGCGTACATTGGAGGACGAAAGTGTAGTGAAACATGGAAATTCCTTAACAAGGTTATAAACAACGAAAAAACTAGCACCCCACTACAACTAATACCTAATAGGAAAACAAAGGAAAATGAGAATATACAACACAATGATTAAGAGAACATTAGTATATGGGTCTGAGACATGGAGAATGAAAGAACATCTGAAATGAAAGATAGAAGCCACAGACATGGACGCCTTAAGAAGAATATGTAGAACATCAAAATTAGACCGTGTCAGAAACGAAACAATTAAGCAACAAATGAATATAAACGAAACTGTTTTAGAACACATCGAGAAAAAAACAATTAATTTGGTATGGGCACGTGCAGAGAATGGGGGAGGAGAGGTTGCCAAAGAGAGTGATGAAATGGATACCACAGGAAAACAGAAAAGGGGAAGGCCAAAAGTAACATGGATACAGGGTGTAAGGAGATCAATGAGTGTACGAGATCTAACCGAAGAAACCTGCAACGATAGGAGATATTGCCAATTAGGCATCGGACAACGTCGCAGGACATTTTGACCCAAATATATTTATATATTTTTTTAAATTTATGACAGTTGAAAAATTTTCTTCATGGAATATGTATTCACATGGGTTCCGCTAGTGTTTTTAAATATCTGGGATCAATAAATAAACATATTCAAAAATTATATAGTAATAATTAACTCGTATATTTATCATACATACACATTTATATTAATCTATAATTAGTAGACATGGATTTGTTACAACAATTATTATTTATGCATTAATAAATTTACTGCATAACTTTCACTACAAATAAACCTGATAAACAAAAAATTGTTTTGATGATTATTAAAACAATGTCAGCTTTTGTGTGTGTATGTGTGTGTGTGTGTGTTTTGTACAATTATTAAAATTAAAGTCTAAACTAAAAATAAATATTAGTACATAATGAACAATTTAATAATTAATCTACGGTTATATACTACTACTACTACTACTACTACTACTACTACTACTGCTACTACTACTACTACTACTACTACTAATACTTCACGGCGATACAGCTCATGAAGAGCCCTGGCCTCCAGAATGACGTGACTCTACTCCTCTCTATCCTGTGCGACTCTTCGCCACCTTCTGACCCCCCCCCCAAGTTTTCTCAACTCTTCATCTACATCGTCCACCCATCTTCTTATTGGCCTCCCTCCTGCTCTTCTTCCTCCTGGTCCTCCAATGAATACTATTTTCACTGTACTATCCTCTGTCATTCTTTGTACGTGACCTGCCCACCGAATTCTACCTTGTTTCTACGCTTATATACGTTTTCGAATATAGAGTGTACACGCGCGCGCGCGCGCGCGCGCACACACACACACACACATACACACAAAGCGCGGACGCGCAACCGATTTGCTAAATTTTTACATATTCACATTTACATATTTAAGAATATTTGATGACGAATCGAGAAATACGTTTTAATGTAAACATATGCAAAATTCGTATGCGTGTAATGTATGTGCAAAGTTCGTCGCAAAGTTGTGTGCTTAATTTCATTTTACAAAGTTTGAAAGTTGAAAGTAGTTAAAAGTTGAATTCTTCTGTATTTTAAGAAACACACACACACACACACACACACACACACACACACACACACACACACACACACACACACACACACACACACACACACACACACACACACACACACACACACACACACACACACACACACACACACACACACACACACACACACACAAATGTAAATAAATAATTATAAAATATACCATAGTTAACAATCTAAACTGAAAATAAGTACAAATGTTCTACATTTTATTCTAAATTATTGAAACCTTTTACATTCTGCTGTTGTAGCATCTTTTATAAAAATATTTTAATAAAAAAAATGTCGATTTTGATTTCAATCTTTTTCATTTCGTTGTTTTAATGTATGTATTTTTACGTTACATTTCTGAAAAGTCGTTTTACAAATAGACGAATAACTTACTTTTCGCTTACTTAAAGTTGTTTATTGAGGTTTCGATACCAAAACTATTATTTGTCTCACGACATGAGCGTTAACGTGTTTTCGAGAGTACAGTGAAATTTTTACGTTCCGATTTTCCACATATTTATTATGTGATGGGACGTCGTATTGGATCCGGTGCGGGGATGTGGAGTTCAGACCGAGATTGGAATGTTCGTGTGTTTCCGTCTGCCCGTCAATCGAACGTCTGTCCTTAATCCTTGCTTGTTGGCACCGTTTCTCGGAAATCGTTATAACAACTAAGCGTTGTATCACCGAGTTTCGTTGCTACAACGACAATTTAAGACAAATTATATATCCTGAGACAATTCACCGAATGTTTTTCAGGCGACGTTAGGAACTTTAACGAGCAAATCACAAATCCGGCAAATTTAAATATATTGCGGTCAGGCTACACACATAACTGATTGTTATACCGTTTTCACTACGAGCAAGCTAATTGCCGTAAAAAAATGTAAGCTTTTCGATGTTGGTCGCTTTTAAATAGAGATTGCTTATGTATCAAGTGCACGCCATTCAAAGTTTCCCGTACTTTAAGTTAGAGGCTCGTAGTAGAAGACAAAAAAATAATATAACAAGTGAATACCATCAGATTCCTCGAATGTCGAGAAAAAACATAAATGTTTAACCTCGTGTGATCAAAAGATCACAAGATCGCTCAGGGGTCCTATTCTCCCAGTTTCTCAATATATGACTGATATGTCATCCTTGGCCTTTATATTTCTCTCTGATCCATCGGCTGTACTTCAAGGTACTGTTTTATTTTCTTGCTTCATCTGCCCAGCCACTTTAACTGGCTCACTTGCAGCAAATCCATTATGGGGTTTTACACCCAAATTTTTTCTGATCGTCTCATTTCTAATGCGATATCTCCTTGTTTTTCACATTATTCGCCTGAGAAACCTCATCTCTGCTAATGTTATTCTACTCGCGTGTTTATCAAAGACAGTCCACCATTATTGTTGGTAAGTATACAGATTTAAATATCTGTAGTTTTGCTTACTTACCTCCTACCCTTCTTCCATTCTTCCAGTAAGTGTATTGCTTATTATATAATGTATACGGTTTGCTTTCCTTATAGATTTGATATTTCCTGTTCTATTCTCGCATCTCTATAAAAAACGACACCAAAGTATTCATATTCCTTGACTTGAGCCAGCTTTTCACCATCACATGTAATTCCAGGACACTAACCTCGATCTGTTTGACACATTATTTCGGGCTGGGCCTATTGTTTCCTTCTTCTATATTATGTTGTCCAAGTCTATCTTCTTCACCCGAAGAATATCTTCTGCGAACCGTGCCACACAGTTCCGGGTGTTCTCTGCCCTTTAAGCATCAATTCAACGATGTAATCCAGGGAAATCTCCTGCCTAATATTCTCTTGCAACGATATTCTATGTTGCTCCCATCTGTCACAGACGCAGAATGTATGGCTGGCATCGTCCGCAGCTCCCGGGCAGTACAGGCAATCTGGTGACTCGGCCTTTCCAGCTTTCTTCAGGTAAGATCGAAAGTACCCGTGCCCAGTCAGAAACTGCGTGAGGTAATAGTCGGTCTCCTCACGGTTTCTCTCCACCTGCTCGATAAGCCTTCTCTTCTTGCTCTCAACCTCTCTGCCAGCTCTCCAGCATCTGGCTTCGTTCTTCTCGGTGTACGGCTTCACCATCTACCTCTTACGTTCCTTGGCGAGAAGGTCAATCGGCATCACTCCAGCAACTACCAAGACAGCCGGCTCGGAAACCGTGCGGTAGGCCGATCCAACTCGAAGAGCACTTCGTCTTTGGACCTGGGCTGGTTTCTTCCTGTAAATCTTATAATTCAGGAAGTCTGCCCACACTTCCACTCCATATAGCGGACTGGCCATCAAAAGTCTCCTTCTGGTTGACTTCGGGCGGCCGATATCAATAATAATAATAGTAATAATAATAATAATAATAATAATAATAATAATAATAATAATAATAATAATAATAAAATAATAACGATGATAATAATAATAATAGCGACCCTTTTTAATAATCGTATTACTGAAGTAGATTGGGAGTTAAGCAGGGTAGGTGATTTTGTGTGAGCCAATCAGCTTAAAAGGAACATAGGTGGGAAGAACTACACTCCAGTTCTCCATGATAGGACACACGCGCACACGCACATTTTTATCAAATATTGGCACGAACAATCAATCTGTGCCTAAAATTTGAAGATTTAAGTATCTGTGGTTCTTTAAGGATTTCCATTTTGAAAATCATAAATACAGATATTAAATATATTAATAAGTCTATGCGTATCTATACTAACAGGGAGCGATTTCAATTGAAACTTTCCATCGTAAAGATACAGAAGTTTTAAATATAAGTTGAACACAAGAAGCATCTGATTTGACCAGTGAATGCAAGCGCGTCGAAAGCAAGGTGGCAGACAAAATACCATAAATTCCGAAACAGGGGAGCTCATTTAACCGGTTAGCGCCGCAGCAGTATTTACGAGAGCACGTTGCCAGCTGGTGGTGTTACGTCAGCGCGATGTACAGCTGGTACCGTGGCCACAGCCACAGCCTCCTAGATAACGGGACCACAACGGCCTTCATGTCACTGCTACTGCTGCCCATTACGTTTGCGTGACCCTGTACCGTGGGAGAATATTGTCTTACTGGTATTAAGATTTTTATATATATATATATATATATATATATATATATATATAATGGACTATGCATATATATTGCCACAGATATTGAGGTTAACGTGGATCATAGTATCAGATAAGACTAGAAACAGATGAATAACAGATCCGAAGTTGTAGGTCAACGAGACACCGCTTTAAAATTCTCATGTCGCAGTGTGAACTTTAACTCCAACGGTTACAATTCTCATGTCGCAGTCTGAACTTTAACTCCAACGGTTACAATTTTTATTAGACCGTAGAACGTGACCATTGTTCTGTCGCAGCGGCTTCTTTTTCCGTTTCATCCGGCGGAATGGAAGAATGAACAGTAAGAGAAGAGACCAAACCCGCATTTTTAAATAGACATGCTTGGAATTTGCCCAGCGATGCATAATTCTGGACTATACATCCACTAGTACAGCTTAACAAATCAATTTGTATGGGTTCCCTGCTATATGCAGATGACATTGTTCTTATTCAAGAAAATTAGGATGATTTACAAAGAGATATGTTTCAATTACAAGAAGTGGCAAGAGAGTACTCACTGACAATATCAGTAAGAAAGACCAAAACCTTTAAAGATAAATATCCAGTGAGGACTAAGATAGTTATAAACAACAGCACTTGAACCATTTTAAATATCTCCGTTGTGCAGTAAGCTTTGAATCTGAATATGATATAAAAGAGACTATAAATAAATTTAGAAATATCTTTGGTAAAATTCATAGAAATCTTAGAAAAAAAACCGGACACAGCACAAGGATTAAATTTTATAAAACAATTGCAATACCCACATTGATTTATGCGAGTGAAGCATGGGTCATGACAAAAAAGGAATGCGGCAAGATTCAGAGTGCTGAAATGCAGTTTCTTCGAAATACTTTAAATTATACATTGCAAGACAGAATACGGAATGAGGATATCAGAGCAGAACTCGAAGTAAAGGACGTATATGAAATTATTTCAATTTACAGAAGACAGTGGTGGGATCATCTGCAAAGGATGACAGAGGATCGATTGCCGAAAGCAATCGAACTATAAAGCCATTGGTAGAAGATACATTATGTTATAATCTGTGACAAATACTCCCAAGTCTTGAAATTCTAGTATCTTTCATAAATGTCATCGTTCTCTCCCAATCTGATTCCCTGGAGTCTAAGACCTGGTCTACGCGTTACTAGTAGCTACTTTGTCTCTTATTTATATATTTATTTCAATAACTACTTGGTAATAAGAGGTGGCGTAAACATATAATTGGGTAAATTCCCCCACCGAGGCGAAAAAGGGGAAGATCATGGAAAAGTTGGTATACAGAAGTAAACGTCGTCGCTACGAAGAATCCGTAAACGCCGGAAGTGGCGACAGCCGTAAAGGAAACTCGCGTATAAGAAGAGAGAATATTAGATTTATAGAAAGGATGTTTTTCTGAAGTAACTCCTCTATGTCATGGATGTCACGGTAGCCTCCATGCCAGTAAGGGGCGCTCCAGTTGTTCAATACTCTCTTATCCTGCAGTGCACTGTATCTTCCAGTGATTTCATACCCTCCTCCAGTCTTAATGAAGCCCACCGTCCTGCACATTCCAACTCCATCTTCCACTCATCATTCCTCGTGATCTTGTCCCTCAGGCATTGTCTTCAGTCTCACGACGTGTACTGCCCCCGACCAAGTAATTTTCCTTCTTGCATTCTCGAGCGTCTTTCTTTCATCAATAATACTTTGTAGCAATTCGTCGTTTCTTAGCTTATCCTTGCTTCATGGATAAAGCAACCCAGTTGTTAGCAAAATATTTCAGTACACTCAGGTATTAGTTCTCAAAGTCTCCTTCTCAAAATTCGTGTAATCAACTGCCGCATTTTACTGCTCTTTAACCTTCCAATAAAAAACAAACCGCGTTAATAGGTTTTTCTGTTAATAATTATCGAGACCTGGATTAGTATTTACATTCACTAGAGTAATTTTCTCTAAATTTTTCCACAATCAGTATTAAATTTTTGGTTTACCGAGTTGAAAAGTTAAGGGTTATCACTATCCGGAACCGGTCCAATAAACAATTAATTGGTAATTTACTCGAGTCCGACTTGGGTTATATTAAGTTACTCGGTTTTTCTGAATAAGACAACATCCTTCTAACGTTCCGCGTAACAATAGTTAAAATGATTATTAATTTTTGTTTTGTTTTGTGAAACGGTTTTAATTTTTGTGCCGATCATTGCGAAACTCGTAGAATTAATATTAATAACGACAGAAAAAAACAACAAAATAATAAGTGGAACCATTCTTTTTTGTTCTGATTCGCTGGTCGTTGGTCAATTATACCGAGGAAATGAATCATCAGAACGATAGTTGCGCCGAATTGCAATTAAATTAACGGTATATTTCTCTAAATTAAAATTGTTAAAACGCTGGTTTTAAAATTACAATGCTTTCTACCGATCGTTAATTGAGTATCGATTAAGAACGGGTGTATCGATACTTATTATCGTCGATATTTGGACTAGTAGTTCAGGACGCTGTACAGTACAACATCCTAGTTCGACAGGATGCTGAGAACTGTCGCCAACGGAAACGTCTCTGTCAGCGTCCGCTTTGTCCTTTGACTGTCTTGATACAAAGAAAAATACAGCAGAACTCGCTAATTCGTCACCTCAGAAAATTAAGCCTGCTACAGTTCATAGGAGGTGAACAGAATACATTATTCACGAGTTGAAATTTTTTGAGCGTAGAAATTTAATTATGTAAAAATAAATCGTGCCCGCTGTTATTCTATTAGCAAGAAAGAACTTAAAAATTATTGTCCGATTAGTAACTGCAGGCAAGGTGTTTCTAATTCTTGGAAGCAATAGAGTATTATCAGTGTTCTAGCATGCACCCAAGGAAGCATACAAGCATGCGTCATTTGAGTGTTGAGCACTCACTAGTATAATCGAGGTCATTCGACGCTTGTCTAGAACCTTGTAGAACAAACTACGCTTATCTATAAATGTATTGTACATTGGTACATAGCATTCTAGTGTATTCTATAAACAGTGTCCATTAATATACATAAGTCATACACCAACTGTGGATAATGTAAATACACGTTAGTACATAACCTGTGTACTATTTTAATGATAAATTGTTTTAACAATACCAATCGCAACATCACTTTATATATTATTCAATATCCATTATATTTATTTGAATGTGGGTTGGAGGTTCTCTAGTATACAGCACTCTTAAAAAATATACTAGTTCTTAAGTTTCCACTCCCTGCGTCAAAATTGTTCATCCTCATCAACTGTGGCTCTACTACCTTTGATGATTGGCCTGCTCCAAAAGTCGACTCCATTCTTCCCTATTGCGTGCCCTAGCTTTCCAGTTTCTTTTGTTCAGCTTTCCGACGCCCTCCTCTATCTGTCTTTGAATCTACTACGGGGTCTTCTCTTTGTTCTACTACCCGTTGGTTTCTGGTAGAAAATATGTTTCGTAGGCTGTCCTTCCTCCATTCTCTCTATGTGGCCAACCCACCTTAGCCTGTATATTTTGATTATCCTGACAATGTCCGGCTCTTTGTGAAGATGGTATAGTTCATAATTATAGCGCCTGCGCCACATTCCATTTTATTGTAATCCTCTAAATATTGTTCTTACAATCCGTCTTTTACAGCAACCTAGAAGTTTCTCGCTATTTTTTATCATTGTCCAGATTTCTGAAGCATATGTCAGCACTGGCCAGATAAGTGTTTTGTAAATTTTGCATTTCGTGCTTCTTGAGATGAAGCTAGATGTCAGACGCTTTTTTATTCCATAGTATGTTTTATTTGAGAGATTTATTCTTTTTCTTATTTCAGTGTTAGTGTCGTTAGTGCTGTTTATCTGTGAGCCAAGATGTATGAACTCTTTTACTGCCTCTATATATTTTGTCAAAATTGTTAAAAGTATTATTATTATAGCCAGGCTGTTAGGCTGTGGCATGACTGTTGTCGATTGTGACAGACATTTCGACCCCACCATCGGAGGCCAATATAGTCATAGTCTACATCAATACTGGGGTGACTGGCGAACAGCTGCCGAACACTTTTGACACTGAACATGACTCCCGATGGTGGGGTCAGAACGTCTGTCACAATCGACAACAGTCATACCATGGGTAACATTCCGACTATGAATAATAATACTTTTACATTCTCAAAGAGCTTCTGAACTTCTTCAGATCTTAAAATCAGCGTTACCACCCGGTTTTTAAGGATTGACAAAATCCCGGGCTTGGACAAAAATTCTTCCCCTAGGACGTTCCCGTCTCGCATAAAAAGAAAATATGTTCGGGATGAGGTAGAGATTGTGTATGTTGTTTAGAAAGTCTATACAAGTGGGCCTTCGTAAATAAAATACACGATATTTGATACATACGTTGGTCTTCTGCTGAGAAACATGGCAGCATACTTAGTAGACTACCGGGATGCCATGTAAGAGAGATTATTGAGGCAAAATATCCACTTTATCAATTCGTGGACCAATTCTGAACACATGGTGGGCTAATTTAGAATAAAACAATGGTATAGTCAGTAGACTTCCTGGATTCGTTTCAAAGGGGTTTTGCTGCCGAAAAATGACTATGACCATGACTATAGTCTACTTCAGTAATGGGGTGAATTGGGGAACAGCTGCCGAACACTTTTGACACTGAAGATGGCCTCCGATGGTGAGGGCGAATCGCCTGTCACAATCAACGGCAGTCGACCCGGCATAACAGCCCGACTGTGAATAGTAATAATAATAATAATGATGATAATAATAAGGAATAAAATTGAACGAAATTTAAAATTGAACGAGAATTCTTAGGAAAATTTATGGCCCCAAGAAAACTGAAGATGGATACAGGCATAGACCCAAAGAAGAGCTGTACAGGGATCTGGAAGATCTGGAAACGGCTTTCCGAATGAAAAGACTGAGATTCCTTGGACATATGGCTCGGATGGATCGGTCCAGAACAAATAAACAAATTTTAAAATATGTTTGTTAGCTTTCCAGTCTGAACGGATACACCAAACAACTCAAGGAGGAAATGATGAAACTGGGTGTCTCTTTGAACGAGTGTGTGGATAGAAATACATACAGAAACAAAATTCAAAATCTTGAGGTTCTCTGCGGTGAGAAGAAGACGAGAAAGGGGTGGGCAGTGGGAAGGAAAGCGGCGCATAATGTGCAAATGATGGCCTTCTGGCAGGAGAAGAAAAGGAAATGTTATTCGGGTGGTCCACGGCTGGCCTGTTCGTGTAAAAATAAATAAATAAATAATTGTACACTTAAAGAGCTGCTGAACTTCTTCAGATCTTACAATCAGCGTTACCTCCCCGGTTTTTAAGGATTGACAAAACTGCGGAGTTGCACAAAAATTATTCTCCTAGGACGTTTCCCTCTCGCATAAAACGAAAATATGTCCGGGAAAATCCGGGACAGAAGTCAACCCTACTGAATTTCAGTAGTCGCAAAACCGGGTGGAAGGTAAGTCTTAAGTAGCGGAGATCTGTCAGCGACAGAGTTCATTAAACTGTATAGGTTTAACAATTCGCACGGTACTTTCGATTTAAAATTAAAATCAAAAAAACTATTTACAACGCGTAACGAATGAAAAAAAAAACTAACAAACTCTGAAGATAACATGACAAGGCAGGCAATATATCACGAAAACGAATTAACAAAGTGTCGATAACAAGGCGTCCTTGGAAATGGCAGAAGAGAGGAGACTGTGTCCGAGCCAATAACTGAAAACGTTGCTGAATTCTAGTGTGAAGTCTGAGGTTTTGCCAACGACGGGGTACTTCTGCCACGTGACTCACTCTGTTCGCTCGATCCCCTTCACCGCTCAGTATGTACTGTATTTGGAAAAGTTGTTTTCTGAACTGTCATTTTATTTCTGTACTTGTCAGCAGCAGTGAACTGCGTTGAACTTACGGTCGTTTTTGTAACGCTTTTAGCAAAACTGTTTTGAAAAAGTGGTTCTAACCAAACACAACTTTACTTCACACAAAATTAATTGTTACATGGGCGTATCCAGGGGGGCAAGGGAGGGCAGCTGCCCCCCTTCCAACAAACGGGAAAAAAATTTAAAAAACAAATTTGTAAATAATTTATTAACAGACTGGTTGTTGATATTTCAAAACTTTTAAAGAAACTAATTACGAAATAGAGACACCATTGCAGGTGCGACATCCAGTCCTCGCGGGAAAAATTTGTGTGAATGATTAAATCTTAGATCTTAGGTAATTATACTTATCGCATATTAGCTACATGTTATAATCATTTTATACATAAAAGTCATAATATGAATAAAGCTAACTAAAAATTGAAAATATCATGCAGTTATAATTAGGTTGTTTTCTTTCGAATTTAGCTTTTAGGCTCACTTTGGCGTGGAATGGCTGTATAGTATAATTTAAGTTTCAAGGTCTTGTCACCATCATGATATACCAGCAGCACGAAGACAAGCCAACGAGTGCTCGGTGCTCGGTTTATGACCGAACCATTTCTTGAGAGCTTCAGTTGATCTTTCGATCCTCGCCCACCATTAATGCCCTAAATGTGAAATCGAAAACAATGTTAACAGTGGGCGGGGATCAAAAGGTCAACTGAAAGTTAAATTATACTATACTGTCTTGTATATTTTCATATAGAATTATTAAAAAATTGATAATGTGATGGGAAAAATTGCCAAAGGTTTAGTAATTTTTAAAAATTGATAATGTGATAGCAAAAGTTGCCAAAGGTACAGTAATTGTTAAATTATTCTATATGAAAATTTACAAGTCAGTGCTAATAATATGATGGGAAAAATTGCCAAAGGTATAGCTACCCTCCCATTCCCAAAGTACCTTGGTAGACTTAACTACCTTTCCCTTATCTATCAACTCTAGTTACGCCTGATTCCACACGTGAACTTTAACTGCGCTTTAAATACTGTATAGGAAGGGATGGAATGGTATACTCAATACTCACTATACCTTGGTCTTATGCCGCGACCATACAAACGTTTGGTAAAAAATAATAATTTTTTTTCAGTGAATTTAAAACGAAAGAAAAGTACCAGTAGCAGCAGTGATGAGGACAAGGAAGTAAAACCACCCTCTGCTTCCGACCCTGCGACTGCGGGGCTTTCTAATGGTTGTCATGAAGATGATATTGGAAAATTCATCGGCTTGGCTACCACTATGACGGTTGATAAGAAAAACATCTTCTGGAAAATGGATGGGTACCTTCGAAGAATTACGATTTTGTGGCAGATGCCAAACATCTCAAGAGGAAATTCAATCACCAATGGCTGGAAACATGAATATAACTTACTCAAAGCGACTGAAAGGTGCTTTCTGTAAATATTGTATGTTGTTTCCGCCGTCAGCCAGCATGGTGAGAAGCGGTTGGGGTTCTTTCATAATCAGACCCTTCACTAAGTATAAGGACGTGCACGATCATTGCAAAGCACATGTACAGAGCAAAGGACACCAGGCTGCAATGGGATCTGCAAAATCATTCATGGAGACCATTCTAGTGGACATCCTAATTCACCAGTATTCACAAAATTAGTGGAAGAAAACAAACAAGTACTATCCTCAATTGTTTCCTGTGTCATTTTTTCTGGCACACATGATTTACCTCTCAGAGGCAAAAATCTGGATGAAGGTGTACTTGTAGACTTATGCCGCTTACGCATCGAAGCAGGTGATTCACAATTAAAACACCATTTTGAGCATGGACCAAAAACGCGTCATACCGATCACCTATCATCCAAAATGAAATAATTGATCTCTGTGGTGCTATAATCAGGGAACAAATCATCACAAGGGTTAAAGAAGCTTGCGCTTACAGCATTCTAGCTGACGAAACTGTCTATTGGATTACGTTTCTTTGATGAAAAGGCCAACGAAATCAAAGAGGAATTTTTAGGCTTTGTAGAGCTTGAAGGACTTGATGCCAGAAGTATTGCCAAAGCTATTGATGATTTAGTTACAAACTTAAATATAGACCCTGATAAGTGTGTGGGATTAGGTTTCGACGGATGTTCCACCATGTCTGGCAAAGAAGGGGGGGTGCAGGAAATCTTGAGGCAAAAGTACAAAAAAGCCTTATACTTCCATTGCTCCTCGCACAAGCTAAACCTGGTCGTGAACGACTTAAACCTTATCCCAGAAATTCGAAACTGCGTTTGAACTATCAAGGAGATAATCACATTTTTTCGCGAGTCCGTTTTACGACGCAAGCTTATTGCAAACATTCCTAAATTGTGTGAGACTAGATGGTCAGAAAAGTACAAGAGCATTCATGTTTTTAAGGATAACTTCGTCAATATTGTTAAAGCATTAGAGACATTAGCTGAAGAGGGAAATGTAGCAACCAGAAATAAAGCATATAAAATGCATGCATCGGCATGCAGATCTTCATTTATTGTCTCAGTAGCATTAATTGCGAAGTATTCCGCTATACTGCAACCCATAGCAAATACACTTCAATTGAAGACACTTGACATACTCAAAGCCAACCAGCACATTCAAACTATTCTCGACATGCTAAGAGATCATCGGAAAGATGCAGAGAGCATCACAGATGACGTTTTGAAAGAAGCACATGACATTGCAAAGCATTTGAATATTGATATAACCGCCACTCGCGTTTCTGGCCGACAAAAGCATAGAAGTAATCCTCCTGCCGAAAATCTATCCGAATTTTGGAGAAGGTCTCTAATAATTCCTTACTTGGATTCCATCATATCATCTTTAGAAGTTAGATTTTCTTCAGACAAATCGCCTGCATTTTCATTGACACATTTCCATCCGAGTAACATGAGAGATGCTTCATTGGAGGAATGGAAAGAAAGTACTTCATCTTGTGCAACATTTTACAATTTGGAAGCCATCAACGGGGAAAGGGAATTGTGGTTTAAAATGTGGAATGAGGTACAAGAAGCACCAGACATCATTGAAGTTTTAAAAAAGAGAGAATTGTTTTTCCCGGCCATTAGAAAGGCGCTACTGATATTGCTCTCACAGCCCTGCACAACAAGCACTATAGAGCGTTCATTCAGTTCTCTTCGCCGAATTAAAACATGGCTAAGAAGTACTATTGGTGAAAATAGATTAAATGGATTAGCCATGCTAAGCATTCACTGTGAATGGGTTTTAGTAAACAAGGAGCGATTAATGGAAGCAGTAATTCGAAAATTTGCAACTAATCCTCGCAAGCTATTGTTCAAGAATTAATTTCTTTTAATAAATGGTGTTCTTCCTTTTATTATTGTTATTAAAACATGGTTAAGAATAAGTATTGGTAAAAATAAGTTAAATGCTTAGCCATGCAAAGCATTCATCGTCAACGAGTTTTAGCAAAAAAGGAACAAGGAGCTGTAGTTAGAAAATTTGTAACTAATCCTTAAAAACTATTGTTTAAAAAAATTGTTTTAATAAATGTTATTCTTCCTTATGTTATTGTTTATTATATAGTATGGCACTATGGACCCTCCCCCCCCCCCCGCCATCAAAGAGATTGATTTTCGAAAACTGCCCCCCCTTCCGTTTTGAGCTGGATACGCCCATGAATTGTTATATATTTATTTACTTTCTACACTTTTTATGGAAGGTATAGTAGTACTCAGTTAGGTATTCACTGTTAACGGTCTTAGTTTTAATACAGCCACTGTTAGACAGGGGCGTATTTACGTGGTGGTAGGGGGGGGCGAACTGCACCCGATATATATGAATACCCTTATATGGGATAATAAATACCTCACATAAGGAGCAAAAATTAGGGTTTATAAAAGCTCAATACGTCCAGTAATATCCAAATGAATCAGTGACCAAGCCAGATACAGCAACAACTAAAAGAAAACGACAACAAACTGTAGAAATAACTATATTACGGAGGGTACTAGGAAAGGCAAGGTACGATAGGTTGCAAAACGATAGGGTCTAGTATAAGAGAAACGTGTAATGTAACAAATATTAATTCTTGGGTTGCGGAAAGATGAAGGATATGAAATGAACACATATCAAGAATAGATGACACAAGACTAATGAAAAAGGCAAGAGATAGCCAACCAAACACCAAGAGGAGCATTGGTCGGCCAAGGAAGAGGTGGAGTGACAGCATGTAGGACCGTTGTTATAGAACAGGACAGAGTCCTAACGAGGAAGTTGTTGTTAAAGGCGACTCCAAGTTCTTGTTAAGGCGATTACTATACTGAACTATATCATATAGAGAAATTTAAACTTTACTGTCTCTTTTAATGAAGAAAGTTGTGTTAGTGTTTATAATCACAAACAGAATTATCACTGTTGCACACCACTATAGAAAAATTATTCCGATTAGCGCTTTCAAGCTTCTCAGCTCATCGTCAGATCGGAATTCTTCGTCAGAATCAGAATCAGATCGTAATTCGTCAAAATCAGATCGGAATTCATCGTCAAAATCAGAAAATTTCGATCTGACGATGAGCTGAGAAGCTTGAAAGCGCTAATCGGAATAATTTTTCTATAGGGGTGTGCAACAGTGATAATTCTGTTTACAGTCTCTGTCAAAATCATTAGGCCACTGTTTAGGAAAAACAAAAATTCCCAGTTCCGGTTTTGTTTGTACAGTATATTTAGGTTTCACAGCAGTTAAATCGTGTTAAGATAGTATTTAAAAAAAAAAACTTATTTTGTGCCTATCATGTATGCTGGAAAAACTGTGAGTTGTTTCTTTGTTTTGTTTACATCCTGATACAATAGTTACGTATCACTGCAGTAAGTTATGAGATCTATGAATGTCAGCCTAACACATTAAATCGATGCCAACGTAATTAAGACCCGAACGTGTGTAGAGAGAATGACCGTTTTAATTGCCGGCAGGTAAGAGCTCTGTATCAGTTCATGTGCTATCAGTTACGTCTTAGCTTACGTCCGTATTTGTCTCTGTCCTATCAATTACGTTCTCGCTTCTCACATTTTATCTTGTTCCTTGCATCACGTAACGCGTCCTCTCAGATGTCTGACGTTTTTTTCCACTGTTAGCCAATTATATCACGTTAGGCTCAGCTGTTATGTCACGCGTCTATTTATCCGCTATTTTCTCTGCACTTCATCATTATCATCTGTTCAAGGATTAGCTAGCAGCATCCTTCTGCCCCGGTCTCAAGTTTCACGACATGTACCTGGATTCTATATTCCTCCTCCCCCCTCCTCCTCCTCCTCATCCTAATCATTATCACATCCTCGTCGTCGTCCTTCTTCTTCTCCTCTTTCTTCTTCTTCTTGTAAAGCGCTACAGACCTGCGGAGACCTCGACTTCCTCCACTACTCGCCTCTATTGACTTCTTCCTGCCAGGCCTGCGTCTTCAATTTCGTCTTTCCAAACCTGCTTCCGGCTTCTACAGCCATCGCCTTCTCTGTCCTCCTACCCGCCTCACTCGTTCCACTTCACTATAGAGAATTTTCTTTATTGCCCGTCTCGACCTGTTCTTCTACATGTCCTAACCAGCCAAACTTCTAGAATTATATTTAATCGCACTATAACTCCTACTTCGAGAATAACATCGAACTCACTGTTGACCTTCATCTCTCAGTTTCTTCTTCATTTACAGGTCCGTAAAATTTCTTTATTATTTTCAGTTCGAAAATGTCAAAGTTGGAGATATCTGCTGTTGTAAGAGTTCAAGCTTCTGCTTCACACTGGCCTGATCTGAGCTTCATTTTAGAACGTTGGGAGACTGTTCAGGATATGAAGGCACTTTTATTTGTATGACGTGGTCGGTTTCAGTATACCTCTTGTGGATTTCTTCTGACAGCTGGTCACTGTTATTTAGAGCTGTCGGTTTCTAATGTGTTTCTGCTTCAAATGTATAACCCCGATTGTTTTTACAATTTTGACTACCACAATATGTGGGACACCACAATTTTGACTATCACAATTTTAAACATATATATTGGACAATCCATAGAACCTTAAAATATAAAACTAGGAAAGACAATAAGCTTAAGTTTTATAAGAGTGTTGCTGCACTGGTGGCCATGTATGGGAGTGAGTCATATGTGAGAGAGACAGAGGGAAGGTTACATCAGCAGACATGAAATTTCTCAGGTTGTTCAAAGGGTGCACGTTACAAGACAGAATAAGTAAAGTACAGATAAGGCGAGATGTTCTTCTGCCGCTTAACCGAATTCAAAAATCTCTTATTGCAAACCATTCTCACTTTCTTGAACGAACACCACATTATCAGCGAAGAGCAATACATTAATTATCGTATTCCTGTAACAATAAATTAGGTAAAGATTATCACGTCACGCGATTGATCAATAAGGCAGTGGTGGCTGTGTATGTAATTCAAAGGAGAACGATCTGTCAACTTCTAGACAGGTGTCAGTCCCAAGAAGTAATGAGACAGTGAATCGTTTTAATTGCTTGGAACTGTTGTTACGTATGAAAGAAAGTGGTGTATAAAGCAAGATCTGTAAACATCAATGACATGTGAAGGTATTGAGTAGAACGCTTACGCGGCGGGATAGAAATTGTAAATTTTACAAAACTATTGTCCCGTTTCAACAACGCCAGTTTGAATACGGTTAGTAAAACTTTCGTTAATACGACTGTGCTACCATGATAATGTCAATTTTGCTTCAGATAGGCTGAAAAATTAAAATAAACTTGTAAACTATCTGTAAGGTGGCGGTCCTGTTTCATGATTTTCTATTTCTTAAGTGTGTTTGTATATTTTTTATTTCATTTTAGTTTTTATTTGTTGTATTCCTGTTATCGAGATATTCCCGTGTAACCTCAATGCTTCGAGAATTTTGAGAGCAACTTTCTCTTTGAAAGTCTATGACGTTTTATAAATTTTGACTCACACAAATTATGAGTACCGGTAGACCTATTTCTGTTACGGGTGACATTTGTTTTTCGACTTCGTTTGGGTAATTGTTTAATACCAATATTTCTTCCTTCCTTTTCCTGGCGTTACAACCCAGCGTAGGTTTCAGCCTGCTCAATGACTTTCTTCCATTCCGCTCCCTCATTACACATCCATCTCCATCCCCTCACGTTCACAATCATCCTCCACGACATCCAACCATCTCTTTATGGGTCTGACTCTAATTCTTCTTCTTACCGGTCTCTCATCTGCAGGTCTCTTAGTCATCCTTCTGTCATCAATTCCGTGGTTCAGCCACTGAAGCCTCCTACTCTTAATAAACCGAACTATTTCGCCACTCTGAATCAGTTGGTCCAGTTCATGGTTCATTCGAATCCTCCAATAGCCATCTTCAGTCTGTAGAGGTCTAAAGATTTTTCGCAAGACTTTTCTTTCAAATATTCTTAGGTGGTGCTCGTATGTGCTGGTTAATGTCCAGGCTTCGCATCCGTATGTTACTGCCGGTCGTATAAGTCTATTGTATATAGTCAGCTTAAGTTGTTTGCTTAACATCCTGAATTTGAAAAGCTTTTCATAGGAGTAATAACACCTGTTGCCACGTACGATGCGGGACTTTATTTCATTGCTGCAAGAGTTGTTCTGAGTAATTTGTGGACCTAAGTAAGAAAATTGGTGGACATGTTCAAATGTGTAATTGCCAGCTGATAGATATGCCTGGTTGTTTATGACGTCCCGTTTAAGTTCTATGTACATGTCTTGGCTTCATTTATCTAGTGTTAGTAGATTTTCCTCTAGCCCTCTTTTATGTCTGCTGACAATAGAAATAAAAGCTATGTCATCAGCATAAGCCCAAACTTGTGTGGTTTTCATCCTGGTGTGTCCAAAAACATCTAGTTTTCCAATAACTGCCTCCAGAATTAGGTTAAACCTAATTAGGTTACTTCCTGATTTGGAATGGCATAAGATTCTTTCACCCATTCTGAACCATAATGAGACAGCACAAACTGCATGTATCAGTTTCCATTATTCCCATTATTTTTATGGAAGTAGGCCTATAAATAACCACCACTAAATATAGTTTATCTGAATTGTGTCTTCGTAAAGCTCAGTTTGTTACATAAACAACTACAGGGTAGGAACTGACATTTTTCCAAGCAAGGAGATTACAGGGTTTCTTGGTAAAATCAACATTTGTTGTCAGTGCATCTCATTGTCGCACGCCCTAGCAATACCAAAAGTAGTGGTTAACTCTCCATTAACTCTTACTGCAGCTTTGGAACCAGCCAAAGTCAGTACCAATATTATTTAAGTGTAAAATATTTCTCAGGGACGGGCTACTGAAACATCGTCGCGGACCGCACTGTGAGACTCATAGGTTTAGGACAAAGTTTCCTGGTTTCCTGTTCTCGCTTAACTATACTATCCAGACAGCGTGGAGCGAACGCTGCTCTACTGTGCTGGCGTAACGGTCTGCAAATAGTTTTGGTATTGTCGTCTCTCCCCAGTCAGTTTCATACTCTTGTCTGTACTTTTTGGTCTCTGCTCGCTTCGTTTCTTTCGTAACTTGGTGTCAGACACAATCAAAGACTACAATCATAAATCTTTTATTGCTTTGTTTTTATATGAGCACGTTTTGTTACAGTTTTACTTTTTACTGCGGCATCTCAACGTTTCTACTAGAAACACGCTCAGTCTCAGAGAACAATGCTTTTCTCGTTACAATACGGGTGATGTTAACAATTTTCTGGCGTATTTTAGAGACGTCAATGCATTTTCATTAGCACTCGTTTTACCAACTTTCCTCTCTACTTCTTCTCTTAGTCTTCAGCACTACAGTCCAACGTGAGCCCTGGCTTCCAACACCAATCTTCTCCAATGCCTCCTAGCCTTCTATCCATTGCCAACTCAGCGTAACCCCTCGCATCCATTCTTCTTAGAACTTTCAGCACATCATCCAACCACTTATCCTACGTTGGCCAATCTTTCTGCTTTTATAGACTTGCGCCCTCAGGATTTCCTTTGGCATACTTTTATCATCCATCCGCTTTAGATGACCTAGCCATTGTATTCTCTGAGCCTTTACGAATCTTACAATGTCCTCATGCTTCAATAGCTCATATATCTCATGGTTAATTCTTATTTCCCATCCATCATCTTCTTTAACCGGGCCATAAACGCGTCGTAGAAACCTTCTTAGTGTTTTGTTCCTTTTTTGTTAATGTCCATGTTGTCCTCCTCCTCCTCCTCTTCCTCCTCTGGCGCTACAGCCCGAAGTCGAGCCTTGGCCTCCTCTGTCCTGACCCTCCACCTCTCTATCAGTAGCAAAGGACTTTCATTCTCGTACACCCAACATCTCCCTTACATCCACAGCGACAGCATCTTCCCATCTTTTTCTTGAACGGCCTTTTGGTCTTTTGCCATCCATAAAGACTCGTTTAGGTGTTCGTTTGTCGTCCATTCTTACGACATGGCCAGGCCATTGCAGCCTCCTCAGTTTTATGTACACTTCTATCGTTGGTTCGTTGAAGTGACAATATAACTCATCCTACCGTATCATTTTGCCGTATTCTCCGTATATATGGGGCTCAGGATCCGTCTCAGGAGCTTCCTTTCAGGCGTTCAATTGTTCTTTGTGTTAACATCCAGGTTTCACTGCCAGTTTTGTATACGCACATATTTGTCTGCCTATGAACAACTCTTGACTTAAATGTGGTGATTAGCGTGAAGTAGGCCTTATTGGCTAGAGTTATCCTTCTCTTTATCTCTGCCTCATCGGTTCTATCTTCAGATATCGTCGCTCCTAGGTATGTGAAACCTCTGACTGCTTCTATACAGTCTTCTTCTTTAATCAAATTTCGCCTGGGTCTGGTAGACTTTGTCTGACTTATCATTTTAATTTTATCCACATTTATTGATAGTCCTACCTCTTTTGTGCTTACTTTCAGGTTTAAGTATATCTCCCTTGCAGCCGCACTTGATCGGGTTATGATGGCTATATCGTCAGCATAAACTGCTACTTGTACTGACTTACAATAAAGTACTCCTGAGCGATCTACACTCATACACTCATTTTTCTTATGGTATATTCTAGAGGCAGGTTAAAGAGGAGAGGGGTCAGCGCGTCGCCCTGTTTTATACCCTGAGTGAGCTCAAATGGTTCGGTGAGTTTATTTTGTACTCTAACATATGCGAGTGTTTCTGTCAGACTAATTTTTTTTAGACTGGCCAGTTTTGTTGGTATTCCAAATCCTAGCATTATATCATATAATTGTGCCTCTCATACGCCTGACGGAAGTATACGTACACATCCCTGTCAAACTCGCAGCACTTATCCCACGATTTGTTTGACTGTGAATAGTTGGTCCGTTGTTGATATCCCTGACTGGTATTCTCCGACAGCTGTTTCTGCCAGCGGCATTAATCTTTTTATTAGTCCAGCGGAAACGTTAACTTTAAACGTGTTGTCTGCAGGCTGTTGACTAGTAGACTTACGGCTAAACAATTTGTATGCTCTTCAAGCCGTTTCACATTTTTTTCGCTGAACATCACAATGGTTTCACTGACAGAGGGCAGGTCCAGGCCGCTACAGTTGGCCTTATTGCTGTCGAACCACGGTGCTTTGCTTATGGGGCGCAGCACCTTGGTCTGAAACTTTTCCATTACAGCGATGATGGATTTAGATGCAGTTCCCCAAACCTGTAATCCGTATGTCCACACAGGCTTGAAGACAGTGTTGTACACCAACAGCTTATTTCGCATTGACAGTAGTGATTTTCTGCCCAGGAGCCAATAATGTTTGCGAAACTGGTGTCCAGTTGTTTTCTCTTTATCCAAATGTGGTTGCGCCATGTAAGCTGTTTGTCTAGGTGGATGCCCGGGATAGCCTTGTTATTTAATCTCAGATTTGGTGTTGTTCAGTGAAGGCGATGTGTGCTGACTTGGTTTCATTTAATTGTATTCTCCACTTTTTTGCCCATTTTTCAATCTCATGTAGCGAACTCTGTGGTAAAATGGTCGCTTCCACTGGTTGTTTGTTTACAGCGAGGATCGCAGTATCGTCAAAGTACGTAATGACGATAAGAAATAGTTAAGCGTAAACCAATACTCGGGTGCATACGGGGCAGTTTGTATTTGTTTAATATACTACAAGACGTATTGTGAAAGCGCCGGCCACAGGCACAACGACGTTTACAGTTGTTTTGTTTCTGTTTGATCAATTTAAGGTAATGGCCGCGAGTAACGGTCTGCAGTGACATGGTCCTACTACAGTGTTCACTCATCATACAGTAAGCATAGCAGTAGTACTAGGTACTCGTCATGCACTGAATACCGGCCGTGTCGTGTTGGACATAAGTACTGTACCTTAGTACTGGATGTACCGTACTGTCTTTGTAATTTGGACAGTGTTGCCGAAACGGGGGAAAATTTCCCCAAACGGTAGACAGATTAGCGTAGAGTAGACATTTTTATTTCCGTAGTACAGACACAAATACAACAAAAACTGACAATCATTTTCAATGATTACATTTAGTATAAACTAGACTACCAACTGTTGTTACATTTAAATAAATTATATTCGAGTAGGCCTACGATAAATGTTCTACAGATAGGTACCTCCTTAGTAAAGCTGTATGGAGGTTACCTTGTAGCTTTAGCAAAGGTGTCAGCTGCTCAAGCAAAACAAAATAATTTAAACACCAATAAAATATCTAACTAAATTAAAAATTCTTAATATAGTAAATTAAAGTACCCACTACAGTTATTTTCAATTTCCTTATAAAACCTTTAGAAAATTGAATTGTATTTAAAAGTAAACTGTAAGCACTTTTACCAAATTTATGTTGTTATCATCACCATCATTATCACCACTCCAAGGACTAGGCCTTAGACCTGTTTCGGAACCCATCTCTTCCTCGGTCTACCGACATCTCTCTTCCCAGTAGGGTGATAACCCAAGGCAGGCACAGATAGACGGATATCAGACATGCGATTCAAGTGTCAATCTTCTTCTGTGGTCTTCAATCTTCTGGTGTAATGATACAATACTTGTATCGCGTCTAATATCCTCGTTCCTTCTCCGATCCAAGAGAGAACAACTTTGCGACCCTCTTAGAAATTTCATTTCAGCTGCCTGAATCATCTGCACGTCCCTTTTACCAAGAGTCCGTGTCTCATTAGCATATAGGAATGTGGGGATAGCCACAGTTTTATAAAATTTCATTCGGGTATGCTTCCGTGTTTTATTTTTCAGGTACCTATGAATCGTTCCACAGATGCGTCTACAGATTCTATGAATGGGTCTACAGATGCGTCGAAACCAAAGTTCCTGGTCCTCCAGGTTGGGAGTTTTACAGCAGGCCAGTAACCTGCTTAAGTAAAAATATATGTACTTACAAAACTCATACGAGCCTCGGAAATCGGATGGGAAATACGGCAAAGAGACCTAAGCTTACCAAAATTTATGTTAATAAATAATAATTATAACTTAGAAAAAACTTATACAAACATTTTAAAAAAGTCTACCTAAAAGAAACTCGACATTATCAAAAGACAGCAACCAGTTTCTCACATATTTAAAAAACGTAAATAAATTATATAAGTAATACAATTTGGAAGTTTATTATAAAGGTTGGGTGCACAGAATACAAATGCTCTTTTAAAAGCTTCATTCGTTGCCCGTGGAACTGCTACACGATTATGAGAGTGCAATCTTACTGAATAAACTTTAAAGCTCGATAAATAAAAATATATAATAATGGAAGAATGCTCGGACTCCTGAATAGTGACAAGGATAGGTCATAATTGTAATTATCTTCATTTATGCGACTGCTATATTAGACTAATAGTTGGAAAATACGTACCTCCCCAATAAGAAAATACCATACTGTAATTTAGAATGAATGATAGAATGATAGACTACTTTTAGAATAAAAAGAGGGGTAAGAATGTTTTAAAAAGCAAACTTTTCTTAAAGTACATTTTAAGTATAAGCCATTTAAAAGTAGATAATGCTACGTTATAGATGCGTGAAACAATGTTTCAGAATCTGTCCATGATTGGCAGCTCTCATGTCCATGATTGGTAGCTCTCATGTCCATGATTGGCAGCTCTCATGTCCATGATTGGTAGCTCTCTTGTCCATGATTGGTAGCTCTTATAAAACCAAAGCAACGTTTCTGTTACTAAAATCTGTACCCGTCATCGGGTTAAGAAAAAATTGCATTTAACGCTTCATTACAAGCTAATTTGATATTTTCTAAACAAATCTCTCGCTTACACCATGCAGCTATCACCAGTAATAAAAAAGTTACTCGACGATCAACTTTTTCCCCTCAATACACTGTTGAAACACTGAGGCGAATGTAACAAAATACTTTTTTCTTAGCTTCAGCAACACACCAATGCAATTTAATGTTACCGTAGTCTAAAGGATACACAGACCTGCAAGCACAGAAAACATAATTTTATTTAAGTGTATGGCACCCGAGTAGGCCTACTGGCGAGTTGAGTTTCTAAACTAACTGAAACTCCTGTTTTGCTCAGTATAGCAATTTTAATTTCTTAATAGTTGTATTTGTAATTACACATTTTTGAAAGTATTTCAGAAGACGTAAACTAACATTATTTATAACGCATGACGGTATTTTATGATCATTTTGAAGTTAGTAATTATTATTACGGAACTGAGAAATTATGTCGATGTTGGCCACCAGTGTAATGGTAATGGTACCGCAGTCCGAGATGCGCATACTTTAACAGAAAGAAAACAAGTTGATGAGAATTGCACAATTCATGTCGGTGTATTTATGTATACGCATTCGGAGAAGTGAAAGGTAGGCCTATCAGTCAAATTGGCAAACGCTGAGAAACGGAGAAAAAGTGTAAGGAGCAAGCGGTCACTATAGCTCGCTTACACAATTTCAGAAGCAAATTAGACGTATACGGCATACTTCTGCTTATCTTTACCGCGTCCTGACGCCACCGTGCGAAGACATCGAGAATGGGACATTATACTACGAGCATTATTATGTATTTAATTCTTGTTAACGATAAACAGAAAATAATTTTTTTTGAATTCGCAAATTGGATAATCCAGATTCTCCTGCTTATATCTAATAATCACGCGAGCGCGCGCACACACGCACACACGCACACACACAGGATATAATAAATTTACACGACCTTGAAACCTAACTGTCGATGGCACGTGGGGTGTATTTACGAGTGGGGGGGACGAACGGGACCGGACCCCCCCAGAGGGTCGAAAAAGTTGACGAATTTTCTTAATCTCTTAATTTTTAATCTGTTTTTACAATTTTTTTCCAGCTGTGTACGCTAATATACGTAGCAGTAATGCTTTTAACCCTATACAAACAGGTTTATTACACCGCATCAGGGTATACGTTTGAAATATGACAGTTAGGAAAGTCAATTCAGTCAATAAGTATCTTGTAAACAATGTTTTCTGTAACGAGTATTTTTATTGTGTTATTACTGTTTACAATAATGGGACCATTTTCAGCCACTTTAAAAACAGTAACGTTGACTAGTCTTAACTTGTTTGCTTTTTCTTTTGTATGAAGCCGACCCGACCCCCCCCCCCCAAGCCAAATTCTAGGTACGCCAATGAATAGAACATTATACTACGAACATTATTATGTATTTACTTCCTGTTAAAGCTAAACAGAAAATAATTTTCTTGAATTCGCAAATTGGATACTACGGATTCTTCTGTTTGTAGCTAATAATGTCTCTCTCACTCTCTCTCTCTCTCTCTCTCTCTCTCTCTCTCTCTCTCTCTCTCTCTCTCTCTCTCGTACGATCTTTACACTGGTAGTTGACACCAGAGTGCAAATGTTAACCGAACCGAAATGATAGTTTGCAGGGACAAAATGATGTGCCCTCACACCTGAGTGTGAACTGACGCAATGATGAAATCGCACGAAGCGGTGTGTCACTTCAGCATGACATCAGGTAGAAACGAGCCTGTGTAGGAGTCAGCTCAGTTCAGTCCTTCACACTGACAAACTAGTGAAAAGAGCAGTTTAAAATAAGTTTCTTCGTCCATCGTTAAATAATTGTGACACCAGTCTTTAAGATGTAGCTTTAGCTCCGTCAAAACATTTATGCGTGAATATTTTTCTCGTTTTGAAAGCCAGTCTTTAGCCGACAGTTTTTGTTTATTACTTCCATGTTCCTTAAGGAAATGGAAGTATGGTGATGGCAAAAAAAATCGTATTCGAGATTAATGGAGATTCTGATTGTAATACACTCAAAACATGAAAAATATCGGTATGGAGAACCATACATGACTTCCAAGTTCTAATATTTATATTTAAAATTATTTTCGAAATGAAATATTACTATAGAAACTACTTCTTTCTACTTACTGCTTCAGCCTTAACCACAGTACTGTGGTCACTAACGTATACCACCTCACGTTATCGCACTCGATTTTCACTGATGATGGACGTCGATGGCATTGCCGAAACGTCTGGTTTTGTAGAAAACATTGGACTACGGCCAAACATCCCGGGAAGGAATTTTAACAAAAACTACTTCTTTGTTGCCGATAACGTTGTACAATATACATATATAAAAAAATGCATAAAATTAATGGCTTGTATAAGTTAATGATTGATCTCCATTAAGTAGTGCTCAAGTTTCCAAAGTTTTAATATTATGATGTCCGTAATTAAAACATCAGAGCAGGTTTAGTGTGTATGAGGGTACACCGTGGACAAAAATTTTCAACATTTCCTATTGAGCGTTGCTACAGTGTTCCTAGTTGCAGCGTTCCTATCAAGCTGGGAATCTACAGTGTATGTTTCACAGAACAAACACGCAAAAAAGAAGGAGCGCTCCGAAGTCACTCATGGACCCTCAGCATCTTGCAGAGGGTTCATTCCCTAAAGACGAAAAGTCTGTCTATGAATCGTTCCTCTGCAAACACGTGCAGTTACACTGCCCAGCGATCCACAGGAAGCAAATCGCTATCCACGCTGGACACATTTTCGGCTTGCACGCGTTATGTTGGTATGGGTTTCGGCACTTACCATTTAAAAAGCGTGCAAATGTAAGAAAATAAACATGAGTGAGGCCAGAAATAACGCGAATTTTGTGTGTGTGTGGTCTTCCCTGCCTTTATATTGCGGTAGTCATAATAATAAATATCGGTATGGAGAACCATACATGACTTCCATGTTCTAAGATTTATATTTAAAATCATATTCGAAATGAAATATTACCATAGAAACTACTTCTTTCTACTTATTGCTTCAGCCTTAACCACGGTACTGTGGTCACTAACGTATACCACCTGACGTTTTCACACTCGATTTTCACCGGTGATGGCAGTCGATGGCACTGCCGAAAAGTCTGGTTTTGCAGAAAACATTGCACTACGGCTAAACAGCCCGGGAAGGAATTTTAACAAAAAACTACTTCTTTGTTGCCGATAACGTAGTACACATATAAAAAATTCTCCCCTCCCCAATCAACTATAATTTTCATTAATAGAAAATTACCCCCACCACTTTCACATAACCTCTTCATTTATAGATATTTCATCTACGTTTCTACAGTGGATTTATATGAGCTTCTTATTAGGATACATTATTTATCAAAATTAACTACTTTACTCTTCTTAAAACATAAAACGTTGCAGGTAAACTACCCCTTTCTCTTAACCGATCTTCACCAAAATCAACAGACCTTCAGTCCTCTACAATTCAGGGATGCATGCAAAAAAATATTTGATTCTGTTTGAATGTGCGACAGTTATCGTTCGTCATATAAACAATTACCCTTGTTAAAACATAAAACGTTGCAGGTAAACTACCCCTCTCCCTTAACCGATCTTCACCAAAAACAACCGATCTTGCGAACTCTACAATTCAGGGGTGTATGCAGAACATTATTTGATTCTGTTTGAATTTGCGGCAGTTATCTTTCGCAAAAAAAATTACCCTTCTTAAAACATAAAATGTTGCTGGTAAACTACCCCTTTCCCATAACCGATCTTCAACAAAATCAACAGACCTTGAGTTCTCTTAAATCACAAAGGTATGCAAAAACGTAGTCGATTCTGTTTGAATTTGCGGCAGTTATCGTTCGTCATATAAAAAATTACCCTTGTTAAAACATAAAATGTTGCTGGTAAACTACCCCTTTCCCTTAACCGATCTTCACCAACACCAACAGGACTTGAGAACTCTACAATTCAGGGCTGTATGCAAAACAATATTTGATTCTGTTTGAATTTGTGGCTGTTATCGTTTGCCATAGAAAAAATTACCCCCGATAAAAAAATGTTGCAGGTTAACTACCCCTTCCCCTTAACCGATCTTCACCAAAACCAATAGATCTTGAGAAATCTATAATTCAGGGCTGTATGCAAAAGAGTAGTTGATTCTGTTTGAATTTGCGGCTGTTATCGTTTGCCATAGAAAAAAAATTACACTTTTAAAAAAAAAAACCGTTGCATGTAAACTACCCCTTTCCCTTAACCGAGCTTCATCAAAATCAACAGGTCTTGAGTACTCTACAAATCAGATCTACATGCAAAAAATTATTTGAATCTGTTTGAATTTGCGACTCTTATCGTTTGACATAAAAAATACCCTTTTAAAACATAAAACGTTGCAGGTAAACTACCCCTTTTCCTTAACCGATCTTCACCTAAAACCATAGATCTTGAGTACTCTACAGATCAGGGCTGTATGCAAAACATTATTTGATTCTGTCTGAATTTGCGGCTCTTATCGTTTGCCATAGAAAATACCCTTTTAAAACATAAAGCGTAGCCGGTAAACTACCCCATTCCCTTAACTGATCTTCACCAAAATCAACAGGTTTTGAGAACTCTACAATTTAGGGCTGTATGCAAATAAACATTTGATTATGTTTGAATTTGCGGCTGTTATCGTTTGCCATATAAAATACCCTTGTTAAAACATAAAACGTTGCAGGTAAACTACCCCTTTCCCTTAACCGATATTTACCAAAAACAACAGGTCTTGAGAACACTACAATTCAGGGCTGTATGCAAAAGAGTAGTTGATTCTGTTTGAATTTGCGGCTGTTATCGTTTGCCATAGAAAACAATTACCCTTGATTAAAAAAAAAACGTTGCTCGTAAACTACCCCTTTCCCTCAACCGATCTTCACCAAAAACAATAGGTCGTGAGTATTCTACAAATCAGAGCTATATGCAAAAAATGATTTGATTCGGTTTGAATTTGCGGCTGTTATCGTATGCCATAAAAGAAAATCTACACACACACACACACACACACACACACACACACACACACACACACACACACACACACACACACACACACACACACACACACACACACACACACACACACACACACACACACACACACACACACACACACACACACACACACACACACACACACACACACACACACACACACACACACACAGAGACACTTTTCGAAAAAAAAACTTTTTTTCATGTTGTGAGTGTAGTACAATCAGAATCTGCAATAATCTGGAACACGATTTTTTTTGGCATCACCATACTTCCATTTCCTTAAGGAACATGGAAGAAAAATGGAAACGTAAACATTACATAACTGAGATATGCTTGCCTGCCACGAACGATATATTATTTTATACATGTATATTAACTCATACATAATTTACATTAAAATGAAAAAATTATAATTTTATTGCCTGGCAACAAAATTATTTTATTTTTAACAATTACCATTGTTTCAAAAAGTTTAAATGAATTTACAAGTACTTTACTGTTGTTAAAACGTAAAAGGTTGCAGGTAAACTACCCCTTCCCCTTAACCGATCTTCACCAAAAACAATAGGTCTTGAGTACTCTACAAATCAGGACTGTATGCAAAAAATTATTTGATTCTGTTTGAATTTGCGGCTGTTATCGTTTGTCATAGAAAATACCCTTGTTAAAAAAACGTTCTTGTAAACTACCCCTTCCCCTTAACCGATCTTCACCAAAAACAATAGGTCTTGAGAACTCTACAATTTAGGGCTGTATGTAAATAATCTTTTGATTCTGTTTGAATTTGCGGCTGATATCGTTTGCCATAGAAAATACTCTTGTTAAAACATAAAACGCTGCAGGTAAACTACCCCTTTCCCTTAACCGATCTTCACCAAAAACAAAAGGTCTTGAGTACTCTACAAATCAGGGCTGTATGCAAAAAATTATTTGATTCTGTTTGAATATGCGGCTGTTATCGTTTGCCATAGAAAAAAATCTATAGACGATAGACAGATAGACACACGGACACTTTTCGAAAAACGACTTTTTTCATGTTTTGAGTGCAGTACAATCAGAATCTGCAATAATCTCGAACACGATTTTTTTTGCCATCACCATACTTCCATTTCCTTAAGGAACATGGAAGTAAAAGTCGTTTTTCGAAAAGTGTCCGTGTGTGTGTCTGTGTGTCTATCTGTCTATGTGTAGATTTGTTTTCTATGGCAAACGATAACTGCCGCAAATTCAAACAGAATCAAATAATTTTTTGCATGCAGCCCTGATTTGTAGAGTACTCAAGACCTATTGTTTTTGGTGAAGATCGGTTAAGGGAAAGGGGTAGTTTACCGGCAACGGTTTTTTTTTAATCAAGGGTAATTTTTTTCTATGTCAAACGATAACAGCCGCAAATTTAAACAGAATCTACTACTCTTTTGCATACAGTCCTGAATTGTAGAGTTCTCAAGACCTGTTGTTTTTTGGTGAAGATCGGTTAAGGGAAAGGGGTAGTTTACCTGCTACGTTTTATGTTTTAAAAAGGGTATTTTTTATGGCAAACGACAACAGCCGCAAATTCAAACAGAATCAAATAAGTTTTTGCATACAGCCCTGATTTGTAGAGTACTCAAGACCTATTGTTTTCGGAGAAGATCGGTTAAGGGAAAGAGGTAGTTTACCGGCAGCGTTTTTTTATCAAGGGTAATTTTTTTTTAGCAAACGGTAACAGCCGCAAATTCCAACAGAATCAAATAATGTTTTGCATACTGCCCTGAATTGTAGAGTTCTCAAGACCTTTTGGTTTTGGTGAAGATTGGTTAAGGGAATAGGGTAGTTTACCTGAAACATTTTATGTTTTAACAAGGGTAATTTTTTCTATGACGAACGGTAACTGCCGCATATTCAAACAGAATCAAATAATTTTTTGCATACATCCCTAAATTGTAGTGATCTCAAAGCCTTTTGATTTTGGTGATGATCGGTTAAGGGGAAGGGGTAGTTTACCTGCAACCTTTTACGTTTTAACAACAGTAAAGTACTTGAAATTTCATTTAAACGTTTTCAAACAATGGTAATTGTTAAAAATAAAATAATTTTGTTGCCAGGCAATAAAATTATAATTTTTTCATTTTAATGTAAATCATGTATGAGAGAAAATATATCGTTCGTGGCAGTCAAGCATATCTCAATTATGTAATATTTACGTTTCCATTTTATTATTATGATTACTGCAATAAAAAGGAGGGAACACACACACACACACACACACACACACACACACACACACACACACACACACACACACACACACACACACACACACACACACACACACACACACACACACACACACACACACACACAAAATTCGCTTTATTTCTGGCCTCACTCTTGCTTATTTTCTTATATTTGCACACTTTTTAAATGGAAAGTGCCGAAACCCATACCAACATAACGCGTGCAAGCTGAAAAATTGTCCAGCGTGGATAGCGATTTGCTTCCTGTGGATCGCTGGGCAGTGTAACTGCACGTGTTTACAGAGGAACGATTCATAGACAGAATTTTTGTTTTTAGGGAATGAACCCTCTGCAAGATGCTGAGGGTCCATGAGTGACTTCGGAGCGCTCCTTCTTTTCGGCGTGTTTGTTCTGTGAAACATACACTGTAGATTCGCAGCTTTACTCTAAGCAACGCTCAATAGGAAATGTTGAACATTTTTGTCCACGGTGTACCCTCATACACACTAAACCTGCTCTGATGTTTTAATTACGGACATCCTAATATTAAAACTTTGGAAACTTGAGCACTACTTAATGGAGATCATACATTAACTTATACAAGCCATTAATTTTATGCATATTTTTTATATACATATTGTAACGTTACATAACCCAGTCCCAAAAATGATAACGTAATCACCCCACTATAAAGGTCAGAAATGGGTATAATATACCTAGCTCTAGATTACTTTGTATCACAAAACATTATAAACTATAATTAAGTGATATAAAGAGTACAAAGTGAGTTATAGTGTACCCAGTGAGAAAATAAGTGGTTTTAAAAGGAGCATCTCACAGACTTATGCTGTAGATGGAGAAACAATTGATTCTAATAGTAGACTATATTGCTACTGACCAATTATGTGTTTTGTGTGAATATTGTATAATTTGTATTGTGTAGGCCACAAAGATTTTGTACCTAGGTCTAATTTTATATTTAATAGAATAATTGTGTTTGAATATAAGATAACCCAGGGTTAAATATAAAAGGGTTAAATTTAAAATGGTTAAATATAAAATAATAATAAAAATAAAATAATACTGTATGAGTAAAATGACAGAAGAAAATAGTTTAGTGTAAGGATACTATAAGAAATTAATAAATAATAAATAAATACAATTAAAGGAAATAAAAATATTAAAGACCTATATATAAAGTTAAGAGGAAATAAAAGGAAAAACCTTATATAAATCAAATTGGATAATAAACCAAAGTTAAGAAGGATTATTTTTCTATAAATAAGAAATAAATTTATAATAATTAAAAACAGCCTATATACTCAAAAGTATATAGATGCACCAATAAAAAATGATATAAAAAAATTATTGGTTACTAACAGTAACCACCTAACAAGATATGAATTAATTGTTAAAACGATTGAAAACCGTTCGTTTGGAAAAAGTGGAATGCCATCAAAAATTTTATAAAACCTTATGAAAACTTTTGGAAACAGTGCTAAATTTAATAAAAATTAACTAGTAGTATCATCCACCTTATGTTAGAACTCCTTCAAGTATCAACTTTAACGTCCTTTATTCGATGAAAATTTGAAATAACCCAGCTACCAGATCAGGCCTAGTTGGACGGCACTTCGAGATTTTGGTGAGATTGTATCTTATGAAAATTTAACGAAATTACAAAACAACTATAACTCCAGCACTAGAAACAGCACCAGTCAAGTAAACACTTCGAGAAAGAGGTAAAATAAACTTTATTAATAATTGTTAACCAAGAAATCCTCATATCGAATCTTTGTGCAGTTCCAGTATTTAGTAACTGATTTCGTGTTTATAATAAAGACATAACATGTACTCTAGCGGATAAACCCGGAACTACATACTACGGAAAAACCAAAAAATAGAAATTTATTTTTTTCTTGTAAAGCGTAGTATATTATTATTCATTTCTGACCGTCTCATAACACAAAGAACTTACCCTTAACCCTGGGGAAATTAATAAATGAATTCTTTATTGTTTAATGTTTAATCAAGGATAAAAAAATAAAAAATCGTCATTTGACAGAAAAAATAGATTATAATATTTTTGTACTGGGAGAAGAGAAAATCAGGGTATTCCATAAATAAATACTCTGAATATTTTGTTATAAATAATAAAACGTGTGTTATTTCTTGTAGAGGGTAGTTGTTACAGAGTTTCAGGAAGCCAAGAAGAGGACGAACCGCCGGGAAGTATCACCGACAATTGGTGTTTGTTTAACCTAAAATTTGGAGACAGACGTCAAAATCAGCTGGTCTTATGAGCGGCGAATATAAAATAAGTAATTGTATACTCCGGGGATAATATCCTTGGTCCTCCTCTCTCTCCTAACTACGATTAAACAACTCCATTGATCTCTCACAAATCACACACACTCGATTTCAGTATTTTTGGTAAACATAAAATGTAACCGCTTTGGACATTAGCAAATATAATTCATAAGTGACGATCGCAAAGGTACTCTGACTGCTCCGAGACTTTCACGATAAAAACCCGCGACACGTTACAGAATGACGTACTAACGTGGGGCTTAATTAGGAAAGCCTAACAAATAAATGAAACTTACGGATACCAGCGGGACGTTACAAAGTGTACAACGTTATCGCCAACAAAGAAGTAGTTTTTGTTAAAATTCCTTCCCGGGATGTTTGGCCGTAGTCCAATGTTTTCTACAAAACCAGACGTTTTGGCAATGCCATCGACTTCCATCATCAGTGAAAATCGAGTGCGATAACGTGAGGTGGTATACGTTAGTGACCACAGTACTGTTGTTAAGGCTGAAGCAGTAAGTAGAAAGAAGTAGTTTCTATGGTAATATTTCATTTCGAAAATGATTTTAAATATAAATCTTAGAACATGGAAGTTATGTATGGTTCTCCATACCGATTTTTTTTCTTTCTTTCTACAAGTGTACAGGGCTACAGCACCCCACAGTAGCAATTCCTCTTGTGCTGACATGGGAGACTACAAAAATCAACTTTCGGCACAACATATGATTGCGACTACACGGCGAGTGCGTTCCAATACGCCGGCATACCGATGCGGTCATATGTAGGCAACGGGTTACTTCAGTCCGATGTGGTATACGAAAATGAACACACTGATGCGAAACACCGCATCATCTGCAAGGATTAAACCAAGGATGGTTTGTTCCGGTCTCAAACAGGCGAAGTCTAGAACTGGTCACTCCAGCGCTTCCTCGGACGTCCCACACCTCTCCGTCCCTTCGGCTTATGGTTCCATAGTTGTTTGGGGATGGGGGAGTCATCTATTCGGCAAAGATGTTCCCACCAATTCAGCCGATTCTGGCCAATCCTGTCGAGTATACTCATAATATTCAGTTCCTGCCGTATATATGTGTTCCTTCTATGTCACGGAGAGTATACCCTGCCACATGCCTGAGAAATCTCATTTTAGCCGCTTGGATGAGACTGGCTTGGTCTTTCGTTAAAGTCCAATTCCCAGACCCATAAAGAAGTGTGGGAAGAGCCATCACCTTGTAGAATTTTAGACGTGTTCCTTTACTTGCTGACTTAAGGGTTCGCCTAATGGTCCCGCACATAAGGTTGAACTTATGCAACTTATCCACAACGTCGTTGCTTGCATTATAAGACACACTGAAGCCCAGGTATTCAAAATTGCTAACTTCTTCCAGGACAGTACCATCTATAACAATTCTTGCCCGTGCGGTCACGAGAAGCCATCACCTTGGTCTTAAGCAGTAGCGTGACGTCCATGGAACCGCTGTTGCCGGTTGCAACAGTACTGGAAATAAGGGAAAGTAATATTAATTATGTTACAGAATAAATACTTTAGGTTATTGAATAATTTGAAATCCGAACAATATTAGTAGGGAAACTTGAAGAAAAACGTAGCATTGGTTTTGAACTGCTGGGCGCTTGCACTGTCTTATGTTGTCGGCTTAGACGTCGGCAATGTTTTACTACGTACGGTCATTGACCTCGTAGTAGTTGCCACTGTACAAACTGTGGATGGGGAGACACACTCGTCCGTCCAATGTGTTGCCGCTGTATAAACCGGCAAAACGCTCAGTTGGCAGCTATGTTCGTTTTCGGAACTGACGTGCAGCAGATACTACGTACCTATTTGTGTTTTTTCGTTTAGTCATGTGTTTCTCTGTTTGTCTTTATTATTTTTAATTCGATTATTTGTGTTCTGATTTATTCTGATAAGTCAGATCGCGTAGAACCGGGGCCCTGTTCTTCTCCCAGCGAATGATAGAAAATGCTCTAAAAAGAACACTTGGTACAAGAAAAAATTCTAATTCATTTTTAGGTTAAGTTTTACTCCTATCACAACCGACAACAGGTGTTATGTACCCACGCCACGCCAATGGTCGTAAGTATGGATATTTGTAAAGCAGAGTCTGCAGATTCGATTTAACAAGTGTATACCCATCTGCAACCTGTTTTCCGAGTCCGACATAATAACCTGATCGTCCGCAAACAACAAAGTTTCAATTGCAGAGTGGCCAATCACAGACATCTTGTATGTTCACTTTTTTACATTTTCACAGTGTGTTGGTATAGACACATGGGGCAGTAATATCTTTCACGTGACAGATAAGGAAAGCAATAAAGAACAGAGAGAGAGAGAGAGAGAGAGAGAGAGAGAGAGAGAGAGAGAGAGAGAGAGAGAGGTGTATATAGTGTCGTGTAGCTTGGCATGTGTGGGACACCGGTTTGCCTTGCCCAGTATGACCGATTCTCCACACCGCGGCTCCGCCGGTCACTGACATTTGCCAATTAGCCAGCCGCTCAATGTGTCCATCTCCGTTCCGTATCTCTGTTACTACGGGGAATTTTTTTTTAATCAGTTCAGCAGCATTATGTCAGTGGTCTCTTTTTGTGCGTTTTCCGAGAAGAGCCGTCCTTCGTCGTCGTCGTCGGTATAGCTATAAATAATAATAATATTAAAAAAGAAAAAAGAAAAAGAAGCAGCGGTCGCGTCTAGTTGTGAAACGGTACATTTTTGCGTTCCGCCGACGTCATCAGGTGAGACACGTGAGACACGCGATCTCTTGTGCTTGTCGTTAAGTTACACTGGACATATCCGCGCCGTAAATATCTAATTATGCGGCGATCGACATTACTGTAACACCAACGACCTTGAGGAAACGAGTGTTGAAATAGACAATACTTGCACGATAGGAGTTAGATAAAACAATGTTTGCGCTGGTAGGAAGAGGGAGAAGAGGACCAGACTGGAGGATTTTTCAAACAGGAGATTGTGGGTTCCTGTGAACCTGGCTTTTTCACATACTGTGTATATCAGTTTCTTCCATAAAATCTCATCGCAGTTATTATAGTTCCAATATAAGCAGATTTAGTAAGATTTAATGGTAGCATTTACAATGAAAATCAGTTTATTTAACTAAAATCGTCGTCTCTCTATTGACGTCATACTGAATATGTTTAAGGCTCCCTATTTTTCCCCTGTTCATATTTTCCTGCGTTATAAAATCATTAAAAGATATATCGGAATATTTTTAATTATACTGATACTTCAAAGCGTCCAGCTGGTCGAGCAAGTCTTAGGAGGGTAGGCGATTGAGGGAGGATGCTGAGAGTCTGATAAGGTTGCAGAGCGAGAGAGCAGCAACACAGGATTGACCAAATTGGCGGAAGTTCCTTCAGGAAGGGCGGAGCGCCGTGCTAGTGTTACTTGGCACCAGGGCCGGCCTAAGAGCAAAATGCTGTGTGTGCAAGAATGAGTTTTGGCGCCCCTTACAATGAAAATGGGTATAGAAAACCCTCCAAAAAATGGTATGGGTGCTCTATAACTGAAATTTGTCGGAACTTAATAACTGAAGTTGGCATTTTAAAGGGATTAAAAACACTATCTACAACTGTTCAGTTCTGTCAAAACAACGGAGCGGAGCGTTTGGAGCCAGTAGCCAGTCTCTTTACTGTACTTTCAAGCAACATTTTATTTGTTGAACAAAAGTTATTAACATATTCAAATGGCTAATTTGCATTCAAAATTACATAAAAATTTAAATTTTTACCATATTATTTTTTTATATTTTTTCTCATTTCGGCGCCCCTCCCAAAATTGCATGTGTGCGACCGCACACGTTGCACACGCCTTAGGCCGGCCCTGCTTGGCACAGCCGGTAAGACCAACTAATTATAGTTACAACACGTACGTGGGATATTTTATTTTTGTTGGTTTGGCAGCGCCAGTCAGCTACAGCCGTCTACTACAAATCGGCAGTCGGTCATTTTGTCTGCAGGACGTTGCGTAAAAGTTCTCCTCTCTGGTATATTGTGTATTATTGCAGTAGTTAATGTACAAGGGAATATATGATTGAGAAGGAGAGTTAAGAGTATTTATGGACAGAAGTTGCGTCATTGTAACGGGTGTCTTTGCACCCGTGGCATGATTGTAGCATCTGGGTCGACCCAAATGGCTGCCAGATGATAGACATATTGTTGCTTCAGTAGACAGGTGCCTAATACTGGACTGGACAACCGCCAACACGATCATTCGCTAGATGGCGGGGGGAAGAAGACTTTAGTATATGGCAGTGCCGCCGGAATCAATTCAGACGACGGTGTCGCCTGTCTCAAGGTAGCGAGGTAGAGAGCCTCCGTGCAGGTGACAGATGCATCGGCAGCAAGCAGCGTGGTCAGCGTGTGAGGAAGGAAGAAATTTACTCTGCGAGTTTTCAATGGTTATTCTGCGGCTGGGACAAGAAGTCACAGTCGAGGACATCTTTATAGTGGGTTCATTAAAGGAACAGAAGGGAGAAGATTAGAAACTATGAAGAGAATTCAGGAGGAGTGAATGGCGAACATACTACAGAAGCATGTATATTATGAGAAGCAAGAGAGTTAGACGAACCAGTGATGCTGATGATGATGACCTGGGGATGTGGGGAGTGATGGGCATGCCCGTCGCCCGCTGTTGCGCCGCGTCCCAAGATTCTTGTAGAGCTCCCGCCCTGGGGACCGAAATGCTTTGGATTACTAAATTTGGCCTAAATCTGGTAGGTAATCAATTAGACAAGTCTAATCGAGCGTGAGGGTTCGCCGACGCCGGGTGCAAGGGTTTTGATGGGTTTTCATCTTGGGGGTTATTAGGGGATTGCCCGAAAGCGGGCACAGTGATCGACACGTTTTTTGAGCGTCTCGGTCCTCGTTGAAAAAGGTAAGTTTTGGGAAGGTATTGAGAAAAGTAAAACTTCTGTGAGACCTAAGTAATCATGTACGCGTAATTGTGTTCTGAGGGTTCTCAGCTAACCCGTGCGCGTGTTTGTGCTTGGTGGAGGGTTAGCTAACTCCAAGAAACCTGCTGATGAATAAATTTGTAATACCTAGTCGGGGTCAGTTTATGGAGCCTCCAGTTGATAGGCGAGGCTGAAATATTTCTGGATGGTAGAAAACTGGTGCAAGTTGATGTCTTTAAACTAAACAGCTTGTGAGATGCACTGCATTATGTGGGAGATGGACCAGTGATAGAAAATGTAGAATTGCACAAGCAAGAGTAGATTTCTTTTGCTGTCCATAATCGTATCCCTGGAAATCAGGGAGAAATTTGTAAAAAGTTTCATATGGACCCAGAAACCTGGACTATGGGGAAATTCGAGAGGGGCAACCTTGAAGCTTTTGAAATGTGGTGCTGGAGGAGGACCCCATCTTGGACAGAAAGAGTGCCTAAAGATGAGGTTCTGAAGGCGGGTGAAAGTTGTGTTTGAAACCATGACGTGAAGGAGAAGCACCGCTACTCCATTCCAACTGGTTCGTCACCCTGAGCGAGGAACCTAGTGAGAGCGGAAGGCGCAAACAGGAGTATATAGATGAGACAAAAGGACAAAAGAGGTATGTGATGATTAAAAGACTGTCTATTATTATGGGATGGGAGACTAGCAACTCCACACGGGAAGAGACTATCTTCGGAAGAGAAAAAAGTGCAAGCCCACCACCTTCTGGATTGAAGAAGAAGAAGGGTTGATAGGAAGGGTTTTGGTATATATGATGAAGGAGATACAAGAAGCGAAGAAAACAGACAAAATAGAGGAGGAGGAGGAGGAGGAGGAGGAGGAGGAGGAGGAGGAGGAGGAGGAGGAGGAGGAGGAGGAGGAGGAGGAGGAGGAGGAGGAGGAGGAAGAAGAAGAAGAAGAAGAAGAAGAAGAAGAAGAAGAAGAAGAAGAAGAAGAAGAAGAAGAAGAAGAAGAAGATTGCAATAAATCGAAACTTTATGTTTTTAGCTTTTTGTAACAGTGAACACAACTAACTTATGTATTAACGTCAAAAGATTTAATCTTATGTTCAGCGACTTTGATTACATTATGTAAAGTAGAATGTTCGAATTTCACTGAAGTTTTTTATAATACAAGCAGGTTTTAAACATTCTGTCTTACCTGCCAGATTTTGATGTTATCACACCAAGATTCTAATTTGAATAAATACTTAAACTTTTACCAAAGGAAATGCAAAATAACGAATATTTTATAAAACCAGTGGTAACAGTTGTATTTTACTTAATGCGACTTTGAAGGGGAACATTCACGATACTTTCAAAGATAAAAACCAATACACCAATAATTTCAAGTTTATTAGTTTTCACTTGGCCTTTGCACTTTCCTCTCTGAAATACACACCGCCAACGGAGTGATCACGAATTTAACACGTTCGTGATTTAAAAAAATTGACTGACCATAAAACAACTTTTCATAAACAACTTTTCTGTAATAAATAAATAATAATAGTAATGAAGCGGTGAAGGGGAATGTTTAATTGGTCTCCATTCTCGTGGCTAAAAAATGTTCTCTTTTAATAGTAGTACCTTTACACCTGTCGTAGAGAAATTTGTTTTCTAATATTGCGTAACGTTATGCGCAATTTTCTGACGGCAGACTCGGATCTTTGCTAATCTTCTTGTAATATTATTTATGTCTTTACAAATTGAACCGTCCAGCTAATACCTAATAATCTTCAGTCGTTTTTGAAGGTTTAAATTGTGTCAAGGAATTTTTAACCACCTTGATAAGTTTTTTTCTTCAATAATTCGCACTTTTTGTATAAGCGAACGATTAAATATAATGTAATATTTAGTCTTCTTCTTCTTCTTAATCTTCTGCTGAGCAAGCATTAGACAAATAGCCTGCTATCCACCTGAGCATTCCACCTCTGTTTTGGTATTCCGAGTGATCACCGTCTCCCCAGTCAATGTCTATACATAATATTGACCATGCTTTCAGTGCTACTTCATTGTAAATGTTATTCTCATTTATTCCTATACTCTCTAATTTGGTCGCTTAAGCTGGCAATGTTATATAAGACACTTATCACACCGGTTGTTACTTAAAGAGGCGAGACTAGGACGCTAATAAAAAGGAACAAGAAACACTAAAAAGCTTTGAAAGAAAGATCAAAAAACATGTTTATGGCTCGGTTGAAAAAGATAATGAATGGAGAAACAGAAATAATCAGGACATCGATGAGCTATTGAATCACGAAGACATTGTAAGATTTACTAAGGCTCAGCTTATACAATGGTTAGGTCACCTAAGGCGGATGGATGATCAGCGTATGCCAAAGAAAATTCTGAAGGTGCAAGTCTATAAGAGCAGAAAAAGAGAGGCCGGCCTAGGTTGGATGATGTGCTAGAAGATCTCAGAAGAATGGACGTGAGATCCATTATTCAGTGTAGTTCACGACGCGCTGTTCGCGTTTGTCCGAAATAGTCTGTTTGTGTCTTTGATGTTTACTGATATTCGTGTAACCGAAACAACGACATTGCGCTGAAGAACATCGCAAAGCGGAGAAGATTGCGATGCCAGATTGCGCAGAAAGCGGTCAGTATATTTTTCATCGCTTTTAGAGTCAAACTATCTCAAACAGCCTGTAAAATTTCTCAGTAATTTGTTTTCCGATCATTTAGTTTTAGACTGTGTGAAAAACTGAAAGGAAAGTTAATGAGGTTATATTGTTTTTAAAGGTTAAAAAGTAAGTCTGCTGACTCCTAAAATGAAAGCCTCAATTTAAGGTTAAAGATCAAGAGCATGGAAATCCAGAGTGACTTTGGGAATACAGCTTAACAAATCAATTTGTACGGGTCCCCTGCTGTATGCGGATGACATAGTTCTTATTCAAGAAAATGAGGGTGATTTGAAAAGAGCTACGTTTCAATTTACAAGAAGTGGCAAGAGAGTACTCGCTGACAATTTCAGTAATAAAAACCAAAACCATGGCCTTTAAAGGTAAATATCCAGTGAGGACTTGGATAGTTATAAACAACAGCACTTTCGAACAAGTAAGCTGTTTCAGATATCTCGGCTGTGCAGTAAGCTATGAGTCTGAATACGATATAAGAGAGAAGATAAATAAATTTAGGAATATTTGTAGTACGATTCATAGAAATCTTAGAAATAAAACAAGACACAGGCACAAGGGTAAATACGAGTGAGAATATTTTATAAGACATATTTGATAAGGGTCTCGTAAATCTTATAAGACAATTGCAATACCCACATTGATTTACGCGAGTGAGGCGTGGGTGATGACAAAAAAAGGAAAGCGGCAAGATTCAGAGTGCTGAAATGCAGTTTCTTCAAAATACTTTAAATTATAGGCTACATTGCAAGATAGAATAAGGAATTAAGATATCAGAGCGGAACTCGAAGTTAAGGAGCTAAATGAAATTATTGCAATTTACAGAAGACAATGGTGGGATCATCTGCAAAGGATGACCGAGGATCGATTGCCGAAAGCGGCACTGAACTATAAACCCAGTGGTTGAAGAGACGTGGATCGTCCCAGAATGAGACGGTTGCCGGAGCAGGTTTATATAACCTAATCCTTGAAGAGGAGAAAAAAGGAAGAAGAAGAAGAAGAAGAAGAAGAAGAAGAAGAAGATCAAGAGTTTAAGGACACGGTGGAGTTGATGGAGTGAATACTTCTGACCAAATTCGTCGGTAACAATTGAATGTCTGTAAAACAATGCCCGGGGCTGTTATGTCCAACATTATTAAAATTATAGTTGCTATCATTAAGCTGGACCATGACAGCAACCACGTCAACATAACTCTATACAAAACTTAACAAATTGACAACAAGAACAAAAACGTACCTTTCGGCCTTCTTCAGTGTGACGGGAATGAGGTTGTAAGTCCGCGAGCGAGAGACTGAGACATTGAAGCACGGCCGACCAAACGCCTGTTTTCGTTATTGTTGCGAATTTGTTGAGTTTTGTATATAGTTTATGTTGACGGGGTGCTGTCATAGGCCAGATTTACGATAGCAACTATAATTTTAATAATGTTGGACAACGGCCGACAGTTTGTTTTACAGTCAAATACCGGCTACGTTACTGGCGTGAAAGCCTACGTCCTTGATTTAATGTCTGTTTGTACGGATTCAAACGATTTTATGGTAAATCACAAAATGATAAGTTTCGTCTACCGAATGAAGCTTACGGTGGCCGTGCAGGGAATGGAAAAGAACGCTTGGATAAATAAGTTGCGAGGTATGGAGAAGTATACCCAGAAGGAACGCACGGAGTTTAAATGAGGCCTAGGAGAATCTGATAATGTCGAAAACGAAACCCGAGGCGAAGAGCAAAGTGTCGTGCCTGCGTTCGGCGAAGCGTATTCGAGCAGAATGTAGTACAGAGTGGGGGGGGGGGGTTCTACGATCCTACTAATTTAGCGTCGTTTAGCTTTTATCTAATTTACATATTGTGTCCGTAACAGGTTAAATTTCACGAATTCTGGCGTTCGAAAACACTTTCTCCAAGATTTCACTACCGCATGTAAATTAGGAGAAATGTGAACGCAGAAATAATATGTTGTCATCGAATCTCAGTGCTCAGAATTCAAAACAAAACAAACCCATGACGTCTCTGTAGTTGCAACGGTTCCAAAAGTTTGGGCGTTTCTTTTGCCCTAAGGATGCGCTACTTGTCTCTAATAAGAAATGGCCCACTGATTTTATCGTTAACACTGTATAAAGTATAGGAGATACTAGTTACTTACCAGAATTTTTAATACTCTTTCGCTGATTTTAGGCATTTGTAATAGGATGCCGGTAAGTAAAAAAATATTTGGCAATCACTGTTCTCAGGAAGGTAACGCTCTTGGAAATGCTCTAAAGAAGGAAATTATTGTATAAAATAATTGTTCTTCATTAGCGTAACAATCGCATTTAGCTGTCCTTGGGCCGCTCAACCACTGTCACCCATGAATATCGGTCCTCAACAAGGGAGATGTTTATCCTCATCACTCTCCACCGACTCCTGGGCTATCCTTTAAGTCTCACTACACCAGGGGAACCCTTCTACAGCTTATCGTCAGTCCTGCTGTCTTCCATTCTCAGGGTATGCTCTAGTCACTTCAGTCTATCTATTTTAATGAAGGAGGTAACGCTGAGATCTGCGTATGCTACATACAGTACTTTATTTTTCCTCCGCTGCCGTATCTCATTTTCACAAGTTGGGCCTACAATCGTGCTAAGCACTTTTATTTCATATCTGTCAAGCAGCTCCATTGCCGATCTATAAAGGGTCCGGGTATCACAGCCATATGTTACGACTGGTCTAATTAATGTCTTGTATAACCTGAAGTTCGTTGATCGGCTTACTAACCTACTCTTAAGATTTTATACAAGGCGAAGTGTACTCTGTTTCGGCTGCAGTTCTTCTTCTTCTTGACTCCTTTCCTCAAAATCTTCACTGAAAATATAAACAAGGTATTGGAAACTAGAGCCTTCTTAAAAACAGCAATCACTAAACATGTAATGCCGCTGGTGTCGTACATGTCTCTACTTTTACACACCGTTATTTGTAAAAATAATTATCTTACCATCATCATCGTCATTTTCGTAGCACGGCACAGGCAATGTGCTGCCTGTTTCGCCTTTGAAAATCCATCTCTCCGCCTCAAGCCATCTGTTCCTGTGTCAACCCACACACCTGTGTCCTATAGGTTTGTATTTCCAGACCTGTTTGGCCAGTCTGGAATCTGACATTCCTTCTAGGTGTTCTTTCTACCGTTGTTTGTAAGCTTTTAATTACTTCCATGTTCCATAAGGAAATGGGAGTATGGTCATGGCGAAAAAAATCGTGTTCGAGATAAGGGCTGATTCTGATTGTACTACCCTCAAAACATGAACAAAAGTCATTTTTCGAAAAGTGTCTGTGTGTGTGTCTGTCTGCCTGTCTGTCTATTTGTGTGTCTGTGTGTAGAATTTTTTCTATGGAAAACGATAACAGCCGCAAATTCAAACAGAATCAAATAATTTTTTGCATACAGTCCTGAATTGTAGAGTACTCAAGGCTTATTGTTTTTGGTGAAGATCGGTTAAGGGAAAGGGGTAGTTTACCTGCAAGATTTTATTTTTAACAAGGGTAAATTTTTCTATGACGAACGATAACTGCCGCATATTCAAACAGAATCAAATAATTTTTTACATACATCCCTGAATTGTAGAGAACGCAAGGCCTTTTGATTTTGGTGAAGATCGGGTAAGGGAAAGGGGTAGTTTACCTGCAACCTTTTACGTTTTAACAAGAGTAAAGTACTTGAAAATTCATTTAAACTTTTTCAAACAATGGTAATTGTTAAAAATAAAATAATTTTGTTGCCAGGCAATAAAATTATAATTTTTTCATTTTAATTTAAATCATGTATGAGAGAAAATATATCGTTCGTGGCAGGCAAGCGTATCTCAATTATATAACGTTTACGTTTCCATTTTATTATTATGATTGCCGCAATAAAAAGGCAGCAAGACACACACACACACACACACACACACACACACACACACACACACACACACACACACACACACAATTCACGTTATTTCTGGCCTCACTCATGTTTATTTTCTTACATTTGCACGCTTTTTAAATGGAAAGTGCCGAAAAACAACACAACGCGTGCAAGCCGAAAAAGTGTCCAGCGTGAATAGCGATTTGCTTCCTGTTGATCGCTGGGCAGTGTAACTGCAAGTGTTTACAGAGGAACGGTTCATAGAGACTTTTCGTCTTTAGGGAATGAACCCTCTGCAAGATGCTCAGGGTCCATGAGTGACTTCGGAGCGCTCCTTTTCCGCGTGTTTGTTCTGTGAAACGTACACTGTAGATTCGCAGCTTTACTCTGAGCAACGCTCAATAGGGAATGTTGAAAATGTTTGTCCACGGTGTACCCTCATACACACTAAACCTGCTGTGATGTTTTAATTACGGACATCATAATATTAAAACTTTGGAAACTTGAGCACTACTTAATGGAGATCAAAACATTAACTTATACAAGCCATTAATTTTATGCATATATTTTTATATGTTTTATACGTTATCGGCAACAAAGAAGTAGTTTGTTGTTAAAATTCCTTCCCGGGCTGTTTTGCCGTGGTCCAATGTTTTATAAAAACCAGACGTTTCGGCAGTGCCATCGACTGCCATCATCAGTGAAAATAGAGTGCGCTAACGTGATACATTAGTGACCACATTACTGTGATTAAGGCTGAAGAAAGAAGTAGTTTCTATGGAAATATTGCATTATGAAAATGATTTTTAAATATAAATCTTAGAACATGGAAGTCATGTATGGTTCTCCGTACCAATTTTTTTTCATTCGAGTTAAAAACATTTAACTCAGTTCTTATGGCCTCATTCCTTATACGGTCAAGTTTAGAACACCTTTTAACTCCTCTTAAGAACGCCATTTCCGAGGTCTGTATTTTACTGTCTTGTTTCTTGGTTGTTGTCCATAATTTTCACCCATAGGACAATACAGGGACTGCTATAAGTTTGCAGAACTTTTATTTTGTATCTCGACAGACCTTGTTTCTAAAAATACAGTTTATTGTCCCACAGATCATCTGGAACTTGACCCAACTTAACAATTTTTTTCCAATTATCAGTAGTTTTGATTGGCACGATTTTTTGACTCTACACAACGTTTTCCGAGATCCAGCAGTTTATACAATCCGTTCTCAAAGAGCAGAAGTAACAGGTAGGCTTAATTATTTGTACCCGTACTCTCTGTCTGTCAGCTGGAAGCATTTGTTACGTACCGTTGACCGATGAAGTCACTTAATCAGGCACAAAACCGGCTGTTTGGGTTTTGCTTTCACAGCCAACTAATTTTCTTACGTAACTCTGTCAAATCTTTCTCGAGCAAGAGTAATGCAGCGCAAAGAGACAAGTCGAGTTCCTTTCGTCACGATCCGTTGGTTTCGATTTTTTTAATCCGAAAATCGGTGCTGCAGCGAAACACACTTTGTTTTGTGTCCGTTTGTTTTTATTACGTCTGCTCTCTTTGTTGGCGGCTCTTCGCGCTTGGTAACAAGGGCCTGTATTGATTAATTCATTACGAATTGTATTATTATTTTATCACTTTATTGTGAATACCTGGGCTACAGTGTGCCTTATAATGCATGCAACGACGTTGTGAATAAGTAGCATAAGTTCAACCTTATGTGCAGGACCATTAGGCGAACCCTTAAGTCAGCAAGTAAAGGAACACGCCTAAAATTCTACAAGGTGATGGCTCTTCCCACACTTCTTTATGGGTCTGAGAATTGGACTTTAGCGAAAGGCCAGGCCAGTCGCATCCAAGCGGCTGAGCGAGATTTCTCAGGCACTTGGCAGGGTATACTCTACATGATCACAGAAGAAACACAGATATACGGTAGGAACTGAATATTATGAGTATACTCGACAGGATCGCCCAGTATGGGCTGAATTGGTGGGAACACCTTTGCCGAATGGATGACCGCCGCATCCCCAAACAACTCTGGAACTATTTATAAGCCGAGGGGACGGAGAGGTGTGGGACGTCCGAGGAAGCGCTGGAGTGACCAGCTCTAATATTTTCCAATTTGAGACCGGAACAAACCGTTTTTGGTTTAATCCGTGAAAATGATGATGATGATGATGATTTTATCACTTAGTATTATTTATTCATTATTATTGAAATTTAGCGGCCAAGATTATTTAAGTTTTCTCTTTTCTGTTGTTAAACTGATTCCTTTGTTCTACAGTAACATGAAGGGAGTTTGTATTTTTGATTCTAATCCTCTTCTTCTTCTTTTAGTCTCCTGGTAATCAGGCGTTGACGATTTCCCCGGACATTTTCCCGAAACGTAAAAAACGAATGACTTTTTTACAGAATTTTTTTTTTATCGAATTGAATATCCCAAATATACATGTTCCCGAATTGGTAGCCATGGAAACGCTCAAATTCAATTTTCGAAAGTAAACAGTGACAAAATGTTTTATACCAACAAAATTGAAGTAGTAAATTAATATGTCGGTCATTTCAACCTCATTTCAATAAATATCTTGTGAACAATGTTTCAATAACTTGTATTTTTATTGTGTTATTACCCTTTCTGAGTGTTGAATTTCTGAGGATAAATGTTTGGAAGGTGGGGGGGGGGGACAAGACCGGCACTCCTCACAGAGAGTCGAATAAGTTGAAGAATTTCGTTAATCTCAATTTTTAGGCTGTTTTTATTATTTTTTCAGCTATTACACTAATATAGTAATAATTCTTTTTTAAATATACAAACAGGTTTATTACACAGCATTAGCGTATACGTTTGAAATTTGAAATACGGGAAAATCAGTTTAGTCAATAAGTATCTTGTAAACAATGTTTCAAAGACGCGTATTTTTATTGTGTTATTACCCTTTCTGATTGTAGAATTTCTGAGGATAAATGTTTGCTACAGGGGCGTATTTACGGGAGGGGGCGAACAGGACCGGAACTCCTCCCACAGGGTCGAGAAAATTGAAGAATTTCGTTAATGTCTCAATTTTTAGGCTATTATTTTTTCAGCTATGTACGATAATATAGTAATCTAATATAGTAATAATTCTTTTTTAAATATACAAACAGGTTTATTACACAGCATTAGCGTATACATTTGAAATATGAAATGCAGGAAATCTATTTAGTCGATAAGTATGTTGTAAACAATGTTTCAATAACTTGTATTTTTATTGTGTTATCAGCGATTATTTTAATGGGACTGATTTCAGCCACATTAAAGATAGCAACGCTGATTACTCTTAACTTGTTTTTTCTTTTGTTTGAAGCCGACCCAACCCCGGGCTCCCCCCCAGCCCAAATTCTAGATTGGCCAGTGTACGTGTGTGTGTCGGGCGGTATTCACCTCCGTGGTACACGACATCATTGTAAAGGTAGACAGGCGCATCAGACCAGTTTCTGTGACCCGATGTTGACCATTGCAACACCGACGGCGTTACCAATTACTAGTTATACTTGAGAAGTGTTTACCCGTTCTCACCGGCACCGGTCGGAATTTGCAATCGCGATCATCCTGACATATGTATGTGTGTGTGCAATTTTATTTTCGCAACCTGTCCGGACAACACGCTGCGTCGTTTTAATATATAAATACACGCAGACACGCACATAGGCTAAGTGTTGTGTCGAAACTCGAGGGTGAAAGTTTCGTTTTGCCTTTTATCGTATATTGATTTTTCCCGTAGTGGCGAAATTTATGATTTTTTTCTTATATAATGTTGCTTTGTAATGCGTGAAACCGATAGGATTTTAGTTTGAAAAAGGTCAAAGATGTCTGCAGTCTTTCAGCCGGGAAAATAAAACATTGAAAATCTATAAATATTACCCGTTTTCTTTACCTAAGGTCAGGGGTGCCCATCCCCCCCAAGGCCTAATGCGCAAATCCCCCCAAAAGTCTCAGCACTCCCCCCCAAATTGAAAAGTCCCCCCCACTGCCTGCTGGTCTACAAGCTTAGCACACGCACACATTTTCACATTCACGATTTATTACTCATGTACCCTCTGACTCATTGACAGGATGTTGCTGCAGGCTGCCAGGGTCAGTTTTCCAAATTCCAAAACAAAATTTACTACTAGTTGTACTGGTAGAGACATTTATGCCGCCAGTTCGTTAAAACAATCATAAAGATATGCAATTGCTTTAGTTTTTTACTAATAGCTTAGTTTGTTGCACAAACACGGTAAAAATTTCCATCAGTGTTGGATTTAGAATGTTTTTCTTGAAAAAATCCCCCCCAAAAATTCTCAATGCGCAACTTGCGCTATGATCCCCCCTGTGGGCACCCCTGCCTAAGGTTCTCACGGGCGGCGTCAACTGTGTTACAATGTTATTGACTTATCTCCTGGATACGAGACCGTGGTCCACTGCTGTCGCTACGAACAGACGTTTCGGCCTCTCCGCTGGAGAGCATCTTCAGTGTACTGTAAGAACGATTCGGGAACTGGTACAGGTTAACTGGTGAAAACCCGTGCCAGTTTCCGAATCGTTCTTACACTGAATATGGCCTCCATCGGAGAGGCCGAAACGTCTGTTCGTAGCGACAGCAGTGGACCAGGAGATAAGTCAATAACATCTAACACAATTACCCGCTTTTTCGAGTACTGTGATTTCATCGTCTACATCAACGCCTTGAATTAAACCAATAGTTTTGTTAGTCATCAGCTGAAGCATCGGTTTTCCAGGTCGACCATTATTCCTTCTTCCATCCATCGGCTTATATTTCAGGGTGTATTTCTGTTTGTTCTATTTCTTCCATTCGTGTAACACGTTTTTGCAATTCTTCTCTGTCGCTATATTTCTTCGTTTAGACTATACATCATTAGATCTATGCCCAGTGGCGTATCCTGTTTTGACGTTCAGGATCTGCTGTATATTGAGCCTGAGGTAGTGAGCGTAATCGGTAGTTTATATATTCATATTAAACCATCATATTCATATTCCCTGAAAGAAGCCTTGAAAAGGATCTTGTTGAGTATCTACTTTTATGGAGTAAAATCGTGACGGTTTCACTCTCGTGGATGTTCGTAAGATGGCTTACCAATTGTGATGGTTTCACTCTCGTGGATGTTCGTAAGATGGCTTACCAATCGTGACGGTTTCACTCTCGTGGATGTTCGTAAGATGGCTTACCAATTGTGATGGTTTCACTCTCGTGGATGTTCGTAAGATGGCTTACCAATCGTGACGGTTTCACTCTCGTGGATGTTCGTAAGATGGCTTACCAATCGTGACGGTTTCACTCTCGTGGATGTTCGTAAGATGGCTTACCAATCGTGACGGTTTCACTCTCGTGGATGTTCGTAAGATGGCTTACCAATCGTGACGGTTTCACTCTCGTGGATGTTCGTAAGATGGCTTACCAATCGTGACGGTTTCACTCTCGTGGATGTTCGTAAGATGGCTTACCAATTGTGATGGTTTCACTCTCGTGGATGTTCGTAAGATGGCTTACCAATCGTGACGGTTTCACTCTCGTGGATGTTCGTAAGATGGCTTACCAATCGTGACGGTTTCACTCTCGTGGATGTTCGTAAGATGGCTTACCAATTAACGGTAAGAAACGGCGTCAAGAGTTTTTTTTTTTTTGTAATCCTGTCTTGGACAGAAGGATGATGACACCATCAAAGCAACTATATCATCTTGTTATTTGAATTAGCAGTCTCTGTAATTTCAATTTTGTTGTGCTTATTTGGCTGCCTGTCATGCTCCAGACGAGGCATTTCAGTGTCTCCACCATTATCGAGTCCTAAAACACGGTAAGGTTTAGTTCTATAAATGTAGCGGTTTAGAGCTTGATAATGGTGGAGACACTGAAAGGCTTTGTCTGGAGCATGACGGATAGCAGTTCGGCAAGTAAGCACAACAAAGTTGGAGAAACTTTCTCAGTTATAATTATTTTTTTATTTCACATCAGTGTATTCACGTTATTGACCATGTTTCTGCACACTATTAACCAATAGCTATGCAGACAGCAGACTGAGGACGACATGACGGGTCGACTCCGTTGACGCTGATAAGCTGCGGTTGATGAATACTAACTGTGGCGACGTGGAATCAGAACGGTAATCTCGTCTTACTAATGATGAAATATGATTGGTCACAGAGATAGTGTCGGGAAGTGCGGTGGAATTAAAAACGCGTTATTACGTCAAAGCTTCCGACTGTCGTCCATTTGGCCAAGGCAGTATTAAAAAGCCTGTCAGCAGTGCAAGTCTGGAAACAACACGGCTTCTGGATTCAGGGTCACTGGAATCTGGTACAATGGACGTATATTTCACATTGTTCTAGCTTTATGTCTGTCACTCAGAAACAAAAATTATTAAACATACCGGTAGTCGTTATCTCTAAGACGGTTCATATTAATAACACCAATCAGTAAACTGTATAAAAATTTAACAAAATTACTACAGAAATTAACTAATATACGTTTTAATTACAGTATTCAGTGGCGCGGAACAATCCCAGTCTCTCGCGAGGGAGGATTTGTTAACTCTTTCCCGCGCCACTGAGGAAGGCCGTCGTCGGAACGGCCGAAACCTCTCGTAGTTAATTTTGTTATGAATTTGTCAAGATTTTTATACAGTTTACTGATTGGTGTTGTGCTTCTGCGATAAAAGCTATGCTTATGGACCACACGGCCTAACAACTCGTCATACGTTTCTCAATCTGATTCCGGCCTTCATTACTTTTGTCATTTTGTTAAAAATAATTTTTTTAAAATTTTTTAGCGTTTTGTGAATTTTACTGCATTTTCCTCGTATTTCGAAAATAATGGGGATCCCAAATTTGTCGTGCTTACATGCCAAACTGCTACCCGTCATGGTTCTAACCATTATGAAGTCCTAAACCACGACGTTTAGGTTGTCGTCGTTTAGGACTTGATAATGGTGGAGACACTGAAAGGCCTCGTCCGGAGCACGACAAATTTGGAATTGCAGAGAATGCTAATTCAAATTGCACGTTGAATAATGGGGATGCATAGTACGAGGGCACCATGCGACTCATGGCTCAATTGTTCTGTCCTCAGAAATGTTTATAGAAGTTTTCTTTTAAATGAAAAACAGTGAATTTTAATTTGGTAATCGGTAGTCAAATCTATAACTAATATAATGATGCATAAATGATCAGAATACGGATAAGGTTCAGAAAAAACCACTCAAAAACAAACTGGGGTTCTATGTTAACATTCTGTCCTTTACACAAATATTTTTTATTTATTTTAACCTGTAGAACATTTGTATCGCTTCGTGAAACACTGCCTGTATTTACATAAAGTAATAAAAATTTTATTTTCTTCTATAGATACTCGTAAACTGGTAGGTCTGTCAATACATTGACTCGATTCTCAAAAAGATGTAGAGAAAGTTGTCGTTATACCGAAAAAAAATTGGTGTTATATTCATACTGTTTTGGATTTTCTGAAACTATCGTAATGCCGGCGTCTTGTATTTAGATCCGGTGTTACGAGAAACTGGGTCGATACGAACTAGAATCGCGTGTAATGTTTAGGTAATACAAAACGTCGTTCCTCAAAGATGATTGACGTTCATCATCGGTCGAAATCTGTTAGCAATTTGGTTGTATTACCGAAGCGGTGTTGTACAAAGACTAAAGCCCAGCGGTTTGGACTAGATTGATGCTGTGGTGTACGGTATGTTGTCAGCGGCGGAGACAGCGGATGGTCACAGTGCTTACCGACGTGTGACCGCAGGAGATGTACAACTCGTCGAACGATGTAGGACACTCTGTAAGCGTTCGCTAACGAATCCGAGGCTCATATTTTACAAATACATTATCTGCCTTAAACCGGTTACACAGTATTTAGGGATGAAAATTACGGCCAATGGGAAGCAAGACAAAGAAATACCAGACGTGAGAAATTTAGAAATGAAGTCATTAAGGTCAGAATGAATGTGAAAAATTCAATTGTTGATTTTATCCAAACAAACAAAATTACAGACTGTATGGACATACGAAAAGAATGGCACAGGAAAGATTGCCAAGGACAGCTATGGAATAGACCCCACCAGGAAGAAGGAAAAGAGAAGACCACCTATCACCTGGACAGAAGAAATTCAGGCTATATTGAGGCAACGAGAAAATGAAGATCTTTGGATGGACAAGCAACAGTGGAAGATGAGAATTTAATCACTTCTGTAATCTTTGGTTACGGAAAATTTGTAAACATTGTACAGCCGGAATAAGTAAATAATAAACGGGCTACACACGTTCAAATTGGTCTGTCTTGTAGATAAGCGTAAAACACACGCAAAAAGTGATGTAAGAGTTGGTACAAGAAAAACGGAAAGAGTATTTTCACATATGAAGAGATGAGGAGACGGATGCCAGCTGGAGAGACTACAGTAGCTCGTATTGGAGAAAGAGTTCTGCAGTGGTTTGGTCATGTCACGGGAATGAGGAACGAAAGATGGCCTTTGAAGCGGATATGTAAGTGGACACCATCCGAAAGACGGGACAGAGGAAGATGGACTGCAAAATATCATGCGAGTTGGCTTGGTAGATGACGAAGTCTTGAACAGATGTTCGTGGCGTTTGAGAACGAGGGGAGAGAGACGCTGTGTAAGACCGGTTTAGATAGACAAAGAGGGAGTATTAACGCAAACTCTCAATGCCCCAGAGTTGTCACAGTCGTAAGAACTATTATCCGGCCTAGTAGGCCGTAGTCCAAATTCAAATTTCTCGAAACACCAGACATTTCGGCCGCACTAACTGCAGCCGTCTTCGGTGGAGTGGGAACGAGGTAGTTTAGCCTGCTAAATAGTTTACTCTTTTGGTTACTTTTGGTAGTAAACCCCAGGAACCAGACAAATTCTGTTAAAACGGCTGATGATGTACATTCGAAAGGAAATTCTAAGAGAAATATTTGGCCAGCGCGGGAGGCAGATGCTTTTCGGAGATGATGACGAATCATGAGTTGAGCCGGAGTGCTAATGAAGAACCATTCGGTTCGTTAAAGATAAAGACTCGCGTGGTCGGGTCATCTCGAAAGAAACGACGATCCAGCACGGACGACAAAGTAGATCTAAAATTGGGAAGATAAACGTTACCAACTGTTGCTAATGTGATTACATATAACTGAACAAAATATGTATAAGACCATGTATCCAAGTGGTTGAAATGAGATTTCTCAGGCACATGGCAGGGTATACTATAACACAGGGGGAGAGAGAGAGAGAGAGAGAGAGAGAGAGAGAGAGAGAGAGAGAGAGAGAGAGAGAGAGAGAGAGAGAGAGAGAGAGAGAGAGAGAGAGAATGCGTTACTTACACAATTTGAAAAGAGAAGGCGAGAAAAACCTGAAGATAAATGGAGCCACGACGAGGAGGATGACTTGACAGTGACAGGGGTACGGGATCGGAAGAGATTATCACGGGATACAGAAAAATGCAATTAGATTGTAATGAAAGGCAAAACTCAGAATGGAGTGGAATGACATAAAGAAGACAATTACGCCAATAATTGTGAACAGCAGCGAATCGTGAGTTGACGTTATAGGTATAATTGGAACGAAATGTATTTTTTCCTTACACGTTACAGTAGAAATGCTTAGGATTAATTGATATAAACAAACAAACACTTTTACCATCTTTAAATGCAGGTATGTAAGTATTTGTATGTCAGGCGGTATATACCGTGGCGGAACGTGAAGATTTATTGAATATAGACATGAATATACATACCATGTATGGACCGTTCAAGGCATTAATGGAATATAGACATGAATATACATACCGTGTATGGACCGTTCAAGGCATTAATGGCATATAGACATGAATATACATACCGTGTATGAACCGTGTATGGACCGTTCAAGGCATTAATGGAATATAGACATGAATATACATACCGTGTATGAACCGTGTATGGACCGTTCAAGGCATTAATGGAATATAGACATGAATATACATACAATGTATGGTCAAGGCATTAATGGAATATAGACATGAATATACATACCGTGTATGAACCGTGTATGGACCGTTCAAGGCATTAATGGAATATAGACATGAATATACATACCGTGTATGGACCGTGTATGGTCAAGGCATTAATGGAATATAGACATACCGTGTATGAACGGTGTATGGACCGTTCAAGGCATTAATGGAATATAGACATGAATATACATACCGTGATGGACCGTTCAAGGCATTAATGGAATCTAGACATGAATATACATACCGTGTATGGATCGTTCAAGGCATTAATGGAATTTTTGGCGTAATTTAGTTAACGTCTTTGTTTAAAACGATTTAAACAAGTTTATTCATTCTTTTATTGTTATTTATTAGTTAGGCTGTGACGATTTCATTAATAAAAATATGGTAATTATTAAATTGGTAATGTGTAGGCTGAGAAATTTTAAATTTTTAATAAAATCGCACATTTAAACTAAATCTTATTGCTATCATTAATAATAATAATATTTAATAAAAGGTCTAATAATAAAATAAAAGAAATACGATTGTACAGAAAGGGTAGAGCTTGTTAATTAATCCTGCATAGACAGGCACTAACCAGAATTAACTTGATTTCCGACCCCTAAACAAACTAAATATACTTGTAAATTTTGACATTATTTAAATAATTAAATAAGACCACTGTAAAGTATTTTAATAACGTCTGTAACTAAGAATATCTCTACTTAATTAAATAGTCAAGCTTTAATCCTTTAAATAAAGAAGAAACATGGAACTACTTTTATGTTGATTGGTAAATGTCGCGAGATTACTACTCTCTCCCCTAACTATTTTCACCCACTTGAAATGGAGCGGTCAACCCGTAAGCTGCGCACAGCAGTAATGTGGAACGTTAAAAATAGTTTGTTTACTAAAGTGATTAATCCGTCAGTTAAGACACAGAGGCATTCTTTATACTATTAAACAATGTGTTGCGTTAATATAGTTGAACCGCGATTCATATAAATATGTTGTAAACGAGTAAGAAAGAATAATGAAAATTTAGCGCCTATGACATCTCTACAAAAAATCCTAAAATATAAAACTTATGTAATTAAAACTGTGGTAAGACCATAAAGTGAAGTGCAACAAATAAACAATCATGTGAAGTGGATACAGGTGAATGAAACTTTTGTGTTAATCATTCAAATCAACGAGCTATTACTACCCGTTAGCCAAGAGCAGAGAACCAGGACCCACAATGATCTAAAAGACTTCAGGACTACACCATCCCCGGATACAAAGATAACGAGAGATACCTGACCTACATCAAACATGCTGCAACCGAGGACCGAGGACTGGAATAACGAGGAGCTGGAGGATATCCAAAAGGTGACACGGAGGCATGCCTTCCGTGGTTATGAAATACTAAATATTATATCCAACAAAAGACAATTAAATTAACAACATTAAGACATTTTAAGTACTGACAGTAATTGTATTCTTATTCTTAGTAAAAGAGTTATAGCTCTAAACTGAAAGCTTTATTGTTTTAAAAAGATTAATAAAGTCCATTCTTCAAATGGCACAATTTTAAAGATTGTATATGGCGAGGTGACCATTATTAACGTACTATATTCAATCCCGGATCCGGGGAATTAATTAAATTGATGTACATCTTATTTTGAGGGCCCTTGTAAAAGAATAAAATATAATCATCTTGTAAACTGTAAGCTGTTGAACCATATATGTTGAGAATTTTAAGTAGAGCAATTAATACCATATGTAATAAAGAGATGTCATCTGTAGTACCGACTAAACTGAGTGCATAAATCAACAGTCTCCCCCTCCCAGAATCCTTTTATATTAATTGTTTTGGTGTTGTGATTCATTTTCAGCTCGTCACAACGAAGGCAGCCTGTATGATTGGCTTTTCTAATTAATGCAGGTTCCCTAGGTTATAACACAAGTTAAGATGTTATAAGGCCTATCGTATAATTTTTCAGCTTCAACTAAAGTTATGAAATTCAAAGTACTTGACGGTTCACGCTTTTTACTAAACGAATTTCGGGGAGGCTTAAGTTTATATTTAATCTATAGTTTAACTTACAACTGAAGCCGACCACAAATTATTTAGTGGTCGAAACTTAGTGTTACAAGTTCTAACGATGTTAAGTGTCAGTCCTAACCGTTCCGATAATATAATAAGTAACATTAGTAACACTGTAGATTGCCTATGTTTTTGTTGATAGGTAGATAATCATATTTTGAAACCAAATTCAAAATAATGTTTGTAATTTATTGTTTAATGTGTATAAAGGTTTTGCAAGAGTTTTTTAAAATTACTAAATGTCTCAAAACTCATGCTTATTTAATGTAGAAACTAACCCTTCCCAGAAAACAATTAAGAAAAATTGAAGGACTGAGGAGAAAATAACGTAATGAATAGCGGGAGTATAAACAATGGAATAATCAGGAATGTATAATAAGAAGCTTGGCCAAAAGCTTAACAGTTGGAAGCCCTTGATGTAATAATGTATTCCTAAAGGCGTGGCACTGTTTGACTGAGCCAATAAGATTGTCCCGTTAGTGGAGTGACGTGTCGTATTCAGTCTACGTGGATGCTGAACTGCCACAATTAGTACTCGTTATCTGCAGTTTATCTCCTACAACGAAGCCGACCCATCGTGTTGTCGCCATTCTGCTGTCGCTGTAGGCCGTTGTCGGTTAAACGACATACAAAAGCGTAACAACGCAACTACATGGTAGAGCTAAAAACGTCATTTGTGAGTGTGATGACTGTTTCTTTGACAGGGGCATATTTACGGGGAGTACGAACAGGACCAAACCCCCTCCCAAGAGGGTCGAAAAAAGTTGACAAATTTTGTTAATCTCATAATTTGTAAACTATATTATATTATTTTTTCAGCTGTGTACACTAATATAATAGTAAATCTTTTTCTTGAAATATAGAAACAGGTTTATTACACATATAGGCTACGTTTGAAATATGAAATATAGGAAAATCAATTCAGTCAGTAGGTTATTTTCTAAACAAAGTTCAAATATCGCGCATTTTTGTATTTTGGTTTCAAAATATGATTATCTACCTATCAACAAAAACATAGTCAACAGCGTTAACCTACAGTTTTTATTAATGTTACTTATTATATTATCAGAACGGTTAGGTCAGACACTTAACATCGTTAGAAATTGTAACAATAAGTTTCGACCACTAAACAATCTGTGGTCGTCTTCAGGTGTAAGTTAAACTAGTACATTAAATTTAAACTTAAACATATCCGAAATTCGTTTAGTAACAAGCTCACTTTTCTTTTGTTATTATCGTTTACTTTAATGGGACTGATTTCAGGATGTTGTCACATGTTTCACACAGTACTGCTGATTAGTCTTAACTTGTTATTTCTTTTGTATGTACCGACTTGACAGGACCCCCCTTCCAAGACCAAATTCTAGACGTGCTACAGTTCTTTGACCGGCGACTTAATGGTTAATGCGGTGTGGTAATACCATCGATGTATACTATACCCTGATTAACGAAAGAAAGTGACTGGCGGAGCGGCCGCGCGGCGACCGAGTTTGTAGTAAAAACATTCCACTTTATAACCTCGTGGAAACGTAAAATACAGGGCGAGAAATGTCTAATGAACTGTATTTTAATCATCAATTAAAGACGTTTTTAACAAACTTTTCTAATTTTTAAAATCTCTTTTCAATAAATTTACATTGTGAGTTAAAGAAAAAAATACACGAATTTGAATTAAAAAATTAGGGTTTATCGTATTTATTACGTAAGAACTCAGAGGTTAAGCATCGGAAAAAAATTTCTTGTAGACAAATGGTAGTCCACCTTCTTTAGTACAATATATCAAAAATTGAGATTCCTACGATTAATATTAACGACGTTATTAATTTTTTCCGAATGTACAGTTAACTCCGTTATTAATAATTTTTTCATTGTGTTTTTTCACAATAAACATAACAAAATTGTATTCATCAATACAAAGTGGTATGTAACCTTCAAGTATTACGAAATATAACCGCAATCAGTTAATATAGGAAAATTAGAACTAACATCGCTCAACGGCGCGCGATCGAGTCAAGGTACAGTAACAGCCCAAAGAAAGTGGTGCATACGCTCACGGCTCACACATTGACACATAGCCAACTTACTACGAGTCACCAATCTCTCATAAGTATATACTTAGTTATCTGTCTACTTATTTAATCTAATCTTCTACCTGGAGATCTGTCAAAAACGTACATCTGACCAGACTTTTGTGGTTTAGTTGAACTACATGCTTTTTATAACAGTCTTGAATGATTGTTTATTACTCTTTTGCGGTACGGTATTTATTGTTTTCTTGTTAATAAACTGTTTTTGTTTTGTGATCAGCTTTAATACTACTAATTGAAGTGCAATGTAATTACTGGGAAATTGTTAATGCCATTCAAATTTCTCAATAACTAATTATTTAACTATGAAATATAGTTTACAGTTTAAAACTACCGAGCAAAGCTCGGTCTACCAGATATTGCATAATTATAACAGTATTTTACTGTTATAATGTAATTGAAATGTAAAAACAATTAGTAAATTACTTCTTATTAGCATTGACAAATAAATAATAAATACAGTACGGTACTTACAAGTATTGTAGTGTTCTTCAGCTTTTATGGAATCCGCTCATAAAATATGTGTATAAATCATAAAAATACACTATTAAAACACTCTATAAAAAACACTTATAGCTGTGAGTTAGTAGTCTTCAAACGAAAGTTCTCTGATACCCTCCATTGGATCGTCATCACTATTATCATCTTCTGAACAATTATCATCCTCGGAGCTACTGCTGTCTTCCACGGATATAATCATTTCCTCCACAGCTTCTTCCATTAGTCCTTCGTTATTCCATGCACCGATAATAACTTTTTTGGTGTGGTCCACTACTTGCTCCCACCTCTCAGCAGTAATTCGATTAAATCCGTCTTTAGTCAGTCGTTCAACTTCTTTTAAAGTAAACATTTTGTTGTTTTCGGCAACATACCCCTTAACCTGAGCCCATATAAGCTCAATGGCGTTAAGATGGCAATGGTAAGGTGGTAGCCTTATCACTTTGTGACCTCTGCTCTCTATCAATTCATCAACAAAATACCTTTTGTTCTGGGGCTTGTGCCATTTCACTAATTCCAAAAGTTCTGATTTTTTCAAGTCGGTTGTAGATTGAATATTTTTCCTATCCAGCCATGCAAGTATGTCAGCTTTTTTATCTTTGCTTGTGGGAGCTTTATCAATTTGCTTAGAATGGTAGGGAGCATTGTCCATGACTATTACTGCAGGCTCTTCTAGGTTATTTAGCAAAGTTTCAGAACACCAACCGAAGAATTTGTCGTGATCCATATCTTCATGGTAGTCACCGGTTTTTTTCGATTTAAATAGTAGAAGGGAATTTGGAACAAACCCTTTTGCAGAACCTGCATGACATATTATTAATCGTTCACCTTTCCCTATAGGTGTTAACATTGTCCCCTGAAGTGACTCATCAGTCCATCCTTGTTTCAAACAATGCCCAGCATTGACCCAGGTCTCATCGAGCCAAATTATATTATCGAAATTCTCGTCTTTGATTTGGCGAAGAAAACGACACCTCCAGGCAGCGACATCGCTTCTCTCCATAATCACTTTTCTGCCCGAAAATTTTCTCCACGTAAATCCTAAACCTTTTAGCACGTTTCTAAGCGAAGACAGACTGCCATTAAACAGCTCTTCATTTTCCAACGATGATAAAAGTTTTTTCAAAGTGGGATATTCTTTTCTTATGTAATATTGATATACATGTCTTCGTATAGCGTCTTCCTGAAAAGTGTCAAGTTTTGTCACAGTTTTCTCCCGTTTCCTCTGTTTGCCCGGAGTTGAAAGTTGGCTATTACTGTCATCTTGTATTTCTTTCAATTCTTTTTCCTTGCAAACTCGCAGAACTGTATTTTTATGTATTTTCAGAGCATTTGCAGTTCGCTGTATTGCATTATTAACCGGAATCAAAGGACCTTTGTTCGCCTTTTCTCTATCAAAATATTCCCGCACTTTGCACACAATTTCTCTTGACTGTCCTTTCATAGGTACGCCTCGGCCTGAAGTTTGTCTTTTCTTTGGAGTTCGAGTCCTAGGTCTTCCCCTATGTTTCCTTGGTTCAGCCTCGTTACGTTGCTCCATGCTCAGCCACCGAAGTATATTCACACAAAATAACTTAAAAACACGTCAATTTATAATGAAAGCACAAGAAACTAACACTTAAAATCAAGATAACCAACAACCGGACATCACTCAACCACCACATCAACTAAACTGAAAGCTGGAAATTTCCCTTACCCTTAGTGTGCGTATAACGGTTCAGTTTTCCTGGAAGCGTGTGCTATTTGTAGACATAAAGGAGAGGCCGAGACGCTGTACGGGAATGACGGTAGCGCGCGAATAAAATGGGTCCAATAGGTTCTGACTGTACTTCCGCCGCAGAGCGCCACGCATTGCTCTCTGTGAAATTCACTTTATATATTAATCCATTGTAGTATTCCTATCACGTACAAGGTGTAAGTTGTATATGTCTTCTACATTTAGTTATCTAAAGAGAGCGTCACGCAATTCTCATTCGTGTACAACTTTTAACAACTGAGTTAACAGGACATTAGAAAAAAATTAATAACGTCGTTAATTTTAATCGTAGGAATCTCAATTTTTGATATATTGTACTAAAGAAGGTGGACTACCATTTGTCTACAAGAAATTTTTTTCCGATGCTTAACCTCTGAGTTCTTACGTAATAAAAACGATAAACCCTAATTTTTTAATTCAAATTCGTGTATTTTTTTCTTTAACTCACAATGTAAATTTATTGAAAAGAGATTTTAAAAATTAGAAAAGTTTGTTAAAAACGTCTTTAATTGATGATTAAAATACAGTTCATTAGACATTTCTCGCCCTGTATTTTACGTTTCCACGAGGTTATAAAGTGGAATGTTTTTACTACAAACTCGGTCGCCGCGCGGCCGCTCCGCCAGTCACTTTCTTTCGTTAATCAGGGTATATATGGATCGCGTGCTGCATTCACTGAATTCGGTCCGACCGCTGTACCTGGGGGGGGGTGGCAAGAACACTGCGTATGCTATATACTGTACCTGTACAAAGTCTGACTTTGCTGCTTTGTTATAGCTTTTGTTGCTTTAGCGGAGCATATTTTGCGTTAAATGGTATAGCTATGTCATTTTAACAATTAATGACTCCAAAGTAGGAGGTTTTTAATAAGTTCTTTTCCAAAATAAACACATTTGTTTCACTGTAAGATTTCAGTATGCTGACACATTATTTAAGTTTATCGCTAAGTTCTGTTGCGTTCATGAATACTTATTTATGAACATTTAATGTTGAAGCCAGACGAATAAAGATAAGAAAAAGGGAAACAAAGAATAAAAGACGTGAGCCGTAGACTTTAAAATGTTATTGCGTAAAAGAAGTTGGCGTATACGCTCGCCATGGTCTTTAAAGTGTTCAATAAGCACTGCTAATTTACATTACATTTTTTATTTAATTTAATTAGCTTCGTATTAACTGTATAAAAATTGTTTACATTAAACATTACTAAAAAATACAAATTTATTTAACTTTTGGCGGACACCAAGCTTAGAGAAGGTAGCTGCAGCGGTTCTTTCCTTAGCAATATAATAGCACAAGATTTTATAAAATAATGTCCCTATTAATTTGATAAGTTTCACTTCATGGCTGTCTTCAGAAAAATCATTGTTTGAAATATGTTTTCTAAATAATGAGCTGGCAAAGTATTTGCAAGCTGATATAATCATTACTTTGGTATTACATTTACTGTCAGATATAATCAATAAATTATACATAAAGTTTACATCATTGTAAAGTGTCCAAACAAGTGCATTACTGACTGAATGACTCGTTTAGTACGCGTGTTTAACTTAGCAGCAAACGCTTTATTCCCCCGATGGTGGGGGAAGCTGTACGTGCTTCGGACCGGTTTCTGCCATTCACTTTGCAATCCATATAGTATACTTCGACGGGAAATACTCACGTCGATAATGTAGGGTCCACAAAAACGACAATACATGACAGGATACAAATAGGAAATCGGGCACATTATGGTATTGAGAAGCAGACTCATTAGTCGTAACGCAAATATGAAACTATACAAGACACTTATCAGACCGGTTGTTACTTACGGACGCCGATAATGCAGGGTCAACAAAAACGACAATACATAACAGGATACAAATAGGAAATCGGGCACATTATGGTACTGAGAAGCAGACTCATCAGTCGTAACGCAAATATGAAACTATACAAGACACTTATCAGACCGGTTGTTACTTACGGACGCCGATAATGCAGGGTCAACAAAAACGACAATACATGACAGGATACAAATAGGAAATCGGGCATATTATGCTATTGAGAAGCAGACTCATTAGTCGTAACGCAAATATGAAAATATACAAGACACTTATCAGACCGGTTGTTACTTACGGACGCCGATAATGCAGGGTCAACAAAAACGACAATACATGACAGGATACAAATAGGAAATCGGGCACATTATGGTACTGAGAAGCAGACTCATCAGTCGTAACGCAAATATGAAACTATACAAGACACTTATCAGACCGGTTGTTACTTACGGACGCCGATAATGCAGGGTCAACAAAAACGACAATACATGACAGGATACAAATAGGCAATCGGGCATATTATGCTATTGAGAAGCAGACTCATTAGTCGTAACGCAAATATGAAAATATACAAGACACTTATCAGACCGGTTGTTACTTACGGACGCCGATAATGCAGGGTCAACAAAAACGACAATACATGACAGGATACAAATAGGAAATCGGGCACATTATGGTACTGAGAAGCAGACTCATCAGTCGTAACGCAAATATGAAACTATACAAGACACTTATCAGACCGGTTGTTACTTACGGACGCCGATAATGCAGGGTCAACAAAAACGACAATACATAACAGGATACAAATAGGAAATCGGGCACATTATGGTACTGAGAAGCAGACTCATCAGTCGTAACGCAAATATGGAACTATACAAGACACTTATCAGACCGGTTGTTACTTACGGACGCCGATAATGCAGGGTCAACAAAAACGACAATACATAACAGGATACAAATAGGAAATCGGGCACATTATGGTACTGAGAAGCAGACTCATCAGTCGTAACGCAAATATGAAACTATACAAGACACTTATCAGACCGGTTGTTACTTACGGACGCCGATAATGCAGGGTCAACAAAAACGACAATACATGACAGGATACAAATAGGAAATCGGGCATATTATGCTATTGAGAAGCAGACTCATTAGTCGTAACGCAAATATGAAAATATACAAGACACTTATCAGACCGGTTGTTACTTACGGACGCCGATAATGCAGGGTCAACAAAACCGACAATACATGACAGGATACAAATAGGAAATCGGGCACATTATGGTACTGAGAAGCAGACTCATCAGTCGTAACGCAAATATGAAACTATACAAGACACTTATCAGACCGGTTGTTACTTACGGACGCCGATAATGCAGGGTCAACAAAAACGACAATACATAACAGGATACAAATAGGAAATCGGGCACATTATGGTACTGAGAAGCAGACTCATCAGTCGTAACGCAAATATGAAACTATACAAGACACTTATCAGACCGGTTGTTACTTACGGACGCCGATAATGCAGGGTCAACAAAAACGACAATACATGACAGGATACAAATAGGAAATCGGGCATATTATGCTATTGAGAAGCAGACTCATTAGTCGTAACGCAAATATGAAAATATACAAGACACTTATCAGACCGGTTGTTACTTACGGACGCCGATAATGCAGGGTCAACAAAAACGACAATACATGACAGGATACAAATAGGAAATCGGGCACATTATGGTACTGAGAAGCAGACTCATCAGCCGTAACGCAAATATGAAACTATACAAGACACTTATCAGACCGGTTGTTACTTACGGACGCCGATAATGCAGGGTCAACAAAAACGACAATACATAACAGGATACAAATAGGAAATCGGGCACATTATGGTACTGAGAAGCAGACTCATCAGTCGTAACGCAAATATGAAACTATACAAGACACTTATCAGACCGGTTGTTACTTACGGACGCCGATAATGCAGGGTCAACAAAAACGACAATACATGACAGGATACAAATAGGAAATCGGGCACATTATGCTATTGAGAAGCAGACTCATCAGTCGTAACGCAAATATGAAAATACATAAGACACTTATCAGACCGGTTGTTACTTACGGACGCCGATAATGCAGTGTCCACAAAAGCGACAATACATGACAGGATACAAATAGGAAATCGGGCACATTATGCTATTGAGAAGCAGACTCATCAGTCGTAACGCAAATATGAAAATACATAAGACACTTATCAGACCGGTTGTTACTTACGGACGCCGATAATGCAGGGTCCACAAAAGCGACAATACATGACAGGATACAAATAGGAAATCGGGCACATTATGCTATTGAGAAGCAGACTCATCAGTCGTAACGCAAATATGAAAATACATAAGACACTTATCAGACCGGTTGTTACTTACGGACGCCGATAATGCAGGGTCCACAAAAACTACAATACATGACAGGATACAAATAGGAAATCGGGCACATTATGCTATTGAGAAGCAGACTCATCAGTCGTAACGCAAATATGAAACTATACAAGACACTTATCAGACCGGTTGTTACTTACGGACGCCGATAATGCAGGGTCCACAAAAACGACAATACATGACAGGATACAAATAGGAAATCGGCCACATTATGCTATTGAGAAGCAGACTCATCAGTCGTATCGCAAGTATGAAAATACATAAGACACTTATAAGACCGGTTGTTACTTACGGACGCCGATAATGCAGGGTCCACAAAAACTACAATACATGACAGGATACAAATAGGAAATCGGGCACATTATGCTATTGAGAAGCAGACTCATCAGTCGTAACGCAAGTATGAAAATACATAAGACACTTATCAGACCGGTTGTTACTTACGGACGCCGATAATGCAGGGTCCACAAAAGCGACAATACATGACAGGATACAAATAGGAAATCGGGCACATTATGCTATTGAGAAGCAGACTCATCAGTCGTAACGCAAATATGAAAATACATAAGACACTTATCAGACCGGTTGTTACTTACGGACGCCGATAATGCAGGGTCCACAAAAACTACAATACATGACAGGATACAAATAGGAAATCGGGCACATTATGCTATTGAGAAGCAGACTCATCAGTCGTAACGCAAATATGAAACTATACAAGACACTTATCAGACCGGTTGTTACTTACGGACGCCGATAATGCAGGGTCCACAAAAACTACAATACATGACAGGATACAAATAGGAAATCGGGCACATTATGCTATTGAGAAGCAGACTCATCAGTCGTAACGCAAATATGAAACTATACAAGACACTTATCAGACCGGTTGTTACTTACGGACGCCGATAATGCAGGGTCCACAAAAACGACAATACATGACAGGATACAAATAGGAAATCGGGCACATTATGCTATTGAGAAGCAGACTCATCAGTCGTAACGCAAATATGAAAATATATAAGGCACTTATCCGACCGGTTGTTACTTACGAACGCCGATAAAAAAGGAGCAAGAAACACTACGAAGGTTTGAAAGAAAAATCTTAAGACGTGTTTGTGGGCCGGTTAAAGAAGATAACGAATGGAGAATCAGAAATAACTAGGAAATAGATGAGCTATTGAAACTCGAAAACATTTTAAGATTCATAAAGGCTCAACGAATACAGTGGTTAGGTCACATAGAGCGGATGGATGATCAGCGTATGCCAAAGAAAATTTTGAGGGCGCAGGTCAATAAAAGCAGAAAGAGGGGTCGACCGACGGTAAGACGGTTGGATGATGTGCTAGAAGTTCTCAGAAGAATGGATGTGAGGGGTTACACTGAGATGGCAATGGACAGGAGACTTTTGAGATGATTGTTGTTGGAAGCCAAGGTTCACGTTGGGCTGTTGTGCTGAATAAGAAGAATACTCAGGCCAAGAAGTATACATAACAGCATATCGTAGAGCGATGTTATTTTATTTTATTCTAATGGTATATAATTGGAATTGTTAATTTATATACAGTTGTATAATTGCTTGCGTTGCATCTCACGGCAGAAAGGTTTAGGATTAACAACACCAAATACTTTCACTCTTTTTGTTCGTGGTGAAATACGACTTACTAACTAATCTCAAAAGTGTATACGGTGTACGGCTCTGCGAGTACGTGGGAGTGCATATAGAGAGAGAGAGAGAGTGAGCAGAGAGAGAGAGAATGAGTGAGGCGGCACGCGGAATGCGTCACATGACGGAGCACGCACGCTTTCGTCCAGCCGTTGTTGCAGAGATAATCTCTCTCTTTAAATAAACAGTTTAATTACGGTACGGTTAGCGTTGAACCGGTTTAACGGTGTTGAACAGAACAGAATTTCGTACGGCGGACTTTCTCCCGCGGGCAGGACCGTGTCCGTGACGGACGCCTTACGTGCTGCTGCAGGACGTCGACGCAGCACGTTCGACAGGCGGACGCACCACGCCGCGGTGTAGTCGTCTTGTTCCTGCAGTTACGGCGAGATGGGTTCTCTCGGGTTAACTAAGAAGTGCCACTGATGCGTCTGTTATAGAACGCTCGGTGAGCTGGAATTTCTACGACGTGTTCGAATAGTGTTCTTGATCAAAAGTGATAGTGCCTATCGTGTCAGCTACCTAACGGACCTATAGCAGTTTTAATGTCTGTGTCTGTGAACGAGATGGATTTTGTGATTTCACAGCTGTGATAGTATTGTACGAGCTGTGGCACTCGTAAAACGTTATTGTGCTCTAAGCAGTGGTCGTTTAATACGTCGCGTTTTGTTAACATAATTTTGCCAGACGGTGTAAATTAACTCGCTTTATTTAGCTTGATGTGTTTTATAATCGACGAACCTGAGATCCCGCGCCAATAGGCGCCGTATCGATTGTGGCATTACATCGACTGTATCACGTTTAACAAGGATGGAGTCGCAACTGAAGGTCTGCGGTAAGTGTCACCCGCGAGACACGGTGTCTAGAAAAAAAGCATGTTTTTGTTCAAAAATCCTTACAGATAGATTTCGAAAAAACGAGTCGAAGCTTTATCTGAGATTCGCAGTTTCTCACGATAAAATTCTATCATACATACATTTCAGTCCACTTAAGTCAGAAATAAAAATTATTTCGAAATTTAAATTCAGTGAGCCCATTAGTTGGATCCTGGCTTGAAATTCTGCAACTATACAGAATTTTCAAATGTATGACTGTAGTCCACACTACAACAGCCCTTATTTCCTAATATCAGATATCTATAAGAGGTTTTTTGAATATTTGTTTATTGGTTAACGTTATAACATAATTTAATTATTCCAAATATTTTTCTATTTAATAGAATAATAAACAATTACAGGAATCTGCCTTAAGGCTTGATATTGGTGTCATTCATCCTATTAAAGCGTTCTATCTTATTCCATACATCAACCTCCCCAACATATGACATATTGCATGCTAAACAAATTAAACGATGAAACTTGTTCAGTAGTTCTATTTTTAATAACTGTTTTTGTTCTTTTTGGAAATTCTCCAAAAAAAGCAATTACTTTAGATTTTCCAACAGATAAAATTAAATTATATTTGTTACTTATTTTATGAAGCTCGTCCAATGATCTCTGTAAAGTATCCTTGTAATGGATATGACAACCTGGCCGTCAGAAAAAGCAAGGTACAGACACTCCTATAACCCCCCGAAGTCCCAATTATAAAAAATGGCAAATAAATTTTTCTCTCGCACAGAACGTCAACTATGTACACATTAAATAATATAGGAGAAAGGCTCCAACCCTGTCTAAGCCCTTTGTTCACAATTTCCAAGTTACTATTATTTCCAGCTATGCATATCCTCGAGTCGTTAACCGCAATATATTAACAATATATAATGGTGTACATAGATTAGTTTATTGGAATAAGCAATGATAAAGCTTACGCTACTAGGATAACAAAAAACGATGTGGTTCAGCTTCGGCTGAGTCAGGTTACGCTTTCGACCACATAAGTCTAGTTAGGCCTATGTACAATTCCGGTTATAGTTATTACTCATTCAGGTTTTGTCTATGAAAGACTTCATGTATACTGTCACTCTGCTTGTGTTTTGTAAGTGCACAGATTTGTAAGATTGTTACAGTGCGGTACCGTTTTAAAGCATAGTAACATTTTAAAAAAGTTTATAAATTATATACATTAGTTAGTCAATTTAAATTTAACTTTTCATTTATGGATTATTGAGAAGCTACAAATGTATGTCTCTTAAATGTCAAAAAATAAAGTAATGCAAAGGTAATGAAAATGCCTCTAAAGGTTGTGTGTTCTTCTTCTACTGGCGTTACAATCCGGTATGGGCTTTAGCCTCTTCAACTATTTTCCTCCGTTCAGCCCTCTCACTATACAGTCTTCTCTATCTTCTCATCCTCTTATTCCTCAGAGCCTCATCAACATCCTCGATCCATCTCTTCCTCGGCCTTTCTATTGATCTCCTATCTGCTGGTAATCGTTCTAGAATTTTTGTTGGAATTCTGTGTTGTTCCATCCTCGTTGTGTGCACCCTATCCTTCTGCTCTTTATAAACCTTACTATGTCAGCTCCGTGTATTTGATTATTTTTTCCTCGATTCCTTCATAGTCTCTACGAGACGTTGTTATTCTGCACTGGTCCAAAATGTTTTCTCAGTGTCTTTCATTCAAAAACACTTAGGTACTGTCCGACTGTCCGTCGTCTTGTGTTACTCAGGTTTCACAATACAATTGTTACGACGGTCTCCTACGGTCCAGTGAAAAACAAAATACAAGACACCAGTGAAGTCACTAAAAACCAGCTTTAATTATCACAATTAACAGTTTGTAATCAACAAGTTATTCAACAAGATTATTCTCGTACAACAGTTCAAGTTAATCTGTCGACACAAATAATAATGTCAACTATAAGGCATTCCGAACTAAAATCACTTTTTACTAATACACCACTTGAGACGCACTGTGTAAATTGTTCGACAATAGCTCAACCGAGTAATCGCCGAAGTAAAACTGACTCTAAGCGGCAGCTGTCGTTGTTTAAATAGATAGCACAAGTGTTCTAGAATAATCCGTAATACGCGTCAACACTACTCGTAAACATTAGAACGTAATTGACTGCGGCCTTTACCACAGCGCGCCGACCGGTATGTTCTGGAATAGCCTCGTTGGCGCACGTTAAGGGTCACGTACGCACACAACATTACAGCTGGTTCTGCCGAGACACGTGTAGCACGTTCCTTAACAGCGTAACAATACGTTACGACTGGCCTAATTAAGATTTTGTATATTTTTAATTTTAATAATCTGTTCGGTGCTTTAGACTTCATTAATTTTGAATTTGCCTAGTAACATCGGTATCACTAAGAATTCTCGCCTGCACATCATTGCTCGTACTGATGGTGTAATTTATTTGTAAGCCTGGGTAAGGAAATTCACTTGCGTGTTCAAATTCATGGTTTTCGAATTGTAGAGGTTGTCTGTTACAACTTGTAAGTTATTTTCATATATTTGATATTATTATCATTTATTTTTACTCTCTATTAATTGCTTTGCTATCTATATTAATTACAACTTCTTTCAAAGAGTTTTTTTCTACTTATTATGGGTACACCATAGGCAACAGCGTAAGCAAGGTTTTTTGTGATTTCGAAAGGTTTTGTATTTAGAACAAAGTTAAAAGGGCTTGATGATCTAAACCGGGGACAATGTCCTGTTCTATTTGATACAGCACCGAGTATATGTTGTGCATCGAGTCTACTGTCTGTAAAAAGCAGTAAAAAAAGTGAGGAGAACAGAACAAGAGATTTCTGTGGCCTTTAGTTGAACCTAAAAGTCCTCATGTTGGTCGTAATCTTTGCATAGAAAAAAAGTCTACACCTTTGGATAGAGGATCAAATTAAAAAAAGTCTTTTTATCCAAAGTTTCGTTAGGGGCCGTACTCTCGAAGAGTAGACTGAAGGTGTGTTGCCACACCGTTTTCGCATCTAGAAAAATAACCGTTTGCCACGCCGTCAAGCATGTGGGAAAACGATCAGATCGCAAAGGCTGAACGTGAGTAAACTGCTACACCACAACCGCGCCGGGAGGAAAATGATCTTGAGAATAAAATAAACCCTGCTTCTATAACTTGTTTCAATTTCATAAACCAGTGTAGAATTTCTGAGGATACATCTTTGATAAGTAATGAAGGACATAATTTACTATAATTTGGTAAAAAGAATACTGGTGCAACAAAAATTCCATTCGTGATTGTATTCATGATCAAAAGAAATGTTCAGTTTACCAAACAATTAAAGACTCCAAATTTTGACAATGCGTTTTAGTTTTTGTTAGGTTACTTTGAAAGTGTTTAAACATTTTAACAGTTTGTAAAATAATTAATCAACTACGCACTTTTGGACACGAAAAATAAACTTTGTGTGTGTACAGAAATTAATTATAATCGAATATTTATAAAATTATATGCTAAGAATCCTGAAATTGTCATTTTCCGTGAGGAAAATGAGAGGATGGAATGTTGAAGTTTCTCTTATAACCCCCCCCCCATACCAGGAACAGATGCAAGTTACGCCACTGTGTTCAATACCCATTACTGTTTTTTCAAGAATATTATTTGGTAGGACTTTGTGTTTAAGTTAGTGAAAAATATTTTCAGTAATGTTTATACTTTATTTAAACACCCTTACGATTTCAAAAGTAGTGGAAAACTTACTACACAAAACACTAATGACGTTATCAAATAACTCGCAATTTAAGACTTTTGAAGTTTCTTTTGTGGATCACGATGTCACTATCAGATTTTTATGCTTAATTTGTGAAAATGTATGTGACACATTACAGCTAAAGGAATGCTATAGCAGGATAGAGTTACTTTAATATCAAAAACTAAATCAGGTGATAGACAACTCTTTTGGACGGCACGTAACGGCAGTATAACGCAAACAACACAGACCAACAGTCCAAGCTCTGTTGTCTTCCTGTGTGTCATTTTGTTCAAGACCTTCCCTTGCGACTAGTACTTTTCCCATCTGCTTGGCCGGTGTGGCAATTAGCACATAGATCTAGATTTTTGAAACGGTGTAGGAATTTACCTCCACACCGAAGGAGGAAAAACATAACCTCGTTTATAACGAGAAATTACTGCATTTGGTCTCAATGAAATTTTAATGTAACATGTAACGCATCATGTTTGTAATACTTCAAGTAATTTTTATTAATTTTATTAATAAAACTAATTAAATTCGTTACATTTTTTTAGAGGTTTCAAAATATTTTGAGTGAACAGGGGCATGAAAAAACAGCACGAAATTGTCGAATAAACCTACTTTTAGACGGAGAACAGGCGTGCGTGAGTGCCGAGCGTGTGGCACTGTTTCCATACACGAATGACTCACGTTATGCACCCTTTAATCTAATCTAACATCGTAATTGTTAAGATTAGCTTATAACGAACACTAGGAAGATTTAGTAGTGTCGTCACTGTGTCCGTCTGTGTACTCGCTTTCATTTTCGTTCGCCATGGTTTCATGAATATGCCATGGTCCGTCTGAGTATAGACCATTTGATTTCTGTGCCTCGAAGCAACACATACGTAATTACTATTAGTATGGCTTCAATCAGTGGCGTAACCGGGAGCTGCTGCTGGGGAGGGGGATGAGACTAGCTTATGGGGGAAGGATAAGACTGGCTTAACGTTTATGTCCCCAATTTTCCTTAGGACAAGTGAGTAAGTCAGGTTTCTTCAAATTTAATTTTATAAAAAAAACATTTATAAATTCTTTGCGTCTCAGAGTTGTAGAGTAAACCAACGTGAAGTGTGAGAGTTGTAAAAAATATAGAAAAGCACTGAGTTCATAATAAGTATCTTGATTAATTGTAATTCAAATTAAAGTTAATCAATCTCGCGTCATTACGAATAACTTTAATTCTAAATTTGAATTCTTAATAAATCTTGTGAAAATAAGCCTTTCTGATTACCCAGTCTTATTATCCTTTCGCACTTTAATTTAAGTATGTTGTTCGAAGAATGTTTGAAAAAATTCATAGGATGCTTTGGTCTCATTTGGTAGTCCTTCTTTGTACTAGGACGCTTTGGACCCATTTCGTAGTCCTTTCTTTACACTAGGACACTTTGGAATCATTTCGTAGTCCTTTGTTTGTACTAAGACGCTCTGCACTCATTTCGTAGTGCTTGTTTGTACTACGACGCTTTGGACTTATTTCGCAGTGCTTGTTTGTACTACGACGCTTTGGACTCATTTCGTAGTGCTTGTTTGTACTATAACGATTTCGTCTCATTTCATTCTGCTTGTTTGTACTAGGACGCTTTGGACTCATTAATTGTGCTTGTTTGTACTATGACGCTTTCGTCTCATTTCGTTGTGCTTGTTTGCACTAGGACACTTTCGACTCATTTCGTTGTGCTTGTTTGTACTATAACGCTTTAGTCTCATTTCGTAATGCTTGTTTGTACTATCACGCTTTCGTCTTATTTTGTAGTACTTTCTTTGTACTATGACGCTTTCGTCTCATATCGTTGTGCTTGTTTGTACTAGGACGCTTTGAACTCATTTCGTAGTACTTTTTTGTACTAGGACGCTTTGGACTCATTTTGGAGTGCTTGTTTGTACTATGACGCTTTCATCTCATTTCCTTGTGCTTGTTTGTACTAGGACGCTTTGGACTTACCGTATTTAGTAGCACTTTCTTTGTACTAGGGCGCTTTGGACTTATTTCGTTGTGCTTGTTTGTACTATGGCGCTTTGGACTCATTTCGTAGTGATTTCGTTCAGAAATGTTTCAGTCTTTTCAATACGCTTCTGTCTCGCGTAATTTCTCAGTTTTAGACCCCCCCCCCTCTACCAAGGGGTCTGCAAACTTCTCATATACATTTTCAAGCCTTCAACATATTTGGAAAACCATCACATATAAGGAGATCTGAAGATATCCTACTTACGTTAATAGAAGAAATAAAAAGATTAACATAAGGAGAGACTCCACACTGACGCGAACACGGAGTTTGGCAGTTTCTAGGCAAGAGCAACTCTAATGATAGCTCCAAAGGGTTAAACGCTTTAGAGTTTGAATAGTGATTTGCTGGCGAGTGTGTTTTATATAAGTGTGAAGAACACTTTAGTTGGTATCTGCTTTCATACTTGAGTGAAAATTGTGAGTTAGTCAGTACTGACCAGTAGCAGTATTTAAAAAATAAAAACAGTTAAAGGAAACTTTTTATGATACTGGTATTTAATTATATAATACATAACACAGGGGTTAATGTTTATTATTGTTTTGTATTGTTTCAGTGCTAACACTCAGATGGACAATGACGTCACACCGGTGTATTTAGCCGCTCAAGAAGGTCACCTGGAAGTGCTCAAGTTTCTGGTTCTGGAAGCCGGCGGCTCGCTGTACGTGCGGGCCAAGGACGGTATGGCGCCCGTGCACGCCGCTTCCCAGATGGGCTGTCTCGCCTGTCTCAAATGGATGGTAAGTGCTTAACAGTCTCCAGTTTACATTTAAATGTATGTGTACAGTCTTGTATGTGTTGTGCATCCAAGTAGAATACAGGCATCGGAGATGAGATTCTTGCGAACTGTTAAAGGCTGCACACGAAGTGACAGACTCTACAGTGAAGGCACTGGTAAAGGGTTGAACATTTTTAATATCCAATATCGCTTGCAGAGAACAAAGAAAGATGGATCGCTCATCTAAATAGAATGCCAGATGGCAGGTTGGCTAAGGAAGTTTGGCAATACAAGCCTTTTGGACAACGAAGTATAGGAAGACCTAAGAAGTGATGGTGAAGTCGATATATTCCTTTGCGACCGGAACAGGTGATTCGCCTAGTCCCTGATAGAAGAAGAAGAAGAAGAAGAAGAAGAAGAAGAAGAAGAAGAAGAAGAAGAAGAAGAAGAAGAAGAAGAAGAAGAAGAAGCAGAAGAAGAAGAAGAAGAAGTTGTGCTTCACCTTTGCCAGATAATTTGTCCGCTAGTTTACTTCTTCTTTTCCCGGTTCTACAGCCCCCCCCCCTCTGCCAAGCGTTGGACTCCCCTAGTTTCTGCTTCCACTGAGAACGTTCCTTACCTACTGTTTGGCAGTTTCTCACATTCATCAATTTTTTACCGTTCTTGCGTATGTTAACTTGCACGGGCGTATTTACGGGGGGGGGGGAGACGAACGGGACCGATCCCCCGCCCCAGAGGGTCGAAAAAGTTCTTGAGGAATTTTATTAATCTCTTAATTTTTAGTCTGTTTTATTATTTTTTTTCAGCTATGTACGCTAATATAGTAGTAAAACTTTTTTAAATATACAAATAGGTTTATCACACTGCATTTTCTTATATACGTTTGAAATATGAAATATAGGAAAATCAGTTTAGTCACTAATTATTTTGTAAACAATATTTCAATAGCGCGTATTTTTTCTGTGTTATTACCGTTTATTTTAATGGGTTCGATTGCAGGGTGTTATATTATAATCAGCGACTTCATTGGTGTCAGTTATTCTGTTTCCACTGAACAACACGACAATCGGTGCGACCGTCGTAACAATGTCTTTAATCCCTTTCTACCATCATCACATGATTAGATCTCGTTCATCTCTTGACAGCTCTTAAATACTTAATATAAGCTGCCTTTTGTGTTTCTAGTCTATACATTAGAAAAATACTAATTTTAACTCTTGTTAAACTAATGTTTTAGGCTGACTTTAGACTGACGGTTCCACGAGGAAAGGAAAAGTAAACCCGCCATAATTTTGGGAAAACAATTACTCACTCGACTTGAAAATTTTCTTTTCTTTTAAGTTTAATTTTACTAGTAACTGGAAATGATGTTCAATTTATTTTTTTTCTGGTCAATGTTTTATAACAATTCGTTTTATAGAGAAAGAAACATATCCTTCATCTATATTTGTAATACGGAGATAAAGTTTTATTGGATATTTCGTTCATTAGAAGATATGACGCGTTTCATATTTTGTAATTCTGTATCTCCCCCGGAAGTTCCCCTCACTAAAATCGCTCCCTGGATTAGCTGGAACTGGATTTGGTCGAGACGTATAATGACATTTTTCCTAACGCTCGGTTAGATTTTATCCAAAGACAGTACGATGGTAATAACGAAGAAGAAATTTCCGTCGACGACGACGCAATTCGTAGCATCGATGTTGGGGGATATGTTAGGTAAATATATTTTGTGGGACGAGAAAGAAGTAGAAGCCAACCACTCTAAACTGATTGTACGAGACAAGTGCATGATCTGCCGCTATCGCAAAAGAAACAGAAACATTAGTTCAGCACTTCTTTAAAAATCGAAATGAACTTTTCGCGAGAAATTTTTATGTACAGTATGTTCTGTAGTTAAGTAAAACGCTCATATACGGTGATGTTTTTTTTGTATACAAAAATGTAGTTATGTGTTAACTGTATGTACTGTATATGTGTGTAATATAAACATTTCGTAATGCAAGTAAAATAAAGTACGATACACCGTAATGTGATTCAGTAACATCACATTTAACGCACAAATTCCATTTCAGTAACATAAGTACTGTATACTTATATTGTCCTAACTTTGTGATTACGTATATAAGTTTATACTGCATTCTAATATAATTAATCATACTATTTATTTTTAAGCGCGTATAGGCCTATTATTTGCTATTCCGTAATTCGTCTGTTTTCCCTCCTCTTCAGTGACGAATTAACGAGTTTCATAATACCACGCTATTATAAAACTAGGTGAGTTACAACTCAGTCTACGACAGTAGTTTAAACTTATCCTCAACCTTTACACCCTATGGGTTGAGGATGAGGGTCCCCTACATACATAGTAGAGAAAAAATAGATAACAATTATACAAAATACAAATCCGACATTGTAAGTAAAAAAAGACAATGGAAAAAATAAGAAATATTTATGGTGAGAAGTTCTTCAGATGTCACCGGTTGTTGTTATGGAAAGTGGAATTTCGTGTTGCCGTTGCAGAATGTTTGTGACAAAGATAAACGTCCCCGTATGAGTCATTACGTGTGTTAATGATCTACAGAGTTCTGCCAACAATACGCTGACCCGTTAAACCTGTCCACGAAATACTGTATTTATTACTCTCAGTCAAGACGCGACGCGAATCTTTCCGTAGTTGTAAACGTTAAGAAAGTGCTGCAGGTTTTGACTGGTCCTGCGACTCTCGCTGCCTCTTGAATCTGATTTCGAACGCGTTTGGGCTACCAAACTATTCAAGTTTCTCTGTTTGTAGCCTAATATAGCCGATTTCAGATGTAGCCTCCCCTTCATTTTTCCAAGTTTCTCAAGGTATTGTGTGCTTATATACTCGTACTCAGTAGGTGTTACAACGTTTTGTCAGGTCAAATCCCGTGTTTGTCACCACCCTTGGGGAGGTCCGGTGTCACTCGGTGACAAACATGGGATCTGAGTTTCCAAGTTTCGTTATTCTGGGCTAGATTCATTGCACGTCCTCTGAGATCATCTGTCCATTCCATTCATAGTTTTACTTCTCTTCTTCCTATTCCCAAGTTCGCCATTAAACTATCATCCCTTCGTTCCATCTATCTCAGTTCTGGTTTGCTACCTGTCTGCAGTTTTTCACTTCATCTCGTCTTACGTCTAAGACGATCATCAGTTTGACGATTGCTGAATTTTCAGTTTAACAATTAGTTCCTTTGGTAATTTCCATTTGAGATTTCATCTTATGTCGATAACCGTCTGAGATGTTTCATCAATAGTGGAAGATACTGTAACTTTTGGGGCTGAGGTGTGGGAAACTACAGAACATATGAGGAAAATATTACGAGCCATAAAAATGAGATGCTCAAGAAGGTACTGTAGACTTATATTGCTTTATAGGGTAAAATATTAAAAAATAAGAGAAATAATGCATTATATGTACCAATATAAACGACACAATTGATGCTGAAACGGCCAACGAAATTACTGGAACAGACCCCTCCTGAAAGAAAAAAAAGGGGACGCCGCGAAATATTTGGATATAAAGTAGAAGAAATGCAATGGCACAGACAAATCTGAAGGATGTTGATTGGAAAGATCGTAAAGTTCGGAAGCTAGGCTGCGCGGACTATGTATCTTCAATCATTTAAAAAATTAATGTCCGTCAACACCGGGAAAGTTTATAAGTTATTTAAAAAAAAACATCTTCACGTACTATCGTAATGTTACGACGGTCTCCTACGGTACAGTGGAAAACAAAATACAAGACACCAATGAAGTCACTAAAAACCAGCTTTAATTATCACAATTAATAATGCGTAATCAACTCGTACAATAATTCCAGTTAGGTTTGCCCACACGAAATAATAATATCAAATAATAGAGTTCCACACAATTTATACCACAATAACACTTCACACCATACTTCGACAAACACTCGATCCGCGCTAAGGCAAATCGGTCACGTAACTGAACTCATAAGCTGGCTGCTATGGTTTTTATAGGTAGCGTACGACTTCTAGAAAAATCTTCCATCCCCAATTTGCACGCCACTTAATACTGACGCTAATGCGTATCTCAAGTGGCCTCTTGAAGAGTCTAGAACAAACTTTAACGGGTGGGAGGACGAGGCGGGGACTCTCGGCTATTCTAGATGGTTCCATTCGTAACATTAAGTTTAGTATATTTGTTGAAAGTTTAGATATAGTCCTATAGTTGTCTATGGAAACATACATTAACTGTGATTACGATGGCCACAAATGTTCACCTTCTAGTGGTATGTCTCGACTAACGTTATCATCAGTACTAAAAACTTTACTCACGGCAAAAAAAAAAATAATTTACTAATAATTTATTCGTAAATTTATTTATATAATTTATTTATACGAGTAAATTTACTCGTATTAGTATATATTTATCTAATATTACATATATTTCGTTAAAAATAATCAGCGACTTGTGCATATCAAGTATTTTATTAGTTATAATGTATGTAAAATTTTAAAATATCAGACATATTCTTGGAACGGGGAGTTGTAAAGGAAGTCGATTCATATAAATACCTTGGTATCATGTGTGATGATTACAAAAGACAACACAAGCGTAGCAGAAATAAAAAAATCGTGTAGGGCAAGGTAGACATTGACGAGACAGTTACATTCCACTTTATGGAGCAATCAGATACGACCTGATAAAAAATAAAAATATGTACGATATTAATGTAGGACATTGCAACATAGGCTTTGGGGCTGAGGTGTGGGAGACTACAGAATACGAGGAAATGAGGAAAAGATTACGAGCCATGGAAATGGGATACTGGAGAAGGTGCTGTAGACTTACATTGACAGATGTAAGACAGAGAAGGTGCGGTAGGGTTAAAAATGGAGAAGTAAGAGGAAAAATATGTACAAGCATAAATGACACTATTGATACTAAATTATTAAGATGGTACGGGCATGTGTGCCGTATGGAGTAATGATAGATGGCCAAAGAGCTTACCAGAATGGACCTGTGCTGAAAGATGAAAAAGCGACAGACTTGGATCGAAGGCATAAGGGATGCAATGGCACAGAGACGACTGAAGGATGGTTATTGAAAAGATACTAAAATTTGGAAGCTAGCATCCGAAATAGCGTCTTTAAGTGTTGTTCGAAATCATCGTCATCATCTTCAAGGAGTAAACCAAAGATGGTTTGTTCCGGTCTCAAACAAAGACTGTAGAGCTGGTTACTCCAGCGCTTCCTCGGACGTCCCACACCTCTCCGTCCCTCCGGCTTATAGTTCCATAGTTGTTTGGGGATGCGGCAGTCATCTGTTCGCCAAATATGTTCCCACCAATTCAGCCGATACTGAGCAATCCTGCCGAGTATAGTCATAATATTCAGTTCCTGCCGTATATCTGTGTTCCTTCTGTGATCATGGAGAGTATACCTAGCCACGTGCCTGAGAAATCTCATTTCAGCCGTTTGAATACGACTGGCCTGGCCTTTAGTCAAAGTCCAATTCTCAGGTGGGAAGGGCCATCACCTTTTAGAATTTTAGGTGTGTTTCGAGTTCGCCTGATGGTCCCGCACATAAGGTTGAACTTATGGAACTTATTCACAACGTCGTTGCTTGAATTGTAAGACACACTCTAAACCAAGCATACAAAATTGCTGACTTGTTCCAGGACAGTACCATCTATTACAATTTTTGTTCGTACGGGATCAGTTCCGCGAATTACCTTGGTCTTAAGTGTGGATTCGAAAATCACAATATACAGGGCAATTGAAAGAGTAAAGGCAAATTTTATTTCCACTGCTGCAATGGATGGCAGCACTGACTGAACAATGACATATCATAACCTCAAAGTTTTTTTGTTCTTTAGCTGTGTTGTTTCAGTGCTCAACTCCATTCGTAGTGATTTCAGGGCATTTTATTTTGAGTGCCCCGTTGTCCGTGTGCACCAAGGAAGAAATGAGGGGAGTGGTACGTTTTCTGCACTCTGAAGGGACTAAACCTGCGGAGATTATTCGCTGAATGCAGCAGCAGTACGGTGAGAGCTGTCTTAGTGAACGGAAAATTTATGAGTGGATAAATCGCTTTAAAAATGGTCGTGTATCTATCTGCGATGAAGAGCGTTCAGGTAGGCCATCCACTTCGAAGACGGACAAGAACATCGAGACAGTTGAGCGAATGATTCATGATGATCGTCGTGTCAAAATTGATGATATTGCGCATGCGTTGAACATTAGCCACGGTTCAGCAGTTGCAATCTCCACGAATCACTAAATTATCGCAAAGTGTGTGCTCGTTGGGTACCACATCGACTGACAGACCAGCACAAACAGAAACGTTTGGAAATTTCGAAATCACATTTAAGGCGTTTAGAAGAGGAAGGAGAAGAGTTTCTCAGTCGCATAGTAACCGTTCATGAGACGTGGGTCCATCACTTCGAACCACAGAGTAAGCGGCAGAGTATGGTGTGGAAACATCCATCCTCGCCTACAACAAAAAAGTTCAAAAGACAAGTTTCTGCAGGAAAGTTGATGATGGCAGTGTTTTGGGATATGAAAGGTCCACTTCTAATTCATTACACTCTTAAGGTCAAACAGTGAATAGTGACAGCTACTGTGAGCTACTGCGAGATCTGAAACCCAAAATCAAAACAAAGAGGCGAGGGAAACTTTCAAAAGGTGTGCTTTTGCTTCAGGACAATGCCCGTCCTCATACTGCGGGGAAAACGATCCAGTGCATTCAAGATCTTGGTTTTGAGCTATGGAAGATCCGCCGTACAGTCCTGACCTAGCTCCAAGTGATTTTTACCTTTTTGGTCCGATGAAGGAGCACCTGCGTGAATCCAAATTTTCGTCGGATGACGAGGTTGTGGAGGCGGTGCGCGAGTGGCTGTGCACGATGCCACAAATCTTCTTCCAGGACGGAATTACGAAGCTTGTCAAGAGATGGACCAAGTGCATAGAAGTTGAGAGAGATTATGTAGAGAAATGATGTTACTTGTCATCTTGTTTTCACAATAAAAAGTTCCTTTTTAAAAATTTGCCTTTACTTTTTGACTTACCGTCGCATATATTTATATTTCCTATTCAATAAACGTTTTCCAAGAGTACCGATCGGCGCGAATTACCGATCAGCATAGTAGTTACCGGCTTCTAACGAGTGTTTTATGTAATTTATACTGTATCTGTATATCTAGAAATCAACACTGAATTCCGCGTCTTTACATTCTATTCGCTCAGCCTATCATCGCTGACATAATGAATTCAAATACTTTACCCTTTCACTGAATACTAATCATATTACCGGTGTTGTTAGTATTTAAATTACACTGTTATGCAAACGATGGAGGTGACTGTCTCAAGCGACACACAGTACATTGTAGACAATCGACAGCGTATTTACCGTCCTTTCTAAGCCTTGTTGATGATGTTGTCCTTAGTCCTGAAGCGACGTGGGCAATATAGGCATGCCCCTCTTGCCGATATTAATGCGTTCGATGCCGTAAACCTGTTGTTAAGCCGGTCTCACTTATCGTCGTATGGTAAAGTGGAAAACAAGATAAAGACACTAATTAAGTCACTAATCACCAGTTTTAATTAATCACAATTAGCAGTTTGAAATCAACAAAGTATTCAACAAGATTATACTCGTATACAATAATTCAAGTTAAATTTGTACACACGCAAGTAACAGAGTCCCGCACGATAATCAGTTTTTACTAACAGTCACTTGAACGCACTGTGTAATCGCCCGAAGTAAACTGACTTCCAAGCGGCAGGTGTTGGCTATTTATAGTCTGCAGTGTTCCATAATATGCGTCCTTAGCAAGCGCTCGAAAATTCTAGAGGATACTTCAGCGCGGCCTTGGCAGAAACACACACCTGCTGGGTTATTTGAGTAGCTTGTAGAGCGACACTATCGACTGTACGAGAATGTTCAGTATTGCGCAGCAATATATAGGGAGAGAACCACCTAATTACGCTTTTGTCTGTGGATATCGCTTTTGTCTTGCACAAGATCGGCAAAACATAAGGTGTATATAATAAAAATAATAGCGGTTATGGAAAATCAGGTTTAGTAGTAAACATGCGAAAGACACAATATAAGGTGATGAATAAGCAGGAAAAAGACGTATATACCAATACAAAGCTTATATAGACAATAAGTGAATACAAAAAATGTGACAGAAAACATCTAAGAGTCCCATTTCTGTCTCACGGGTAGGGTACGTAATCAGGTGACAAAAGGAAAAGTGTTAACGACGAGGTACGTTGAGATACAAAATTAAAGTTTTACAAAGTTACGACGATCCCTGTACTGTGTTACGGGTACGAACAATGGACGACAACCAAGAAACAAGAAAGTGAAATACAGACCTCGGAAATGAACGTTCTTAAGAGGAGTTAAAAGGTGTTCTAAACTTGAACGTATTAGGAATGAGGCCACATGAGGAGAACCACAAATTTTTAACTAGAATGAAAGATAACTTTATAAACAACGGTGAAAACAACACTTAGAAAGAATGCCATATTTAAGTCTGGCTAAACAAAACTGGAAATACAAAACCTATAGGACGCAGGTATGTGGGTAGATCCAGAAAGAGATGGGGCTGGAGGATCGTTGGAGGCGGAACAGACAGCACCTTGTCTAAGCCGTTATCTAAAGAAGATGATGAATTCTGTGATGCACAGCGCAGTATCGCGTCTCGTAAATCAAGTTTAATTCTCTCGCGTCTGTGGATTAGCCCAAAGTTGTGTCAACCCAGCGTTGCTTCCTCCTATACGCCCAAACTTGGTACTGGTACAGCTGCTGGATTACACCAGCATTGTTATCCACTGTGACGATTTCATTAATTAAAAATAAAATTAATTAATAAATAGGCAATATAAAAGCTGAGAAATTTTAAATTTTAATAAAATCGCACATTTAAACTAAATTTTATCGCTATCATAAAAATATAATAATATTTAATAAAGAGTTTTAATAATAAAATAAAAAGGAATACGAGTGTACAGATAGGGAAAACCTTGTTAATTAACCCTGCATAGACATGCGCTAACTGGAATTAACTTGAATACCGACCCCTAAACAAACTAATAATACTTGTAAATTTGATATTAATTAAATAAATAAACAAGACCACAGTAGTGCACTATAATAAAGTCTGTAATTAAGAATAGCTTTGGATAATTAAAAGGTCAAACTTTAACCCTTTAAATAGAGGATAAATGTGGAACTATTTTATTGCGACGCGTAAACTCCGCGCGATTAACTGACCCTTCCTAACGTAGTAAGAGAGTCGAGATGAAGCGCTCGCGTAGAAGACACACGCTTGAACCATGTCTCCGCGAAAGACAAAATATTTTTATTTAGAAGACCGATACAACAATGTGTAGTTAAAGTATTGGCAAATTAGTGTGGTAGTAAGTCTAAATGTTAAAAAACCGAAACGCATAGATAACTGTGTAAGGGATGACATCTCATTTATTTAATTGGTAAGATGTCTATGTTGTTGTAAATAATATGGTACGAGCTACCCAAAAGTGAGAACTTTTATAAACAATAATGTGAAGTGCGATTCTGCAACAAACTAGAACAGTTACGGCACTTATACTACTAACGATGTTTAACTACGAGACTTCTGAGAACCTCCAAGCTACTTCATCATGAACTAACCACTTCAAGAACTTCAACAGGAAAGTTAACTCCACTTATGATCAACCGCAGACGAACACCATAAGTACCAAGGACCCTGACTACGAGTAAACTGATGGATATGGCAGGTGACACGGAGACTTGTTCTCCGTGATTAATTAAAATTCTAACCAATGAATTGTTAAAGACAGTTGAAATAAATAAATAGAAAGACTTTAAAGATAACCACATTATAAGATGTAAAATGTTATAAAATTCAAAATATTTGTAATAACGAATAATGCTGTTGTATATGTATAGTTTCACTGATACAAATTCTTAGATTAAGTCCATTCTTCAAATGCCCCCCACCCCCAAAAATAGTATTATAGAATATAAATAAGCGAGCTTAACTCATAAACAAGTCCCGGATCCGTGGATAACGCTAGCACTGATAAATCCATATGTTTTGGCCCCAATTCTTTACAAATATCTGTTATAAATTGTAATCTCTTATTCAGAAAACCTTATATGGGAATATTTATGTAGAGCTGTTGTAGTAATGATTTAATAAAGAGATGTCGTTACTTTACACTAAAACAGTGAGTGAATAAATCATCAGACCCCCATGTAAAAGATCCTTTAGTTATAACTACAGCTGGTTTATCTAATAATCAAAAGTTGATTACGAGTACGGCAGCCTGTGCAATTGATCAGAGGTAAGTATGCACAGGTTCCCAATGTTATAACGTAAGTATAGATGTTATACCACTTTCCGGCCTAAATCCGTACTGTTCTGCGTCAATAGTCACCTTTCATACATTATGGCTCTTCACCACGCGGTATGGTCTTCTCTGAAGAGAAGCTAAGGCCCTATTGGAAGCTAACATCAATTCAAACAAACCAGAGAACACGTAATGACCAGTATACAATCAACCAGGAAGCAATCCACTCAAAGTTCCCTCGACCCTCTTCTGTTGTCGGTCATTGGAAATTTAAGAAAGGGATAACGTGAGTTTTGGAGCTCAGAAAATCCATACAAGGTAATGATGATGATGACGACGATATCGATACTTACCGTTTAAAGGATCGAACAGTGACTTCCGAACACCTGCAGACCTGCCACTAAGCCTTGTTGATTTTAGGGCAAAGCAGGAATAAAAATTTGAATTTAACAAATAAAATATTTTTCGTACGGAAGAAAACACAATACTTACACAAGAAAAAATTGTACTTCATTATTCATGCAGCGGTGGACTGCAACCGAGCGTCCGCGCGCGCAACGGACCCGCAAAATTCAAAACTAATGACAACGGCGAACCCGCGGCGCGTAAAGTGTGTAGAAGGAAATGTTGCGCGCTATGTTATTAATTCCGCCAACTTTCTCTCACGCTGGACATGAGAATCGTCCATCAAGGTTAAACATACACACTTACATTCCTTCTTTCATTTTCTTTTCAAGTGCAGTGGTACGTGTGTCAAAGTCGTGTCTGTTTTCTTCCGTTGTTTGTTTCCCACGAAGTGTGTTTAAATGAAGGTGTTTTGCTAGTTTCTCAGCAGAACTTACTGCACTTTCAAAACTAGATAGATGAACTGTGTGATGTCTGAGTCGGCCGATAATTCTATATGACACACTGTAAGTATTGACAATATTTTCAGAATTGGACAGCGTGATACGAATGTTATTATTTTCAGAGCATTCAACTTTTTCTTGCTAGTCGCATTGTTTCTAACAGTGAAGGTCGTAGTTAGTGATTAAACAGTTGACATTTCAGTTGTGACGTGTCAGTGTAAAAGCATTCGTTTATCTTTTTTTGTTCTCATTTTATATAATTGTTTGTGTTTATTAAAAGGGATAAAATAACCCATTTTCAAACGAAAAATATACTTTCTAGCGACCTACATAGTCTAGGATTTTGTAAGTGCTGTCATTTTAAAACTCGTTCTGTGCACTTTCTCATGTGACAATAAAAATGTTTTTAAAAAATTCACTGTTAGTGGTTTAGGAGATAAAAGTTTTTATCAAAAAAATGCCGGGGCAGGCATCATTCAAAGTTGTTCCAGACGCGGTGTCTTTGCCAAGGTCGTGCACTCGTCTAGTCTCCAGATTGTTCGAGCGCCTGTAATTACGCAAATTATCTCGGCTCATCGCCTGGAGACTGGAATATTATTCTGGAAACTCCGCAGGCTATATATAAGCGTCAGCGGCCGGCTTCGAAGTTCAGTTCAGACAGAGCGATATTCAAGTGCCGATCGAAATGTTTTTTTGCAATTTATTGAAAAGTTATTAGTGTGGTAAATAGTATGAATCTGTAATAAGGTGACATTTGTTCGATAATTGTATCTTGAATGATTCTATAATAGTGCTTTGTTGATTTATAACTACTGTTTGTGTCTAATTAAAGTTTGTAATCAGTGATTTCATTTGTGTCAGTTACTCTGTTGCCACTGAACGATCAGTGCGAGCGTCGCACAAATATTTGTTGACTTTAAGGAAAGCAGAAAAGAAAAAAAGTCGAGACTTTTGAAATGTCAAACTGGAGAAGATTACTGAAGGCATGTCGTGGACAGAGGCATAGCGAATCAGAAAGTTCTGACAAGAGTGGATAAAAGGAGGACGCTTCTGAAAGCAGTTGTAGAAAGGAGAATTATTATGATGGTTCGTTAATATTTATGGTGACAATCTACAATCTATAATCTACAATACATGTACGAGACGAAGGAAGGAAGAAGATATAGGCTTAAGGAAGTAAAGAGATTAACTGTGGAACGAAAGAAGTTGCAGGCCTACCAACTTGCTGATGGAGAAGAAGAAGAAGAAGAAGAAGAAGAAGAAGAAGAAGAAGAAGAAGAGAAATGAATGTATGTCTGCGTTTGAGTTAAACCGGCATCATCATTAATGTGGTCGTCGAATGAGATTCTAGCAAACGACACAATTTAAAATCCAAATATAAATATAAATTAACTATAATTTTAATTTTAAATCTGATATAAATTTTAAATCTAAGTTATAAGTGTAGGCTACATAATGCAATGGGACGGATTTGGTGATATTTGGACTACTTTAAATAAACTATATGGAGTTGGTTGCTCTACCGCTCATTAAAAAAAAAAAAAAAACCGAAAGTAATATATGTGTAATATTGGTACAAAAAAGTGCATAATCCTCGAGCCGAAGAAGAATGGTTTAAAAAAAAATTATAAAGCGTGCTTCTATTTGTGGACTTATTTTAATGGAAAGCTAACTTTTTTAAAATGGCCCGAAAACCATTTGGTAGACCTTTTAGAAAACAGATGTAATTTTTAATAGCGAAAAGTATTATCATCATTTTCTTCACAACACGGCATAGGCAAGGATACTGCCTGTTCCTCCTTCAAAGATCCTTCAGCCATCTCCTCCTAGGACTACCCATATTGTCCCAATCAAATAAAAATTTGAAAGTACTCCGAATTCTGTTGCAAATGTACCTGGAGACAGGAGATCTCCTAAAGGAAAGTTTATAATTCTCGAGCCGAAGAAGAATTGTACATATGCTTTACTAAAAACTAAAAAGTGCGCTCATATTTGTTAACCCATTTTAATAGAAAAATACCTGTTTTAAATGACAAGAAAAATGGTTTGCTAGACCTTTTAGAAAAAAAAATATAATTTTTACTATTGAAAAGTATCTGCTACGATTCTGAGCTTCCTAACACCATTTCATATCAGTACTCGAAAACAAACAACACGCACAGACTTTTACTTTTCATCGAGTTACGCCCTTATTCAGCTTGATTATAAAGGTGTGTGTGTTTTATATTGGCTTATTAAATATCTTTTCATCGTCAACACATCATGGCATAGGCAAGACGCTGTTTGTTCCGCCTTCAGCCATCTCTTCCTGGGTCTACCCACACACTTGTTCGGACAGTCTTGAATCTGACATTCTTTATAAGTGTTATTTCCACCGTTGTTTATAATCTTTTAGTCTTTCATTCAATTTAAAAATTGGTAATTCTTTTCTTATGGCCTGATTCTTTATACGGTCTTTATTTGGGATAATATCGAATTTTCGGTAGTCGGAGAAGCCTCGGTTCTTGAAATGTTCTGTTAACATGGGACTATTGTAATTGTGTGTGTGTGTGTGTGTGTGTGTGTGTGTGTGTGTGTGTGTGTGTGTGTGTGTGTGTGTGTGTGTGTGTGTGTGTGGAGAAATGTCGTAGATCATTGTTCAGACATTTCAAGAAGAAAGAAAGATTAATTAAACGAGTGGACGTGTGACGCAATACAACCGTTAGCCTCTACACACGCGCAAATTGAGGAAACAATCTGCATGAGCGGACGGACGGAGTTATTGGACTTAATAGAACGAATAATAATGCAAAATATTTTATTGCATATACCGCTTGATTATTGTGATTGTTGTTGCAAAAGCTTATAGTAATTGGCCGCCATCATCACACCTTAATGAACGCGCCCTAAATCTCTCGGTGCTTTCGTTTTGCCATTACTTCCTCGTTCATTCACCTACATTAGGATAGACGTTTGTTTAGGTTAAATTCACGTTTTGTGTTTGATGTTTTTGTGCATTATACCAAACACTCACCGGAATCGATATCCATATGTAGAATAAATCCTTAAATTCGTAGTGACCGTCAGTCAATGAATTTTTCCGGTGAAGGGTTTGCGAGGATCGGTCAAAAAGTATAACGCAAATTTTAAATTATTTGTGTCGACGTTTCGACAATATTTATTGTCATCATCAGGACCTTTGTATGAATACAAAAGAAAATGCCAAACACAACAGATCAATTATTTGAATGAACGTGTTTGTGTGTATGTGTGTGTGAGTGCGCGCGCGCGCGTCTATTCCTGTATATGTACACGCGTACGCACGCGCGCACACCCATCCACACACGATTACTCTTGCTAAGTAAGCAGCGTGACTCTCGTCTCTTCAGATAGTTTGAGACATTTCGATAACGCGGAATGGGTTCAAGGTAACGTAATGAATTGGCAATTTTTGGAAAATGTGCCACCGCTCGCAGTCTGTTACTTTCCGTTGTTATAATTAATCAAGTTTTTTCGTTTATGAGGCAATCAGCTATAACGTTTCGTTCGTGTTGTTCGAGGTCAAAGATGGTCGAGTGATTCTGAAAAAGTAAATGTTACTGGTTCGCCAGACTGCTACAGGTTTTTCGTAAACAGGAAAACGTTTCGAAATGTATTCGTTTTATCGAGTTAACTTCTGAATTGTTCTTATAAAATATATTATTCTTTCGATTTTCAGTCGCTACTGAGCATAGGGTAGGAAAACTCCAGAAACGACTGATTAGACCTGTGTAAACATATTGTTATTACAACGGTCGAACTGATCGTCGTATGGTACAGTGGAAAGCAAAATACAAGACACTAATTACGTCACTAATCACCAGCTTTAATTATCACAATTGAACGTTTGTAATTGACAAGATAGTCTCTTACACCAAATCAAATAGAAATTGTTCACACGCTATAAAAATATCCACTAATAGAGTCTCGCACAATCATAAAACACGTAATACTTCGCCACAATACTTCAAACCGCACTGTGTAAATCGTCACTTAAACGCACAGAGTAATCGCCCGCCCGACAATAACTCTGAACTATAATACTACGAACCGCATTCCAATAAATCGCAACCCAAACTGACTGAGCGTCGCTGAGTACTTGTATTTATACCCCGCCGAAAATCCAGAACATTCCACATACTACGCATTAGCTCTACACTACGACATAATTGATTGCGGCCTTGACACAGTCCGCGCGGCTGGCGACGTCTAGAAAAGTCTCGCGATTGCATGTTGAAATCACGTACGCACACAACGTTATTGCCGGATTCTTCTGGAACATTCGAGAAACACGTAGATTGTTCTGGAATGCCGTAACAGTATGTAAGTGAGACGTGGGTTTATGACCAAAAGTGACACTCAAACTATGCAAGGAAAAAAATCTTAAGAACAATTTATAGCTCACTGAGAACTGATGACGAAATCTACCGCATCAGAACGAACTGTGAACTCCCAACAGATAATAAAGGAAGAAAATATCATAAGCTATTATGTAAGCTTGCCAACATGGACAGCACGAACGAAAAGGAGAAATCGTAAAATAATCTTGGAGTAGATAAAAAAGGTGTTTATTTGATGTTAAAGAAGACCTAAAAGGCATGAGAGATACAAATCGGGGAAGGAGAACAACCGATGAAGCGGAATGGAAAATCATCGTTAATAAGGTTAAAGCTCCACAAAGGACTATAGGACTAAGAAAGGATACTTCTTCTTCTTCTTCTTCTTCTTCTTCTTCTTCTTCTTCTTCTTCTTCTTCTTCTTCTTCTTCTTCTTCTTCTTCTTCATTCTCAAGGTTTATACCAAGAATGGTTTGTTCCGGTCTCAAATGGGCAAATATTACAGTTGGTCACTCCAGCGCTTCCTTGGACATCCCAAACCTCTCCGTCCCGTCGGCTTATAGTTCCATAGTTGTTTGGGGATGCGGCAGTCATCCATTCGGCAAAGATGTTCCCACCAATTCAGCCGATACTGGGCGATCCTGTCGAGTATACTCATAATATTCCGGTCCTGCCGTATATCTGTGTTTCTTCTATGATCATGGAGAGTATACCGTGCCACGTGCCTGAGAAATCTCATTTCAGCCGCTTGGATGCGACTGGCCTGACCTTTCGTTAAAGTCCAATTTTCAGACCCATAAAGAAGTGTGGGAAGAGCCATCACCTTGTAGAATTTTAGGCGTGTTCCTTTACTTGTTGACTTAAGGGTTCGCCTGATGGTCCAGCACATAAGGTTGAACTTATGCAACTTAAGTTGTATACTGAAAATGTTATCGGTAGGAGTAGCGCCATGAATCAAGGGGGACTTGAAAGTCTGATCATGAAATCAGGATTTCTACAGTTATAACCATACCTTCTCACAACCGGCTTCTCAATTAGTCTTTTTTATTATAAGTGTGTTGTTCATTGTGATCCTTCTCCACTGCCTCGTCTTCCCAGTGTCTCTTTCCCTGCGCCCCTTCGCAGGAATCCTTTGTGTGCCCCCTATTACCCTTACTTAATTCATGCTTTTATTCCCCCTCTATTACTAACCCCTCCTTTAGCTGTGCCAACTACTAAAATTATACTTCAATTAATTAGTTTGATTTGTTACTTAGTAGTATTTTTTATGTTATTGATAACTGTAACAAATACCGATAATCCGACATGTCACTAGTAACCAATCTTGTCATTCATTGAAAAACGTATATGCATCTTGAAAAAATTACAAATTTTATTAAATTTAAATTCAAGAGACGGTGGATGTTATAATATTGTTCTAAGGCTTTCACGGCCGGCGCCAATTATATACCGGGCTGTTTGGCCGTGGTCCAGGGTCTACAAACAAACCAAACGTTTCAGCAGCACCACTGGCTGCCATCTTCAGTGGAATACGAGTCTACTTGAACGCGGCGTGTCAAACGTCAGGCCCACAGTACTGTGGTGAAGGCTGAGTTGCTTCACCGGGCTGAACAGCCCGGTAGGCTACATGCTTCTAATATAACGGTGAATGTTATGTTAAATGTTATATCGTACACTGTATTAACTAACCTCATATTTTTAAAAGAGCCAAAAATCTATTTCACCTTTTAAACTTTCTGTCATATGCTCTTATATCCATATAGTTTGCAATAATTGTATTATAGATTAATATTGGCACTGGATTTAATGAAAAATATTCTGACATAAAGACATTTTACTTTACAAAAATAGGGTTTCTATATTTCAAAACATTACTTAGTACAGAGTAATATACAGCAAAACGTAATTTAAAGATTTCTAGCGTTTAAAAAGCAAAATAACTCTACATCAATGCCATTACTATATTAAAAATATAGTAGCATGAAAGTCACATAATTTTAATTTAGTTTTCTTTCGTTTGAAACTTTCGTTATCTTACTGTATTGTGAGATCCAAAAGCGTTTGTTATTTCATTAATATCAATTGATCTAGCAGTTTCATCTTCCACACTTCGTACAATAAGTCTGCTCAGCCTCTCTTAAGACATCGTACTATGAAGATAATTCTTAATCAATTTCAGCTTGGAAAATGTTTGCACGACCGAATTCTGGTGTCCTCGGTGCATTCTTGACTGGAATCACCGCTCTCTTGTGTAGTTAACCAAATAAAATAATTTATACTCTTCAAATACTGTACATCATTAGGCACTGGTAAAATAACAGTAAAAGTAAAAGTGTATTTGTTATTGATGTTAAATACTCGTACATACGTGGAAATTTGGTTTTATTTAAGTTTAATGGTTTATGCCCAATCGTTAAATTTAAGCAAATATTGCAGGCATTATGATTTAAATTATTTCTCGGGCTGTTAGGCCGTGGTCCAAAGTTTGTGACAAAATCATTTTTATTGGGTTTGTCACAAACTTTGGACCACGCCCAAACAGCCCGGGGATAAATTTTAATAAAAATGACACCGGCCGGCCGTGTAAGCATTCGTACAACATTGCAGGCTTTAGTCCGCGTTGCGGGACCGGCAATTACGCTACTGCGTCTACCTTAGAGACATCTAGGTTCATGGGACTCGGTTTAGTCCGCAGCCCTCCCGCGTTGCGGGACCGGCAATTACGCTACTGCGTCTACCTTAGAGACATCTAGGTTCATGGGACTCGGTTTAGTCCGCAGCCCTCCCGCATTGCGGGACCGGCAATTACGCTACTGCGTCTACCTTAGAGACATCTAGGTTCATGGGACTCGGTTTAGTCCGCAGCCCTCCCGCATTGCGGGACCGGCAATTACGCTACTGCGTCTACCTTCGAGACATCTAGGTTCATGGGACTCGGTTTAGTCCGCAGCCCTCCCGCGTTGCGGGACCGGCAATTACGCTACTGCGTCTACCTTAGAGACATCTAGGTTCATGGGACTCGGTTTAGTCCGCAGCCCTCCTGCATTGCAGGACCGGCAATTACGCTACTGCGTCTACCTTACAGACATCTAGGTTCATGGGACTCGGTTTAGTCCGCAGCCCTCCCGCGTTGCGGGACCGGCGATTACGCTACTGCGTCTACCTTCGAGACATCTAGGTTCATGGGACTCGGTTTAGTCCGCAGCCCTCCCGCGTTGCGGGACCGGCAATTACACTACTGCGTCTACCTTCGAGACATCTAAGATCATGGGACTCGGTTTAGTCCGCAGCCCTCCCGCGTTGCGGGACCGGCGATTACGCTACTACGTCTACCTTCGAGACATCTAGGTTCATGGGACTCGGTTTAGTCCGCAGCCCTCCCGCGTTGCGGGACCGGCGATTACGCTACTGCGTCTACCTTCCAGACATCTAGGTTCATGGGACTCGGTTTAGTCAGCGATCAAACGACTGAGTTTAGTCATTTACTTTACTTATTATATCTTCATACCTGAGTCAATCAGTTCAGGTTTATATGTCAACTTTTTACGTATTCAGATCACATTCTTATTCTGATTTGTGGCTGTTCAACTCTACTGCGTCTCAACAAAAAATTTCACTTCAGCTGATACAACAGAGTGTTTTTGCTAAGAAATGTCTGAGTGCGTCTGCATAATCGTGTCTTCGTATCCGTTGGGGTTCTCTTCCCTCGAGTAGGCCTGCTTCACCCACATCCACACGCACATAATATTTACTGTCTTTATTTTTAAAGGATAATGGAGGCGCACATGAACGCGAGTCAGCGCACATAATAAGCTTCTTTTTCTCGTCTTCAAGGATTGATTATATAAACCTGTTCCGGCACCCATCTCATCCTCCGACGACCCACGTCTCTTCTACCAATGGCTTTACAGTTCAGTGCCGCTTTCGGTAATCGATTCTCTGTCATCCTTTGCAGATGATTCCACCATTGTCTTCTGTAAGATGGAATAATTTCATTTATGTACTTTACTTCCAGTCCTTACTCCGAGGCTGCTTTGGATGTACAAGTATTTCAAAGTTTTACATGAACAGGTTACTGGCCTGTTGCACAACCCTCTACCAGGAGGACCAGAGACTCTTCTGTCAGGGTTACCATACCTTACCCGAAAGGCCACTGTTTTGGGGCGCAGGAGATTCGCCCTCACTCTTCTCTTTCTGAGATAGGATTTGGTGGCTTTGTATCAGTTATTCTGATACTGAAAGTTTCTTAGTATTTCCAGTGCTCACCTATTGACATCAGTGAGCACTCTAAGATCCTAAGCCACCCAAAATTAAGAAATTAGAATTGAAAAAGACACCCTAGTCCTCAAATACTCTAATAGCGTCGGGGCCAGAAAGAACAAGAGGCAGTTAAGAGAGACTAGACAGAAAAGACTAAAAGAAAGGGATCCCACCCAAGTCAAGTTGAAGCAAAGTGAGAATCCAGCTAGGGCACATCGTAATTGCTAAACCCGTATCCAAAAGATATGGACCCCTGATGTAACATAATAATAATCTATTTCCAGTATTCCAGTAGTGCCATAAATTCTGTCATTAACAACGTTAAAATTATACATAACAACATAACCATAGCATGCATAATAAAGATAAATTACAAAACGCTGAGTGTATACATGACTGGACTCTACTCATCTTTTCTTGCAAAAATAATCGTCTTCTATAATGTTTGCTGACTTTAGTTTCAAGTGTAGGGCCAGACTGAATTATTTTATCAATCTGCTATTAAAACAGGCCAATGTTATGTGTATATCATAACTTCCTCTGCTCAGTATGACAGATACCTATTAGGGCTAGGTAAGGTCAGACGTCGTGATAAGCGATACATTATTACACCGATTACAGTTCGTGACGCCGTAGGAGCGGGTTTCCTGACTACTGCGTCTTAGGAGCTCTACTTTAAATTGAACTTTCTTTTAAACTACCCAAATCTTATGCTATGTTAATAAGACCTTCCTCGGTTTTGATACGAATACTGAAGTCTCTGCGTTAAGCTCATTACCAAACATTTACCCGTATAGAGTTCGTTAGGCTTTCACGGGCTGCGTCCATATAGCTGGAAACATTATTAATGGATCCTTAAATTTTTTTAGTGACCGTCAATCAATGAATGTTTTATTGGATGGTTAGTGAGGATCGGTCAATAATACAAATTTTAGCTATTTTGCGTCGACGTTTCGACAATATTTATTGTCATCTTCAGGACCTGTGTATGAAATACAATAGAAATATCAAACATAAAGAAACAATTAAATATTTGGGTGAACGTATTGGTATATGTGAGTGTGTGCGTGCGTATGTATGTATCATTTTATATGTGAAGACTTACGATAGTTTGTTTACATCTTCAAATTATCTTTAAGAAAACGAGCAAATTATAGTATGAGAGAACTTAATTTATACAGTACTAGCAAAATACCCGTGCTTCGCTACGGAGTTTCACGTTGTACGTAATTGTACAATTATTGCTCGCTTAATAGTATAGGATTAGATAGATTGTACAAATTCTAAACTCTTACTTTGTCTATTTACATTCATAGCAACAGCTATTTATTATTTATTTCGAGAAAATCGTTAGAGCCGTTTCCGAGAAAAAAAGGACATACACTTATTAATTAATAGAACTTCGAAATTTTCTCGACTATAAGAACCTGCAAACAACGAAGTTTTTTTCAATTTAAAACGATGATTAAAAACTCAGGACTAAATGTATTCGGGGTTTCCAGTAAACTGAGATGTCAACCACTTCATTTACCAAGTATGCAATTCCCGCGATAAATTTCAGTATTTGGTTTTTTGCCCCTTAGGAGTGAAAGTTTTTAAAACCGTTTCTTAGTGAGCACCTAAGACCTATGATGAAGCTATGTTCAAAGTTTCATTGATATCCATTCAGTGGATTCAGAGATATCGTGATCAGTGAGTGAGTCAGTGGTATTTGGCTTATATAGATATCTATATCTAGCCGATTTACCCAACGTTGCTCGGGTTCATAATTTATTCATAGGCTCATAGGCACCTATTCTTGTTCTAACGTTATATTACTTGTATACTGTATAATCTTCCTTATATTGTTACGTTCGCATTCTCACTGGAGGAATACTCTGTAGCGCATCTGTTTAAGAACATGTCATAAACTGTATTCTTATATCTGGAGAAGAATTCTGTTGCGCGTGATGCTCCTGCTCGATTTCTAACTCTGGGAGAGGGCGAACAGCTAAATTAGTTTTAAATAAAATGTCTACAGTACTTGCACGCGTTGCGTATTTAACTGTCGTTTTATAATTCATTGTGTTAATGTTGAAATAAGGCATTTGTTAAATTAGTGTCTCCTAAACTTATTCTAACAATACAATATCTCTATAGATTTCAGCTTATCAATTTTTAAATTCAAACTGAAGCAAGCGCATTTATATTGTCTGAACACTATGATCTGAATACATTCGCTATCAAAACTTTGTTTTTTATACTCGCTTATAACTTACTTCGATCTTAACTTATCCACTTTTAAATTCAAACTGAAACAACTCTGAAGTCACACACTATTAAGAAGTTTCTTAAGATGCATACACCACCTTTGATATCGTAACCTATATCTTTATTTATAAGAACCGTGGACTCTGGCCCCGCCGTCTTTCGCGGGATCCGACCTAAGACTCCCCCAAGTTCCGTGGATGAACTCCGGGGAAGGCCCGTCGGACGACTCCCGCGATATTTCCTACGCGGGAGACTTCCACCGATGCTATGGTAACAAGAATCTATTCTATTGGGTTGCCATAGTAACCACATCTAATAGTTGTTTAAGACCCAAAGGACCCCCCAAAGGATCGTATCGAAAAAAACACCTGTCCTATGTTGGTTCTCCCGTTGCGTAAAATATTTGTGCCAAGTTTGGTTGAAATCGGTCCAGTGGTTTAGATGGAGATGTGGAAGACCCCAAAGGACCCCATCGAAGAAAACACCTATCCTATGTTGGTTCTTCCGTTGCGTAAAATATTTGTGCCAAGTTTGGTTGAAATCGGTCCAGTGGTTTAGGAGGAGATGTGGAAGACCCAAAAGGACCCCCCAGAGGACCCCATCGAAAAAAACACCTGTCCTATGTTGGTTCACCCGTCGCGTAAAATATTTGTGCCAAGTTTGGTTGAAATCGGTTCAGTGATTTAGGAGGAGATGTTGAAGACCCTAAAGAACCCCCTAAAGGACCCCATCGAAAAAAGCACCTCTCCTATGTTGGTTCTCCCGTCGCGTAAAATATTTGTGCCAAGTTTGGTTGAAATCGGTCCAGTGGTTTAGGAGGAGATGTGGAACATATATACATAGAAACAATGGGGGGGGGGGGTTGCCCCTTAGGAGTGAAAGTTTTTAAAACCGTTTCTTAGTGAGCACCTAAGACCTATGATGAAGCTACGTTCAAAGTTTCATTGATATCCATTCAGTGGTTTCAGAGATATCGTGATCAGTGAGTCAGTCAGTGGTATTTGGCTTATATAGATATCTATATCTACCCGATTTACTCAGCGTTGCTCGGGTTCATAATTTATTCATAGGCTCATAGGCACCTATTCTTGTTCTAACGTTATATTACTTGTATACTGTACAATCTTCCTTATATTGTTACGTTCGCATTTTCTACTGGAGGAATACTCTGTAGCGCACCTGTTTAAGAACATGTCATAAACTGTATTCTTATATCTGGAGAAGAATTCTGTTGCGCGTGATGCTCCTGCTCGATTTCTAACTCTGGGAGAGGGCGAACAGCTAAATTAGTTTTAAATAAAATGTCTACAGTACCTGCACGCGCTGCGTATTTTCTGTCTTTTATAATTCATTGTGTTAATGTTGAAATAAGGCATTTGTTAAATTAGTGTCTCCTAAACTTATTCTAACAATACAATACCTCTATAGATTTCAGCTTATCAATTTTTAAATTCAAACTGAAGCAAGCGCATTTATATTGTCTGAACACTATGATCTTAATACATTTGCTATCAAAACTTTGTTTTTTATACTCGCTTATAACTTACTTCGATCTTAACTTATCCACTTTTAAATTCAAACTGAAACAACTCTGAATTCACACACTGTTAAGACGTTTCTTAAGATGCATACACCACCTTTGATATCATAACCTATATCTTTATTTATAAGAACCGTGGACTCTGGCCCCGCCGTCTTTCGCAGGATCCGACCAAAGACTCCCCGGGTTCCGTGGATGAACTCCGGGGAAGGCCCGTCGGACGACTCCCGCGCTATTTCCTACGCGGGAGACTTCCACCGATGCTATGGTAACCAGAATCTATTCTATTGGGTTGCCATAGTAACCAGATCTAATAGTTTTTAAGACCCAAAGGACCCCCCAAAGGATCGTATCGAAAAAACACTTGTCCTATGTTGGTTCTCCCGTTGCGTAAAATATTTGTGCCAAGTTTGGTTGAAATCGGTCCAGTGGTTTAGGAGGAGATGTGGAAGACCCCAAAGGACCCCCCGAAGGATCGTATCGAAAAAACACCTACCCTATGTTGGTTCTCCCGTTGAGTAAAATATTTGTGCCAAGTTTGGTTGAAATCGGTCCAGTGGTTTAGGAGGAGATGTGGAAGACCCCAAAGAACCCCAAAGGACCCCATCGAAAAAACACCTACCCTATGTTGGTTCTCCCGTTGAGTAAAATATTTGTGCCAAGTTTGGTTGAAATCGGTCCAGTGGTTTAGGAGGAGATGTGGAAGACCCCAAAGAACTCCAAAGGACCCCATCGAAGAAAACACCTATCCTATGTTGGTTCTCCCGTCGCGTAAAATATTTGTGCCAAGTTTGGTTGAAATCGGTCCAGTGGTTTAGGAGGAGATGTGGAAGACCCCAAAGAACCCCAAGGACCCCATCGAAAAAAACACCTATCCTATGTTGATTCTCCCGTCGCGTAAAATATTTGTGCCAAGTTTGGTTGAAATCGGTCCAGTGGTTTAGGAGGAGATGTGGAACATATATACATAGATACAATGGGGGGGGGGTTGCCCCTTAGGAGTGAAAGTTTTTAAAACCGTTTCTTAGTGAGCACCTAAGACCTATGATGAAGCTATGTTCAAAGTTTCATTGATATCCATTCAGTAGTTTTTGCTCTACGTTGATTCTATGTCAGTTAGTCAGGCAAACATCCCCCCCTTTTTCCCCCTTTAAAGGTCGAATTTCCAAAAATCCCTTCTTAGCGGATACCTACATCACATAAGGAACCTACATGCCAAATTTCAAGATTCTAGGTGTTATAGTTTCGGAGATTTCGTGATGAATCAGTGAGTCAGTGAGTCAGTGGTATTTCTCTTTTATATATATATATATATATATATATATAGATTACAATTTAAATTACTAATGTAATGTTATTTTAATTAATTAAACAAACAGTAATCAACAATTGGATATTAGATTGGTACATAAATTGTTTACATTATTGTACGTGTGCGGCATCACCGCATCTACTATATTTTATACTAGATGAAACCACTGATAGGCAGATGAGATATGTTCTAAACAATTTAGTAGCACCCCTAAATGGACAGCAAGTAAAACCCATGCTGTTGAAAACATACTTTCTGAACAAAACAGACAATGCCAGTGTGATGCGAAGTTTCAACAACGCATGTATTGTGTTGTGGCCTGAAGGAATAGAATATAATCGAGTGTGGCTAGTACTTACGGACCAAGCTCCTTACATGTTATTGGCTATTGCTATCCTGAAACCTATGTATTCTAATCCAAAACATGTGACCTGCTTTGCATCGTGTTTGTGAGGCACTAGAAGATGAATATTCGTATGCAAATGAATTTCTGTCTTGCATTAAGAAATTCCTGAAAAACGCTCCTGCTAGGATACAAAAGTATGTTGTTAATTACAGGACTTCCTCTCACAACTTCCCCAATTCTCACTAAATGGGGTACTTTTTCTGGACTTGTGACCTTAATAACATTGTACTCTGGGACTTGTTTTAGGCAGACTTTTTAATACATGAGTGAATTTTGAGTCCTTATATGTGATGTAATTGGTTTTGGTACTGTTTGTATGAATATTTACATTTGAAATTTTCACCATTTTCAGCTAAATCACCTTTTTTACCAAAATTTTGCACTTAAAATTCCTAGCTCTATTAATAATGTTTTAGTGGATGGTTTGTGAGGATAGGTCAATAATACAAATTTTAGTTATTTTGCGTCGACGTTTCGACAATATTTATTGTCATCTTCAGGACCTGTGTATGAAATACAATAGAAATATCAAACATAACGAAACAATTAAATATTTGGGTGAACGTGTTGGTGTATGTGAGTGTGTGCGTGCGTATGTATGTATCATTTTATATGTGAAGACTTATGATAGTTTAATACAATTTATCATTAAACATTGCTGTCCATTTAGGGGTGCTACTAAAATGTTTAGAACATATCTCATCTGCCTATCAGTGGTTTCATCTAGTATAAAATATAGTAGATGCTGTGATGCCGCACACGTTCGGTGTTCTTTGTTTAATATTATTATAGGAATAAAATGCGGCAAAGGAGCCAAAAAAAGGTAAAAAAAGCGCAAATAGGTGATGACATTGAGAAAAGGTGCAAAAAGGTGCAACCAAAACACAGTTAGCAGTGTTTATTTAATGTTTTCTTCGCAAGACAAGCTAATTTGGGCATTTCAATAGCAAAAAAAAAAATAAGGTGCAGCACCTAAAATTCGTAGCTCTAAATATTAACCGGGCTGTTAGTCCGTGGTCTAATGGTGAGGATGGCGGATGTTTCGGCAACACCATCGGGGGGGCATCATCAGTGTCGGTAACAAATGGCGGACACCGTGCCAGTTGTTACCGACACTGATCATGGGCTCCGATGGTGAAGGTCAGCATTACCTCTAGACCACGCCCTAAGAACCCGGTTAATAATGTTTCCAACTAATTTATCCGTATAAATACTAATACTTGTTGGACAGTACAGTACATGGATTGTTTGCGTGTGTTGTGACAGGTACAAGACCAAGGAGTGGACCCGAACCTTCGCGACGGAGACGGAGCCACGCCGCTACACTTTGCCGCCAGCAGAGGACACGTCGACTGCGTCCGCTGGTTGCTCAGACACGGCGCCAAACTGGTCATCGACAAGTACGGCAAGAGTCCCATCAACGACGCCGCTGAAAATCAACAGATGGAAGTGAGTACCTCAATCTTTGCTTTACTCAACTAAAATAAGTAAATGATGACTGTATACGCATCTCGTCATAACGTTTGTGTACGGTTAGTAAAATCGTCGTTATGTTACAGCTAAAATAATTATACAAGGAACGGGTGTTTGGTTGCTCTGTGTCAAAAATCTCATTGCGCATGCGTTACATTGATGTGTTGTTTACGGAGGAATTATTTTGTGTTAAGAACAGCTGCATGATCGGTGTGTCACATGGTTGTGTGTCACGGTTGGTCACCTTACACCCCACTTCCTGCACTGCCTTCCTTGCTACTCATTACGATTTTCGCGAACCGTTTCATGTCTTACTATTTCATCTGTATGCTGATTGTAACTTCTCATTAATGTACAGTATGTGTTAGCGCCCTCCGTTATAGTCTTCACCGACCACCGCATTTTAGACGCGTAGAGGCATTTATTACACCATTTTAGACGTTATAGTCTTCATCCTTTAGACGCATTTTCTAGTCGGCTTAATTTTAACACAACATCGTCAACATCCGTGTTTCAGTTTCTTCGAGGCCCTCCTCCCTTTCTTCTGTGTCGGGCAATGATTTGGTTTCTCATCATCATTATCATCGCCACTCCAAGGACTAGGCCTTATACCTGTTCCGGAACCCATCTCCTCCTCGGTCTACCGACATCTTTCTTCCCAGTAGGGTGATAACCCAAGGTAGCCACGGGAAGACGGATATCAGACATGCGATTCAAGTGTTCACGTAATCTCCTTCTGTGGTCTTCAATCTTCTGGTGCAACGATACAATGTTTAATTCGCATCTAATATCCTAGTTTCTTTTCCGATCCAGGAGAGAACAACCTTGCGTACCTCTTAGAAATTTCATTTCAGCTGTCTGAATCCTCTGTACGTCCCTTTTACCAAGAGTCCATGTCTCACTAGCGTACAGAAATATGGGGGCAGCCACAGTTTTATAAAATTTCATTCGGATATCCTCCGTGTTTTATCTTCCAGGTACCTATGAATCGTTCCACAGATGCGTCTAAACTTTCTTAGCTTACTATCCCAATCAATATCAGTTCCACATGAGATATTACAACCCAGGTAATTAAAATGACTAACCTGATCAAAAATCTGATTATTAACGACTTACCAACGTTCTTGTAGGATACCTTCCCCGAAATGTCATCTTTTAGATTTTGTAGCAGAAATCTGTAGCCCAGTCTTGTATGATGCTATTGAAAGTAAATATCGCCCGCTATAACTGGCCTTCTGTTTCCTGTATCATTACCTTGTCATCTGCATAAAGCAATGCATTCACATGAATATTTCGCTGAAGTGATATTCCCGAGTCAACTTTAGCTGTCCACCGCCGAAATATGTCGTCCATGTAGATATTAAAAAGTGTCGGTGAAAGACCCTTGTCTCATATCTTTATTTGTAGAAATATCTTCTGATAATTTATCTATATATTCAATATAGACTTGGTTTCTATATTTTATTATTTTCTTAGATATTCTTCCTTTCATCTATCATACAACGCACATCTCCATATCGTATGAAGCAAGAATCCCCGGGAATGTGGTCCCATAATGCACCCAAAGTCCTGTTGATATTTTCTTGCATTTTTATTCTATATGGTTGCAATCTTATCTCTTTGATCCTTATATTTCTTAACACTATGTTGTTAAGACATGACACATTGATCGTGATCTTAAAACAACAGTGAAATAAATTACGTAATACCAGAAAAATCAAACTGTTCATTATAAATTAACACTTCTATTAAACTGTTAAACAATTATAAGGTTTATTATAGTTATACAGCTGTCCAAAACGTACTGTCGTCCTCGTTGGCTGCAAAGGTTTGTTCAAACGAAAAACTGGTTTAAGCAGAAAGGCGTGGGGAGGAAATCGGATAAAAAACTAAAGAGTTTTCAAATACACTCGCACGCAGAGTACATAAACAGAGGAACGTGTTCGGAGTGAAACCGCATAACCGCAGCGGTGCGCGATGTGGTCGCAAAAACTGCGAGAATCGATTATCTAGTAGTAGTAGCTATAGAGAGAAAGCTCTCATCGATCGCAGGGGCAGCACTACACTAACACTGACATTAGCGACCGTTCAAGGCCGTTGGACAATAGCCATGGAAGTACGTTTACACAATTGTTGCTTGTCTTCTGTTTAATTGCGCCGCGGTTCTGTTACTTTTAATGATGACCATATAAATGACGCCTTCTGTGGGTAACTTTTCGTCGGCTATTGTTGTTTCGCAGAACTGGTTTAATGGATACGTCTGCTCCCGGTATGTTCCTTTCTTTGTGGGCCTTCGAGATAACGGTTTATTCGAAATCGTTCCAAACTTTATACCACTGTCACAAAATTTATTATTTCCGGCTCTACAATGTTTACACATTTTCCGGAACCAAAGATTACAGAAGTGATTGAAGTGATTCTCATCTTCACTGCAAGTGATTGTCCATCCAAAGATCTTCTTCAATTTCTCGCTGCCTCAATATAGTCTGAATTTCTTCTGTCCAGGTGATAGGTGGTCTTCCTCTTTTCCTTCTTCCTGGTAGGGTCCATTCCATACTTCTTCTTGGCAATCTTTCATGTGCCATTCTTTTCGTGTGTCCATACCATTGTAATATTTTTGTCTGGATAAAATCAAGAATTGAATTTTTCACATTCATGCTGTCCTTAATGACTTCATTCCTAGTTTTCTCACGTCTGGAGGCTCTTGTCGAACGTGTCCAAAAGGCCATCTCTGGTGTCATTAATTTTGTTCTTGTGTGTTTTAGTCCAAACGTCTGAGCTTTAAGTCATGATACTAAGTAGCTAAAAATAAGGGTAAAAAGATAAAGACGAGATAGATGGAAGGGACACAGACAACAAAGAAAGACGGGCATTCCGGCAAACGATATTGCTGGCTAACTTGAATAGGAATGGCGCAAGACGGAACAAGAGGCTGTGTCCCAGTCCCAGAATGGCTCGAAAATTTGTTAATACGGTGGTGAGGTACAGATACAATTTAAAGTAATTTTAGAGTAAAACCATGGAGATACATAACGTGGTATGAATTTTGTACCATACAATTGCAATCACAAACCCGTTCTCGAGTCACAAGGTGACTAAAAATTTTCGTCCGGAGTGACCATTTGCGGGAGGGGGGTGATTTCCCCAATTCCCATTACACTATGCTGCAAAAATATATATTTTTGTATGATGATTTAGTAAAATTAGGTGTTTTTAATATTAATTTTGCTGCTGATTCCCGATATAACCTTATTTTTTCTAACACGTCAGACTTTTTTACAAATTCATTATTTACTTTTGAGTTTTTACTAAATTTTTGGATTCTTTCTATGACTTTTATGGCGAAATTTCTGACAGCACAACAGAAGAATGCATACTTATTGTACATAGTTCATGTAAACCAGTCTGTATGACTATGTATTAGTACGTGTGACGATATAAATGAAATATTAATCAGAAGACTGTTTTAGTAATTAAATAGGATTTATTTTGAACACTTAATTCCAATTTCATTTTGAACATTTTACATTGAATAAAAATATATAATACAGTTATGTATGAGAAGATATAACATATACTCATACAATACACTTACAATACATATACATACAATACATAAAATATATACATACAATTTACTTTTCCTGTTCACTATGCTACTTTATTTTTTTAAGCTTCGTTTCTGGTGGATTGAAGTTTCTTTTTCTTGATTTACACCCCTCAGGAGTGTCGTCTCTCTTGAGCATGAAACAGTCAGTAGTCGGCTATCGTCTTAACATTCCGGCATCCCTGGTACCTCTTTCCCATGTCTGTGACATCTTGGTGGAAACATTCTCCGTGTTCTTCGCTGACATCGCCAAGATTTTCAGGGGAAAAATCGATGTTTGAGTGGGGATAGTGAAGTCTAACACTCACGTTACAGCCCAATTTTCTAAAATGCTGTAACATGGTTTTTAGCGTAGTTTTGTAGTTTTGATCTTTTTCGTTATCCAAGACGTTTTTCACAACTTCTTTAAATGAATTCCAAGCATTTTTGTTTCTGTTGGATTCATAGTATTTTCAAAAGCCTCAGCCTTTATCAACTTTTGAAAACTGTGTAGATATTGGAAACAGCTGCTGTCTTTTGCAAGTGCTTTAGTAAACTGTTTCATCAAAGCAAGTTTGCTATGAAGAGGTGGTAGATGTGCTATGAACCCGTTGTACAATACGTTTTGCTTGTAGTATTCTTTGAACCCGGTTGGAGATTTTCTCTTTTGAGCTAGTCTGTTACCCTCCAATGTTTGTCCTTTGCTCGACTGTCCCATTCAGAAAGGTAACATGGCATTTTTGTATGTCCAGATTTTTGACCAAGCAGCATGCCAATCACTTTCAAGTCACCACAAACCATCCAAAAATGGCTTTCGTAGTTAAATTTTTCGAAATAACGTTGAGATTTTCATAAGACTCTTTGTTTGGCACCAAAAGAAAACCAGATGAGGTAGGCCTATAACAAGTGTTGCCAACTGATTCCTCTTGTCCTAAAAAATTCCCAGTTTGCGAAAACTAAATTACCCGGTTTTTAATATTATTTATATTCATTTGAATTGCAAAAAAATTGTAGGTTATAGGGAAAAATGAATATTAAATCAGAAATAAGCACAAAAAAAGTACTTTGAAAATACCTAAATTTATATGATCATAAAAATTCATGCTGCATAGTGTTATGGGACACATGAATGTGATTAGCGAAAATGAATGAAAGCGAGATTTTGAGAAGAACCAGAGACAAAGAGAAATATATGAACAAAACAAACCGATGGAGAAAGTGATGCATACACAGTTTAGAAAGATAATGTCAGCAGCGAACAGGAGACATACTGATTATTATCAACAAACAAAAAGCATAAAGAAGCACGAAATTTCTTTATTTATTATCACGTCGTCATGCATAAAATTTCGTAAACAAAACAGTATGCAGCAGCGCGTTGACGCTGACCGTTTTCACTTGTACCCAGAAGTGGTGAAGAATTATTAAGTAAGACATTAAAATTCGCGTTAGCGCTGACGAAACTGCGACCGACCGGCTGAACTTCTCAGTGTCCGCTCACTTTTGTCTGTAAACTGGGCAATAATTTGCTGCGAAACTAGTTTCTCTCATACGCAAATGTCTTGTTGTCACTCGAGTCGCCGAATATTTATTGTCCAGTATTTTAGACTCTGTCTTACACATACCCAATGCATATGACAGTGTATTTGCCTCACAGAGTAATGTTAAGTTAAAGATGTATACAATTTTTTGAGTTAAAGGTGTACTGTGTGTTATATATACGCTTGATTAAAATATTTCAACGATTTTATGATACTATAAAATTGGGTCAACGGTTCTACGATACTATAAAGATTGAGTTGGTGTGGGCATATGCGATAATAATGCAAAAAGACAAATGACCATTAAAAACCTGGGCTTGTCAATCTCAACAAATAAGAAAGAAGGACATATCAAGATTGTTGTAAAAAGTAAGAGAACAAAAAGTGTTATTGTAAGGAAAGGGTAACAAAACAATGCCTGAAAAAGCACAAAAGTATGATATCTGAGAAGCCAGAAACGCCATACGATCGTAAAAACGTGGCACATGTAATGTTAAATTATTTATATAGTAAACGCAAGTAATTTTTTATAATATAATAAAATATGAAAATAAAATATGGCCAGTACTAAATGGAGTGTTTATGAGCAGCTGAGATATAGAAATTACAATACCGTACACAGAACGCACGAGACATAATGGAAAATTATTAATAGGGTCATTGACCTCACCCACGTATGGTAGGCAGTCGGGGACAAGGGGTGTTTACTTTCGCGATTATTATACTTCCATGTTCCATAAGGAAATGGAAGTATGGTGATGGCGAAAAAAATTGTGTTCGAGATAAGGGCTGATTCTGATTGTCCTACCCTCAAAACATGAAGAAAAGTGTGTGTGTGTGTGTGTGTGTGTGTGTGTGTGTGTGCCTCTCTGTGTGTCTGTGAGTAGAATTTGTTCTATGGTGAACGATAACTGCCGCAAATTCAAATAGAATCAAATAATTGTTTGCATATGTGCCTGAGTTGTAGAGGACTCAAGGGCTATTGATTTTGGTGAAGATCGGTTAAAGGAAAGGGGTAGTTTACCTGTAACGTTTTAACAAGAGTAAAATACTTAATTTTGGTAAATAAATTATCCTGAAAAGAAGGTCATAATAATCAACTGTAGAAAGGTAGATGAAATATCTATAAATGAAAAGGTTAGTTGAAAGGGGAGAGGGTAATTTTCTATAAATGAAAATGATAGTTGAAGGTGTAGGGGATAATTTTGTATATGTGTACTACGTTATCGGCAACATAGAAGTTGTTTGTTGTTAAAATTCCTTCCCGGGGTGTTTGGCCGTGGTCCAATGTTTTCTGCAAAACCAGACGTTTCGGCAGTGCCATTGACTGCCTTCATCAGAGAAAATCGAGTGCGCTAACGTGAGGTGGTATACGTTAGTGACCATTACTGTGGTTAAGGCTGAAGAAAGAAGTAGAAAGAAGTAGTTTCTATTGAATACTTCATTTCGAAAATGATTTTAAATATAAATCTAAGAACATGGAAGTCATGTATGGTTTTCCATACCGATATTTTATGTGTACTGCGTTATCGGCAACAAAGAAGTAGTTTGTTGTTAAAATTCCTTCCCGGATTGTTTGCCCGTGGTCCAATGTTTTCTGCAAAACCGGACGTTTCGGTAGTGCCATCGACAGCCAACATCAGTGAAAATCGAGTGCGCTAACGTGAGGTGTTATACGTTAGTGACCATAGTACTGTGGTTAAGGCTGAAGAAATTTCGTTACTATCCCAATTAATATCGGTTCCATATGGGATATCACGACCAAGGTAATTAAAATGACTTATGGAAATATTTCATTCCGATAATGATTTTAAATATAAATCGTAGAGCATGGAAGTCGTATGGTTCTCCATACTGATATTTTAAGTGTGTACGTCCTTGGTATTACGACGAGCATTTTTTTAAATAAAATTGTTTTAATAATTTTGCAAAAGTTTAAGGACACCCTTGAAATCAATTACATCACGTTGTGTCTTCAAATTTCTACACTTAACCTAAATGTTAAACACCCATGTCATACATCTTGTTAACCGAAATATTTCAGTGCAAACAGCATCCGTTTATCTTATTATGTTCTCACTTTATATAACTCTTTGTGTTTATTAAAAAGAACAAAAATAATTGTACCGTTTTTAAAGTAATCCTTTTAATATTCTTTTTAAAATTTTATCCTTTTAGGTATGTTGTAATTTTTCAACAAAAAAATTACTTTCTAGAAAACTACATAACGTAGGCTTTTGTGAGTGGTGTCATTTTAAAACTTGTTCTGCGCACTTTCTCATGTGAAACACTGTTAGTGGTTTAGAGACCAACGTTTTTTAAAATTTTATGCAAAATTTTGATCGAAATCGTTTGACCGAAAAATATTTTTTTTAAATTGCGTCAATCATCACATGAACATAAACACTGTCATCAATAATTTTATGTTATTGGCTGGCATACATTTTTAAAACTTTTTTCGGTCAAACGATTTTAGGTTAAAATTTTTCATAAAATTTAAAAAAAATTGGTCTCCTGAACTATTAACAGTGATTCTTTTTTAAAACCTTTTTTGCTGTCACACGAGAAAATACGAAGAACACACTTTAAAATGACACCAATTACGAGAGCCTAGGTTATGCAGTTTTGTAGGAAGTAATTTGGTTCTTTGAAAATTGGGCTATTTCCCTCCTTTTAAACAAACACAAAGCGTTATATAAAATGAGAAGAAATAAAGATAAAAGGATATTGTTTGTACTGAAATATTTCGTTTTCCAAGATCTATAACCTAGGTGTTTAACAATTAGATTAAGTACAAAAGTTTGAGGACACTTCGTGGTTTACTGGATGTCCTTAGGCTTTTGTAAGGCACTGTATTATCGCCGATGGTGGCAACAACGCACGTGTCCCGTGTTATAATATGACGTGAGTCTCAGCTGTTGGCATCAGATACGCGACTGTCGTAACGTGTTAACGATTTGCAATGGGTGCTACGATGGATAATCCCACCAACTGTAAGATTCGCCAAGTGTGGTGGTTTTTGTTAGGAAAAAACTAATAGTTCCGCTGAAACTCAAAGGCAACTTTTGTGAGGTTCATCGACCTAACGTTATAACTGACAGGTAAGTTAGGCAATGGTGTCGTTTGTTGTCGTTTGGTGTCGTTTATTTGTCGTTTACAATTATCAAAAACTCCCAATATAAAGAAATCTTATATTTGACTGTCCAACGCGTGGCATTACAATTGTCAATTACTAAATATAAATAAATTCTTATATTTGCCGCCCAAAGAACGTGGGACATTACAATTGTAAATTGCTAAAGAAAAATTCTTATACGACGGTCTACTGGTCGTCGTATGGTGCAGTTGAAAACAAAATACAAGACACCAATGAAGTCACTAAGCACTAGCTTTAATTATCACAATTAAACAGTTTGTAATCAACAAGATAGTCTCTTACAACAAATCAAATAAAAATTGTTCACACACAATAATAATGTCAACGAGTATAAAACACAATTGTATTACAATTGTCCCGCACAAATATAAAACACATAACACTTCGCCACAATAGTACGAACCGCATTCACACAAATCGCAACTCAAACTGAAACTGAGCGCCGCTAAGTACTTGTATTTATACCCTCCCACCGAAAAACCAGAAACACCCATACTGGGCGTCAAGAACGCTACTAGAAAACACCAGAACGTAATTGACTGCGCGACTTCTCTACAGTCTAGCTAAAGCGTTGAGCATCACGTACGCACACAGATTACAGCCGTATTCCACTGGAACATTCGAGAAACACGTAGATGGTTCTTTAATGTCGTAACAGTATGAAACTGTAGTAGAGAACCTTGGTTACAAACAATTGTGTGCCGAAAATTTTAACCGATTCACACAAGCAGTAACGCCTGAGTTCATTTCAAACATTTTGTAGCATTTTGAAAATAAAAGGAATAGACCATAATAAATTGAACATATCGTTACTCTGCAGGTTTTCCTACAGAGTAACGGATCAGTTTTGCAGCGCGGTTCTAAATAATTGAGAAACGTCGTTACCAAATAGTTCGACGGAGTCGGCCGACGACGCATGCAGCGGAGTTTTTACGACAATGGAATAAAGAAGCTGTTGAAACAATATGGAAAATGCGCGGAAGTGGTAATTATGTGGAAGAATAAAGGTAATCTGTAACTTTTTGTTATAATAAATCGTTCTCAAAAGTGGGCTTACAAATAATCTCTTTAAAAAAAATAAAATGTATCTATAACATTAAAAACTCCAAAGATCAGACTAATTTTGGAAACAGCAGAATAAAGGAATTTGAAAAATGTAAATATTTAAGGGAAATGTTAACACCAACACCAATAGAAAAAGAAGGTATGAGTTCAAAATAAGAGTAAAAAATAATTGGTAATCGCATACGAATTAACAGCCATCATTTATAACAAAAAATGCATAAACAGAAACGCAAAATTAAGACATTACAAAACAGTACTATGTCCTGAAGCCTTATACGCATACGAATGCTTGGGAACCTTATCCGCCAAAAAACTATTAAAAGTAGAAAGAAGAATATCAAGCAAAATTTATGGCTGAAATCAAATGATAGGTTTCTGAAGAAATTTACAAATATTTCTCTAAAGTTACCATATAAATACGGAAGAGAACATTAAAAGTTTAAGGATAAGTATGAGAATATGAAGTAAAAGATTAACGAAACAGACATTTGATTATCTAAGAAACGTGATAAAAAAATTGTATGGCACAAAGAAGTACTGAAAGGTTTATTTAGAATAGATCCCAAATATAGACGAAAGACAATAAAACGCATAGAAAAATAATAGAGGCATTCAACCTGAAGAAAAGATAAACAGACAAGTAAAGCGAGATGAATTACAGAATAAGAGAGAAAGTTTAGAATTGAAAGAATGAAAGTCTACTGGTGAAAGAGGAAAGAACAAAATATGTGACGCTGTCCGAAATGACCTTAATCGAAAAAATCATTTTATTTATTTAGTTTCTTATTATTTCAAAACAAACGTCACTTAAAAAACGTACCTCATATGTTATATTAACAGGACGTATTGTTTTGCTAATAGGTACGTACCGGATAAATATTAGGTTAGTGTGATTAAGCAGACAGCTCGAAAGCGCCCGTCACTAAATATAATGAGTGCAACAAGTACGCTACTATAGTTTTTAATCTACAAAACCCACTAATAAAAGCGGATAACCTGACAAACACAGTTACTCCAATTGATCACAAGCAGCACAGCAGTGTACCGAACGTCGTCCATATTTACACACGGGAAGTTGCGTTTAGCACACGAACGTCAACCGGCTAAATGTCACGCAAATGTCGCAAAGAAGATTTCTCAACACTGCCATTTGCATAAAGTATTAAATGTAACACACAACATGTATCTGTCTACTAACCGAAATGTCACTTTGAGTTTCTGCGAAACTAATTTATAAGAGACGGTGATTCACTAATTTAAACATTCTGTTTTCCCGTCTGTATGAATTTTTGTCCCCTGGCATCACCGAACACCACTGGCGTGCGGTTACAATAATTTACGTCGCGTGCTTGATGTTCTGTGTATGTCCGGGGAAACGCGTTCATATGTCTGTTCGAAAGGGGGGCCTGGGGTTAATTTACTGGGGGCCGGCAAAGGGGCCTATACCGCTACCCACGGTGGCTTCTGACTTCTGGTGAAGATTGTCTGACCATCTTCGGTGCGAGTGTGAACCGGCATTTCGGCTGGATTGTGGCTGATACAAACCGGGCTAAGGTACGGGAACCAGCCCGCCCGGTCCCCGAACAGTCTTGGGAACGGGAACCAGGGTCTATGTACTTCAAGCGCAGTAAGCCCTAGTACCATAGCGTCCCCTGTTCAGGTGGGGAGGGGAGGACTGTTCAGGGTAAGTCGCCGTATGGCTGCCTGAACGTCGCCAGACGGCTCGTGGCTCCTTCTCCGTCCGAAATACCCATCCTGACGCACGATGCCTTGCGGGGCGCGGGTTAAACCGATTTTTGGCGTTATCAGGATTGATATATAATCGGAACAAAGCTTGCGTTCAGTGTCCGGCCGTGCGAACCTGACGGTCTGCGTAACCGACCTGAGTAGTGTTGCTCAGGAAACGAGTCCGGGACATCCCTCTTTGATTACTATATCCCTACCCATCGGTCTGTCGCTTTTATGTTCATTAAGAAGTATTTAATTACGACGATTTCACGTTTCTGTAAAGTGGTCGTATTTTAACATTATGTACACGCGAAGTACGTAAGTTGCCATTATGTGATGCAACTTGACGTTAAGGGCGTTAATGTACAGAGTCACGAAATGTGACAAATAAATTAAAAAATGGAGATAAAACTGCTGTCGACAGAACTATACTTCCTCAGGCGATCAACTAGGAAATCCAGACTATAAAAACTAGAAATAAAGACATTATAGGCTAGACATTTCTAGACCATTGTCAGACTTATAAGTTAGGTTATATTAGATTAAGTTTGGTTTACAGATACACAAACAAAAAGCAATAATATAAGGCATACTACAGAATGTGCTACTGACATACACGTGGAAAGCAATAATATAAGGCATACTACACAATGTGCTACTGACATATACGTGGAAAGCAATAATATAAGGCATACTACACAATGTGCTACTGACATATACGTGGAAAGCAATAATATAAGGCATACTACAGAATGTGCTACTGACATAGAAAGAGGGATGAGAGGCTTCCAAAAATTGTTGCACAATGGATTCTGACAGGTGTAAATCCATCTCGAGACTCGTGGGAAAGCCGCGTCAAAGATAGATCTTTACAGAAAGAAAACTGGAATTTCGAGGGTTGTGTGCCTACGATTAGATATACTTCGCAATGAGGCTATACGGAGTGAGATTAAAGTGTCCCCATTGTATGAAAAAGATGGATATAAGAATAGATAGAGGGTAGACTTTCTTCGCAAAGGAAAGGGCTTTTATACAAGAGACCGAACATTTTTATGCTCCTCACAGTAATCATATTGTAGGAAGGCCCGGAAAACGATGATCTGCTTTTTTAATTAAACTTAAAATGTTTGTAAATAATAAAAATTTAAATTCACAAGGTATTTAAGGCTTCTGAAACCGTAACAGGTGTCAACACCTACTCCAGGATGGAAGAAGAGGAGAAATATGGAGACTGGGAGACGGAAAGCTATTTCCTTGGCAGTAGAAATGGTTTGATGATCAAATCGGCATTAAGAGCAGTCACCTGCTGTGGGTCTCGACTCCACTACTCCTGTCACATGAAGTGAGAACGATAACCCGAAGCAGATGCCGTCTCATGTGCCATACTGATGGAGTCACACGGACCTCGTATTGTTTCATTAGAAAACAAACGTTGTTGTCATAAGGAAACGGGCAGGCAGGCGATCGTGCGTGGATAACGAGAGGACGGTGGTGTCAGAGTCAACAGCAACACAATGGAGACACAATCCACTTTTACTCGCATCGCCGCTTTACTTTCATCGGGTTATTGTCCGCCCCGACATTATGTAAAGTCGTGATTACATGTTGGTGCGTAACGATTGGATAAGTTTGGTTGCCTAGCGATCCTACACGGCGACTGCGTTGCGTTGCGACAACCGCTTTTGTTTCGCGTTACGCGTAGTTAATAATAATGCGTGAGTTCGTTCGACATGGTAGGAAGTTTGCAATCCAATACAGCAGCGATTTAAACCGATCGATGAACAAATGTTTACCTCCTGGAGGAGCCTCTATAACTTAGCCGAGCTCGCAGTGAGATCTCTGTTGTCCATAAACCGGCTGAGCTGGGTGCCTTATCGGATGCTTGATTTGCTCCCCTTTGGAGAGATTCGAATCTAGCCTCTCCCCTAGATATTTAACTGCATTATTTGTCATTATAGCTTTAGCTCCCACTTGCACCAGTATGACTGTAAAAATCCATGGTCGGGCGAGCAGTACTATCTGTATCTTTTCGGCGGCTACATCCAGGTCGTGTTCTTCAAGCCAAGAGCTCGTTTCATTCAGTCTTGTTTGTGCATTCTCTGAGTTCCGTGCCACAGTCACTGCCGGGATGTCGACAGCGTAACCCATCAGGAACGTGCCTGGTGTCATCTCCAGCCGTAAGATTCCACCGTAGGATACGTTCCAGAGGTCACGGCCCAAAATTGGGCCCCGGGCAGTCCCGGCGGTAATAGCCTTCTTACGAGAGATCCATTTGTTGTGTCATATATTAGTAACCTCTCACTGAGGTAGTCTTCCATCAGCCAGAGGAGATAATAGTGTAAATAATAATAATAATAATAATAATAATACAATCTTCATTCGCACGGTAACAGTGAGTTCGTAAATGCACAATGCGTTCATAACATTCGTAGAAAGCCGAGGAGAGAAAGCGGAATTATATTAGTTTGTATACAAAGAGTGCTCTGATTGGTTGTGGTGGTTCTGTACAATTTATGTACAAGATGCACACACACTCACACACTCAGACTAATGGGAAATGAAATCCATTCTGTTATTAACTGCACTTACCGCGCGCGCGCGCGAGTGTGTGTGTGTGTGTGGTGTGTGTGTGAGAGAGAGAGAGTGAGAGAGAAGGCATTGCGTACTTAACTGGTGATACGTCTTTATACAGCTAAAATAATTAGACATGTAACGGGCGTTTGGTTGCGCTGTGTCAAAAGATCTCACTGCGCAAGCGTTACTTTAATGTGTTGTTTTCGGAGCAATTATTTTGTGTTCAGAACAGCTGCATGACTGGTGTGTTACATGGTTGGTCACCTAACAGCCCACTTCCTGCACTGCCTTCTCTGCCATCACTACGATCTGTGCGAGCCGTTTCATGACTGACTATTTCATCTGTAACTGACGTAAGAATGTCAAGCGGGTATACTGAACTCCAATGGGTACAAACTTCCTCTGTTTTTGATAGAGGTGCCGTTAACTTTCTTTTTTAATAAACATTTTAAATTGTATTATTTTTCTGTCAATTTCGAAAATTAAAAAGAAAATTAAACATAACAATTTCGAAGTTATGTTACTTCCCTCGTACGACTAAGTCGAAAGATGACAGTCCTTCCACTTGGGGCACTCTTATGATCGTTAAGCTATATTCTAAACATATATGTGAACTTGCGGCAGTGTGGTTGCGATTTCCTGTACTGTCCAGCTGACTTAGTGGATATGCAGCGGTTGCAGTGCGGTTGTGATTCCCTGTACTGTCCAGCTGACTTAGAGGATATGTAGCGGTTGCAGTACGGTTGTGATTCCCTGTACTGTCCAGCTGACTTAGAGGATATGTAGCGGTTGCAGTGCGGTTGTGATTCCCTGTACTGTCCAGCTGACTTAGAGGATATGCAGCGGTTGCAGTGAGCGGTTGCAGTGCGGTTGTGATTCCCTGTACTGTCCAGCTGACTTAGAGGATATGTAGCGGTTGCAATGCGGTTGTGATTCCCTGTACTGTCCAGCTGACTTAGAGGATATGCGGCGGTTGCAGTGCGGTTGTGATTCCCTTTACTTTCCAGCTGACTTAGAGGATATGCAGCGGTTCTTTTTTCTTTTTTTTTATATAGTTTCTTATAGTTGTCTTTAACTTTGTAGGTGGTGTGCTTCATTTTTTTTTTTACAGTTCACGTTTGTTAGTGAACGGGTAGACTTAAGTTTGAATTTCATGTAGCCTGCTGGTTGAACTTACACCTGAAGACGACCACAGATTGTTTAATGGTCGAAAGGTTGTGTTGTGCGATCAATTTTTACCCTAACCCTTCTGATAATAAACAGAAATAACACTGTTGCACACCAGTATAAATACAAAATCGCGATTATCGCTTTCAAGCTTCTCAGTTCATCATGAGTCAACAAATATTTCTGATTTGATGATGAGCAGTGAGGCTTGAAAGAGCTAATCGGGAATTTTTATTTATAGTGATGTGCAAGAGTGTTATTTTTCTGTTTGTGATTATAACCACTAACACAGCCTTATTAATTAAACCTTTTAATAACGTTCACGTACCATTTAAAGTTAGGTTTAATGAACTTAACGTCCAATGTCCAATGTCCAGCTTTATAAAAAATGGTATGTACTACGATGCACTCAAAAGAATGACAGAGAATACAGATATTACTGGTTGGATACCACAACCTTTAGACGAAGAGGAAAGAAATATCAAGTACCGGTACTATTTAGAAAAGTGTGTCTGTGTGTTAGTTTCTCTTAACGGTTTTACATTTACTACAACACATTTTTATTGTATATATTGGAACAAAACAAATATAAAGCATAGTATTAAAAACACAATAATAATAGAGTCTTTTATCTGGAGTAAGGTATATATTTTAAACAAATTTAAAAATGGTCTGTGGTTGAACAAAATTATTTATTCTAAATTTAATAATGTCTATTAATGAGTTGAAAGTTTCTTTCCTTAAATGTCTATTTTACTTGGTCGTTGAATTCCTTTTACGACACCGTTAAACCTTTGCACTGCCACGTCTCGCTGCCTGCTGGATCTGCGGCTCTGATGACACGTTAACACTCCGCTCACACGCACTCATGCCGATATACCGATATCGTTTATCTCGTTACTCAGGGCTCGATAATGGGTTGTAATTTAAATTAATGTAGTTTCGGTGTATTGTACGTACACCTTCCCGAGTCTTGATGGTCCTCGCGTTCACACAGATGCATTCCGGTAATATGAGGAAATCTTGACTCTCGCGAGAATAGCACTATTTAAATTAATAATTTAATTGTATTATTTGAGTTCTAGTACCCAATACGATTTTAGCAAACGGGCAACTCGTTGCTAAGATTCCGTACTCGTGACACTTATATAGAAACGTATACTGATACGAAAAACTCTCACAGAGAGAACGTCTGTTAAGGCCGAGCTGATAGGTCGAACTGACTGAAACTTACTTCGCGAAGACCCAATCTGAATGAAAATAGGGGCCTCTGATTGGTCAAAACCCCTAGCACGTGATTGATGGGTTAGATAGGCAGATAAAAGTCCTGATCAATTTTGCTGAAGTCTGCAAAAGCAGGTATAGATTTTATCTAAAAGTTTTATGACTTTCAGAAGATAAGGATTCTTTAGAAAGATGAATTCTGTTAAAAAATACATATTAAAATAATATGTTTCGAGTCTTTGACATAAGAAAAATGTAGCGCTAATTTAGAAATACGAGCTGTGCAAGTCTCAATTCAATACATTAATTTATAGCAGAGTTATTCACGTAAATACGAATAACACGCACACACGCGCACTCGCGCACTAAATTCGCACATTGACATAACAGAAAATAAATTTATGGGCATTTTGACACACAACAGTTAATTACCCATTTCTTAATTCAAAACTTATAGCTATTTTACAAAATTAAAAAAAAATCAATTTTCAACATGTCTATAACGTCATAAATTGGTATAAAAGCATGTAGTCCTAGCTACAAATACCCTTTCTGCGATGTTCTATTGCAATATGTAAAAACTGTATGGTGCAGATTTTTTAGAATTTGTATCTTTAGTCACCGGTTGTTGAAAGTAATGATCAGTTTGTATTGTGATTTAAATTATTTTCTGTTGTTGTAATGATTCTTTTGTGAGAAAATTCTTAATAAGTGTGTTACAGATATGTAAATCACATGGGGGACTACAAATTGCATACGCTGTCTTCTCTTTCACGCGTTTCTCCAAATCCTACATGTCTTTTTTATAGCCTAATTCTGTGTGATATATTTTCTTTTTTGACAATTTTTATCTTCCCGCTAGTCATATGGCAGTCTTTAGAATTTAAAATAGATATTATATTTTAAATCTGAGTTTCTTTGTAGGACAGTGTGTTTCTTAATATTTTCCCTAAGTCTTTGCGTTCCAACAACATGCATTTTATATTCTTCAGTTTATTCTTCAGCTACTGAAGATGATTCTATTATAAAAACAAAATGCTGCCTGCATGCATAATTTATCCTTATCACTGAAAAACTGCTGAAGTGCTTTATCCTGGACTGGAAATGAAGTGCAATTTGAATTGAAAAGGTTTTCTAATTTGTCCCTGAAATTGTATCTACACTACTCTCAGAAATGTTTTCTTTTGTTATAATAAATTCAACAAATTACAGTAAAATAAAATATATTTCACATTTCTAATAATTTATTTTGCAATTAGATTTATAAAATTTAATGAAAAATGTGCAGAGCATTTATTTTCAGTAAGTTGATACAACTAATGTCAATAAAAGACGAATAAACGTTTTAGAAAAAAAAGTAGTTATACAGATAGTAGAGGAAATTTTAAACACGATTTGTATAAATTGGAATTATATTTTGTGATGTTTGTGTGTTGCAGTGCCTGAACCTGCTGGTGCAGCACGGTACGACTCCCGACTATCACGACGATACAAGACAGGCACAGGGCAAACTGCACGGCTGCACCTGTCGCAAGGGGGATCCTTACTCAAAGGTACAGTACCGCTGATTGTCACCAAAAAACAAAACTTTGTTGAATTGTCAATCTCGTTCAAAACTGAAAGAAAATTTGTACGTGAATAATAGATTTCTCCTCCTCCTCCTCCTCCTCCTCCTCCTCCTCCTCCTTCTCCTCCACCTTCCCCTTCGCCACCTCCTTTTTTATCTACTTCTTTTTCTTCTTCGCTTCATGACTTAGGCTGCACCGTTTAAAACCATTTTGTACTCGGACCTCCTGCACTTTGTTCACCGCTTTTAGGCTAATTCAGAGCGATTCGGGGGAAGACTGTCTTGCTGCATTCTTTCTCAGTGGTTGCACCAATTTACTTTATATTCAGTAATTTCATATCTGCAATTCTTGTCTTATTTGGTCTGGTAACGTGCAACCTTTTACACATCTGACAAATTTCATTTCAGCTGATACGTGACTAACTTAAAAATCTTGAAAAGTGTGCATGCCTACTGCCATCAGTCGCAGAAATTTATAAAATAAACGCATTTGCAAAAAATATTTTTTCGTGATAGTAGACATCTCAACAGGTTGTTAATTAGGTTAAAAAAATTGTAGGACCTGTTTTGAAGTAATCGATAATTTTGTAACTACAACTTTTTACTATTCTTATTGATTTTAGTTTTCTATATTCACGAAAGAAGGTAGGCCTACATATTTGTTAACACTTGCAAAAGAAGCCCGTACTTCCGGCACTCTACAACTCCCAAAGCACGACTAACTAAAAACGTCCTCCTTAAATTACATCGACTTATTTTTTTTGCGTGGAGAGCCACAGTTCTCGAAAGCCACATGCCCTCCTGGGACTCCAGGGTATTCCAAGCGGATCACAGTAAAGATCACATAAGAGGAGAGCCACAGGGATAAGTTTCGTTAGTTCATCCATTTGCTGGTAATGCTGCTGAAGTTGACGTGCTCATAAGCTACCGAACGATATAGCAGCCGAAGTAAGTTTCAATCAAGAAAACGCCGCTTTTGGACAGAGAGTACAATCACAGACATCAGACACAACAAAACTGTTTTCCATGATGTTTACTATTTCTTGGCTGCCAGATAAGACAATAGTCTTAGACTCGAGGACAGAACAATCGCGACATTCATCTCCGCGCAAGGCAGAGAGAGGGCAAGGTTTGTACGTCAAGCGACTAACGAACGGAGGGACTGAGTATCACCGGGAAAGAGCCAATGGTCTCTTGTGAAGACAGAGCACCCTGTAGAGGACAGGGTACCCTACTCTCCTAGGAGCGAGAAATCACCTCTAAAAACGGAGGAACGGGTATTCGTCAACGGCATAGCATGCAGAAGGCAAAGAGAAACCACTTTATTAAAGATCTGCTGAAAGATATCCCTCGTATCAGCACCCGGTGCTACAGAAGAATGCTCAAGATGAGCTGTGGAGAGGAGAATAACCAAGGAGGATGTCCTCAGAAGATCTCAAGAAGACAGAAGGTTCATAGAAAACGTAAAATGTAGGACAAGTCAAAAGATCATATTTTACTTCGACACAATGGACTAGTGAAGAGAATAATTGAAGGGAAGACAGAAGGGCGGAATCGTAGAGAAAACCCGTGATTTAGACTACACGAGACAGATTATGGACGATATGAACTGTACATCGTACTACGACGTGAAAAGTAAATTAGATACTCGATAGAAAGGGCGGCCGACTGCCGGCGCAGGTGGAATTAGTTTTTTTTTCGTAGTCCTTCAGTCTTCGACTGGTTTGTACCCTCCCCGCATATACCCGTGGTGCGTGTGGTACTGATTCTCTCACAGGTATATGGGACCTACAGTTTAACGCCGGATCCGAACGGCATAGTTGGGGAAGGTTTATACTAAGCAGGATGCCTCTCGCTGGTTTGCCATTGCCTTGCGAGGGGGAACGGTCGTATCTAAATCAGATGGCCCCCGGCGGGAAGAATTAGTTTTAATAGGTTAAATTATTTTCTCAGCCAAACCAGTTTCCAAACGCTTATTCACTTCCTTGGATCTCCTCCATCAGTGTTGGAAAGTCCGAAGCTGTAGTTCGAAACTTGGATAAAGGGTATACGAATTTTGAATGTCCGAAAGAGCAACACGTGCGAAAGTCGAATGTCCGAAAGTAGAGGACCTCCTGTACAGTGAAGAATCGAGTCCACGGAAGAAAGAATACGTGTTTCGCATCCTGATAGTGTATTTCTAGGGTGGAGAGAGAGAGAGAGAGAGAGAGAGAGAGAGAGAGAGAGAGAGAGAGAGAGAGAGAGAGAGAGAGAGAGAGAGAGAGAGAGAGAGAGAGAGAGAGAGAGAGAGAGAGACAGACAGACAGACAGACAGACAGACAGCGATAGACAGACAGGCAGATGAACAAATAGCAGATAGAATGTAGACAGACGGACATATAAAGATGGTGACAAAATGTTTCTATGAAAACTAATAATGGAACTTGTTACTACTAGAAACACTTCTCTCTCTTTTTGTAAAGCGAGCACATACAAAAGAATAATATACAGAGTCGCGATTAGCCTAGTTTCGAAACAAATATGGGACTACGTACAATGTGAATCCGCGTACTGGTTGTTAACGGACGACAATACGGTACACAGCTGGTTTTATTGTTGGTAAATAAACGTAATAAACTTTACAGAAAGCTCGCGTCTCTGTATGTACTGCGCCATTAACACTTGGAGGATAATTGCGCTGCGCACCCATTGCCGTCGAGTCATCGTCGATACTGCTGCAGCGAGTCACCACCTGGTCGATGGGTGATTAACCCCGTCCTCTCTCTCTCTCTCTCTCTCTCTCTCTCTCTCTCTCTCTCTCAGTTTACAGCTCTGTAACTGTACGCAAAAATCATATTTTTCGCGATGATTTGTAGTTTTGAACTACAAACAAACGAACGTTAAGTAGTACGGACGTTAATTAACGACAACTTTATACGACGTACAATACAGTGATAACGACCTTTTATCACTGTGTGTAGTGACCATCCTCGTTGTCTCCACACAGTCCGCTGTGTAATAGTTCATTACACGGACAATTGGAAGACAGTCAGTCTTGTTCAGCGATCGTTTAGCTATTGGTAAACTACTAGTTTCGTGCCGGAAGGTCGTAACTTGCTTACCCAACGAATCGCTTCAGAACAGTGAACACTGCTGAGACCGTTTGTCCTCCTTCTTCTCCTAATCCTGCTTTCCGGCGGTGCGACGGGCTCTTTCGCCGCCGTCGTCTCGCAAACCTTCGATTACGTTCCTTGTACAAACCTTTCACAGTGTTGACAGGCAAACGTTTTGATCGGTAACGCAGGGAACATTGAAGAAAACGACTTACAAGAGTACGGAAATAATCTTAAAAATTAATCATAAAGGTAATATAATGTTTAAATCCTTGCGATGGGATTTTAATTTTTTTTTTAGGAAGCTTGACTTACTTGACTTAAGACCTTAAATTCCTAGGTGGAACATAGGGCCTCGACAAAATTTCTCCAGCGTGTTCTGTCCTTCACCTCCCTCCATGTCTTGTTGACACCTGCCATCTATTTTTCCATAGTCCTCTTCCAGGTGTTTCTCGGTCTTTCACGTCTGCGGCTACCTTGCCGATTCCAATTCAGTGCCTGTCTTGCGATATTTTCTGGTGGTCTTCTCAGGGTGTGACCGATCAACGTCCGTTTTCTTCTATTTATCTGTAGTTGGATGATACTCTGACTTGTGGCCTTCCATAGATCTCTGTTCGAGATGGTCTTGGGCCACCAAATTCTCATTATGTACCTCAGGCAACGGTTTATGAAAGTATGTAACCTTGCGGTAATGTCCTTTGTCACTTTCCAGGTCTCACACCCATACAGTAACACCGATTTGACATTTGAGTCAAATATTCTGAGTTTTGTCATCCTGCGAATATGGGGTGATCTCCGTACTGGTCTTAACTGTGTAAATGCTACTTTTCCTTTATATGACTTATCACTTCCCTAAGAGCACCTCCATCCTGACTAACCATGCTACCCAGATAGCAAAACTCCTCGTCATTTTCTATAACTCTTCCGTCTCGTATCATATCATTTCTTTGGTCTTTTTGTTATTTATCTTTAAGTTTAAATGTTTGGCTTCTATTTTCAGATCGTTCAATTTAATTTCCATATCTCGCATCTTGCAGGGTTTCTGCAAGAAGGCACAGGTCATCCGCATAATCCAGTTCCTCCAAACGGCTATGTAAGCCCCACTGAATCCCCCGTTTTCTATTTGTTGCCTCTCGCAACATGGCGTCCAGCGCTATCATAAAGAATATTTTAGGAGAAGAAGAAGAAGAAAGAAATTGAGCAGGTCGTGGTGGAATCATAGTCGGTTTTATTAAAACCAACCAACAAGGGATTATAGCAAGGTTTGCTGTTTATACCAGATCCATTTTATGTGTGTGTGTGTGTGTGTGTGTGTGTGTGTGTGTGTGTGTGTGTGTGTGTGTGTGTGTGTGTGTGTGTGTGTTCACGATATAATCCATTAGTGGGAACAATATTTAAGGGAAGGGAGAGAAATAGATCTAAACACGTCTCTTAATGTTTGCGAATTACCTCATGTTAATGGTAGAAACTGTGAAAAACAAACTCCAGATGGAAATTTTCAAGCTTAGCCACATCTGTAACAGACACAAAATGACAATCTTTTTCTTCTTCTAAGGCGTCACAGTTCGGAGTCGAACCTTAGTCTCCTTAATTATCCGCCTCCATTTGTCCCTGTCCTAGGCGATCGATGTCCACATTTTATTTTAAGCAAAGTATCAGCATTCCTCGCCACTGCGACAATCCAACGATGCTTAGGTCTTCCGAGAGGCCTTCTACCCTCGATTTGACTAAACAGTACCTTCCTAGGTGTTCGATTGATTTCCATCTTAATGACGTGTCCTGCCCATTTCAATCTATGCAGTCGGATGGTGGTGGCCAGATCATTTTTTTATTATATAGCCTGTATAGTTCCTTAGTTCCTTATTGTGACGCATTCTCCATCTCCCATTGACTTGGATCTGTCCAAACTATGTTAGCGGTTTGTTTGTTCAGAGTCCAACTCTCGCTGCTATATGTTATCACCGGTCTAATCATAACTTTATATAATGTGACTTTGGAGTGATGGTGGATATTCCTTGTCTTGGATGTAGTTGTCAACGAAGCATATGCTCTATTTGCGACCTGTATTCTTTTCCTTATTTCGTTTATTTCTTCATTGTCTTCTGCCATAGGTATCTTCTGGTCACATTCATTATAATAGGGCAATGAAGCAATGGTAAAAATTGGTGTGTTATTATTTTATGTGGATCTGAAGTGTAAATATTGTAAGTGTTGGAACATACCACTAAAAATGTTGTTTCTAATTTATATTCTGAGATATTTCAAAAGCCTTTGGTCACATTCTTTATAATAGGGCAGTAAAGCAATGGTAAAAGTTTTACTGCAGTACATGAAACACAAGCTGAGTAAATGTTCCTTACGTTAGCATGGGGAGGACATAGAAGGACGACCGGGGTTCTGCACTACGAAGTTCGTCGAGCTATAATGACGCATGCAGCATGTTCCTTACGTTAGCATGGGGAGGACATAGAAGGACGACCGGGGTTCTACACTACGAAGTTCGTCGAGCTATAATGACGCATGCAGCACTTTTAGAAATGCGCTCCACATTTATTCTAGTCAGGTGTCGCCTGATTCTCCTTATGTCGCTGCACTTTCTCTTCCAACTCAACTCAGCCTTTCTTCTTATTTTTCTTCCGTCAGGGACTAGGCGATTCGCCTGTTCCGGTCCCAAACAAAATACAACCACTTCACCGTCGTTTCCTAAGTGTTCCTATAGTTCTTTGTCCAATGTGCTTGTATTGGCAAACTTTATTCTGTCATATGGAATCCTATTCAGATGAGCAGTTCATCACTCTTTGCTTTCCGCAGTGCGATCTCGAATACGAAAAACTTTCAACTCTTTGTAAAATTGTAGTGTAGTACATTGTACAGTCGGCTGAGGAGATGTGATTTCTAAACTCAGTTGTGAGAGGAGGGTAATAAGAAGGAATAGACTTGAAAATGAAAGAGTCAGGGAGAGCCTTGGAATTTATAGTAAAGATAAAAGAAAATAGAAAAGGGTGGATAGACGACCTGTTAAAAATTGCCAAAGAAAACAAATTTGATCTGTCTGCCAAAAGAAATCCTCTCTTTTACACCAAGAGTAACAAGAAATATTGCTCGGCCAAAAGAAGAAGAGTGAATCAATGATTCACAACGACCAAACGGTCTAATGTTGGAGGGTGAAGGAGAAGAAGCAGAAGCAGAAGGAGAAGCAGAAGCAGAAGCAGAAGCAGAAGCAGAAGCAGAAGAAGAAGAAGAAGAAGAAGAAGAAGAAGAAGAAGAAGAAGAAGAAGAAGAAGAAGAAGAAGAAGAAGAAGAAGAAGCTTTTGTCATGTTGCAGGCCTCACAGACCATATAAGGACTTATTCGAATTTTTGTTTTACTGGAGTATAATGTTGATTTGAAGAAACAATTTAGCATTCCAAACGATTTTCTGGCTTTTTGTATTATTTCATCATTATTGTCATCACGTCGCCCACTTTAGTCATGAGACTGCCAAGGTAAACAAGCTCTGTGACAATGGCATTATATGTAAGATCGTGCAATGTCATTTCTTTGATATAATCAAGACGAAGTAACACGCAGGTTAGGCTTTTTCATGTAATCCTGTCCATAATCCACTGATCGGATAACAGTTCCACTTAACCCCACCCTTACCAAAATACATAACAATTCTCGCATATGAGCGCCAGCATACGGTAACGTTCGACGGTCAAAGAAACTGCGGAACACAACTGTCCGTCACGCTATGAAAGTGCCGACGGTAACGTATTACTTTCAGGTCGCAGGTTTGCCGCCGCGGAAGTAACTGTCTGCACGGATCGAAGTTTAGCCGTTTTCGTGAGCAGTCGATAGCGAATCGATTGTCACGCGGCACGCGCGAGAAACGCCCTCCCTCTGTCGATACAGTATACCACTTTACGTAAGCAACAATCACAGTGTTGTCAAATTAGATAATTATTGTGTGCTCGTGTTATTAGTGGTATAGTAGTAGTAGTAACAGGCGATTAAAATGTTTTTCAAATCACGTTTCAATAACTCATTGTAAACAATAAATTTACAGCCTTGTGTCTGAATTATTATAACAATCGTAAGATAAAAACGCCATTAACAGCAGCGGTTTAGAGAACGTGTCGTGTGTAAGTGTTGTAGAATGGCGGCCGTAAACTGTGAGCAAGTTACGGTCCCGCGAATAACTTTGCCGAACGTCACGACAATAAACAAACTGTAAAAAAAAATAATACCTAAGTAAAAGTGTTTTTATCCATTTACGTATGTATGAACTGTATTGTCGTAAATCTGACAGCTTATTTACCGCGGCACATTATGTAGGCTAACAGTCGATTTAGTACGGTTGGGTGAAGGAAAGGAGAGTCATGTCCATATCTGTCAAGTTATACCGTTTTGTTTACACAGTTTATAAAAACGTAAACAGTTTACAGAAATTATATTCGTAGGTTCGGATTGGAATTATAGAGAGGTGTGTCTATGTATTTCTGTATTTGTACTATTTGTATTCCTCGTATATAAAGATATTCTTCTTCTCTTTTATCTTCTTCTTCACCTTTATATATTTTTCTCCTCCTCCTCCTCCCTCTTCTTCTTCTTCTTCTTCTTCTTCTTCTTCTCCTCCTCCTTTTCTTCATTATTAACGATTAAACATGCCGCCTGTTCCGTTAAATGTACTTCTTTACTACACAGCCACAATTAATATCAAAAATATTAAGTCGCAATTCAAAACTAAAAATATTGAAAACAATAAATAATACTAAGTAATAAATAATACTTTTAACAAGAATACATTTTTATATGAATATAACAGTAAAAAATTGAAAACTCTTGAAACACTGAAATGAAATATTTAAATAATAATATATTTAATATTTATAATAACTTTACCTCAAGATATTTTTTCCTTATTTGGAACATGTTTCGGGACACAGTGTTCTCATCCTCAGCCTTCCTAATTTTAGGAAATTTAGGAAGGTTGAATTCCAAAAATTAGGAAGGCTGAGGATGAGAACACTAAGTGTCCCGAAACATGTTCCAAATAAGGAAAAAATATCTTGAGGTAAAGTTATTATAAATATTAAATATATTATATAGATCAAGAAATAGACTGTAGCATGAAGTGTTTGATTTAAATAAATATATATTATTGTAAAAAGTATTATTTATTATTTTCAGTGTTAAAATATAAGAAGAATAAAGTGAGTGATTTTTTAATATATAGAACTTTTTTGAAGACCGGTTGCAACTTAACGAAACTGAAAATTCGATAGAACCCAAAAGGGGCGTAAAAGGTTTAAGAGCCTTGGAATGGACAAAATTATTTGGTGTAGTTCACGGACAAGACAGTAAATTACCATGGACTCAGAGTACAACGGCTTAATAAAAAATGAAGATACAGTAGTTAAAGTCATAAAATCCCAACGAATAACAGGGCTGGCCTATGGCATGTTCACCTAACGGAAGCCGGGTTAGAAAAGCTAGAAGAATGAGCTATTGGAAACCATTTGAAAGCAGAAGATGAATTCCAAAAAAGAAGCGTATCGAGCATGTAGAAACAAATTAAGGATAACGAGACTTCATAGTTCAAAAAGAGTTGCCGAATACTGAAGGAATTGGTTAAGATGTGTGCTTCATGATGATGATGATCCTCGGCACTACTATCCACGAAGAACCCGGCCCTCCAACACTATTCGCTTCCGTTCGTCTCTGTCCACTGCCTTGTTTCACCCATCCTTTCTGAGGTCTCTCTCCCACGTGGATCCTCATTTAATACTTTCTTCACAGCTCTGTTGTCCATCATTCGCTGTACATGACCTGCCTAACTAATTATATTTCTTTTGATCTCAGTAACTATGTCTAGCTTTCCGAAAATTCTCTCCAGCTCCTCGTTTGTACTTATTCTGCATCTGTCTCCATCAGTCCTGGCACCATAAATCCTTCGCAATAACTTTCTTTCCTACCGCTTAAGACAACTCTCTTCGCTAATTGTCAACGTCCGTACCTCACATTCGTGTATTACAGTGGGTCCTAAGTCTTATAGATGGTCTTATAAATCTTAAGTTTTTTAACTTTCTATTTATATTTTTTATTCCTTGTTGATGTTAAGTTAAGTAAATTCCAGACGATCCGTGGTAAAATCAATCGTATTTTTAGAAACAAGGTACGTCAAGATATAAAATTAAAGTAACAGAAAGTTATGGCAATCCGTGTACGGTCCTATGGGCGTAAATTATAAACCACAACCAAGAAAGAAGAAAGTAAAATACAGGCTTCAGAAATGGCGTTCTTAAGAGGAGTTTAACGATGTTCTAAACTTAACCGTATAAAGTATGAGGCCACAAAGGAAGAATTACAAATTTTAACTTGAATGAAGGATTAAACGATTATAAACAACGGTGGAAAGGACACTTAGGAAGAATGTCAGATTCAAGACTGTGCAAACAAGTTTGGAAATATAAACCTATAGGACGCAAGTGTGTGGGTATACCCAGGAAGAGATGGCTGGAGCATCTTGAAGACGGGACAGATAGCACCTTGCCTATGCCACGATGTGAAGATGATGACGATTATGATGATTTATATTTATTGACCTCAGTGCACTGCCCAATGAATAATAGCATCTGTTGCCAGCTTGGGTATTTTAGCACGTGTTCGCGAGACATTTGTGCGTGCCATATAGGAGGACAAAACTCACGCAGGTTCGTAGCGCCGGGTGGGAAAGAAGAAGAAAAAGAAGAAGAAGGAGGAGGAGGAGGAGGAGGAGAAGAAGAAGAAGGAGAAGAAGAAGAAGAAGAAGAAGAAGAAGAAGGAGGAGAAGGAGAAGGAGAAGGAGGAGAAGAAGAAGAAGAAGAAGAAGAGGAGTTTGGTTTTTAATGTAACCAATAAGTCTTCTAATTCACAAACACTTGAAATAAAGCCATAGAACAGTTAGTCTGTATGGAACGGGTTACGTAAGGCTACTACGTACTTGATAAGGCAACGCGTGCGGACGCCGCGCCATTATGTTTATACAATGTACAGTACGTAACGGCAGCTAAAATGGTATTTGTTTTTATTGCGTAATTACACTATAAAGAATAATATCTGCATCTTTTTACACGTTCAAGTGATTCATTGAACTCTTAATCGTAGTTACGTAGATGTCTTCTGTTTTCTCCCACATTGTCGTCATACGCTTTTGGTTTTTTATATTCATTTACTGGTTTAACTGTTCGTTTACAATTTCGTCGCAATGGAAACGTTACTCAGTCGGATAGAATAGTAAACCGCAAAGCTCGCTCACAGTTTTGAACGAAATACATTTTTTTGTTTATGTATCGGTCATCTGAGGACCACATGCCAATTTCAATTCTTTATTCCTTGTGCTTTTCTTTTTCTCCAATATTCTTTCATCTTTTCACTATGTCTCTTCTTCCTGCCGTCAGTCCACTTTGAACCTGCGTTTTTCTCTCTCCTACCCTGAACTCCTTCCAATTTTAACATTTTTGCCCGAAAACTACTCTTTCAATTGCTTTTTCTGCGTTTATATTATTTTTTCCTAAATCGTTTTTGACTTCTTTAATCCAACTTGATGTTGACTTCTTTCATCACATATATTTAAAGATCTGTTTTGTTAACATATTGTCGTCCATTCTATTATAAATGTCTAAAAAATACTAGTCTTCTTTTTCTCACTGTTTCTGTTATATTTTCTATACTTTGATATATTTGATCATTACTTCTTAATTAGCAACTTTCTGAAGTTTTACGTGGGCCTAATATTTTTCCTAACAATTCGTCTTTCCAATATTTCTAGTTTGTCTAAATTATAATTCGATGCTAGACATTCACTCGCATATAGGCATTCTGGTCTCAATACTGTACTGTAATGTCTTATTTTCGCATTTTTAGATGTACACCTTTTATTGTAAATGTCTTTAGTTATACCATATGCTCTTTATATTTTATGAATCATTTCTTCTATAGCAGATTTTTCTAAACCATTCTCTTGAATAATTTCCCCTAGATACTTAAATTTTCTAACCCTCTCTATTCGACCAATATCTGTTAGCAGGAATTTTGGCGCATTTTTAATTTGTTTTTTTTCGAAATACATTATTTATTACTAGATAAAATCAAATAAGTAAATCTGTGAGCAGTAAGTAAGTAATTTCTTAAATCTGTGAGCAACGGCCACGCGAACAACTCTGCCAAACGTCACGACAATAAACAAACTGTAACAGAATAATAATAAATAAGTGAAAGTGTGGTTTTACCCATTTATGTATGTATGAACTGCACTGTCGTAAACCTAACAGCTTGTTTAATGTCGGCACGTTCAATCGATTTAGTACTGTTAGCTAGGACATAATATAACAATATTATGACATTATATAACAATATAACAGTATTCAATATGAGTATAAAAATTCCTTGTTGATACTGCCGTATTCTGTTATTAAAACAATATTCTTTTATTTTATCATTTATCAGTAACATTATAAATATATCTTCAATTCAGCTCTCATTTTCTCCTTTTTCTTGTGGTTTATGACATTATATAGCCGCTAGGAATCGCAAAAATCGTATTTCAACGATCTGTGTTCTTAGTAGTATTCACAGTAAGCTATATGTTTTTTGCCAATATCCATGTTTCACATGCACAAAACACAGCAGAAACCACCATCAATGTATAAAATTTTAGCTGCGAGCCTTGCCTGTTTTATTTTTAAGTGTATTTATACTCAAGCCATATTCTGAAATATCAATATTTGCAATTCTAAGTTACAATTAATTGAAGGCATAACTTAATTGACGTCTTAATCAATTAAAAAGATTAATTTTCTTAGTAGTTTTGTTATTGCGCATGAGCTACTGTCGACTACGTTTGGTCCAACTGGTTCCTCCTTTTTTCTCCTCTCTCTTTCTGCTCTCCCACAACTCTTTCATTCTTGATCGAAGTTTCTCCCTCCTTTCGTCAGCAGGAGAGAAGCTAGGATGTCTTTTCGGAGGGAGGGGATTTTTACCAACCACATATCGTTTTCTTAGAGTATTGTTTTTCTCATGTTATAATGAAAACCGTACCAGAAATTAAAACTAATAGGGAAATAGTAGCTGCAATTCACTAATTTCATTAAATAAATTTAAAAAAAATCATAAGATAGGCTTCCAGTTTGTCTTGCAAGCCTAATAATACCTTTCTGTGGAATATAAATACTTTAAAGAGAACGTTAAAATTATGAAAGTGAGGAAAGTGAGGGTTACCATCTGTGTTTTAATTGCTGTGGATATAAATGTATCCAACAGGGTTGTGGATATAAATTTTATAGCATGTAAAATAATGTTAAATAATTTTGTTAAAAAATATAATAATTGTCAGACTTTTTCAATTAATTACATTAAGAAAACCAGCCAACCAGTTTAAAATTTTTGCTCCAACATTTTCGGATTTCGGGGAAGGATATATATTACACCTCCTAGGCTCGCCTTTGTTCGTCAGTCCAGATGGCACCTGTCCTCTTCTTGGGGTTTTCTTGAAAACCTTTGGCGTTTTTTAATTTCTTTTTGAGTGCAAGCATTCTCCAATATCTTCTTGAGTAATCTGGAGTTCTTCTATGTTTTTTCTGTTTCTCTAAGCCACGTATTGGACATTTTGAGCTTTTTGAAATAGTTATAAAGCTTCCCTGTTAGTCTGTCAGGATTCATTCTCTGAACATGTCCGTAATTCTTCTTTTTCTAATTACGTCTGTGATTTTCTCAACACGTGTGTACAGCTCATTATTGTGACGTCTTCTGTACTGTTCTCTATCTTTTATTGATTCCAAGATTGTTCTTAATTTTTTCCTTTCTGTGACTTCCAGTTCTTCCATTATCATTTTCTTGTTCAGAGTCAGACACTCAGCTGCATAAAGTGCTTCCGGGCAAATTGCTGTTGAATAATGCCTAAGCTTGGGATTAATAAATATTGATTTCTTGTTACATGTGTCCTTGGTTTCATCTTATTAACTCGTGCTTTAATGGCTTTTTCTGGCTCAATTGAATTATTATTATAAATTATTTTTTGTCTTATAGCGTATTCCACGAAAAGCATGCGACTCTGTTTTTTTTTCCAGGTGATATTATTAGATTATACAGTAAGCTGATGTGTTGTGTTGCAGTGTTCATACGCGGACTGCGTGAACTTCAGCAGCTACCGGGAGCCGTTCTACCTGCACCCGCCGTCCGTGTCGTCCGGCAGCGTGGCCAGCTCCACCAAGGAGAGCGGAGGTGGCAGCAGCACCTGCAGTCCGGCCAGAGACGGTCTCTACATCAACCCCATGTCGCAGGCGCCCAACAGCGACCCCTTCTACCTGCACGACCCGCGCGAGGTCTCTTACAACCGCGTCAAGGACCTGTTCAGCCACAAGAACTCCGCTTCCGCTGCCTCGTCAACCACTGCCAGCAACAAGTCTTCTGCGTCGCCGATCCTGTCCGGACTTACAGGTATGTTACTGCTACTGTTACGTACTGTCTTATTGTGTATGTTGCTGTAGCTGTTACTGTCATAACGAACTTATCGTGGATTCTGGAATCTTCTCCAGAATCCGAAAAGTGGTTGGTTCAGACTGATCCTTAGGTCCGTTGTCTGAAACTATCACCAGAAAAATATCTTTTATTATTATTATTAGCGGGCGTCCTACAGTCTATGCCGCATCCCGCATTTCGATCGCCATTTCTCCCTATCCTTCCAGTCATCATCTTCAATAGCTCGGTCTCTCATGCTTTTCCTAATTTCTGTTCTCCATTGTGTTGTCAGTCTTCCTTTTCTTCTCCTGTTTTGTGGTGTGCAAGTCAATGCTTTCTTTGGCCATCGCTTCTCCTCCATCCTCATTACGTGACCATACCATAGCAACTGTCTGGATCCTATTCTTTCTGCTGTTGTAAATACGCGCCCTGTTTTCTTCTTATGTCTTCGTTTCTAACACGTTGCATTCTAGAAATATTACACGGTCTTCTTAAGAAGTCCATTTCCACAGTTTCTATCATCTTTTTCTCTTTATCTGAAAGTTGGCAGCATTCGCAGTCATAAGTTAAAACGGGCTCCACAATAATTGTGTAGATTGCCAGTTTAGTTTGAAGTTTCATGAAATTTGCGACATGGAATGTACATGGCTTGAGTTCGAAACAAGGAGAGGTCTTCCAAGAAAAATATCTAATCAGAATTGTAGTAAACCATGTATCCTGAAAGACTATCTCCACAGAAACAGCCGTACTGGCCGAATTGGATATCTGGTGTATAAGCGATCCCTTTACTACTGCAGTTGACTTTACGTTGGGTGGACAAAAAAACCTGCACGATAGATTTAGTCGGTGCAGGAAATAATTATTCGATACTGCATCTCTTAAAAACCTAATTTAGCCACACACTGCCTAAATAATAAACATAAGTTTTCATGAATGAAATTTAAAAAATGAAGAAAATATCTCAAATGGATTTACGGGGAAATTCAGTACGTATGAAAATAATTGTGATAACTACAGTAGAGCATCGATTATCCGAACATCCATTAACCGAACGATCTATTATCCGAACTCAATAAAAAGTACAATTATGTACTGTACAGTAGAGTAACGTATTGGACACGTGTAGGCGTATTGGATATTTATTGGCCATTAAAAAATTGTAAAGTTATTACAGTACTGTACAGTTATAACCGATGAAGTGATAGTTGAGTCATTAAATGAACGTAATGAAAACGACACCGATTCAGATGAAGACGGCGACAATGCTATTAATACAAAACCACCCATGGCAGCAAAAGCTTTTGACGCACTTGAGACTATTAAAAAGTGGGCCGAAACAGAAGACAAGATAGACTGTATTCAGCTTATGAATCTTAAACGACTTCAGTCTTTAGCAGCGAGAAAACAGGGTATCGGTTTGAAGCAGTCAGTGATAGAACAATTCTTCAAAAAAGTGTAAATCCATGGTTCTGTATGTTTTTTTTATTTTTTTATTAATTTTTTAGTACACTGTCATTAAACTCTAATTTTTTTAAATTAACTTTTGGTTTTTATTAATTACACTTAGTTTTAATTCAATGATTTTTAGCCTTAGTAATACATTGCAGTACAGTATACTGGTTGGTGTAATTATATAACAGTATGTTAGAAATTATTTTGTAATAAAAACCTTTGTTTCTGTAAAGAGAAATAATGTTTTGAATTTACGATCTATTATTCGAAACATCGATTATCCGAACGGGCCCTCGTCCCGAGAGATTCGGATAATCGATGTTCTACTGTAATTAAAGACTAACTCAAATAAAAACAAACACTGTGGTTTGTTTAAAACTTCAAATATTATGAATAATATGAATTCTAATAGGTAAAAGCTAAACAACAACTAATACAACTAATGTAAACAACATTGTTATCAGTTATACATACTTGTAAAAAATGTTTGATATAAGGCTATACATATCTATGGAAACATGAATAAACTTAAAACCTATAAGTAAATTATTATTTGTCATTTCTGCGTTATGTTTGTAAAAAAAGTCGAGATTTAAAATTTTTATTCTCTTCACGATAGTAAAATTAATAAACTGTATTTTACCTAATAATGATTGACTTCGTTCAAAATACAGAGCGATTTCTGCAGCTGAGGGAGCTTACTAATAATAATAACAATAATTAGGAAAAGAAGGAACGTGTTCTACGGACGAAGCTGGAAATACTGACGAAAAGAATATTAAAGTATTTCGATAAAAATCCCAGAACACAAATCCGCCTGTTCACAGAAGTAAGAATGGGTAAATCTTCAATTCTGACTGCTTCCATCATAATATTTTCCCGCTTGAGCGTTTCTACCCCTGGGATCTGGAATCTTCCTCAGAAGCTATGAGTGTTGGAAGACCCGGTGGTTAGATTTTTCAGCAGGGTCTTTCAACCGTCACTCACAGCTTCTGAAGACGATCCCAGATTTCCTAATTCGTCTTCTTAACGACAACTTAACCTAAAAATTAATTCGAATTTTTTATTGTACCAAGTGTTCTTTTTAGAGCATTTTCTATCATTCGCTGGGAGAAGAAGAGGGTCCCGGTTCAACGAGATCTGACTTTCATTATACTTACACAGAATAAATCAGAACACAAATAATGGAATTAAATATAATAAAGCCAAATAGAGAAACACGTGACTGAACGAACAAAACACAAACAGGTACGTAGTATCTGCTACACGTCAATTCCGAAAACGACCATAGGTGCTAACCGAGCGTTTTGACGGTTTCTACAGCGGCAACACATTAGATGGACGAATGTGTCCTCCCTTCACAGTTTGTACAGTGACAACTACTAAGAGGGCAATGACCGTACGCAGTAAAACATTGCCAATATCTGAACCGGCAACACACGACGGAGCAAGCACCCCAGCAGTTCGACAGCAATGTTACGCTTTTCTTCAAGTTTCCTTACTAATATTGTTCAGATTTCAAATTATTCAATAACTAAAGTATTTATTCTGTGATATAATTAATAGACTATTATTTTTTATTATTTCCAGTACTGTTGCCGCCGGCAACAGCATTTACATGGACGCCACGCTACTGCGTGGACCATAGTCGGTCAAAATCGAAGACATAATAATAATATAATAATGTGTTTGCTGTTTGCGTAGTAACAGTGTGTGTGCGTGTGCGTGTGTCTAGTCTTAGAGAGAGAGAGAGAGAGAGAGAGAGAGAGAGAGAGAGAGAGAGAGACGTCGTAATATAAGTACGAAATAAGAACAATTACAGCCAGAACAAAAACGATCACATGCACACACGTAGACTAGAGATAAGAGGGATAAGCGGGTGCAAGAGATAATACGATAGGAGCTAGCGAGGCCGGTCGTGTCAGTGCAGTGAGCAGTCAGTAGTCGTGCGGTATGTGTGATAATAACCGCGGTACCGTACTCATTAATGATCACACAAGAGTACTGGCTGAGCGCTTTGGCCCTTATCGTGTTGGCGACCGCTCTGGTCGTCTTACTGTTCTGTCTGTACGTGACACATCGTCAGGCGAAGCGTCGCGCAAAACGAGACGGCGGCGGCGGTGAAGTGACGCCCACCAGCGACGGGGACGCCAGTACCGCCAATCACGTGGTCATCGGATTCAACTGCGGCTCCGAATCCACGCTCAACAACCCCACCGTCACCGTACATACAGGTAACATATCTTTGACAGATACAGTGGAACTTGCTTATAACGAGATTCAAGGGACCGGACAAATGTGCTCGTTAAAACCGGGTTCTCGCTACAGCCCAGTTGTCGAAATTACAAGCCTAAATTTTTATTCTGTGATTATCAAACATAGAACAAAATAAGTCTGCTATAGAAAAGGCTTTCCAGAATAAAATTTTGACATGTTTTACAATCTACGCTTAAAAGTAAAATTTAGACTTTAAACATTTTTTAGACGCTAACATTCTTTGCTGAATATTGGTGTATAGAGCATTCGCGAAATATAGTAAAAGTAACTGTGTAGTAAAAATCAGCCGGCTATCATGGCAAAAAAAAAAAAACTTTCCATGCCACATGTAGAATATTTATTTTTAAATTACAAGAAAATTCACTCTAATTTATTTGTCTTTTTGTTCTTTGTTCTAAACAAATTATATTTCGCACACAGAACTTAATTAACCTTAAAAAGGTCATCTATTAGACGATGCCCGCAAGCGCGCGCACAAACAATACGACGCTATTGTAAAATTAACAGGCTATAAATTCCAGTGACCTGTTTGGCCAGTTTAGATGAATCGTTACTGTTTGGATAGAGTCCTTCCTTACTTGCAATTTTGTAAACGGAAAACCCCATCGTACAACAGTAACTGCTAATGCAGTTATAATGACGTTACTGTATTGTAACGAATTTTTGTTAGACCTTAACACATGAACAAGCCTGCGACAAAATTCTCGTTATAACCAAGTTTCCAATGCGTTCCTACTCGTAAAAAGCGAGTTTAATTACTAAGATACGAAACCAAACAAATCTCGTACTTTTGCTCGTTAAACACGAGTTCTCGTTATAAGTGAGCTCCACTGTTTTTTACAATTACATTTTCTACGGTTAACACGAAAGTTACACCTACAAAATATCGGTTAACACGAAAGTTACACCTACAAAATATCGGTTAACACGAAAGTTACACCTACAAAATATCGGTTAACACGAAAGTTACGCCTACAATATATCGGTTAACACGAATATTTTGTAAAAAATTTTTTTTTTTGCTGGCTTTTCAATAGCGGCATAATAAATGATGGACGACCCCCAAAACAGTGCAAGTTAAAAACTGAGAAAATTGTGAAAGTGCCGACGAACTTGACACGGAAAATGACAGTGAAAATTTACGAGTTCTTACCGCTAGCGAAATGCTTTCGTTCCTGAGTAGGGTTCGTTGACATTTAGAAGCTAACTCTGAAGGTGAAATGTTTAACCACATTCATAATTTAGAACAATCTGTTGAAAATAAAGTAATGCAGAATCGTGGGCAAAAAAAAAGTAATGGACTGTTGTAAAAAGAATTGAATTAAACACTGTCACTGCAGGAACTTTAAAAGACACACTGCATTACTGTACAAGAAAACATAAATCGTAAGACTAAGTTAAGAACGGCTACAGTGCGTGTATACTAAATTTGAAGAAAAATTAACCTTTTTTTTTTTTCAAAAATTAACCAGACATTATCCAGAAGAATAAATAAAACGTTTATATATAAGTAACTGTTGAATATTCTTTACTATTTTATTTTACTACACAATACAGTAATTTTCTGTATAGATAACGAAGTTTCTTGCAGCAATTATATAATATTGTGATGTTATTCAATTTGTTTCTTCTGCAAGTAGTGTAATTCGTATTTCGTATTTTCAAAAAAAAAAAACGAAATTACACTACTTGCAGAAGAAACAAATCAAATTGAATAACATCACAATATTACAATACAGTAAGTAATCTATACAGTATTTGTTCATTTATCTCAGTTTGTTTCACTTTTTGTCCGTTCAATACGAAAAAACAGCTGACTCCCGTCCGTCATTTCGCGTCAAACGTTTTCCACTGTATATTCCCTGTGTTGTAGAATTCGCTCACTGTTTTGAACGAAATACATTTATTATTATGTAAATTAAAATATACGATTATTTTTAAATTATCAGAACATTTTATAAAATCCCTATTATTCTACTATTTTTTTTCTTTTTGCTTGTAACATAACAATTATTGTGAAGCCCCAGTCAGACAATAAACTCTAAAAATTCACAACTTTTGCATCGGTTCTATAGTTTGTATCCATAATTGCCTAAATGACAAATAATTTATGTTTGTCATTGATAGTTTTTATGTTTTACGTGTGTTTCCATAGGTCTCTGTGTATAATAATACTATCCAATATGAAGGTATGATTGTATGTATGAAGCTTATTTCTAAACAAAGCTTGCAAACACTTTTAAGGCGAATCAAAATTTGCAAAGTGTGTTGAGAGGTAATAATTATGTCAAATTATTAAAAATGCTGAGTTTGATCTTTGATTAAAATTTCTCATATCTTGACTCCCCCAGAGTCAGACAGACTTTTACAATTGTATTAAAGTTTTGAGTTCCAATTTTGACCCGTGGTGCCTCTTAAGTTACAACATTTTTATATTGAACGCTACATTTGGATTGGAGCTAAAATTGCCTGAAACCTGGCTGTAATTTTTTCAAAATTTGGATCCCTTTTTTGGGCCCTGATAGCGTGTAATATTTCAATTTCCAAAACTGTACACAATATTTAGATTTTGGTTAAAATTCTCTTTAATGTGATACTCCACATAGAATTTTGCAATTTTATCAAAATTTTAAACTAATTTTTGGTCCCTGCGTCCAAAACGTTTGATACTTCCAAAATGAACACTATATTCACACTGTGGTTAACATTCCCTTTAATTTAATGCACCACATGGACTTTTGCGATTTTTTCACAATTTTGCTCCCCTTCCCCCCTCTTTTTGGAAGGATCCAGTCTCAAAAACAATAGGGGTCTGTACTGTATAAGTGATGGAGTACTCCTGGTTTAAGTGAGATTGCAGATTGCAGAGATTCTTTATCAGAAACTTTGTTAAAACATGCAGGTTAGATAACGTTAGGAACACTGTTTTAGATCTAGAAATTCTGACAGTTCTTTGTTGTCAAATTAATATTTATGATTAAAATCAGCTGTTAAACAAGCCATAGAAACAGTTTGGATTAATAAAATAAAATACAGTATACAGTTCGTAAAGGACCAAGCCATATCGCACGGCTTTTGTGTGTAGTGGGACAGTTGCATGGATAGTACAACGCTCCTCCAGCCTCTAGTTGAGATAATATGATTCATACTATCAAGGGTTCCTGCAAGGTAGTGGTTTTGAAACTCTTTGAATGACGTAACGCTCCAACAAATTCATTATTTCGGGATACTACCAAAGGCTATACGCTTAGTACCGGTATATGATATAAAAAACAAAATCACTATACGTGGGCGTCTATTTAAGATTATTCAACATATTTCTTGTCAATCAATAAACACTTTTAATGATAAACGTTATTAAACATACGTAGTTTGTATATAATGTATATTGCAGTAAATTGTACTTCAGAAACTTTAACAACATAGCATATATACAGTGCATGTAGGCCTACTGTATTAATAAAATAGCACAATGAAATTGTATTATAAATTGTTATAATTAAGTTGTAAAGCTAAATTAACATTTACAACTTTCATTGTAATAATTTTGTTCAACTTCCCTTGAGGTACCAGTGGGAATGATTGCTCATACCATGATTACGCATACCACAATTTAAAAACCGTGGGTCCTGGTTTGGGGGGCATGATAAGAAGAGGCTTCTACCGCGTGGGTAAGGAATACTCTTCAGCTGAATGGGACTTTAAGAATTGTCCTCCAGGATCTTCGTTTAAAAAAAAGTTAAAATACGATATACATGCCACTACTGTTTTAACTTTAAAAATTCTGCCAGTTCCTGTGTTACTATTCCGTGAGTAATTTCGCGTTTAGCACTTGGCGAAACATTTCAAATTGAATAAGAAATAAACAAAAAACACGCTTTTTAGTGTCACGATATCAATTTACTTTTCGAACTATGACAATTTTTCAGCCACCAAAGATATTTTCAAAGTGTTATGTGAAGAAATCTGCCAATCACAAATGCATAATTTCGTATATAATATACTGTAATGTTAGCTCCTCCCTCACCTACAGTTACTCCTAAAATATATTTGCCTTTTATAACGATATCAAACTGATTTAGTCGAAATGTCTTGTAATATAGTGTTTTACTTTTTTTCAGTTTTATGTAACAAACTACTATAATATTTAATAATAATAATATTCTATGCAAAGCCAATATAAGACAGTATCTTATTTTCAAGATAACGGTATTTAAAACATGGTTGTTTAGCTCTTCATCCAGTTGTTTAAAAATACCCTCTCTGACTGAAACAATGATCAGACTTTGATAATAAAATCGATTTTGTTAATCTATCAAGTACGGATTGTAAATTTTTTAAATTATTTTTGTTTAAAATTAGTTGGCTGGAATCTTGTGTGGTCTTTAGATTAGGGTGATCAGATTAGAAATTTGAAAAATAGAACGGGATACTTTCTCTTCACCACCTCCTGGACTTCCTCCCTCCTCCCTCCACCCCCTCATCAGGTACACACCCCTGCTCACCTCTCACACTGCTCCACTTTAACTGCTCTAACAGCAACTGTAAAAAAAAAATAGTACAGTTCACACTAATATCCAACAACAAAACAATTTAAACTGTTTAATAAAGTAATTGATACTTAAAATAAAGAAATGAACTTTACTTATAATGAAAATTGAACAATATGAACTTTACAAATTAGATAGATATGCTGGGCTGCTCCATCTCGGACGAGTCTGTTCTGTTGTATTTCTCTAATGACTGAATGTCATTCAAAAACACTTGTTCTGGAACTCTGTACAGGCTATGTTTTTGAAATGAGTCTTTAAAACAATCTCACTGGTTTTATTGTGTCTACATGAAATCTATGAAACACTCTTTCCACAGCTGGATTAGTCCCCGGAGAGGGTAAAACACATTACGCAAGATACAAAATGTTTCTGAATGGTTATGAATAGTTTAAGATCGATGGTGTAAAAACGAGAAATTCGATATGCCTCTCAATTTTATGTTTTATCGACGGGACACAGAACAGACTGCAGGTTGACATAATTGAATGTACAACATTCTAATAGTTTTCAAATCTAGTTCTGCGCAGATTTTAAAAATTTTGAGACGTTTAATGCTTCTTAAAAAAATGTAACATTTTGGTCCCAATTTTTTCTGGGGACAAGGTGGCAAAGTAAAAAAAAGGGGACACTCCTCTTAAAAACATTAGTAATCAGTGCCACCTAGATCCACTTGTGCGATTAGTAGGCCTATTGTCTTGGGTTTAATTCACGCAGACAGGCCCACTCGTACGTCACCGTTGACTCTAATCGATGTGTATTTATTACAACGGACAGTTAAAGGTTATCCTTATCAGTTAAACTGTTTGCTTTTTAACATGATAATGTTTTTAGGCTGTGGGTCATTCCACAAAAACGTCATCGAAAAACGTGACGCTTCCACACTTTCGATTCCCCACAGTCTAGAAATTTGATATGTAAACACATCAAGACAGAAATAATCGCTGATGACACTGAGGTTAGCAAACGTTTTAGTGAGAATAAAATTTGGTTTTACATGCTCTGTTTGTGATCGTCTGTGGTTTGGAAATTATTTACGTAATTCACCAAACGTAATCCACATTATACGTTTCAAAAGTCTAAAACCATTATCATGCTTCGATGTTTCGGTTTCGTCGAAATTCTTTGAATGCTTAGGTGCATAAATAGAGAGAGGGAGAGAGGGAGAGAGAGAGAGAGAGAGAGAGAGAGAGAGAGAGAGAGAGAGAGAGAGAGAGAGAGAGAGAGAGAGAGAGAGAGAGAGAGAGAGACATTTGTTTGTTTTACATCAAGGAATATTTCATTGATGTTACATTTTTCTTGCCCACTCTATTGCGTCCGGCATGCGTTTATTGATGCGTTGTTTTCAAACCAGTTCTCGTCGACTGACTGACTGACCCGATTAAGATTTGCAAAAACATAAAGCAAATTCGACGTGAAACAGCAATTCTCTTTTCAGATCATGCGTTTACTTCGGATCCTCCTGTCCTACCAGTGTTCGCACAAGTGTAAGTTATAATCATTGTAGGCCTATTAGGTTATAACGTTAGGCTACAACAGATGTAAATATTCATATATCACGTGTAAAATGAGCATTATCTATAAGTGTTTACGTATACAAACGTCAGGACTCGTTGTATCACACGTGTGCATTATTGAGACAGTTTTCATTATTTCGTAACAAATACAATTATCCGTATTGAGCTCTCAAGGATGAATCCAGATACAAGGAAATCGTATAATTGAGTGAAGCAAATATTCAATAGTTTACGTGGTGGATATCGCTATTTAATATATAACTGGTACTATACTGTCACCAGCTGTGAAAGTTAGTCTTTGTAGATTGCGAGAAAGATATCCTGCACTTGGCCTAACTGTCAACAGCAGGACATACAAACTGACCAACCTTGTAGACAGCCTACTGAACGACATATTATCAATCGCTGTCTATAAAATTCGTCATACAACCTAATGCAAACGACAATTAGACCGTACTGGGTTCAGACACTGTACATTTTGCGTAACATTCCTAAATGCTAAAACTGTTGACAAGAATGTTTGACATGTAACGCATATTCATGTACTGAATATTATATAAAATAACAGCGTGACTATACTTACGAATGGATTGAAGTTTTCACAAAGTTACGAGATATTATGAAATGTCAGTAACAGCAGATGTCAGCAAAAATCGATTTGCAGTTTGTGTTATCCGTTGATAAAGAAACATAAGAAGCTATGTTTACGGCATTAATATTTAAATAAACCAAGCGTTTAGTCATTACTAACTCTATCGTTTGGCTTATGTCTGCCTGTCTATCCATCTATTCACGGTAACTTTTGATTGCATCAAGCGATTTTCGTAAAACTTAGCATGTATTTCCATACGTTCAACCAACAGCCCCCTACTTTTTTTGACATTAATCCCCAAAAAATTGAGAACGGGAGGCAAAAATGTCAAGGACCAAACTTATTTAAAAAATCGCATAAATCCATGTTGAGTATGGAATTAACAAGGATTTTAACCTGACTAATATAAGATTTAAAATTTTTTGATTAAATTAGGACCAAAATGTGGATTAGATTTTTTTTAAATTGTTAAAATCTAAGTCGAGTATCAGAATAAAGCGATTGTAACTCAACTCCGAACGTTGTATTTACTTTAATTTTTTTTTTTACTTTAGCAGTGGCGTATCTAGAATTTGGCTTTGGGAGGGGGGGGTCCGCGGTCGGTTGGTTTCATACAAAAGAAGAAACAAATTAAGACTGATCAACATTACTATCTTTACAGTGGTCTAAATAAGTCCCATTAAAGTAACCGGCAATAATAAAATAAAAATAGCCTACGCGTTATTGAAACATTGTTTACAACATACTTATTGACTAATTTGATTTTCCTATATTTTATATTTCAAGCGTATACGCAAATGCTGTGTAATAAACCTATTTGTATATTTGAAAAAGAGCTACTACCATATTACCGAATGCAGCTGAAAAATTTAAAGGAACAGCTTAACAATTAAAAGTTTAACAAAATTCGTCAAATTTTTCGACCCTCTGGGGGATCCGGTCCCGTTCATCCCCCCTCATAAATAAGCCGCTGAACTTTAGAGGCATCACGGTTCAAAAAGGGAAGTCAACAATTTTTAAAATTTTAAACGTATATGTGGGGCATCAAATTGTATAGAATTTTGTAAAAATACAAACTCGGTAACTTTAATACTTTGACAAAATTAATATCTGTCTCCATTTTGCAAAAAAGTTTACATATTGTTATTAATTATTAGTTAACACAATAAAAAATTTGGTCACCACCTCGTGGTGTACCTCATCTAGTGCTAAGATTTATGTATCTAAACGCAGAAGTTTAAAGATTTAAAAAAATTTGTTAAATTAATTTAATTTTATAATAAATGTATTTCGTTAGAAATAGTCTGCAAGTTCCGCAGCTCTGAGACCTTTTCCAGACATGTCATATTGCACGCAACACAAACACAATTCGTAATGCAGTGCAGTTGTATAGGCCTAGTAAGTCACATTTCTCTTTATATGCACTCGTAACTGTAGGGACTTTCTTAACCGAGCCTCCACCAACGGACGTCTTTCTTAACCGAACTGTTGATCAAGTCGAAACGAATCGCATTACATTGTATCGAATGGCGTCTTTCTATGAGACCTAGTCACTCTCGTGTTACATGCACGAGGGACAGACAAAAAGTCAGATTCATTTATGTAACAAAAAAAGCGTTAAGTATTTATTTAAAATTATTGGAATTATTATTTTTCGGGCTGTTAGGACGTGGTCTACTGCTTGTGTTCAAGACAAACGTTTCGGCCATCTTCAGTGTCAGAAACGATTAAAACAATTGGCACGGTGTCCAATTAAAACACGGCACCCAGTACTGGGGTGATGTCTCATAGTCTCTACCCCAGTACTGGGGTGAATTGGCGGACAATACCTCATAGTCTCTACCTGAGTACTGGGGTGAATTGGCGGACAATGCCTCATAGTCTCTACCTGAGTACTGGGGTGAATTGGCGCACTATGCCTCATAGTGTCTACCTGAGTACTGGGGTGAATTGGCGGACACCGTGCCAATTGTTTTAATCGTTTCTGACACTGAAGGCGGCCTCCGACGGTTTACACAAGCAGTAGACCACGGCCTAACAGCCCGGCACGTAGTAATTCCAATTATTATTATTATGGATTTATAATTACTATAATAATGACGCCGGTCGTGAGAGCCTAAGGAATTCTATTTACGGAAATCGTTTTAATTGTCTGAAAGTACAAATGAAGCTCTACTTTTCCAAAATTGTCAGTTTCACTTATCGTAGCGTGACCCCAATTGTTCGATGTAGTTACTGAAAAATTCCCGCACTGATTTTGGACTTTTTCATTATTGTGATATCGTCTCTTCACAATGGCCTGTTTCATAGCATCGTATACGAAATCGCATCACACAGAATCAAGGCTGTAAGGAGTATGTTTCCACTCCTCCCGCTTAAAAATTGTTAACTACAGGAGGTGCTCGACTATAATGCGTTTCCGATAACGTTCGAACTTCGAGTGCTCTTTAGTAGGCTGAATTCACTGTAGGCGTACTTTGCACGTAAGTTGATAGGATCGGTTCTGTGAAATGTAATACACTGTACTGTAATGAAATCGCATGTTATTCTCGCTTGAGTTTACATCATATTACCACTCTTACACCAAAAAATACATAATACAGTATGATACTAAATTATTATTTTCATACACTAGTACTGTAGTCAATGAAAAATGGGACCACTCTCAAGAAATAAAGAGCAGAATTGAAAAGGAAAGAGCAGTGTACACTAGAATGAGCATTTTATTAAAAAGTCACGATTTAACAATAAACACAAAGAGGTGAGACTTTTACGTTGCTACGTATTCTCGGTCCTCTTCTACGGTGTAGAATCTTGGACTTTGACTGAAGCTACATCTAAAAAATTTGAATCTTTCTAAATGTGGCTTTACCGTAGAATACTGAGCATTTCATGGGCAGCACATATAACTATGTTGAAGTTCTTAGAAAGATTAAGAAAGAAAGGGAAGTTATTAACACAGTGAATATAAGAAAGCTTCAGTATATGGGACATCTCATGAGAAATGAACAGAGAGTTTACTTATAGCAGTCCATACTACAGGGAAAAGTACTTGGAAAGAGAAGAGGGCGGCCGAGAAATTTAAGGACCTAGTTTGGCATGAATAAAACTGACTTATTCCGTGCAGCAGTACAGAAAGTTACAATAGTCTGTATGATATCCAACGTTCGAAACGGATAGGAATTATCAGAAGAAGATACACAAGATACACTAGTAAAGTTTAACCAGTGTTTATGAAACAGATTACAGCTATTTTGACAATAATAGTATTATTTGACAATATTACGAATATATGCACTAGTCTTACGCTTATTCACTTCCTCTCATCTCCCGTCACTGTACGCAACTCCCAAGCTGTAGTACGAAACTTGAATAAAGGGTATCAATTCTACCGTGTATAATGGAATATAGGGTGCCTCGTATTCTACTGTGTAGTATAAAACTAAGTAAGTGTAAAAAGATAATAATACAGAAAGAAAACCCGGTTGGACTTTAAGTGTCATAGACAATAAGCAGATGAACCTTTCAGAACACTTTGATTGGTAACTCTGCAGTTGACACGTTGTTGTGTGCTGATGACCTGTCCTGGGATATGGATATGGTCAGGATGATATCCTGTCGAACTGGGAAAGCGACTTTGCAGATGGTTGTAAGAGAGTCAGTTGAAAAGTTCGCGGAGCGACATCTGTAGCTTAGCGGTAAAACTAAAATTTTTCGTGTTCTGCAAGATTTGTATTTTATGTGAACTCCTGTTAATTTTCAAATCTATCTATCTATCTATTCATTGTTTAGAAGCTATTTAAAATTGACGTCTCACACGTGTTTTGAAAACCGGACAAAATCAAACATAGTGGTATCATTCTTCGTTAAAAATTCAACAGAATTTCAAAACGAAATCGTATATGTGTCAAGAGATGTGCGACTTCAAAACCAACGGTTTGTAAGTAGGCACTTGAATCTAAACTGGTCGTACGAGCATTGAAAACGTGGTCGCACTGGACGCCCACAAAAATGGAACAACTCCAGATGCGGAAGCCATCTTGCACAATGCTTTTTCACACCATGTTCTTGAGTTAAAGTATGAAGCACACCCTCATATTAGATGCCTATAATTTCAGCAACGTCATCCACTTCTCAATGTGCGGTCTTACAAGACCCTATGAAATTTTTTCAATAATGTTATTTTTGTTGCACTTTTTGGACGTCCACTGCTGGGATCGTCTTCAGCGCTTGTACGACCACGTTTAAACTCGAGTGTGCCCCACGTACCGTCGTTTCTGAAGGCGCAGCATCTTCCAACACATTTACAATTTCGTTTTGATTTTCCATTGGCGCTAAAATGTTTTTTACCAGAGAATTCGTCACAACACGATGTTTGATTTTGTGCATTTTAAAAACACGCGTGACAGAAAAATTTCAAACAGCTGGTGAAGAGTGAATAAATTTGGCAGATATATCTGGAAATCAACAGGTGTTCACGCGAAATGTACGTCTTGCAGCACACGAAAGACTTCAGTTCTACCACTGAGCTACAGACGTCGCTCCGCGAACTTTTCAACTGACCGTCTTACACTCATTGAGTCGAATCTACAAGAATTTTGGATTACAGGTCTCTACATTGAAGACCAACACGATGGCTTTCCGTAAGCAGCTCCCATACGAGCAAAAATTGTCGTAGATGGTACTGTCCTGGAGCAAGTCGGTAATTTTTAATATCTGGGTTGTAATACGTCTTACATTACAAGCAGTGACATGTGGTGAAGAAGCTACGTAGGTTTAACGATCGTGAGAACTTGAAAATGAACGAGTAAAGAACACGCCTTACGTTCTACATGACGATGGCTCTCCACACGTCTGAGGAATGGAGTTTTACGAAAGCTCAGTCCAGCCGTATTCTCACGCACGTGGCAGGATGTACTCTTCAAGGTCGTAGAAGGAATGCAGACGATACACGGTAGGGATTATGAGTAGCCTATACTCGATACCGTTGGACAGCATCGGCTAATATGGTTGGAACATCTTAACCGAATGGACGACTGCCACATCCTCAAACAGCTGTTGAATTATAAGCTGAAGGGACGGAGAGGTGTGGGACGTCGAAGTAGCATTGGAGTGACCAGCTCCTATCTCCTTGGAGCCAGAAAAACCATTGTTTTGTTTTATCCTTGTTGGAGTTGATGTTGGTGCAAAAATAAAAATAAACTGCATACCTGGGAAAAATAAATAAAGTCCACCCACTCAGCAAATACGTCTGCTACTGCGCACAAAAGCGAACGCATAATAATTATTAACGTTACCGCAACGTGGAGAATGTTGCGTGCACAAATACACGTACGGAAGTGAACACGGAATGTACTTTGCGGATGAACGAGAAAACTGTCAAGTGCATAACCTCATAGCAACACGTGCACGTGTCTGCACACGACTCTCTCACACTACACTACACTGCAGTACGCTTTGTACTTCTGAGGCAGCAATGATGATAATGTATGCCTACTTACTTAAACCTTCACCCTTTTCTTCTTAATACACTGCTTTCTGCTGACCATAATCGTCATTATTATCATCATGAAGTCACAGCTCTTGGTGGGCCATACTCTCCCTCGGGACAGTCCTCCAATCGTCTCCATCCATTCCTCGTCGCCACCACCTTCTCACTCCAATAGTTTGTGTAGGTCCTCTTCTATTATTATTATTTGACGTTCTGCCCTAAGGCAGGTAAATTCTTATTAATTTTGAAACACAGCAGTCTTTTCTTCCCATTAAATGCTAAAAATGCTACTTTCGCCATAGCAATTTGTTGCTCTAACTTCACGAGTGCAGGAGCTATCTTCACTTATTAAGCTTCCAAGATATTTAAACAACTCCACCTGTTGTATTTTGTCTTACCCTATCTTTATGTTTGCCCTTTTTCCTCCTCTGCTAATCACCAAATACTTAGTTTTTTCCTTATTAATCCTCATTCCATATTCCTCGCGTACTACATTCAAATCTCTTATCATTTCATTCATCGTTTCTTCTTTTTCTGCTAAAACAGCCATGTCATCAGCAAACCTTATACATTCAATTCTTCTTCCACCGACATTCACCCCTCTTGTTTTGTCAAAGCACTTCCTAAACAAGTCATCAAGATATCCTCTTCTATAGTATCCAACAATCTTGTTCTTGGCCTTTCTCGCTTGCACTGTTTAAAAGACCACGCTAACAATGTTTTTCTAGTAGGCTCGTCTTCATGTGTTCTCATAACATTGCCAACCCATCTGAGTCTACTTACTTTAACACTTTCAGCGGCATGTGTATCAATTTGACGCACACTTGTGTTTTACCAGTGGGTTACGAGTATCAGTTTGATACACACTGCATCTTCATCTGCACCTGCATCGGACCGTGTGTACCATCAATTTGATACACACGAAGTGGTCATGTTTCAAACACTGTGTATAACATTTATTCACAGTTATTTTGATATAAATGCATATAGACCTATCGTTCAGGCTTGGATTGAGGTAAAACACCTTGCACTTGGTGTTTAAAATAAATTTTTAACTTATATTACCTCATTTTAATTAACAAAATTTGGCCTGACGCTGTAAGTGTTAATTACTTTCACAATACGCGTATCTGTCAACTGGAACAGACGGTAGAGTTCCATGTTTTTATTAATACCTTTATTCTCATTATTAAAGTATAGAATGTACATTACATTCACAGCACTAGGAATTACCTGCTCACCACATACTGTGAACAGTGACAAGTTAAGGTTTATTAATGTCCTCGCTATATATTGAGCAAGAAACAATCTTTCACAGGTCTAATTAGCTCTTATCTCCAACAATTCTGTTACATATTTATTGTGCAGTCACTGAAACCTCATACAGACTATACTAAATTGTAACATATACTAAAAACATAGAACTTAACATTTTAAAATTCCAATTAATTTTTAAAATTAAAAATATTTTTGTAGTACTGAAAGGCGTACAAGGAAAGTCACTATGTGCCCACTAATACTTTTCAGCTATCCGTTACTACACACGGATATTATCACGGCCCCCTAGACCTGTAGGGGTCTAGGAGTATAGGCAGCCGTGATGTTATCCGTTAGGCCTACGATTCTGTTCTACTCGTTTCTTCTTCTTCTTCTTCTTCTTCTTCTTCTTCCTTCTTCTTCTTCTTCTTCTTCTCCTCCTCCTCCTCCTCCTCCTCCTCCTCCTCCTCCTCCTCCTCCTCCTCCTCCTCCTCCTCCTCCTCCTCCTCCTCCTCCTCCTCCTCCTCCTCCTCCTCCTCCTCCTCCTCCTCCTCCTCCTCCTCCTCCTCCTCCTCCTCCTCCTCCTCCTCCTCCTCCTCCATCTTCTTCTTCTTTTTTACTTCAAGACTAAGGGTTTACAATCTTTGACTATTTTGAATAATCTTCTTTCCTCATTTTGCTCTGTATCGTGCTTACTTCTTCTCCTGAGCCCGTAGGTTAGTTGACCTACAGTTTCTTACTTTCCAAAGTCACTTTACTTCCCTGTATTCTCTTCCCGCGTTGGTCTCGTCCATAAACTCCTATCTAATGGAATATTATTCCATAAAACTAATAGTTTGTGAGATATGAATTATTTAAAAGTTAAAACAGCCGCCATTTTGAAATTTGTGAATGTAAAATTTTCAATAAATTTCATTTTGTAGATTATGTTACTGGGGTAACACGTATCAGATTTCATTAGAATTAAAAATATTACTCATTTTTGTAGTACTGAAAGGCGTACAAGGAAAGTCACTATGTGCCAACTAATACTTTTCAGCTATCCGTTACTACACACGGATATTATCACGGCCCCCTAGACCTCTAGAATTATTTCTTGATTCTCGAGAAATAAATTTTCCTTAAAAAATACAAAATGGCGGACAGATGGATAACTATAAATTTTTGGACCTATGTTTACAGGAACTTTTTTTCTTGTAATTATGTAAGGAACACATTACCGAAATATTGGACGACCGTTTGTGAACACTCTGTGTATTACCGTTCTCTCGGCAACATTCTTGACTGATTTATCGTGTATCAAATCGACGATAATTTTTTTTTGTTTAATCACTTTAGCCCTGCTGTATATTTGTTGTATTACGTGAAATCAATAAACCGCGTTACGTAACAGATTATCCGACGGGAGGTAAAACTAAATTAATTTATTGTGGCGAATAAATTAAAACGGTTTCGCCCGTCTCGCGTCGCAGTACCGAGACCTTTAGCGCGGCCGACCTTGGAATTTTGGAAAATGCGACGTTCGGTGCAAAATAAACAATGCGAAAAATTTGTTATCTAATCACGAACAACGGCTTTGGGTCACCCGCTTGTTCAGCGCCGTTTAATCTATGACATTAATCTTCGTTTAATTCCGTCAATTGTACCTTGGGAAAAGCACAACTTACAGCGTGTGTTTACGTAAACTGTGTGTTCACTGGGCATCCCAGCGAAGATGGCTACAGTATATACTTTTGAATTCATCCTCTTGAATTGTGCTATGCACTCAGTATGCGTAATTATTCTATGAAGAGGTGGTCATAAAAAATCGGTATGGAGAACCGTACATGATTTCCATGTTCTAATTAATTATACAATTATTTTACTTCCATATTCCATATGGAAGTATGGTGATGGGGGAAAAAATCGTGTTCGCGATAAGGGCTGATTCTGATTGTATTACACTCAAAACATGAAGAAAAGTAATTTTCCGAAAAGTGTCTGTGTGTAGAATTTTTTCTGTGGCGAACGATAACTGCCGCAAATTCAAACAGAATCAAATAATTTTTGCATGTGTACCTGAGTTGTAGAGGACTCAATGCCTATTGATTTTGGTGGAGATCGGTTAAGGGGAAGGGGCAGTTTACCTGCAACATTTTATGTTTTAACAAGAGTAAAGTACTTAATTTTGATAAAGAAAGTATCCTGAAAAGAAGGGCATAATAATCCACTGTAAAAAGGTAGATGAAAAAGGGGGGTCATCTATAAATGAAAAGGGGTGTTGAAGGGGAAGGGGGTAATTTTCTATAAATGAAAATGACAATTGAAGGGGGTAGGTATAATTTTTTATATGTGTACTACGTTATCGGTAACAAAGAAGTAGTTTGTTTTAAAATTCCTTCCCGGGGCTGTTTGGTCGTGGTCCAATGTTGTCTGCAAAACCAGACGTTTCGGCAGTGCCATCGATTGGCATCATCAGTGAAAATCGAGTGCGCTAACGTGAGGTAGTATACGTTAGTGACCACAATACTGTGGTTAAAGCTGAAGAAAGAAGTAGTTTCTACAGAAATATTTCATTTCAAAAATGATTTTAAATATAAATCTTAGAACACGGAAGTCATTTATGGTTCTCCATACATTTAATATCTAATATGTACACTCAAAACGAAACTATATATCAGCATGCTTTTGGTAAAAACGCTGAGGAAGAAAATCAAAATACGAATTGTACACAGTTGACAGTTGTTAATATTTTTAAAAAATAAATAATTAATTTGATTAAATTATCTTTTATTTAAACAACGCGAAAAAATGCGAAGACCGCCCAGCGTTTGTAATTTGTAATTACGATATTTTGTTTACATGGAACGATATCAATTGTTAATATTTCATTGAAATTTTTTTAAGTTTTCGGTCGAATAAATTTATAACATTAATACAAAAAATTATCCCCTCCCCCTTCAAATACCCTTTTTATTTATATATATTTTATCTACCTTTCTACTGTGGATTATTATGACCTTCTTTTCAGGATACTTTATTCATCAAAATTAAGTACTTTACTCTTCTTAAAACGTAAAATGTTGCAGGTTACTACCCCAATAGGTCTTGAGTCGTCTACAACTCGGGCCCATATGCAAAACATTATTTGATTCCGTTTGATTTTACGGCAGTTATCGTTCGCCACAGAAAAGATTCTACACATAGACACACAGACACACGCACAGACACTTTTCTGAAAATGACTTTTCTTCACGTTTTAAGGGTAGTAGGCTACAATCAGAATCAGCCCTTACCTTGAACACGATTTTTTCGCGATCACAATACTTCCATTTCCTTAAGGAACATGGAAGTAAAAAACAATATATGGGTATATATATATATATATATATATATATATATATATATATGGGTATATGGGATATTTATGAAAACTAGTGGTCGAAATTCGACCGTAATTCATTAAATTTTTAAGTTTGAACGTTATTGAGGTTCTTTTGTCAAAGAGTATACCTCCATAATCATTGCATATAATTTTTTTGAATTCTGTTCTATTACGTCAACTGCGAGCGTGTACAAATACGTCATTAGCGTGTGTTGTTTGCCTTAATTCCCTGCAATACCTATGAAATTTAAAATTTAATGTTAGTAACAGTTGAAAAAAAAACACAATTCAGCTTGTATTCGTATTTATTTTTTGATATAATTCATTGTCAGTTTTAATTTTTTCATGTTATTATTGAATCAAATGAACGCTAATAAAAATGAGACTTGACATTCATAGAAGTATAAGATACATTGTTTTCAATTCCAGTGGATTACGTTTCATTTTTGGTAAGGTACAAAATTCGAAAACAGTTTGAAGATTATCTGCTACAAAGCTTATATAATTTTTTAATTTTTTTTCTATGCATTAATTTTCGAGTTATTTCAAAATTAGAAAGATAGGAAAAATGAGGTTTAGCTTGGCTAAGCCATATTTAAAAAGTAATAACGCGTTTTTTGACATTTCCTTGGGTTTTTTTTATTGCCATACTGACCAGGTTTCGCCAAGGCTACACAGTTATTTTGCCTATCTTTTTCGAATTATATAAAATGTAAATAAAAATGAAATACAAAATACGTGCCTCGTATTTTTCATATATTTTTCATTAAATCAAAAAAACCGGGCGGTTAAAAAAATAAATGTTGTCCATTGAACTTAAAATAGTTTGAAAGTGAATTTAATGATTCAGAACTTCCGTGTAAACGATGTTTTTTGTAAAAACTCTTCCATCATCTGCTAAATGCCCTTGGCCATTATATTCGGAAATATAAAATCTCAAACCATCGAATGATCGAACTCTACTTGCTGCGACGTACAATTGACCATGTGTAAAAACTGGCTGCCTCAATAAAATTCCAATTTTTTCGAATGTTTGTCCTTGAGACTTATTTATTGTCATCGCAAATGCAGGTATAATTGGAAATTGAGTTCTTTGAAAGTTAAATGGTAAAACAGTACCGGAATATGTTAAATTTATACGTGGAATCAAAATTCTCTTATTGCGTGCGGTTCCAGTTAAAACTTCGCAAACAATAGCATTACGATGCATTCTTGTTCTTGATGCGCATTCTTGTTCCACTGACTAATGCTTCCTTTGTATTTAAGTTTCTGATCAGTAAAACGATGCAATTAACTTTCAATACTAACTTATGTGGTGGCAAACCACTAATAGTCAAAGAATTCAAAAACTCTACTGGATAGTTATTGATTTCATTGTCATCATCACAAATTATTTTATCGTAGCTATGATATGTTTTCTGTTCACCTGGTATTCGATTAAGTATATCAGTATTAATAAAAGTACAATCATCATTTTTAGGTGCTAAAATAACTGACTTCAATATGTTATCTGAGAGTATGTTTTCGGAAATATTTCCATACATCTCATTAATAATATTATTTTCATCTCCTATTAATTGCTGAGGTATTTCAATAATATTTTCACCAAACTGAGGGAATTGTGGGGCTTCATCATTACCAATTTTTTTCAAGAATTCGACAAATTCTATTTCACTTGGTAAGGCTCTCATATTTTGAGTAAACGTTACTTTATGAAAATAAACAAATTTATGCCAACTCGTGACACAATTTTCAATTAAAGTTGCACGCGATCCATGCGGGACAACTGGTAAGATTTGCCGAAAATCACCGCACAGAAGTATCGTTTTCCCTCCAAATGGTTTATGTTTATCATTTTCATCGCATAGATCCTGCAATAATCTATCTATGATTTTCAACACTTGCAGTGGGCACATAGAAATTTCATCAATAATTATCAATGATGATGAATTTATGTAACGTCCATAGCTACTATTTGCGGTAATATTCGCTACAGAATTTTCCAAAATGGGTATAGGCAATTTAAACACATTGTGTAAAGTTCTACCTCCAAGTAATAGAGTTGAAGCTATGCCACTGAACGCTGTTGCAATGCAACTAAGATTAAGCGAATTTAATTTGTGAATGATTGCTGTTTGTGTGAATGTTTTTCCACAACCTGCATGAGCGGTTAAACAAAAAACATTAGATCCAGTGTCATGGTGCAAAACTTCACGATCACACGATCAATTAGATTACGCTGTTCAATATTTGCAGTTTCATAATGCTCACAAAACAGAAACTCTTGTTCTATTGGATCAATAGCATTTGCTTCGTCTGTTCTCTGCGAATACGTGGGAACTGGTAAACCAAGTTCTATGACATGACAAATTATGAACATTCAAAATATCTTCAATTTCTAATAGAGCTGTATTAAAGGATACTTCTTCGTTGTAATCTCTCAAAAAATCTTCACTAAGGTATACTTTAAATTCATTCCATAACGCCAATGCATGCGCTGGCACATTTAATGCACAAATGTAACCAAATAAATTTCGCATTTGTTTTGGTGAATGTAATTCTTTTGCTTCATTTAAACATTCGCGCCATTCATTATCATTTGAAGCAATGCCGCGAGCACGGCACGCTTCAACAAAAGAAGTGTGTATAATTCCATTGTATGTTCTAACATCCTCAAATGATTTTGGACCACAGACATGTAATAAAAGCAATCGTAAATGGAAAAGTTCGATGTCTTTTGGTGATACTACATATATGCGTGTAATGATTTGATCACCTCCACGCCTTCTCTTCTTCCATCTTTTTCGGGAATCTTCCCACACATAATGCAAAGGAATTTCAATATACTTATATTCATGCGCTGATGGAGCTGATCGATTCAATTCAAAAAATGCTAATAATTTTGTTTGTCTTACATTTTCAATTGCTTGACGTTCTTGCCCTTCTCGAAAGTAAACATTCTGTCTACGCGGTAAATGAATGTCAAGTCTAACGATGACATGTGATTGAAAATGCATTGGTAATTCATAGATGCGCCATACAGCTTCAGTTGATCCGACATAACGGCCACTTAAAAAATTTTTAACTTCATCAAGTTGTATTTCTTGACCTGGTTCATTTCTCTCTGAACCTAATTCAACAGATGCACTGTCATAGCCTTTATACACGTATTTATAATTTATAAATGTATGTAGTGCATACTTCAACATTTATATGGCAATTAAATTTGGCAAGTTAATATGGATTGTATGGTACAACATAACGATTGTCGAGGCAACTACCGCGAACTTCAGCATTAATACCATTATCACGCCTTCTGTATAATGGATATCCATTTAATGATTCACATCTAAATTCATTAAATCGTTTTGGATAATCTTTTGTGCATTTTCCATCTCTCATACATACAGAATTTGGATTAAGTACACCGCATGGACCATGCATCATGTGTTTTACAACATATTCATGTAATGTAGGATGTGTTTGAATGTTAGGAATCTCCGCAGATACAACTTTATCAATGTCGGTAGCGTTTTATCTTGCTCATTTAAAGAGAGTAAAATGTGAGCATGAGGCAATCCTCTCTTTTGAAACTCAATTGTATAAATGAGTGCTTCAACTTTACCGAAGATTTTTTTAGTGTAAGGCCCTCAATTAATGCTTTCAGTTTGGACTTGAATACACGCACAACAATATCAGGTCGAAAATTAGCTGACTCACCTACACCAATATTGCTAACTATTTCAGGCCAACTTGGATTGCAAGTCATTATAATAAACAAAGAAGGCTTTCCGAAATTTTGTACAATTGACAGTGCATCTAAATAATTCTGATACATATTTCTTGGAGATCCATTGAATGAAGATTGTAAAATTACTCTACGGCCAACATTATTGGCATTGGGGTTCAATTCTAAATAATCTGTTAAATTGTTGTAAACTGCAGACCTAAGACTTGTTTGATTTTGTCGAATGAAATGTAACCTTGTGCCCTCTATTCTCACATACATATCAACTATCCACTGCAGAAATAATTTTTGTGAATGGTGCAACATGCTAAAATCTTCTCTAATTGAAGTCGATAGGCTGCATACTGAAGCATGGTTAATTTATTTCTGGGCGCTCTTGAATTAGATGTAGTTGGTACATTATGAGAAATATTGATATGCCACCCAGTATCACCATTTGGAAAAAGTAATGGATACGCTAAAGGGTCCAATGATGAATCCAAAACAGAGATATTTTTAATGGTACCATTAACTTTTGAAAACGAAACCATATTTCGTTCAAAGGGTGGCTCACCATCAACTGTACTAAATATTACTGCTACATCAGTTTGAACTGCATCATTATAACGGCGTAGATCTAAATCACGATTTACTTTAATGAGCAAACAAATTTCTTTATTTTGATTTTCAACTCTCTGACAATGATCTTTCATTGCAATGAATGACCGAACGAAAGGATTAATGCGTTCCAATTCAAGAGAGATTTCGCGCATTATATTGTTATTGCATGTTTGATTATAATGTTCACGTAATCTATAATTTACAGCAGTGTCAACATCATAAAAATATAATTGCGCATAACATGGTGAGCGACCATATCCAGCAGTCATTGGACCTGATCTGTGATAAAAAACATCATGTATTTTAAAATGATACACTCCACGCGTAACTGTATCCGAAATTTTAGCTTCTGAGCTAACCATAGCAAATGATGAATTGTATTTACGAATGTTTTCAAAATAATTTTTTGACTTTCTTTTTATTGAAGGTTCATTTGAAGTAAGTCCATCATACAATGATTTAAAGTATTCATTTTGACTTAAGGCCGGTAATATTGCTTTACCCTTATGACAACATGAAGTGAATGCAGTCCTTTCACCTAAAGTGACCTCAGATTCGAAATGTTTTGCATTGCAAAACCTGCATTATAAATGCATTAATCCACAATCAAAAGTATTAAAATTTCTTGGAATGACATTCAATGCGCATTTAAATGTATCCCTCAAAATAATTTCATCATTTTGTATACTATTTACACTATTGAAATTTGCATTTGGTCTATTATCATTTTGACTTTCACGCGAATATATATTCCTTCTTCTTTGTCTCTCACTCCGACCCGTCAATGTTATACTATTTACACTATTTAAATTTGCGTTTGGTCTATTATCATTTTGACTTTCACGCAATATATATTCCTTTTTCTTTGTCTCTCACTCCGACCCGTCAATGTTCTATATGTCGAGGCATAATGGAAGTAGGTGCGAATATCTGAATGTAAAAAAAAAACATGTAATGAAATTACTGAAACTAAGATTAGACAGGGTTTAATTTAAAAACAATAAAATGTACTCACTTTTTTGAAACCACCAATAATAATTAGGCAAGTGTAAGTCAATTCAAATTGCTGCTACAAGATTTTCCTTTTGCAACAGGTGTATATTATGCAAGCTGTATTTCACTTTCAACTGCACATTAATATATAAAACACAGATATCTAATATACAAAATATAAAATAAACGCTTTTTTGCCTTGACATACACTCCACAGACTATTGGAAAAGGAACATTTGAAATCACACAAAATTCACAGCTCATTCAGTCAATCTGTCAGTAATTATTTGTTGGCAACATTTTAAAATTCTTTGGCGACAATCTCTGCTCTGTGCGACTGTTTGACCACAGACTATTATGTGTTTGACATTGGCAGTATGAACGTAAACAAACGACAGACTATTATGTGTTTGACATTGGCAGTATGAACGTACACTAAAATGAAAAAATTATAATTTTATTGCCTGGCAACAAAATTATTTTATTTTTAACAATTACCATTGTTTGAAAATGTTTAAATGAATTTTCAAGTGCAAATGAATGTTTTATTTTATTTTATTTAATGTATTTGTAACACATATTATATATAAATTTTAGCTTTCTGCACTCCTCCATATAAACTTTAACTATGCCAAATCTCACACTCCTCCGTGCGCGCAATATGCTTACAAAGGGGTACAAAGTTTCTCTTCACGTATTAATATATAGACGTCTTTACTTGGTACCGTGGCTGTTACGGCCGGCGTCATCACTTCTAAAACTATTATATTCTGGGTTTTTAGACCATCAGTGGCGTAACTCTTTTTTCTGGGCGCCCCGCAGGAATCCTTTACGTAATTCATGCCATCGTTCCCTCTTGTAACGTAAATCAAGGAGTTACGAGTAGTTAATGAATAAATTGTAAATATCTGTAGTACGACACGATAAATTATTAAAGTTAATATAAGATTGTAATATTAGTAGTAAGAAAGTATGAGAGATTTTGTACAGTGTACTAGTTATGTAAGCGGGTAGCTAAGGTGTGAACGCCGACACACTGTCGCCTGGCAGCTTAGAAATGTATTGTACATCCAAACTTTCTGTGTCATAAAAATATAAAATGCTTTGTTTGCACAAACCAGCAAAAACGCGATATACCGTTGCAAAGAGGGTGTATCGGCCTTCAAAAATACAATAGCTAACATACTGAAACGAGGTGTGTGTTTTAGAAAGCAGATTTCTCTTTTTACGAGTTAACGGCTGTGCGGGAAAATCTCAGCGCCGAAATCAGTAGCCAATAAGGAATAGCGTCATCGCTGCGCGCGAGAATTTTGCAAGTGATGAGTGGATATTTTCAAATTTACCGGCGACACTTTCAAAATGTGACCAATAGGGGTTACTGGAAGAGTGACAGCAGAAAGGGGAGTTTCGAAGAGACTATAAATGTAACTCTAGCAGAAGAACGGAGTAGTAGTAGTAAAAAGGCAAAAGTAGTAGTTTTCAAAAGTAGTAGTGAAAAGGAACGAGTAGTAGTAGAAAGGCAGTCAAAGGTAATAAAAGAAGAGAGGAGTAAGAGTCAATAAGTGGCCAGTGAGTCAGTAAAAAGTGAGAAAACGTTTAAGTCAAGGAGAAGAAGTACGAAGTTCGGTAATGATAGCGGTCGGTCAATCATAGTATTTGTTAGTCAGAATTACGAATTATCGTAATATTTACATAATTAGAATGAACTAAAGCAAGCAAGTGAAATATGAGAACTAGGTGATGTAAAGGTGAAGAACTAGTGAATATTATTGAATTGTGCGCGGAAGAATAAGTAAGTCTGAATTGCTAAGTGCGTGGCGTTAAGTAGTCATCGCGATCGTGTGAAAAGTAAAAGCAAAGCGAAAGTGGTATGTTGTGTATAAAGTGGAAGGAGCCCAGCAGCGGAATGGATAACCATTTACAAGTAACTCTATCAAAGTATATTGTCTAAATCACATAATCTTGATGTAGTTATAACTGTCTACCGTAAATTCAACCCGTTTCATTCTCAAAGAACCCATGAGAACGTTCAAATCCTAAAGATGCATTTGTATGTTATGACATAGAATTGGATAAGAATTAAATACGTCTAATTTGTTAGGCAATAAGTCGTGATGATATAGAATTGAATGACAATTAAATATATGTAATTTGTGATATATTGAGTCATGTCTTTGGTCAAAGTAAAGTATGGATGGAGAAAGGGAGATTCAAGATATCAAGAAGTTAGCATAATGTTATAAATGATTTAAATATGTTGAAGAATCTCGGATAAATTATTTAAATATGTAAGAAACTATTGAAACTGTTGAAGATTGAAGTGTGATAAGATTTTGTATCTATTGATAAATCATTCAATTTGCACAATTAATAGTAATCATGATGTTATATGTGTTGATATTATCTAATGTACATAAAGTTGATAAATATAACGTTGTGTCATTTAGCATCTGAATAAAGTGTTATTATTTAACAATAACCCCTGAGATTAATAATTATCTCTGACTCCCAACAAAAATCCAGGCAGCAGTTAGAATATAGATGACTATGTTCGTTGCTAATTAATCAATATAATTAAAATTAACCAAAAGTAAGTAAATTTCATTAACGACCAATTAGAGTTTATTATAATTGGCACGTATTATTATTAGCATTCAATAGCTATTGCAAAAGAGTTTCTTTTATATTTGGTGCACAAACTAGAAGCATAAAAGTGTAATTTTATATTTGGCGCGACAACGTAGAGCCTAAGAATTTAATATTTGGCGCACGAACGCAGAGCCTAAGTTATTTTATACTCTTAAATACTAATCCCTCCTTATAGCTGTGACAACTACGAAAATTATATAACGTGAACTATTCTTTCTTGTATTATGTAGGCCTATACTCAATTAATAAAATAGAACTTTTTCTTCAATTAATAGTTTGATTTGATATTTAGTAAAGTTTATGCCTTTGATCGATGTAAAAATAATATACTGATTATCAGACATTAGGGTGGGCGAAAAATATATATTTTTTTTGATTCGCTATACCGCGAAAAACTTGCTCCTAGAACAGACAAGTAAAATAAAAAGAAATTATTCATCGGTTAATACCTTTTGGTCGCGCTTCACCCCCGAAAATCATTAAAACTGATCAATTTCAACAATTTTTCGTAATTAAAAAAAGAAAATTTTTCTATGTAAGTCAAACGCTACAGCTTTAGATAAGTAAAGAACAGCACAAGGAAGACAAATAAATTTAAAAAGCGTAGATATTTCAACTTTTATTGGATGCAGATTGCACCTGAAAACATATTTTTTCTTTAAAATTGCAAATTTTACATTTTGAGATCAAATAATTAATGATAAATTTTACGAGCTATGGCGTTATGTCAATAGCCTTTTACTCGTTCTTTTTGGTACTTGCTATTTTAAACCCCGATTTGTGCGAGAAACGTGGCATGATGGATGGTGAAAGAAGCGTCGTTCTAATGAACCCACCTCTGGACTTGGCACCAACGACTTTTTGACGCTTCTGTCCACCAGCTTCACACACCGCTCCACTGCTTGCGTATAACATGTAAACATGCCAAAATTCCATTCAACTGCTGTTCCTGATTTTAATACAGATGAAATCTCCTCATTGCTTACTCTTCGCATGGAATAACGATTCCCGCGCTGCATTTTGGCGTTCTTCATCAGTGTGATACCGAACTACGCCGCTTTCATAGGACCGAACATGTGGAAATCACACGGCGCAAGGTCAGAGCTAAATAAGGAGCAAATCCGTTAAGCCCCCCAGTGGCTTCGTTAAAACGCAAGAACTGTAAAGAACACGCATTGTGCAAATTAAGGCACGCCGCTTGACTGGACAGAAACGTCAGAAAAAGATCTGAGGTTTTGGAGACTGATGTGGAACATGGCCGGATTAAGGCTATGGGGGGCCCGGGGCTATTTAAGAGCAGGGGCCGATGTATGAAACTTTCGCGTTTGCACAATACTTTACTTTATTCAGACGACCATTTAATAAACAAAATATTGTTCTTAACTGTATTTTTACTCATATAAACTTATTTTTTTATTTTATACCGATTAAATAGAAACTGAAACTGTTTACTATTATTTTAGTTCGCAGATCTATTTACAATAATCAACAGCAAAAATAAATTAGAGAATACCAAATAATTTAATTGAAATATTTCTTTCTGCTCTTCTTTTCGGTAAACTCTGCTATCAAATCATCCAAATCCAATGTTTTTAATAATTCTGTTCAGTAGTTAATCTTGCTAAATTAGTTAAGCGGGTATCAAGCATTGTTGATCGGTACATGTTCTTGATTCTTTTAAGAGTAGAAAATGATCTCAGCCTCACAGTTCGGTGTGAGAAACAATCGATATGCTATATAAATATTTGGAAATAATCAATACTGTCAGTGTTAACTGTCCAATTTAAAACACACAAAGGATACAATGTATTATCATTTTCAGCTTTATTTTTTCGATTTGAAAAAAGCCTTGGGGTTGCAACTACAAGCTTATAAGTGGGGAAATTTTGAGCGTTAAACTTTACTGCTTTGGCTTTTACCATAACCTTATGTAATTAAACATGTCCCCAAGTTTCATTTAAATCCGTGATCCGCACTCTTCAGGTATTTTCCTTGTCAGTGCGGTTTTTAATATTTCGTTTGCTCGAAAAATTTTATTTATTCGTTCGAAAATTTAGTCCCCCCCTAGCCCCCCCTTAATCCGACACCGGTGTTGAGGAGACTTCAGATGATGATTTTATGAAAGGTGAAGTTTGTACCGATAAGTTTATAATAGCGTATTCCAAAAAAAAACTCGTGTCATGGAACTAATAAGATGTAAAATACACATAAAAATCCTATAAAATCCGTATTCTTATTGGCGTTTACTGAATTTTGTCACAGATACGAAATTGTCGCTCACTCTTCTGAACCAGTATCAAAACAGAAAAAAAAAGCGGGGATAGAGTGAGATTAAAGAGAGGAGAGAGAGAGAGAGAGAGAGAGAGAGAGAGAGAGAGAGAGAGACAAGAGAACGACGGTGAGAGATAAGAGAGAGATAAGAGCAGAACGACAGTGAGAGATAAGAGAGAGTATCTACAGGAAAAGAGAGAGAGTTTTTTTTATAAAAATCGATTACTCGTGTTTCCCGTGTTCCGGTCGATATTATTCGTCACACTTCCTGTCGGTGTCCCTGTTCGACAATTAGCCACGTCATGTCCCGCGCTTTCATCCACACCTTTCGTTACTTTTTGTGCCTCTTCAGATTAAAGTAGAAAAGATTTTGAAAATAATTATAATCACTAAAGTTTTATAGGAACACAAGTAGTCTCAGCACACAATGGAACTGTTATCTTATCTCAACTGATACCGTAAATTTCAACAATCCAAGTTTACAGTAGATATTTACCTTTACCTGTACTGTAAACATTTTTAATCTATGTTTCTGTCTGTCTCCATATTTACCTGTCTGTCTGTCTAGTTTTTAGTTTTCCTGAACCGTCTTTTCTATATCTGTTTTCTGGATCTCCATTTTATCTATCTATCTACCTAACTGCCGCTTTCACTTTCTTTTCCCCATTCTCTGTCTGTATATCCGATTCCTTTCCTGTTCTTTTTCTTCAGGATACGGACCTTCGGATCCGTTACCCACTTCTTGGTCTGACTATTTTTTTCTTTGTGCTTTAACACTCTTTAAAGATGTATGATTACTACCTGGAAGTGGCGGATCCAGCAAGAATTTGGGGGAGAGGATAGCAGACTTTGGGGGGATATGAAAAGTTGGGCCATTCTTTAAAGGTCAAAAGTATAAATTATAGGAATTAGTGAATATTAAAACGGAGTGTGTTATTTATCAGCACAATACATTTATTAACGTACAAGAATAAAATCATATCTGTGTTTGTCAGTTAACTGTTCTTTTAATAATATTGATAATTAAATCACTACCGACTCGGAACACAAAGTTTTTATGAGTAAAAACGTAAAATTTTTACCTTATAGCCTGAACCAGTTTTCGCTTATTATAAGCTTCGTCAGAGGCTGCCACTGGGAGCGCTGTCCATCTTGTTCTTGGCGACGGTGTCGACTTTTGAAGGATCGATGTTGTGTGTGTGGGTGTGATATGTTCGAATAATGCGTGTGATTTGTGATATGATAATCCACCTTTGCAAACCACTTCATTGAAGCAAACCATTTTGAACTATTGGTATTTTCGTTTTCTATAAGAGTAGGTTGTAGTGGACGGGGCGTGTCTTTAGTTGGCAGGCGTGAAGGGGTGAAGGGGTATATAGATCTAAGTAAAACAGAAATCAGCTGTCCAGACTTTGATTGGTCTTACACGTTTTCTCGTAATCTGTGTCACACTTCCACTGTTTTTCCCGCCTCACTCTCTCTCTCTCTCTCTCTCTCTCTCTCTCTCTCTCTCTCTCTCTCTCTCTCTCTCTCTCTCTCTCTCTATTTCCGTACCTATCTGCTTGTCTGTCTGTCTGTACCTTCTGTAGCGGTTACCATACCTTAGCCGAGGAATACCGGTAGCGAGCCATACGCCGGAGACTCGCTTCCCACCCATTTGTATCCGAGATGAGGTTTGATGGTTTCGAATCCGTTTCTATGATGCTGCTGCATGTTTCATAGCATTTTTCGTTCCCACCTTTCGGCATCCGATAGCACCCTAGGCTCCTAAACCATACCTTTCTAATGATAAGTAGTATCGATAACAATGAATGAAATGTAAAGATGGGTACGGGTGTTAGGAGCAACAAGATGCGTGGTTGCAGGACATAATTCATCTGGTTCCTCAGTCGCAGGGGCGTATTTACGGGGGAGAGGAACGGGACCGGACCCCTCCCCCAGAGGGTCGGAAAAATTGACGAATTTTGGTAATCTCTAAATTTTTAGGCTGTTTATTATTTTTCCACCTGTGTACGCTAATATACAGACAGGTTTACGTATTAGACAGCATTTGCGTGTAGGCTACGTTTGAAATATGAAATATAGGAAAATCAATTCAGTCAATAAGTATCTTGTTAACAATGTTTCAATAACGCATATTTTTATTGTGTTATTACCGTTTATTTTAACGGGACTGATTTCAGCCACTTACTACCGCCGACATAGCCCTCAACCTCCTCGCCCGCACGAACATGCTACGATAAGGCTGTCCCCCCCCGAGGAGGACTTTGCGAGACGACAGAGTAAATTACACTCTACTGTATCGCACCATTTGACTTGATATTAGTAAGTTGGATAAGATTTATTTCATTAGAATAACAACCGGAGACTATTAAGGAAAGCTTTCACTCAGTTTTCTTCTGTCAAGTGCTGATGACGACGTCGGGACTGTGTCGGTGTTAACACTAAGTGGGTTCTCGGAAACAAAGTGGTCATGGTAAAATAACCTAATGCGCCTCACTAGAAAACCGTCCTCATCATGACTCATAAACACGAGTTTCTGTTATCACTTAAATTACTCAATTACAATACTGTTCATTACCAGAGCCTACTTTATATAACACCGTCGCACAAACTGGTTTTCCGCGAACTTGATACATACTGTATAATCAAACATACAGGTGACAAATATAATTATCACTGTTGCACACCACTATAGAAAACTTATTCCGATTAGCGCTTTCAAGCTGCACAGCTGATCGTCAGATCGGAAATAACAATAATACGACAAACAACTTCTTCATACCCCCACTTACCCTACCACCCTTACACAATTTCGTAATCAGGCTCTAAGTTAAATGTCCTTTCTGGTTCTTATTAACTAGCGAGTTCAGTCACCCATGTCTGTACTGTTACATCTCTTTCTAGTAGATTCTGTGTGTATGTGTGTGTGTGTGTGTGTGTGTATTATTTTCAAAACCTAACGTTGTAAAACCTTTTTCATTCACACTTTAATTGCCAGTTCCTTTTTGGTACAGTTTTACAATGCGTAGTATAGTATTGTCAAAACCTTCCTTTTTCTTTCTACATTCAACGCAAACAACAACTTAGGTAAACACACATACACACAGAATCTACTAGAAAGAGATGTAACAATACAGACATGGGTGACTGAACTCGCTAGTTAATAAGAACCAGAAAGGACGATGAGCTGCGAAGGTTGAAAGCGATAATCGGAATAATTTTTCTATGGTCGTGTGCAACAGTGATAATTCTTTTTGTGATTATAACCACTAACACAACTTTCTTAATCAAAATACAGGTGAAACTTGTCTTGCAAAACTTAACTGTAATCTTTGTATAGTAAATACGTTTGTTATTTAAAGCAACCGTTTAATCACTGTCAGAAGACGTATCTGTTTCTACTTTACGTAACGGTGTCCTTCTTCCTAACGGTGAGGACTGCTAGACCTCGTGTAAGAAACTGTATCTACTGTGTACAATTCCCTACCCGCCAGTTTGTTTGCCAACTAATGTCATTCATTCTCTGAAGCATATTCCCTTCATGTTTATCCTCAACAGATTAATTTTCAGTACAGTTTTCGTACCCGCAGATACAAAATCTCACTTGCGTGTCTCGTTTACATACGAGGGTCGGTTGAAAAGTTCGCGGAGCGACATCTATAGCTTAGCGGTACAACTAAAATATTTTGTGCGTTGTGAGATTCATATTTCTTGTAAACACCTGTTGATTTCCAAATCCGTCTGTCGATTTATTCATTGTTTACCAGCTGTTTAAATTTACAAGTCACGCGTATCGTGCTGTGATTGAATTGTTTGTTAAAACGAGTCTAGAGCCAATGAAAATTCACAACGAAATGGTAAGCGTGTAAGGAGATGCTGCGCCTTCAAAAACAATAGTTTGTAAGTGGGCGGTAGAGTTTAAACGCGGTCATACGAGCGATGAAAATGATGCCTGCAGTGGACGCCCCAAAAAAGTAACAACTCCAAACATCTTAAAAAATGTCATACACTGTGTCGGAAGACCAGCTATTGAGAGTGGATGACATTGCTGAGATCATAGGCATCTCACATTAGCGTGAGCTAAGGGAACGACGAATAAAATGGAGGCATCATATCGAGAGAATGGAAGATATGAGACTACCTAAACAAGTAATAAGATACAGATCTCAAGGAAGATGAGATATAGATAGAGATGGCTTCATGGAAGTGATGGCTTCGGTGAAGCGGTACAAGCTGTAAGCCTATATCTTGACATGGAGAAGAAGAAAAAGAAGGTAATTATTATTGTTATTAGGCCTATCTCATGTACTTGTCGTTCACCTGGCTCTCTATCACGGAGGTAGTAGAATAGTAGTTATATTAATTTATTTTTGATAGTTAAGAATCATTTTATACTGAAGCGGCTATAACGTTATGGTATAACCGAAACATTAGATTTAAAATCAACGTAGCGACGGCTAACGTCCGTATTACTCGCGAATATTCCATCACAGTTAACGTAAAAAGAGTAATGTTTACTGTGTTATCAAGCCAAATCAGCTGGCCATGTGCACCGCCTGGTCAACGGGTTCACTGTAACACTGCAACGGAGTCCAATTGTGTTGGCGCAAAGCCAAGGCGAAATGTTTTATGCGCGCTGTACTTATAAGGCGATGATTTGTGTTTAATTGATAGTAATTATCAGCAACAGAACCGACTGATAACGGAAAGTCGGAATCGGTCAAAACAATCCGCCGCTTGCCGGAGAAATTTCTCGGACAAAGTGTTGTGTATCTTGCTATCCCGCTCATCCCGCAATGGATCCGGTTTTCTATATCGCCATTTTACTATATCGGTTAGTGATGCTAACGACTTGTGTTACAGTGCAACCGGTTTGTAGGATATGTTATGTTGATAACACGAGCGTTACTACTCAGTACAGTCTACGTGTATACAGGGGCGTATTACGGAGGGTGGCGAACGGAACCCCCCCCCCCCAGAAGGTTGAACAAGTTTACGAATTTTGTTAATCTCTTAACTTTTAGGCTATTTTATACTATTTTTTAAGCTGTGCATTCACACAGGGGTGTATTTACGGGGGGGGGGGACGAACGGGACCCCTCCACCCAGAGACTCAAGAAAGTTGACGAATTTTGTTAATCTCTTCATTTTTAGACTGTTTTATTCTATATTTTTTTCAGCTGTGCACGCTAATACAATAGTAACTCTTTTTTAATATACAAACAGGTTTATTACACAGCATTAGCGTATACGTTTGAAATATGAAATACACGAAAATCAATTCAGTTAATAAGTATCTTTTAACAACATTTCAATAACGCGTATTTTGTATTGTGTTATTACTTTTTATTTTAATGGGACTGATTTCAGGCTGATACATCGTGTTTTCAGCTACTTTAAAGATAGTAATGGTGAATAGTATTAAATTGTTTTTTATTTTGTATAAAGATGACCCAACTCCGGACCCCCCCCCTCAAAGACAAATTCTAGATATGCCATTGCGTGCATATACTAATTTATTTATTTTAATAGGTTAATAGGGTTTGAAGACGTCTTACAACATCCATCTTTTATCCTTTTCTAGCTCTTCAGTTATCAGTCTATTCAGTCGGAAGGATAATTTTAATCTAAAGCCAGCTGTAGTTTTTTTTGGCAACTGCAACGTTTCTTTTCAGTACTATAAACTGCAGCGAGAGGAGCAAGTGTTTTCGTGTACATTCGATTTAATTATTTTCGCTGTGAGTGCAGACAACTGTTAAATTTTGCACAGATTCCTGTCACTCGTGGTCTTTCCTTACTCTTACTTGGTCTTCCTCTTCTTTGCCTAGCCCACGGTCTACCTTCTCCGCTCCCCGGTGTCTGTCTTCAGATTCGACCCACATCCGTCCTTGTACATTTCCAATGTTGCACAGATTCCTGTCACTCGTGCTCTTTCCTTACTCTTACTTGGTCTTCCTCTTCTTTGCCTAGCTCCTCTTCTTAGTCTACCTTCTCAGCTCCCCGGTGTCTGTCTTCAGATTCGACCCACATCCGTCCTTGTACATTTCCAATGTTGCACAGATTCCTGTCACTCGTGCTCTTTACTTACTCTTACTTGGTCTTCCTCTTCTTTGCCTAGCCCACGGTCTACCTTCTCCGCTCCCCGGTGTCTGTCTTCAGATTCGACCCACATCCGTCCTTGTACATTTCCAATGTTGCACAGATTCCTGTCACTCGTGGTCTTTCCTTACTCTTACTTGGTCTTCCTCTTCTTTGCCTAGCCCACGGTCTACCTTCTCCGCTCCCCGGTGTCTGTCTTCAGATTCGACCCACATCCGTCCTTGTACATTTCCAATGTTGCACAGATTCCTGTCACTCGTGCTCTTTCCTTACTCTTACTTGGTCTTCCTCTTCTTTGCCTAGCCCACGGTCTACGTTCTCCGCTCCCCGGTGTCTGTCTTCAGATTCGACCCACATCCGTCCTTGTACATTTCCAATGTTGCACAGATTCCTGTCACTCGTGGTCTTTCCTTACTCTTACTTGGTCTTCCTCTTCTTTCCCTAGCCCACGGTCTACCTTCTCCGCTCCCCGGTGTCTGTCTTCAGATTCGACCCACATCCGTCCTTGTACATTTCCAATGTTGCACAGATTCCTGTCACTCGTGCTCTTTCCTTACTCTTACTTGGTCTTCCTCTTCTTTGCCTAGCCCACGGTCTACGTTCTCCGCTCCCCGGTGTCTGTCTTCAGATTCGACCCACATCCGTCCTTGTACATTTCCAATGTTGCACAGATTCCTGTCACTCGTGCTCTTTCCTTACTCTTACTTGGTCTTCCTCTTCTTTGCCTAGCCCACGGTCTACCTTCTCCGCTCCCCGGTGTCTGTCTTCAGATTCGACCCACATCCGTCCTTGTACATTTCCAATGTTGCACAGATTCCTGTCACTCGTGCTCTTTCCTTACTCTTACTTGGTCTTCCTCTTCTTTGCCTAGCCCACGGTCTACCTTCTCCGCTCCCCGGTGTCTGTCTTCAGATTCGACCCACATCCGTCCTTGTACATTTCCAATGTTGCACAGATTCCTGTCACTCGTGGTCTTTCCTTACTCTTACTTGGTCTTCCTCTTCTTTGCCTAGCCCACGGTCTACCTTCTCCGCTCCCCGGTGTCTGTCTTCAGATTCGACCCACATCCGTCCTTGTACATTTCCAATGTTGCACAGATTCCTGTCACTCGTGCTCTTTCCTTACTCTTACTTGGTCTTCCTCTTCTTTGCCTAGCCCACGGTCTACGTTCTCCGCTCCCCGGTGGTCTGTCTTCAGATTCGACCCACATCCGTCCTTGTACATTTCCAATGTTGCACAGATTCCTGTCACTCGTGCTCTTTCCTTACTCTTACTTGGTCTTCTCTTCTTTGCCTAGCCCACGGTCTACGTTCTCCGCTCCCCGGTGGTCTGTCTTCAGATTCGACCCACATCCGTCCTTGTACATTTCCAATGTTGCACAGATTCCTGTCACTCGTGCTCTTTCCTTACTCTTACTTGGTCTTCCTCTTCTTTGCCTAGCCCACGGTCTACGTTCTCCGCTCCCCGGTGGTCTGTCTTCAGATTCGACCCACATCCGTCCTTGTACATTTCCAACTTCATTCAAAATGTTTTTTGCTCGAAGTTCTCTAAAGCTAAAGAATTCGCTTTCATGACGCCCCTTACCTTTATTTTCATGTGTCTTTTGCTCTAACCTGACTATCTCACCTGTCGCCTCAATCTTATCATCTCCAATCTTAACATTATACATTCGATTGTTAGTGGGTCTTCGCTCTTTGCTTATTTGCTAGCGTCTGTGCCAGCTAAATCTCCAATTCAGACGAAAATAAGTGGTTTTGTGTCCCTTACTATTTCAGTTCCTTCTATAATTTCTTCTGTCTCATGATTCCTCCAGATTCTCCACGTGCCATGGCGTTTCTTAAGACCCATAGATATATCTCAACCCTTCAAGCACGAATATGCAAAACAGAGGCCGTCGGTAACCCAAATCTCACTTTCGTGAGTTATTTGAGGTCTTATTTAACTCTTACACGTGACCATTTGAATATCTTTATCTGAGAAGCACAGGGGCGTATTTACGGAGGGGGGACCGCACCCCATAGAGGGTAGAATAAGTTGACGAATTTTGTTAATCTTTTAATTTTTAGGCCGTTTTATTAATTTTTTCAGCTGTGTAGACTAATATAGTAGTAATTATTAAATGTACAAACAGCATTACACAGCATTTGCGTATACGTTTGAAATATAAAATATAGGCAAATGAATTCAGTCAATAATTATCTTGTAAATAATGTTTCAATAAAGCGTGTTTTTATTGTGTTGTTACCGTTTAATTTGATGGGATTGATTTCAGCCACTTTAAAGATAGTGATGTTAATTGATCTTAACTTACTTTTTCTTTTATATGAAGCCGACTCGACTTCGGACCCTCCCCCAACCCCAAATTCTAGATTCGCCGCTGGGCAAACAAGAAACTTAATGCGTTCGGTTAGAACCATTTGATCAGATGACCAAATTTAATGAAACCTAGGTCAAAATATTCGTTTTTATTTACAAAATGCTACCGTAGACACATAATATTTTGAAATAACAAATAGTGAACAAATAGTTAATGTTAACAATTTTAATAATACAAAACAGTAACAGTTTAAGCAGTTTTAAACTAACAAATTTCAATAATTTTCGTTATAATACGATCGCTGTTTTTATTTTTCCAAAGTTTATACATTCCAGAAATTTGAAAAAAAAACAGTATAAAATTATATCATAGGACAATAGTTAAAAAAATATGGAGTAAATAATGTTTGTAGTTAAAAATTATGTCTTAGAATAGTTTTAAAATAAAACAAATCGTTTGACTGCAGCTTCTCGTAAAGAAATTCAGTCATTCTGATTCCACAAGGGTCCAGCTATAAAGAATTTTTATTGATAAGCCAACCAAGCCTCAGATCTCGCAATAATTTTGTCTGTTTCATTTAAACAAACCTAAAATTGTGTTTTTTTTTCAACTTACAGACTTATGTGGATTAAAACTAACTGCCGGGCTGTTTGGCGAGCCTTTGGTTAAGGCTGAACCTGTGGTCCTAACGTACGACATTCACGTTAGTGTTAACTCGTTTCATCCACTGAAGATGGCTGCCAGTGGTGCTGCTGAAACGTTTGGTTTAATTGAAAATCTTGTACCACGGCCAAACAGCCCGGCAGTTAGTTTTAATCCAAATGACACCGGCCGTGTAAGCCTTCGAATTACAGACTGATATTTAAGGTATACAGACTAATAAATTTTATATACATATTTTATACATTTGGATAATCCTTCCCTCACGAAGACTTTCCAGCAGGTAGGGGGTTTTGTGTTTTTAATACTTGGACGACAAATTAATGACGACAATTCACTGTTAATATTCTGGTTTTCCGAGCTATAAGGCCGTGGTGCGATGTTAAATGTTACAAACGTTTCCGAGCTATAAGACCGTGGTGTGATGTTAAATGTTGCAAACGTTTCCGAGCTATAAGGCCGTGGTGCTGTTAAATGTTGCAAACGTTTCCGAGCTATAAGGCCGTGGTGCTGTTAAATGTTGCAAACGTTTCCGAGCTATAAGGCCGTGGTGCTGTTAAATGTTGCAAATGTTTCCGAGCTATAAGGCCGTGGTGCGATGTTAAATGTTGCAAACATTTCCAAGCTATAAGGCGGTGGTGCGATGTTAAATGTTTCAAACGTTTCCGAGCTATAAGGCCGTGGTGCTGTTAAATGTTTCAAACGTTTCCGAGCTATAAGGCCGTGGTGCGATATTAAATGTTGCAAACGTTTCCAAGCTATAAGGCGGTGGTGCGATGTTAAATGTTACAAACGTTTCCGAGCTATAAGACCGTGGTGTGATGTTAAATGTTGCAAACGTTTCCGAGCTATAAGGCCGTGGTGCTGTTAAATGTTGCAAACGTTTCCGAGCTATAAGGCCGTGGTGCTGTTAAATGTTGCAAACGTTTCCGAGCTATAAGGCCGTGGTGCTGTTAAATGTTGCAAACGTTTCCGAGCTCTAAGGCCGTGGTGCTGTTAAATGTTGCAAACGTTTCCGAGCTATAAGGCGGTGGTGCGATGTTAAATGTTTCAAACGTTTCCGAGCTATAAGGCCGTGGTGCTGTTAAATGTTTCAAACGTTTCCGAGCTATAAGGCCGTGGTGCGATATTAAATGTTGCAAACGTTTCCGAGCTATAAGGCCGTGGTGCGATGTTAAATGTTGCAAAGGTTTCCGAGCTATAAGGCCGTGGTGCGATGTTAAATGTTGCAAACGTTTCCGAGCTATAAGGTCGTGGTGCTGTTAAATGTTGCAAACGTTTCCGAGCTATAAGGCCGTGGAGCGATGTTATAAGTTGCAAACGCTTCCGAGCTATAAGGCCGTGGTGCGATGTTAAATGTTGCAAAGGTTTCGGCCGTTCCTTCGACTACCGTCTTCATTGGGAAAGGACTGAAAACAGTGACAAAGGTTTTTACAGTCAGTGAACCACAGTACTGTGGGTAAGGCATAACAATTACGACGACTTCGTTTGCCTATAATTTTTGCGACCACTGATTTTTTATATCCAAAGACAGTCACGAGTCTTTAAGAAAAATCACAAACTAAGGAAAAAGTTTAGTTTTAATTATGGATTAAAAAAAGCACCTGACATCTAACTTCATCTCAAGAAGCACGAAATGCAAAATTTACAAAACACTTATCAGGCTAGTGCTGACATATGCTTCAGAAACCTGGACAATGAAAAAAAAAATAGCGAGAGACTTCTAGGTTGCTGTGAAAGACGGATTCTAAGAACAATATTTAGAGGAGTACAAGAAAATAGAATGTGGCGCAGGCTATAATTATAAACTATACCATCTTTACAAAGAGCCTGACATTGTCAGGATAATCAAAATGATGGGTTTGTCAGAATTGTCAGGCTAAGGTGGGTTGGACACATATAGAGAATGGAGAAAGGACAGCCTACGAAACATATTTTCTACCAGAAACCAATGGGTAGTAGGAAAAGGGGAAGACCCCGAAGTAGATTCAAAGACCAGATAGAGGAGGACCTCGGAAAGTTGAACATAAGAAACTGAAAATCCAGGGCACGCAATAGGGAGGAATGGAATCGACTCTTGGAGCAGGCCAAGACCCGTCAAGGGTTGTAGAGCCACGGCTGATGACTGAAGGAAAAAGTACTCACAATCGTTTTATGTACATGAACAAAATAACCACTTTGTTAAGCCAATAAATGCAATACGTACTCTTCGCCGTTATTGTTACTGTCGTCGTCATTGTTGTTGTTGTTATTATTCTGTTTGTGTGAGTGTGTTTTGAATACGTATTCAGTGGAGAAACTCTGACTGTAGTTATACTACTTTCATCTTTTGTACACAGAGTTGCAGTACATACAATAGAAAGCCGCGATTGCGCTGCGGTTGCTCAGTGTGTGTGTGTGTGTGTGCGCGCGCGCGCGCGCGCGCGTGTGATTTGCAGTCGTGTTTTTTGTGAATAACTACAAAGTAAGTAGACAGGAATTCTGTTACAAGGCCACCACTGGATTGGATAATGTCATCATCAATTGCTAAGCAGGATACGTCAATCAATGTGTAGAGTATGTCTTTCTCCACTTTGTGTCTGGTCGCAAATCAATTGTCAGACACAATCACATAAAGAAATCAAACACACACAATGAAAGCTTATGATTTACATTTAGGAACATTAGTATAATATATTATCATTGGAGCTGCACAAATTGGTTATCAGAGGGATTAGGATAAAAGAATAAGTCTAAAAATAAAAAAGTCCCAGTATATCTCAACCGTTCAAAATAAATACAGGTGTAAGAAAGGGTGTTGATTTATACCCAGTTGTTTTCAGCTGTCCCCTGGAGAAAGTAGTGAGAATTTGGAATGAAAAATTATAGGAATACAAAATATCACCAATCATGTTGGGAAGAAGGAACAAACGTATTGAAATAAACTGTTTGGCATTCGCAGATGACTTTGCTATACTTTCTGAACATCTTACATCTGCAGTAACACAAGTCAATTTTTAGAGGACAGAGCCAGTAGAACAGGCTTAAGAATTTCTGCAGAAAAGAACAAATTTCTCACGAACATTAAAAATGTGCCAAAATTCCAAGTAACAGATATTGGTCGAATAGAGAGGGTTCGAAAATTTAAGTATCTAGGAGAAATAATTCAAGAGGATGGTTTAGACAAATCTGCTATAGAAGAAAGGATTCATAAGTTGGAAAGGGCATATGATATAACTAAAGATATTTACAATAAAAAGTGCAAATCTAAAAATGCGAAAATAAGGCATTACAGTACAGTAATGAGGACAGAATGTCTACATACAAGTAAATGTCTGCCATTGAATTATAATTTAGACAAACTAGAAATATTGGAAAGACGAATTATTAGGAAAATATTAGGCCCACGGAAAACTTCAGAAGGTTGGAAATTAAGAAGTAATGATGAAATATATCAAATACAGAAAATATAACAGAAACAATGAGAAAAATAAGACTATTATTTTTTGGACATTTATGTAGAATGGACGACAATAAGTTAACAAAGCAGATCTTCAAAGCATATCTGTGGGGGAAGAAGTCAACATCAAGTTGGATTAAAGAAGTCCAAAAGGATTTAGAAAAAAATAATATACACGCGGAAGAAGCAATTGAAAGAGAAGTTTTTCGGGCAAAAGTATTAACAATGGAAAGAGTCCAGGGTAGGAGAGAAAAAAACGCAGGTTCAAAGTGGATTGAAGACAGGAAGAAGAGACACAGTGGAAAGATGAAAGAATATTGGAGAAAAAGAAAAGAACAGAGAGTAAAGAATTGAAATTGGCATGTGGTCCTTAGATGGGCGATACAATAAAAAAAAGAAGAAGTGCCAATGAAAATGTAGTCATATACGTCGAATTAAATATTTAGGCCAATTATTGAACGAGCGAAGCGAGTACTCGGTTTCAACTCGACCGTTTGGCATTGTCTGTCTATCCATTTGGGGTATGTCCCACGGCAACTTTCGAACGCGTCAACGGATTTTCAAATTTAGGTAGGATACATGTCCATACTTTTATCCTACAAAATCCTATTGTTTTGAGATTGATCCCCGAAAAATAGGGGTGGGAGGCAAAAATGTGAGGATGAAAATAGTGAAAAATCGCAAATGTCCATGTGCGGTACTAATTTAGTGGGAATTTTAATCACAATCTGTATTTAGTGTCTAATTTTGAAAACGTCAAAATTTTTGAATGCCACGGACCTAAAAGTGGTTGAAAATATGGATAAAGTTGCAAAAATTCAAGTGGGGTGTCAAATTGGGGTATAAAATTAAAGGGAAATCTGAATTCATCACTAAGGGTTGGAAATTTTAAAGTTTTGGGACACCAGAGTCCAAAATGTTGGTCAAAATTTTAATATAACCGTAAATTTCATGTGGGGATTCAAATTAAAAAGAATTTTAACAAAAATCATAATATAGTATACAGTTTTAGAAATTTTAAAGTTTTTGGACTCAGGCACAAAAAAGCGATCAAAAATTTGAAAATTGTAAAATTCCATCGGGTGTCAGAGTAAATAACATGTAACAGAGATCCGAATGTTAGGAATGTTTAATGTTTATTGCATAATTCTCTTCTCTACATTAGTTGTTTTTACTGAAAAACATTTCGTAATTTTTCTGTTAACTATGAAATTGTTAATACCGAAATATATCTAATAATATATAAACAGTGTACTAATATAGTCTAATAATATATTCCATCTAAATAGTGCTCCGGGAGCTTACTAGTTAATGTAAGTTCGAACATTTTCAATTTCGGTACGTTATAGTCATCTTGTGAGTACGACACCACTTCGTGTGAACATTCCTAGTTGTCTGGTAACAGTTGAAGAATGGTTGGGACTTGTATCCTAGTTTTTGAGGTTATGACCTCCTCGTAGTGAGTAAGAAACAGGCGCCTTCCAATGTTTATTCAACCCGCAGTGTATCCAATTCGCTTTACGATATTTGTAGTGTAGGTAATTTATTCCCATAGCAACTTAAAAGTTCCTATGTTAGTTTCTTTTCTCATCTAATATCTCATTCTAATCTCCTACAGATACGTCTATTGTTGTACATGGGGTTTCGATCCGTATTTATAATTTGTTCGTATTTTTTAATTTAGTATTTTATTATCATTTTAACAGAAAATCAACATTTAAAATATTGAAACGTGTCCGTTATTCCATTCATACGTAAAACTAAGAGTGAACGTGGCGTTCAGAATGCGGTTTGCAAGCGATCCATAGCTTTACCACTGAACAGATTTCTATATTTTTTTTTTACTCCAGCAGCATTTGAGGCCAACAACTATTTGCGCATAACACAGTTTTTCGAAGTATTTGTTTTTGAAGTCTGTAGTGTTCGTTTTATGAAAATTTTCTATTCATTTGTATGTCAAAACGAGTAGACGACGACTTAATTGCATCTGCTGTAAATATCTAAAGGCACGTACGTATAAAGTCGAAGTTTTAAAAAAATTCGTTCAAAACATTCACATTACAACAACAGTTTTTTTCGTATAGTGTCAGCTCGATGGAAAACCATCACCTTGTTCTTAAATGTAATTTGAAATATACTTCTAGATTTAGTACAGTACGTGTGATTTGTCAATGTCAATCTTTGCTTATCATTTACTGCATTCAGTATTTAATTTAAAAAATTAAATTTTTTACGTGGCTCTGTGCAGCAGTGCAGGGACATTTAATCCCTCTTGTTTACATTGTGTAATGTTTACAATTGCGATATATGACCACAAATAATGTGTTTGTCGTAGTCTGTGTGTAGTTCTGGACGGACGACTGATGGATGGAAGGACAAACAAAAAATCGGATAGACGAGTAAATAGACAAGTGGCCAAGCGGGTAAGCAGGCAAATAGGCAGACGTATAGAAAGAATGAAACAAATAAATGGATAGACAGATAAGTAAACATAGACAGGTAGATAAACGCTAATATTACAAGGAGAAGCGGCGCAGTGATGCCGATGGTGACTCATAATGACAACGGCTGTGCTGCGGTCGTGGGGGAATTTTCTTCAAGGGGAAAGATAAATCTATATATATATAACTCAAAGTCTGAGGATTTATGGGTACTGAATACAAATCCACACCGTTACACCGATTGCCACCAAATTTTTGCACAGGTAACCTTTGACACAAGGCGCAAAATACTGTTCAATTTGGAATTTGTTATTTTGCCCCGTTCGCACGATTTAGGCCCTTTTAATTATGCCTTTTCGTTGACGCGTATAAAGATGTCAACAACACCATGGAGACCAGAATTAATTACCATAGTAACAAGAAAATAAAGAAATGATATTTAGCGGCATCGGAACTGTACCTATATCCGTTCCTGCAGTTTTCAATGTTTTTACTATGCGATTATATCGATATGTTTTGTAATTTTGTATACAGATACGTCTATATATTTTGTAATTGTCTTAAACGATTATAAAATTTATATTTATATGTATTTTTGATGATGCAATGAATAAGTAATTAAAAATATTAAATACTACTACTAAAGATGTCAAAAACGCCATGGAGACCAGAATTAATTACCATAGTAACAAGTAAATAAACAAACGCTATTTAGCGGCATCGAAACTGTACATTTATCCATTCCTGCAGTAGATTTTTTTATGTTTTATATAATATGCGATTGTATCGATATATTACGATGTGGAAAAGAAGAAGTGTACTAATTGTAAATTGTCCTATACTTAATGCAAAGCGAAAATACGTGTTGTTTTCATTTGTGAGGTTACGTGACAACGGTTTTTGGTTTTTAGTTTACTGCTGAAATAAATAAAAGCCATGGTTGAGGAAAACATAACGTTTAATGTGTTATACAATGCTTCTAACACAGTGACACTTAAAATAAAGAATTTAGCGTTTTTTGTTTGACAGGTACTTTATAAATATCTCCAAAGGCTTTATAAACGGGTACTTTTATATCTCCAAAGGCTGTTGCACCAACATAATAATTTAGTACAAGTGTTGAAAACAGCTTTGGAGAGAATTTGACTAATGAGTACACAATTGTTATATGAACTCACAGAACGCCAAATAGACATAGGCAATAAAAATTATATTAAAATAATTAGAACAGAGGTAACAAATTAAATTTGAATCCAATTAATTATAGTTATAGAACTAGATGGCACGTTGAAGTCTACGAAATTAATTTATTTATAGATTTCCGACATTGTTTCTGCAAAGAGGCAAAGATAACATCAAAAAAGTTATAAGCATTAAATGAGTAACTTCTACAAGCATGCAAAAATAGAGTTAACAGCTGTTATAACAAAGAGTTATGCTTGTATCATTTAAAAATATGTTTACAGCTGAGCCAACTGTCAGAGTTACATAAATATTGTAATGACAAAACTCTGTACGGTCTTTAATTATGCCCCACTGTTGTAGGCGTCAATTAGTAACAACGAAGACTCTGTATGGTCTGAAAGTCTCGCGTTCTTGTCAATTTGTAACGATAAATGTCTTAAATTTCGTTAAAGTTCACGTTGCGTCGTATTTGCGTAACGAACATCTTGTGTCGTATTTGACCTTGCCAATACCTGTTTACCTGTTTTAATTCTTAATTGTGATTTTCCCGTTTATAGGCGCCAAATTGTTTGTCCAAAACAATTAAAAAGTTGTATAATTCCTTCGTTTAGCGTAACCGTATCTCTCACTGGTTGTAGTCGGAGAAATTCAAATCTGTTTTCCCGCGAAGTCTTACCAACCTGTATTTCTTGTAGAAAGAATTGTTACGGTGCTATGTTAATGAAGTAAACACATAAAGATTAATAAGTGAAATAATGAACAGGTATTAAAATAAGTACTGCTTTATTAATGGTCAATTCTGCTGTTAATAATTACGATAACATGAAATTATAAAAATATATTACTTTTTTGCTTGTTATGCTCCGGCTATAAATAATTTACCACTCAGCGGTTGGCTATATTTGACTTGGGTCGTCTGATGACACACTAAAATGTCTCCTCTATTTTATTCAGACATGTGGTCATTCAAAAAGTTCTTTTGATTACGGCAAAAAGGTTTACAAAATGATTTTTGAAAGTACAATCCTTGACATCAAGTTAATTAAATATTATAATCTTTCTTTACAACAGTTTACTTATGGTTTAAAACAATAGTGAGTTCACTTTACAACATAGGTTAAGTTCGAAATTGTGCCTAAATCGTTTCTTATTTCTCAAAGTGTTAATAGTGACTTTGAACAATCATTTAATACTAATTATTGAATATTTTAATAATTATTCAGTGTTTATTAAGTTTGAACCAAGTTTTGATATTGTGAATAAATTCGTTAAGTGTTGTGAAAAGTCTTGTGGGTGTAGTTAAGTAATTTAGTATTATACTTTACAAGTTCATTGATGTTTGATGGATTTTCATCAGTTCTGGTGTTCGAGTCGTCCTTCTCTTATTTGTGTTTTATTTCTAGTAATTCTGATTTATTTGGATTAATTTTGCTGTAAGGTTCTGTCAATCTTGTCTCTTCATTGTTATTAAGTATTTTCTTTCATCTGTTTGGTTTATTTCTACTAATTTTTATGGATCGACAATTTTATCATCTGCCCTCTTCTGATGCTAAAAATGGACTCTTAATTCGCTTTTTAACTGTTGTTATATAATAATGTTTTGTTGTCATAGTAACCAGACTACTCTCTATTGGTTGAAAGCATTTTGTACTCATTGTTATAAAGCTTGAGTTTTTGTTCAAAATGAATAAATATTTTCTAACTAAGATATTTTCCTTGTATTACTACCAATCTGTTTATTATTATTATTATTATTATTGAATAGCTTTTCTGATGTAGTTTATTTAGACATCAAACATGATTATGTTTTGTTATCTCTGGCCTATTTTAACATTTGGCTATCATTATTCTTTTTTTTTATTTTTAAAAGGAATAGTTCCAAATGTTTAGTATCAAGCCACGTGTTGTTCAATCAAATATATTGCAACTTACCGTCTGCGGCTTCCAGAAACAACGTCTTCACAAAGTTGACATGTTTCGGGACACTTGTCCCATCATCAGAACTTAAAATAATCGTGTGTCAATTAAGTTGATACATTTGTCAATTAATTAAAATATTAAAATCCAACATGAAATAAACAATTTAAAACAATATGAATACTTAAATGTCTAAAAGCGAGCGCGAAGGTTTAACGATGTACATCGTACGGAGATTGACCGCGCACTGAAATACGTTTTGCTCCCACCACGACAATAGCGCAAGGCAGTGTCGTACAATACATTTGACTTGAAAAGCAGTTTATCATTTAAAACACGCGGCTTGGTATCAGTATTGCTATATGCTTTATAAATTTCGTACTCTTCAAGAGCGTTCAAATATCGTCCTTTCTTACATATGTGAAGGGGTATTAAATTAGTTTTAAAATTGGTGTAATTATGATTCTCGGAAATAAGGTGTTCTGCAAATTTTGACTTGATATTGTCCAAACTGTGAAGGTGTGTAGGCGGCCTATGGTCTGTAAATCTTTTTAAAAAACTACGTCCTGTCTGGCCCACATAAAAGGCGTCACAATCGTCACATATCAATTTGTAAACACCAGTTTTTATGTCATGCCAGTTTTCTAATGGTTATGATGTCGATATGGTGAACAACATCCTTCGAAAACATAAGAAAAAACATAGAAACATTAACGGACATAAAACACGCGAGAATACATTGCAACACCGTACACATACCTTATGCCTAAGATTTTTGGGTCAATTTTTAATAAAACCAGCAATATAAAAGTCACTTACAAAACCACTAATAATATTATGAATAATCTTCGTGTCCGCAGAACTACCAGCCTTGAACACAAAACTGGTGTTTACAAATTGATATGTGACGATTGTGACGCCTTTTATGTGGGCCAGACAGGACGTAGTTTTTTAAAAAGATTTACAGAACATAGGCCGCCTACACACCTTCACAGTTTGGACAATATCAAGTCAAAATTTGCAGAACACCTTATTTCCGAGAATTATAATTACACCAATTTTAAAACTAATTTAATACCCCTTCACATATGTAAGAAAGGACGATATTTGAACGCTCTTGAAGAGTACGAAATTTATAAAGCATATAACAATATTGATACCAAGCCGCGTGTTTTAAATGATCAACTGCTTTTCAAGTCAAATGTATTGTACGACACTGCCTTGCGCTATTGTCGTGGTGGGAGCAAAACGTAATTCAGTGCGCGGTCAATCTCCGTACGATGTACATCGTTAAACCTTCGCGCTCGCTTTTAGACATTTAAGTATTCATATTGTTTTAAATTGTTTATTTCATGTTGGATTTTAATATTTTAATTAATTGACAAATGTATCAACTTAATTGATACACGATTATTTTAAGTTCTGATGATGGGACCAGTGTCCCGAAACATGTCAACTTTGTGAAGACGTTGTTTCTGGAAGCCGCAGACGGTAAGTTGCAATATATTTGATTTATTATTCTTTTTACTTAATTTTGTTATTATATTGTTTTATGCAATTATTTTGTATTTATATTGTTCCTCGGTTTGTTATTTTATATTTACTTATCTTTTTCTCTCACTGCTTACTGTTATTTGTGGATATTTTACAATTTTGGTTCACATAGTTTGAGGCCTACCCTGACCTGTCCTTATTACAATGTTTTTATTTTTATTTTACTCTTATTACTAGTTTTTTTATAGTTTTGTTTTTGGTAGTTTACATTAATTATTGTTTTACATTCATTATTATATGGCTATTACAGCTTCTCTGACATTTTACTGCAATTTATAACTAATTTTATAATTTTAACATGATTTGTTCCTTATGCTTTTATCATCATTAATACAACTTATTCTTAAAACTATTTCAACAATTATAACATTTGAACAATTCTACTATCACTGTCATCTTCTCTGCATTTCCTTATAACATCATTACAATAACTTTAAACATTTAACATATAACTTTAGCACTAAAACATTCATTTCTCTTTTTTTGATCTACCCTTCCTTTATACCATGTTACTGGTGTAAAGTTTGGCTTAGTTCTTTTTAATTATTACTTCTAACTAAAAACAATATTATTTTGACTAACATTACTTGGTTTTTTCTATTGACTAACAATCTAATTTAATGATATTAGTTCCTTTTCACCACTAAGCTATCTAATTATTCACTTCTTTGAGTGTTTTTATATATATTTTTTGTGGTTTATCATTTTAATTATCCACTTCCCTTATGCACTCTCACTTCTAGATGAGTTCTTGCTTATAATTAACTATGTTTGTCTATCTTTGGGTTACACTGGCACTTTGTAAAGTTTTCACAGTACTATTTAGTGTTTACAGTGGTTATTCTATATTATAAATTTTTTTTTAATTCACTTTGGTGTAATCACCCTTATTATAATGTTAATTGGTAAATCACTTCCTACTCCTATCATGCACTCTTGGTTCATTCTAGTTTGATTAGTATTATATTATTTATTATATTTCACTTTTGTTCTTTGTATCATGGTTTGTGTGTTTTGTTGTTTGTTCATTTCTTTATCATTCTATGTTTACTTAATTGCTAATACAATATTTTCTTTGGGCTTGTACATTTAATAATAGTTTCTTAATTTATGTGTCCATTTCATTTCTTTTGTCATTGGGCCAATCACTTGGGTTGGGTCATTGTCATTTGTCTCGTCTACGTTATAGTCATTTTATTTTTCTTGATTTAAAATTGTTAATTCTTCTTTATTTTCATGGTTTTTACTTTATATTTTTTCTCTGGTATTGGGGCTGCTTTTGGTATCGTAACAATATATAAATGATAAAATGATAATGACTCCTATCTCTACGATCGAAGTAGTTTAGGAGTCAGGTAGGATAGGCTACTTTATGTGAGCCGTTCGGTATACAAGGTAGGTAGTGTGGCCAGGACTACGCTGCAGCCACATATTAGTACGCCACAGGATGTTATCTCGAATACGCTTTTGCGCAGAAAGAATCGATCTGCAGGGCTGAAAAATTCAGCTCGATTTTATGGCGTGCCCGAGAATCAAACGCGGAATCTCTAGTTTAAAATCCAGCTACGTAATCTATAATTATTATTTTTTTAAAATCTGTCATCAAATAAATAAAATACAAAATATAACACGTAGAGCAAGTCTTAAGCCCTAAGGAATACGTTTAGGAGATGAAGATGACGTTTATAAAAGATGCGAGAATTTTAATTTAAAGATGTGATAAATCTGTGACATTTATCACAGAGGATAACAAAATGTCTCGTGAAATCCATGGTCGAATATCAGCAGACAACAGATGTTTTTTACGTTTTGGGCAGTGTCCTGAAGTCATGAAATGTAAGTAGAAAGTTGAAAATTAAAATTTATAAGACCATCTTAAGACTTATTGAAATATACGGAAGCGAGGGATGGACGTTGAAAAGTTAGGGAAGAGAGTTGGCTTAAGCAATGGGAAAGAAAGATATTGCGAAGGATTTATGGTGCCAGGAGAGATGGAGACGGATGTTGAATGCGGAGAAACGAAGAGCTGGAAAGAATTTTCTGGGAGCTATAAACTGTTACTGAGGTTAAAAGAAATAGAATTCGGTGCACAGGCGATGTACAACGGATGATGGACAGTAGAGCTGTGAAGAAAGTATTCAATGGGTATCCAGGCGGGAGAAGAAAAAGAGGGAGATCCCGCAAAAGGTGGGTAGATGATGTTGGATGTTGAAGAAGGCCTGCACCGCAAGGAAGTAGGACAGTGGACGAAGACTACAGCAGAACGGAGACAAGTAGAGGATAGTAATGTTGGAAGCCCGGGGATCATCGTGTAGCACACACGTAACCATTTCCTTCAGTACTCGGCAATTCTTGTTCAGTGTGGAAGGAGGGACCGTGATCAGTTGCGACACAATCGTGTAAACTCGGTCAGTTGCGACCGAGGTAAAAATTTCAACCCGGTCAGTTGCGATCGATTGTATTTTCATGTTATTATAATATTACAGACATTACCATTATAATTCTATTCATTTCTGGCCTAACCTAACCTAGACTAACTTAACCTAACGTAACCCAACGTAGCCTGACCTGACCCTAACCTAACCTAACAAAAATATTAGCAGAAAGATGTTACTCATACAAATGCAAAGTTGCAGAATTGAAATTTGATCAAAGTTTAGAATAGAAACGTTTCTAAATGACAGGTTCGGTCAGTAAGTGAAAGTGTGGGGCGCAATTGACCGCGTACGAACAGGCAAAAACGTTTCTTCGTCGCAACTGACCGAGACCGGGAAGGAAGATCTGCACCGCTGGGAGTAGAGACGTCTGGGGGGGGGAGAGGTGTTGTTGGACGACGGACCCGAGCTCACTGCAGGAGCTGCAGCGGCGAGAATGATTATCCTCATATCATTGGTGTCGTCGTTATCGTCATTATCACAATAGTCACAAAGTGCCTGATGAGATATGAGTTAGTTCAGCAAATTAAACTGCATTTTCCTCTTTCATTTCATTTATATCATATCGTTTCGTTTCCATAGAGTATATTTTTATATGACACTGTTGATACTACGCGGAACAGTAGGGTAGGCCAACACGATTTCACATAGTAGTGAATAACAAACATGGGCGTAAATAGGCGCGAGCAAGGCGCATACTGACAAACGCTTTGACGGACAAGTATTTGTTTTAATATTAATACATACAAAACTCGCAGTGTCAGTCTGACTAGATAAGTTAGGTAAGAGTAGTAGAGGGCCTTTCACGCGTCTACCCACGTCCGCCACCGCCGCAGCAGCAATAAGTACAGCACAGTAATTACATGCGCAGAAACAATGGTAGGTGTCTGGCTGCTGGTTGCCATTCACCTCCACTCCGTCTGAATGACCCCGCCAACGCCCGCCACCCAGCATCACTTCACTAATAAATAATTATTATGAGACTGTGCAATAACCGCTGAAACTGTAATCATATTTTGTCTGTGACTGTGCGCGACAATGACGCTGTTTATCTGCAGTATACATTGTACGACCTCGCTTCTAGTGTGCTTTCACGATCATCGTAATCATCATCACACTATTATCGTAATCATCATCACACTATTATCGTAATTATTATCGAACGATAATCGTAATCCTCAGTTAACCTACAAACTTAACTAAATTGTTGAAATGTGCAATTTACTGGTTCTTTATTTTTACGGCTTTGTTAATGGTAAAAAAAAAGAATTGAAAAATTGTGGAACAATGGATAATAATGGTTTTGATAATACAAAAGTTTAAAAATTAGAAACGTCAAACTTTAGTTTTTGTACGAGTAAATTTTCAGTTCGCTCAGTACATACGAGCGAACCCCCCCCCCCAACTTCCCCATTTTGTCATGTCCCTTATGAATGAAGTAGGCTGTATGGTCTAATTCTTAGAGTGACGATGATTATAATGCTGATTTTATTTTAGCATATTTACGCAGTGTATACATTTTTAGTTCCATGTTCCATAAGGAAATGGAAGTATGGTGATGGCGAAAACAATCGTGTTTGAGATAAGGGCTGATTCCGATTGTACTACCCTCAAAACATGAAGAAAAGTCATTTTACTTCCATGTTCCATAAGGAAATGGAAGTATGGTCATGGCGAAAAAAATCGTGTTCGAGATAACGGCTGATTCTGATTGTACTACCTCAAAACATGAAGAAAAGTCATTTTTCAAAAAGTGTGTGTGTCTGTCTGCCTATGTGTAGAATTTATACTATGGCAAACGATAACAGCCGCAAATTCAAACAGAATTAAATAATGTTTTGCATACAGTCCTGAAATGTAGAGTACTCAAGGTCTATTGTTTTTGGTGAAGATCGGTTAAGGGAAAGGGGTAGTTTACCAGCAACGTTTTATGTTTTAACAAGGGTAATGTTTTCAATAACGAATGATAACTGCCCCACATTCAAACAGAATCAAATAATTATGTGCATACGTTCCTGAATTGTAAAGAACTCAAGGGCTGTTGATTTTGGTGAAGATCGGTTACGGGGAAAGGGTAATTTACCTGCAACGTTTTATGTTTTAATAAGAGTAAAGTATTTAATTTTGATAAATAAAGTATTCTGATAAGAAAATCATAATAATCCACTGTGGAAACGTAGATGAAATATCTATAAATGAAGAGGCTAGTTGAACGGGGTGGGGGTAATTTTCTATAAATGAAAATTATAGTTCAAGGGGGAGGGGATAATTTTTTATATGTGTACTACTTTATCGGCAACAAATAAGTTTGTTGTTAACATTCCTTTCCGGGCTATTTGGCCGTGGTCCAATGTTTTCTGCAAAACCAGACGTTTCGGCAGTGCCATCGACTGCCATCAACAGTGAAAATTCGAGTGCGCTAACGTGAGGTTGTATACGTTAGTGTCCACAGTACTGTGGTTAAGTCTGAAGCGAGAAGTAGAAAGAAGTAGTTTCTATGGAAATATTTCATTTCGAATATGATTTTAAATATAAATCTTAGGACGTGAAAGTCATGAATGGTTCTCCATACCGATGTTTTGAACGTGTCATAGTAGATTCTTATAGTACAAGGAAAGGGTAACAGACTGATTACTAAAATAGAAATTAGAAGGCAGACGAAACTACGTTACGGATTTTATAGGGGGTTTTCTCAAACCACAGTAAACTCTTTAGGCTATACTTGACAGGTCTGCATTTTTCAGCAAACAAATATTATCGTGCCGTAATTCGAGCACACTTCCTCTATAACGTCTCTCCTGTCAAGACATTATAACATCGGGAACCAGTTTAATTGTTCGCTGTTAATTAAACTAGCTGCCGTAGTTAGTAAAATTTACTTACCAAAAAATTATGACAATGTATATATCAGGATTTTGTCCAAGGTTACATAAATTTATTCACTCTCTGGATATTAGCGAAAACATCTCTTTATTCTTGTATTTTAACTAAGTATATAAAAGTAATAGCTTTAATGGTCATCTTTTTGTTTTTTACTTACTTTACTTTACTTTTAAAAGAAAATTCTTACAAATTCTGCATTAAATATTCTTACATTTTTTACTCTTAGTATCTCAAAATCATACAGCTGTGTATTATTTCAATTACCACGGATCCGGGCTTTAACTTTGCAATATTCTAACATATCTCAACATCATCCAAACTATTTGAAGAATAGTCTGATGTAATTTTCAGAATTACTTTACCTTTAAACATCATCAGGTTATTACTATAGCATTACAGAAATTACAAACATTTATATGCTAATCTTTAAGTGATCTAAAAGTCTTTACAAGAAACTATACTGTTCTTTTTGTTGCGGTTTTTAAAAAACAAGTTATGCACAGAAGTTATGGTTTAATGTCACCTGAATAGAACGTGAGTCTGCGGTGGGTGTTCGAGATGATCCTCTTCAGTAGGTCTTCTTGGGTGTAGTCCGTTGTTCATCTGGATCCTACATTTAGTTGGTTGTTTCCGAATTGTAGTCTAGGTCATGACGGTTGGATTCTGCTACTTGAAGTTCGTACGGTAGTTGTAGTAACTTTTCTCCTGTGTTGGTTGTTCACTTTTTACATTTTATTTGTTCTTATTTTAGCAGCACTGATGTTTACTTTTACATGGTAAGGAACATATCTTACCACTTACTGATCGTAAAGAGATGTGTCGGCTAAGTTTTTTTATATTATTAATATTTCCTCCACGTACTACATTACTAGTTTTTGAGTTTTACTAACGCTACATTGGATTAATTAGATTAGAAGAACTAACGTCTTGTTACATCGTTGTTTAGCGACATACACGCAAGTGTAACTTTACAACACATTTTCGAGCTGCTTACATGTCGAAGATTCTCCGGCGACTGGGGCTAGTTTAGCGGCAGGGAGTCTGTAAGCTGGCGCGGTTTACGCGCTGAGAGAAAAGTAGTTCGTTCCTTTATTATTATTAATTGTCCATTAATTAACTAGTATAAATTATGCTACCTTTTTTGTTAGGAGTTAGATATTTCCTTTATTATTAATACGTCTTTTATTTAATTAGAAGAATTATTAGTTTTCGCTTAATAACATTGTACTTTGCATGTTCGTACTGGACTTTTGCACGTTGATACAGGTATCTAGGTACAGATAAGGGTGGATTATACTCTCACTTGTTATAAGAACAAAAAAATTTAATTTGTGCTATTTAAATAGTTTTTAAATCGTCACACCTCCTCCCAGATTTTTCGATCCAATTCTTGTCGCGTTCCACCGACATCAGCTGTACACTTTATAAAATTTGATTTCGCAACATTACGTCTCAGAACATAAAAAAAAAACAATTAACTACCGCCCGTTATTACCTAGTATTTTAGTTGTTTTATGAAAACTATACTATTATTAAATAATTTTATTTCTGTTTTCTCGAGACAACAGTGGTCGGTACCACTTTTCAATTGGAAAGTAGTAGTCGACGAAGCTATTAATTTTTATTGCTGTCAAATTGCAGATTCTAAGCCAGGAAATGTTGGGAAGCGACGGCGCGACAAATAAACAATTAATGTTATTTCAGTGTGTGTGTATGTGTGTGTGTGTGTGTTAAGCAAGAATGTTGCATTGTAGTCGAAGCGATCGACCCTAACCAGAATGACGGTAGAAGTACAGCTCAGGTTGTCATTAACTGCAGTCCACTGTGAGAAAAAATGAGAACTTTCAGACTTTGTATAAACCTGACGTTCGTTTTTACTTCCATATTCCATAAGGAAATGGAAGTATGGTGATGGCGAAAAAATCGTGTTCGAGATAAGGGCTGATTCTGATTGTACTACCCTCAAAACATGAAGAACAGTAAAGTGTGTGTGTGTGTGTGTGTGTGTGTATGTGTGTGTGTGTGTGTGTCTGTCTGTCTGTCTGTCTGTCTATGTGTCTGTGTGTAGAATTTTTTCTATGGTGAACGATAACTACCACAAATTCAAACAGAATCAAATAATTTTTTGTATCTGTTCCCGAGTTGTATCAAAAATACAACTCAAATCAAGGCCTATTGATTTTGGTGAAGATCGGTTAATGGAAAGGGTAGTTTACCTGCAACGTTTTATGTTTTTAATTTTGATAAATAAAGTATCCTGAAAATGAGGTCATAATAATCCACTGTAGAAAGGTAGATGAAATATCTATAAATTAAAAGGGCAGTTGAAGAGGGAGGGGTAAACTTTTATATGTGTACTACGTTATCGAAAACAAAGAAGTAGTTGTTAAAATTCTTTCCGGGCTGTATGGCCGTGGACCAAGGTTTTCTGCAAAACCAGACGTTCGCCAGTGCCATCGACTGCCATCATCAGTGAAAATCGAATGCGTTAACGTGAGGTGGTATACGTTAGTGACCACAGTACTGTGGTTAAGGCTGAAGAATGAAGTATTTTCTATGGAAATATTTCATTTCGAAAATGATTTTAAATTTAAATCTTTGAATATGGAAGTCATGTATGGTTCTCCATACCGATATTTTAACAGCGTACAGACAGTTCGTTGCGAGGCTAACAATATTTTCATTCAAATCGCACTTGCGCGGATCAGTCTTGTATAGCGCGTACATCGGTTGCAGCAAACGTGCTGTAGGTATGTCAGTCCGAAGCATATATATTGTGACGACAAAAATATCACTGACGTTAACCTAGTAGTCAATGTAAAATATACCCAAAACTGGAAACGAGTTTTGTTTTTAAAATAAAAGTATGCGTGTAGTAAACGCAATCGGTAAATTTAAGATGTAAATGAAACTGGTGAAATTCTGACGTGTGCAAGTTCTGATGTGAAACTGTGTAAGACAGCAAATGTTACCGCGTACTTTCTCTGTCTGTCTGTCTATCTGTCTACCCCCTCTCACTCACTCTGTCTGTCTGTCTCTCTCTCTCTCTCTCTCTCTCTCTCTCTCTCTCTCTCTCTCTCTCTCTCTCTCTCTCGTCTCTCTCTCTCTCTCTCTCTCTCTCTCTCTCTCTCTCGTCACCGAATGCAATGTTGACCTTCTTCTTCTTCACCATATTTTTTCCGCCGGCGCTACAACCCATATCGAGCCCTGGACTCGTCAGTTGTGCTCTTCCAGGCATCTCGGTTCTCTGTCTCTCCCAAACACTAGCATTTATCATTTCCATTGCTGTACTATCCTTTCACCGCATTCTGGCTTTCCTCACTGGCCGTTTCCCTCATAGCGGGCCCCTATACACTTTTTTGAGACTGTGTCTTCCGGCATTCGTAGTATACGGCCTGTCCGTTGGAGATGCCTCAGCTTATATGATCTGAGAGTTTTGTAATGCGTAGAGCTTACGATTGTACCAAACCCTCCCGGTTCCTCCTTCGTTCACAGAGGTCCGAATATTCTACGCAACATCTCCCGATCAAAGATGTATCATTCCTGTGTTACAAAACAACTCTCGGATTCGTAGAACACCACCGTTAGGACAAGCGTTTTGTAGACCTGAAGCTTAGTTTTGTGATGGGCATTGCAAGAGTTGACAAGAGAGGACTGGGTGCGATTTCCTGCAGCCACTCTCCTCTGAATCTCTATCACTTCATCGTTATTTGTTGAAAAGGTGGCAATACTGATTCAGTAGGGGTTAATTCTGTCGTAACCTCTACGAATCTCAGCGTTCAAAAACGATGGTCAGATTTATACGCGTTTGCTCTCAATATAACAATGGTAATGCAGAAAAACTCTGTTAATTAGGAACAATTGGGGCTTGTACAGTGCCGAACTATAAAATGATCCAGATTAGCGGAGGAGTGTAAAATAATTTCAAAAATACAGAAGTCAGACAAACAGATAAACATTGTCGTTCGTTATCACAAAAGATCCCTTAATCAGAACCAACTGAATTGGTACGTGTAAACACGGTTGTGGCAATGCAGACTCGAACCGGTGCAGGAGCAATTACTTTCGCTTCGGCCTGATGCGGGTAATCGCAGCCGCCATTGGACAGGCATACGGGACGTGAGTGATAGATGAAGTAAGGATCCTTCACCAAGGATAGGACATCTGGAACAATGTACGTATGGTGGTTGGGGTAACAATAGGAGTCGTTTCCTCCCACAGACACCAGATAGCAAGAACTAACGACTGAGATAGGCCAGACAGTTTAATAGTCTATCCTCCACTGGAATGCAGATAGGTGCTAATCGCTACCAGGATAACGTGAACTGCAGCCTTAAAACTTTTCCTTTTTCTATACAACACTCATTGCAGGGCAATCTCTCTCTCTCTCTCTCTCTCTCTCTCTCTCTCTCTCTCTCTCTCTCTCTCTCTCTCTCTCTCTCTCTCTCTCTCTCTCTCTCTCTCTCTCTCTCTCTCTCTCTCTCTCTCTCTCTCTTTCTCTCTGTCTCTCTCTCTCTTCCTCTACCTATCTCCGTTTTTCTGTCTCTGTATCATTTTCTAAATCTTAATAAAGTTCCTGCAAAAAACATCTGAGTAGATCGGAGATACTCAGAGATGTAATGACTCAGGTAAAGAGAAATGACAAATGACAAGGAAGTCATCAGCCGTGGCTCTGCAACCCTTGGTGGGTCTTGACCTGCTCCAAGAGTCGACTCCATTCTTCCCTATTACGTACCCTGTTTCTTATGTTCAGGTTTCTGAGGTCCTCCTCTATTTGATCTTTGAATCTACTTCCGGGGTCTTTTCCTTGCTCTACTACCCATTAGTTTCTGGTGGAAGATGTGTTTCGTAGGCTGTCCTTCCTCCATGCTCTCTGTGTCCTACTAAAATCGGAGATGCGATTCTTGCGATCTGCTGAAGGCTGCGCACGAAGGGATAAACTACAGTGAAGGCATTCGTAAGGAGCTGAACACTTTTAATATCCAAATTAAAAATGATAGATCGATAGACTGATAGATAGAACAAGTGATAGATTGAGTAAGGAACCCTCACCAGGGATATGACATGTAGAACAAGATATGTTTGGAGGTTGGGGGTAAGAATACGTTTCCTCCCAGAGACACGTGACCCCAGGAACTAACAACTAAGGTAGGCCAGACGTTTGGAGGTTGGGGGTAAGAATACGTTTCCTCCCAGAGACACGTGACGCCAGGAACTAACAACTAAGGTAGGCCAGACGTTTGGAGGTTGGGGGTAAGAATACGTTTCCTCCCAGAGACACGTGACGCCAGGAACTAACAACTAAGGTAGGCCAGACGTTTGGAGGTTGGGGGTAAGAATACGTTTCCTCCCAGAGACACGTGACCCCAGGAACTAACAACTAAGGTAGGCCAGACGTTTGGAGGTTGGGGGTAAGAATACGTTTCCTCCCAGAGACACGTGACGCCAGGAACTAACAACTAAGGTAGGCCAGACGTTTGGAGGTTGGGGGTAAGAATACGTTTCCTCCCAGAGACACGTGACGCCAGGAACTAACAACTAAGGTAGGCCAGACGTTTGGAGGTTGGGGGTAAGAATACGTTTCCTCCCAGAGACACGTGATGCCAGGAACTAACAACTAAGGTAGGCCAGACGTTTGGAGGTTGGGGGTAAGAATACGTTTCCTCCCAGAGACACGTGATGCCAGGAACTAACAACTAAGGTAGGCCAGACGTTTGGAGGTTGGGGGTAAGAATACGTTTCCTCCCAGAGACACGTGACCCCAGGAACTAACAACTAAGGTAGGCCAGACGTTTGGAGGTTGGGGGTAAGAATACGTTTCCTCCCAGAGACACGTGACGCCAGGAACTAACAACTAAGGTAGGCCAGACGTTTGGAGGTTGGGGGTAAGAATACGTTTCCTCCCAGAGACACGTGACGCCAGGAACTAACAACTAAGGTAGGCCAGACGTTTGGAGGTTGGGGGTAAGAATACGTTTCCTCCCAGAGACACGTGACGCCAGGAACTAACAACTAAGGTAGGCCAGACGTTTGGAGGTTGGGGGTAAGAATACGTTTCCTCCCAGAGACACGTGACGCCAGGAACTAACAACTAAGGTAGGCCAGACGTTTGGAGGTTGGGGGTAAGAATACGTTTCCTCCCAGAGACACGTGACGCCAGGAACTAACAACTAAGGTAGGCCAGACGTTTGGAGGTTGGGGGTAAGAATACGTTTCCTCCCAGAGACACGTGATGCCAGGAACTAACAACTAAGGTAGGCCAGACGTTTGGAGGTTGGGGGTAAGAATACGTTTCCTCCCAGAGACACGTGATGCCAGGAACTAACAACTAAGGTAGGCCAGACGTTTGGAGGTTGGGGGTAAGAATACGTTTCCTCCCAGAGACACGTGACCCAGGAACTAACAACTAAGGTAGGCCAGACGTTTGGAGGTTGGGGGTAAGAATACGTTTCCTCCCAGAGACACGTGACGCCAGGAACTAACAACTAAGGTAGGCCAGACGTTTGGAGGTTGGGGGTAAGAATACGTTTCCTCCCAGAGACACGTGACGCCAGGAACTAACAACTAAGGTAGGCCAGACGTTTGGAGGTTGGGGGTAAGAATACGTTTCCTCCCAGAGACACGTGACGCCAGGAACTAACAACTAAGGTAGGCCAGACGTTTGGAGGTTGGGGGTAAGAATACGTTTCCTCCCAGAGACACGTGACGCCAGGAACTAACAACTAAGGTAGGCCAGACGTTTGGAGGTTGGGGGTAAGAATACGTTTCCTCCCAGAGACACGTGACGCCAGGAACTAACAACTAAGGTAGGCCAGACGTTTGGAGGTTGGGGGTAAGAATACGTTTCCTCCCAGAGACACGTGATGCCAGGAACTAACAACTAAGGTAGGCCAGACGTTTGGAGGTTGGGGGTAAGAATACGTTTCCTCCCAGAGACACGTGATGCCAGGAACTAACAACTAAGGTAGGCCAGACGTTTGGAGGTTGGGGGTAAGAATACGTTTCCTCCCAGAGACACGTGACCCCAGGAACTAACAACTAAGGTAGGCCAGACGTTTGGAGGTTGGGGGTAAGAATACGTTTCCTCCCAGAGACACGTGACGCCAGGAACTAACAACTAAGGTAGGCCAGACGTTTGGAGGTTGGGGGTAAGAATACGTTTCCTCCCAGAGACACGTGACGCCAGGAACTAACAACTAAGGTAGGCCAGACGTTTGGAGGTTGGGGGTAAGAATACGTTTCCTCCCAGAGACACGTGATGCCAGGAACTAACAACTAAGGTAGGCCAGACGTTTTAATAGCCTATCCTTCGATGGCATGCAGAGAAGTGTAATCGCTACCAGGATAACGTGAACTGCAATGTTAGAAAATTCCTTTTCCTTTTTCTATACAAAACTCACTACAAGAATATCTAATCGTCGTGTGTGTGTGTGTCTCTCTCTCTCTCTCTCTCTCTCTCTCTCTCTCTCTCTCTCTCTCTCTCTCTCTCTCTCTCTCTCTCTCTCTCTCCCTTTCTCCGTCTCACTGTCTCTGTATTCCGTTTCTAAATCTTAATAAAGTTCCGGTAAAAAAATATCTGAGTAGAATACAGGCATCGGACATGAGATTCTTGCGACCATTGAAGACTACACACGAAAGGATGGGCTTTACAATGAAGAGTTCATAAAGAGTTGAACATTTTTAATATCCAAGATCGTATTGCAGAGAACAAAGGGAGACGGATTGCTTATTTGAATAGGATGGCAGACGGAGGTTGCCTAAAGAAGATTGGCAATACAAGGCTGTTGGACAACGAAGTATAGGAAGACCTAGGAAGCGTTGGTAATGTGGATGTATTCCTGTTGGACCGGCACAAGTGATTCGCCTAGTACTTGATAGAAAAAGAAGAGAAGAAGAATCTTAATAAATCCCTGTATCGCCTTCAAGCGCGCTTCCAGGTGGTCTAGAAACTAGCACGCGCGATTCATGAGGGTGTGGTCCCCGGCAGAGGCTCAGTACGGCGTGCACTCAGCGTCGTGAGGCAAAATTGAGTAGCCGTAAGAGAACAGCGGCGCCTCCTGGCTGTGTATACCGCAACTAGCGGCTGGCGACGCGTTGTACTAGCCGTGCAACCGTCCCAATAAACACAAAACCCGTGCGGTACGCCTGGGTCCTTTCCGGACTGTTGAGCACAGGCTTATCTATTATCGCCGTTAAGCTACTTCTGGCAACTAAGCTACTTATCGAAGTTCAGCTACTTCTCACCCGGCTCCAGCCCCGAGAGTTTCGACCAGAGCTCTGACCTAAGCTTGCTTCGCTTCGGGACAGAAAAGCAAGCATCGTTCGTTGCGTACAGAGTTATACATTCGGTAAAAATTTGACGTTCTTAAGTGGCTCAGAGATTACGAAGCGTGGCACAAACACACTGCATGGGGTTTGTGGTGCATGGAGATAACGATAGCGATAAGTGCAGCTACACATGTCCGCGGTTAATACTGTCGTTAAACATTGTTCCAGTAAACACGCCACACTCTTTATGCATGAACGTCAGTGTTGCCGAAATGCGGGGAAATTCCCACACAGAGGTAGATTTCAGTGTCAATGGGACAGTGAAGTAAATTAGTTGCACTAGCATAAAAAAATTAGTGAAATATTTCTGAAAATTGTTTATTTTTCTGAAAGTACAATTGAATATCTACTTTTCTACACAATCGCTAAGTATACTTAAACATTTATCATACCGTGACGCAGATAAAGGTAGGTTAATAGGTTCAGGATCTTCCTTTGTTTTTTGGTGTACGTAATTGTTATCTTTTAATGCTAAAAGTACGTAAAAGCGGCCGAAATCAGTCCTATTAAAGTAAACGGTAAATATAATTATTTCACTACGACTTGGAACACAAAACTTTTTATGGGTAAAAACGTAAAAGTTTTACCTTATATCCTGAACCGGTTTTCACTTTTAAAAAGCTTCTTCAGAGGTAAAACGTTTACGTTTTTACAAATAAAAAGTTTTGTGTTCCGAGTCGTAGTGAAATAATTATATTTAGTTAATTAACGGACACGTCATGGACAACGAAATCCAGGAATTAAACGGTAAAGTAAATACGGTAATAGCACAACAAAAATATGGGTTACTGAAACATTGTTTGTAAGATACAGTATATATTCTTTTCTTTCTTTTCCTATAATTCATATTTCAAACGTATGCGTTAATGCTGTGTAATAAACCTGTTTGTAAATTTAATATCGTATGGAGAACCATACATGACTTCCATGTTCTAAGATTTATATTTAAAATCATTTACTTGAATTCGATTCGATAATTTCTAAAACAAAATCGCCCACCTTCAAACTGTTTTCACTAGTTACAGATATTTTTGTTATTATGGAGTAGTCGTTTAATATAATGTTATTTTCGAGTCGCTTTATCTATAAAAATTAGGTACTTTATTCTTATAAAAAACTGGGCTAAACAGATAATCATCCCTTCTCCTCAACCGATCCCCACCATTAATAATATTTACATTTTCATAGAGTAATAGTTTTATCACATGTAATTGCTAAGGTCTCTTATCCTTCAAAATTAAATACTCGTACTTTACTTGACATCAGCAAAGTAATTTTCAAAAAATTACCCCCTCCCCGTTCAACTACTCTTTCCATTTATAAATATCTCACTTACCATTTTACAGTGGATTAATTTGACTTTATTTTCGGGGCACTTGTTTATCATAATGAAGTACTTTACTCTTGTTAAAACACAAAACAATGCAAGTGAACTACCCCTCCCCCTTTACCGAACAATCCCATTTTTGATATTTACACTTTTATTGAGTAATAGTTTCATTATACGTAATTACTAAGGTATCTTATCCTCCAAAATGAAGTAGTGTATTCGATATCAGAAAGGTAATTTTCAAAAAATTACACCCTCCCCCTTCAACTACTATTTTCATTTATAGAAAATTATTCCCTACTGCTTCAACTACCCTTTTCATTTATAGATTCATCTACCTTTCTACAGTGGATTATTATGAGCTTCATTTCAGGATACTTTGTTTATCAAAATTAAGTACTATACTCTTGTTAAAACGTAAAATGTTGAAGGTAAACTACCCTGCCCCTTAACCGATCTTCACCAAAATCATCACAACTCGGGTACATATGTAAACAATTATTTGATTCTGTTTGAATTTTCGGCAGTTATCGTTCGCCATAGAAAAATTATACGTATAGACACACAGACGCTTTTCGGAAAATGACTTTTCTTCATGTTTTGAGGGTAGTACAATCAGAATCAGCCCTTATCTGGAACACGATTTTTTTCGCGATCACCATACGGTACTTCCATTTCCTTACGGAACATGGAGGTAAAAAAGAGTTACTACTATATTAGCATACATAGCTGAAAAAAATCCTACTAAAATTGAGAGATTAACAAAAATTTTTACCTTTTTTGACCCTCTGGGGGGGGCCTGGTCCCTCCCCCCATAAATATACAAAGAACAGTGTTTTAATTGAAACGTTTTCATATCTGTGATCTGTTTGTGCGCACAGTGAGTGACGTTTCTTCGTCATTGATATCCGCGCGCTACTAGACAGACACTAAATTACAGGCAGTAAAATTCGTTGGATTCATACAATTCTAAAATTTATTGCTTCTGTCTGTCGGCCGGTTCAACAATAGAGCGATTTGTTGTTGTTGTTCTTTGTTTCAAAATCGCCAATAAATATGTATTACTTTCCGACTGGCCAGCTTTACGCAAACTGACTGCAAGAAAGTGACATTAGGTGATAGGCAGTCGTAAATCCACTCCTGCGGTATGTTTTTTTATTTCCTCGTTCTGTTGTTTTTCATTTCGATCGCGGTGACTTTCCGACATTTAATGGTTGCATTAATCGAGTTTATGTTCTGTTTTTTCTCTGTTTTACGTAAAGTGAAATATGAGTACAATTCTCAGAAATGTTGTGAATGTTGTGGACTGCCGTCATGTCGACATATCACCAGCACAGAACAGGTCTGGAGTTACTTTCTCCCCGCTTGGGTGGTTTGTTTGCGATGTATATCGGTATGAATGAGATAATGTACACGTAGGGAATTTCAGTATCGAGGTTCATAAATTCCTCCTCCTCCTAATACTTCTTCGTTTGTCTTCTTTTTTCCCTTCTTCTTCTTCTTCTTGTGGATTTGATTTCAGCCAGTGGCGGCTGGTGTTATGGTTGCACCCTTGCACAACCACCAATATAGAATAACTATAAAATAATATATGAAATCATTAAGCAGTTAAAAGTGTCATCAATTTCAACGGAAAACGTATTACATTCTATACGGCATTGTTCACGTACAACTCAAATGTGGCGCGCAGGCTGGTGGTTGTAGGCCGCTTGCAACTTGAACAGTATATGGGTACACAAACATATGTGAAGACGTGCGTTACTCTTCACAGTTGGCCTATGTTCCCAGTGTAAGCTTGGCGGTTGCAAAGTTTCCGCAACGTTCCATTACCAGCGCTGTAGAGCATCTTTAATTCTGTCATGAAGTCAGCACGGCTTTCTTGATTGTGTCACGTTTAATGTTTACGTTGCTTCAAAGTAAACGCGTACCTGTTGTTTTTGAGGTTATAAAATTATAGTTATAATTTTGTATAACTGTGATTGTGATAATTACGTGTTAATCAACTCTTATTAATTAACTGTGTGTTCAGTATTTTTTTATTTGTTAAGTGCTGCTGTGTGGGTTTGTGTTTCTGCTTTTTGGAGATAGTGATTCTGTGTGCTTTTAAACAACGTGTTTTTTTTTAGTTTAAAATTAATAGTGTTAAGAACCTTTTAGAAATTCCTTTTCTGCAAAGGCCAGTGGAGGAAAATATTTAAATTAAAAGACATTTATGTTATAAAGTTATTCTTTTAAAAATTTGAAGATTTGTGAAATTTTTTATATTGTGCACTGATTTATTTTTTCTGATTGTTAGTAAATCAAAGCAGGCAGTATTCCACTCACTTCTCTTTTAGAGTAGAGTTTTCAAGAAATATTTTATGTAGTTGAATTTATGTGCCTTGCAGTTTATATACAGGGGAAATCTGTTCTTATAGCTCAAATGAGTCGTTTAAAAATAACTAGCCTATTATTATAAATTTGCAGTTCTTATTTTTTATTTCTTGTAAACACAAGGATCGCTTTCAAATCAGTGTATTATTTTGTATGCATAAAAAGCACGATTCTCTTTAACTTCTTCTTTTCTCTGCATATTTAGTATTCGATTACTGCACAGTTAGTGATGCTTGTAGCAATCATTCATGAGTACGTGGGAACATGGAATCTGGTAGACATACCGTTAGAGTCATTCCATTATCATTAGCAGCTCTCTTTTGGAGGTAAACAGTAACTTTCTATTTTTTTCCGTACGCCGGCACTATGTATGATGGAGATATGTTGTCTGCGCCCTGTTTAATTTGTCATTTTCCCCCTTCCGCCAACTCAACCAACTATTGCAACCACCAAAATTTGGAACCACCAGCAGCCACTGATTTTACCAAAATTGGTTCCATAACATCAGTGCCGTAACTCTTTATTTCTGGGCCCCTCAGAAATCCTTTGCGGACCACCCTCCTCCTACCCTTACTTAATTCGTGACACTGCTCCATCTTGAATACTAACCTCTTCTTATATTTGTAGCGGCTACTAAAATTGTATAACGTAAACAGATTACGTTCTCTCCGGCACTATTTAAAATCTCTTCTTCTAAGATTAGGCCAGTTTCGTCGGTTATTTTCTGCATCCTATTAAAAAGCTTTCATTAATTTAAAGTTGATGAGCCTTCTTGCTTCATCTTCAGAAATTGAGATACATCTGATTGTACATAGTCCAGTAACCGCAGCTTTTGACGTAACAAAATTTTGACTGTCGATGGAATTTCACGAAATTTGATATGTATGTTCTATATGCACTCTAGAACAAAGTTAAAAAAGCTAAACTGTACGCTTTTTATTTGGGGGTGAGAACCACCCCTTTTTCAAGGGTGATTGACAAAAAAAAATTAACCCCAGGATCCAATAGAGAATCAAATTCTAAGCAAAAAAGTCAGTATGCAACTGTTCTGAAAAATGCGTTGTTTTCGAGTTATTCCAAATCAACATTTTCGATTTTTACCCCCCAAAAACAGGATTTTAGCGTAATTTTTAGCGAATAACTAAAAAACGTTTGAGTTCATAGTAAAAATGAATAGGACCAAAATTATTCTATACGAAATAACAAACAAATGCGTTTTGGCCGGGTTTTAATCCACGAGTTGTTTTCAAGATATGGCCGTGAGAAGTTGTAACTTGCAAATTGTTTGCCTGTACTAACAAAGTTTAACCCTTCCTACTAACCGAGAAAAATACTTTTGACTATAAAATGTCTAGTGCATATTGATGGTCTATTAATATCCTTTAAATTAATCATTATCCGGATTTTTTGTCTTCAAAATAAAAAAAGTTACATCATAAAAATTGCGCATTTTTTGGAATATTTTCCCAACTCCGGCCCGCGCGATGTTTCCCACATGTCCAAAAATAGACATAATTAAAAATATTTCTAGAGTTAACTTATACATACCATAAGGACCAACTACAAATTATTTGGATTTTTTTCGGTGCTCTCGACAAAAATGGCGGCGATTTTTCCTTTTTTCACATTTTCGGAAATTTGCACATCTCAATACATTTGGTGAAATAGCGGAATAAGGATTAACTTTAGCAAAAACATTATACAGATCAAAGTCAAAGTACACAATTAGATGACCAAAATGCCTCTTCGTCCATGTTTTTACCTGTCATCGTTTCAAAGATGCAGCTGTCAGAAGGTGGTCAAGTACCGAATTTGAGGGGTGACTTTTTTCCTTTGACCTTGAATATTTTTTGTCGTACAACTTTTAGACAGGTGGTCCTCAGGACATTATTTGTAAGGGTTGAAATTATCTATCTATTCGTTTTTGAATTATTTGTGTAGAGTTAAAATGAACAAAGTTATAGCTATATATATATATATATATATATATATATATATACATACGGCGCGTGCTCAAAAGTGCTTATTGTAAAAATAATACATTTTTAATCCTACTTCGTGAAAATTGCGATAATATTTTGTACAAATAAATTAAAGATGCTCTAATAAGTAGTTTAAAATTGTATTTAATTAAAATAATAAATACATTTTTTAAAGTTGTATTATAGCATGATCCAATAATATCGAAAAAATAGCTTGAAAATAGAGTAAAAACAGAAATAAATTTATGTATTTTTGTCTTATATGCATTATAGATAAAGGTAATAAAAACAATTACATATTGTATATATATATATGCAACCATACTTTACTTTATACTACACTGTTAAGAAAAACACAAAATTTTGGGTTAAAATCGAATAACACAATTTTTGTGTTATATTTCATTAAATTAACACAAAAATTTGTGTTGATTTTAGATTTTTGTGTTAAATTTTTAACACAAAAAATTAAAATAAAATAAAATAAAATAAAAGGATAGCCAGCAGCAGATGGTTTTGAGTTTCGCGCCAATGTGTGTTCGTGGTTGTGTGTTCAGAATCAGCTGAGAGCACGTGGACTGCGGAAAGGATGCGGTTCTTCGTGTGGCTGTAGAAAAACGGGTTTATTTTGTACTTCCGCGTATACCGAATGTAGTGGTACAAGTTGTTTAAATTGTTTGCCTCCTGATGACGAAGATGACCTTATTATTGATGAAGAGGAAGAAGAAGACTGACGCGTTTATGCATTTAAAAAATATTCAATATTAAAATGAGTAAATATTTTTTAAACATGTATATGATTAATAATTTTAAGAGTAAAAATACAATAATTTTATGCGTAATAAAAAATACATGACGATTTGATTCGATTTTGTGTTATTATTTCATCTTACAATTATTCGAGCACAGTGAATTTTAAAACCCTTATTTTTAATTAGTCACTATTTTCATATTAAGTGATTGTTTGTGAGTGATCTATTAATACAAAATTTTATAATTTGCCGATCTCAAAAACATCATGGTACCATTTTTTAACGCGCCTTTTGATTATTTACTCTTACAGTAATTTATTTAATTTTAGTGGTGGCTTTTACCCTCAACTAGTGGATGAAAAATATTTCTGGCATCATATTTAAATGTGTCGACATCAAAAACATCCAGAAACAAATTTTCAGTCGTTTTCTTTAATTATTTATTTTCATTTTCATTTTTTAATTACAGGGGTGGTTTTCACTTTCTTACGTCGTCGCCACGCATATTTGTGTCTACCCTGGACATGGTCTTACATAGTAGCCTTTAATATTGCTCTAAAAACTAATTATACACCAAAACTTTAATATTCTATTAAAGCATTAAAAATGCGAATGTTCTTATAACCACCCCCGACAAATTATCGATATCACCCGAAATATAGAATTAATGTTAATTATCATGTCATATTTACATTCAGCGCCCTTCAAACCTCACCCAAACAAATTTGCAGCCTCTAATTCCAATTATTCAGTCTCCCACGTATTTTTGTACTTTTGGGGATGGTTTTCACCCTTTAGGGGTGAAAGCGTACAATTATTTTTGTTTAACTTTGATCTAGGACCCAAATGGAGTGTATAAACAAAATATCACGTTGATACATGTACAGTCAAAATTTTGTTACGTTTTGGCGTTTTTTCCGCTCTCCTTACTGGACTAACATAGTTGTTGTGGTTTCCAAGTTTCATGTACAATTAAATTATTAAAATTACCTTGTGTATCCAGGTTCCCTTCCTTGCAACTTATTTTTTTATATTTTATACACAACGTGTTTCTAGACTTATAGTCCCATCATCTATATATATAAAACTTAAGTCTGAGGATTTATGGGTACTGAATACAAATCCACACCGTTACACCGATTGCCACCAAATTTTGCACAGATAAAATACTGTGACTTTGATAAAATACTTTGACACAAGGCAAAAAATACTGTCTAACTTGGAACTTGATATTTTGCCCCGTCCGCACGATTTAGGCCCTTTTAATTATGCCTTTTCGTCGACGCGTATAAAGATGTCAAAAACACCATGGAGACCAGAATTAATTACCATAGTAACAAGTAAATAAACAAATGCTATTTAGCGGCATCGGAACCGTACATTTATCTAATCCTGCAGTACATTTTCGATGTTTTATATAATATGCGATTGATATTACGATGTAGAAAAGAAGAAGTGTACTAATTGTAAATTGTCCTATTACTTAATGCAAAACGAAAATAAGTGTTGTTTTCATTTGTGAGATTAGTTGACAACGGTTTTTGGTTTTTAGTTTACTGCTGAAATAAATAGAAACCATGGTTGAGGGTAACATAACGTATAGTGTATTATACAATGCTTATAACACAGTAACACTTAAACTAAAGAATTTAGCGTTTGTGATTTAACAGGTACTTTATAAATATCTCCAAAGGCTTTATAAACGGGTACTTTTAAATCTCCAAAGGCTGTTGCACCAACAAAATAATTTAGTACCATTTAAAAGAGTACAAGTGTTGAAAACGGCTTTGGAGAGAATTTGACTAATGAGTATAAAATTTTTATACGAGCTGACAGAACGCCATATAGACATAGACAATAAAAATTATAATAAAATACTATACTTATTCAAAGTCAAATATTCGAGTGCGAAGCCGCGGGTAACAGCTAGTCAGATGATAAAATATGTTCACTCACATAGAGTACATCGTCAATTAATAAAAGTCACACACATCCCAACCCGCGGTTGCGAGTTATTTAAGCGACTCCCAACCCGCGTTACCTCACGATGCGCATCGCTACGGATCTCGCGAGTGACTAACGATTCCACATCTTATTGTGCCCCCACTTATCTATCATATTGTTCTAGCACGCATATAGCTGTATCACATAGTTCGTTGGATCTGAAAGAAAGTTTTTCATTCAGAAGTTGATCACCCTGAGTTTTGGAGGCTCTGTAAATTTCAAACTCATCCAGTGCGTCCATGCGTTTGCTCTTTTTGCAGAAATGCCAATGCTTTGAAACTGTGCGAAGAGTGTGAAGACTGTAATAGTTTTTATATTTGACGGACAGGCATACAATTTTTGGATAGGTACAAGGAACATCTGCCTAAGGGTGACATTAGGAACATTAAATCAACCTTTGCCTTACATGTCATCAATCATAACCATCATTATTCCAGTTTTCAAAGCAATATCTAGAATTTGTTCTGGGGGGGGGGGGAGGGTCCAGTCGAATCGGCTTCATACAAAAAGAAGAAACAAGTTAGTGCTAATTAATGTTACTATCTTTAAAGTAGTTTAAAAACGTGTGATAACGTCCTGAAATCAATCCCATTAAAGAGAACAGCAATAACACAATACAAATACGCGTTATTGAAACATTGTTTACAAGACACTTATTGACTAAATTCATTTTCTTATACAGTATACAAACAATAAACCTGTTTGTATATTAAAAAAAAGAGTTACTACTATATTAGCGTACACAGATGAAAAAATAATAAAATAACTTAAAAATTAAGAAAGCAACAAAATCCACCAACCTTTTTCGACCCTGTGAGTGGGAGGTCCGGTCCCGTTGCGTACATACACCCTGACCCTGGTGACCTAAAGTTTTGAAATTCAAATTCAAATTCTACTACTCTACTCAAATTTTGTTTTCAGATTCTGGTTAAAATTCTCTTTACTTGGATGTCTCACAAGGACGTTTACGTTGTTATCAAAATTTGGATCGATTTTACTTCCATGTTCCATAAGGAAATGGAAGTATGGTGATGGCGAAAAAAATCGTGTTCGAAATAAAGGCTAGTTCTCATTCGACTACCCTCAAAACATGAAGAAAAGTCATTTTTCGAAATGTGTGTGTGTGAAGATTTTTTTCTATGGCGAACGATAACTGCCGCAAATTCAAACAGAATCAAATAATTTTTGCATACCTGTCTGAATTGTAGAGGACTCAAGGTTTATTGATTTTGGTGAAGATCGGTTAAGGGGAAGGGGTAGTTTACCTGCAACTTTTTATGTTTTAACAAGAGTAAAGTACTTAATTTTGATAAATAAAATATTCTGAAAAGAAAGCAATAATAATCCACTATAGAAACGCAGATGAAATATATATAAATGAAAAGACTAGTTGAAGGGGGAGGGGATAATTTTTGTTTATATGTCATGCGTACTACGTTATCGGCAACAAAGAAGTAGTTTGTTGTTAAAATTCCTTCCCGGGCTGTTTGGCAGTGGTCCAATGTTTTCTACAAAACCAGACGTTTCGCCAGTGCCATCGACTGCCAACGTCAGTGAAAATCGACTGCGCTAACGTGAGGTGGTATACGTTAGTGACAACAGTACTGTGGTTAAGGCTGAAGAAAGAAGTAGTTTCTATGGAAATATTTCATTTCGAAAAATGATTTTAAATATAAATCTTAGAACATGGAAGTCATGTATGGTTCTTCATACCGATATTTGACTCCGGCGCCCCAAAATTTTGAAATTTTAAAAACGAACACTGTATTCAGTTTTTTGTTTAAATTCCCTTTAATGTGATACCATATAAGGATTTTTTGCTGTTTCCACAATTTTGATCCCACACTCTGTTTTTTGGGGGGATGAATCTCAAAAACAAAAAGGGTCTGTACCGTGAATGTACGAACACGCATACCGAGTTTTACGAAACTCCAAGTTAATGCATTGGAACTCTATCGTGAAACATGCCGGAAACGGACAAATAGACAGACAAACGGACAGACAGACAGACAAACGGACAGATAGACAGACAAATACCAAACGGTTGAGTTAAAACTGAGAACTCGCTTTGCTCGCTGAATTAACGTAAACACCGTGAAAATGATGAAGGAAAGGCTGAAGAAGAGATGAGCGGACGAACGTGGACCAAGGAAGAGAGAGACAAGTAGAGGAATGTAGGGGAAGCCTGTGTTTAACATTGGACCTGAAAGCCTGTGTTTGGAAGCTGAAGAAGAAGTTGGAGGAGGAGGAGAAAGGAGAGGAGATGGTGGAGGAGGAGGAGGAGGGGGAGGAGGAGGAGGAGGAGGAGGAGGAGGAGGAGGAGGAGGAGGAGGAGGAGGAGGAGGAGGAGGAGGAGAAGAAGAAGAAGAAGAAGAAGAAGAAGAAGAAGAAGAAGAAGAAGAAGAAGAAGAAGAAGAAGAAGGCATTTAAATATTTATTGTAAGAAAATATGATTTTTTTCTCTGATTAAAAAAGAAGAATCTTAATGCACCCTTCCTTCAAGATTTTATATTAGCCATGACGGTAAAGTTTTGTGGTTTCTTTTTTATACTAAGTCGAGTTCCCGGCATAGGACTTCCTGTCTACCGTCTGCATTACTACTAACACTACTGCCGCAGTTTAGTGTTATTTCTGCAAGACAATAAAATTTTGTATACTCATTTCGATTAACGTTGCCACGACAATAACATCAATAATGACAATAACAGTAGGATATTACGATCGTTCAATTTATTATACGAATTTTTATTCCAGTGTCTATTTTATGGAAGTAAACAGAGAAAATAAACAAATAAATATCCACTGTATTATTATATTATGTAATAGATGGAATCTGTCTGTTTACGCGTTTAGAAAGTCTAACAGCTTTGATTTTCTGAACGATAATCGTCGTCGTCGTCGTCGTCCTTTACGGCTTAGGCTAGTAGCCTGTTCCAGTCTCAATGGAAGTCTTCCAACCACCGCTTACGGGGTCTTCCCAAACTTCTCTTCCCTCTTGGATGATAGTCAAGGGCTCATCTTGAAAATCTAGTTGGATCCATTCTCTCTACGTGTAACCGCCACTCTGTTTTGTACCAGGAGATTTTCTCATTTAAGCTTTCAGCTATGCCGAGCTCGAGTCTAATATGATAATTTCTGATAAGATCTCGCCTGGTACAATCCGCTACAGTCTTCAAGAACCTCATTTCCGCTCCTTGTATTCTAAATATATCTTTGACCTTTCCAATCCAAATCCCACTACCATACAGTAGGTGAGGTATGGCCATTACATTATAATATTTCAATTGCGTCTTTTTCCTTGTTTTCTTGTTTAATGATACAGCCACAAAGCAACTGGAAGAGATTAATTTTTCTTTCAACCTCCTTATCATCTTGGTATGTGATGCTACACTCTAGATACTTGAAATCTGGCACCCGTTCTATTGGCGAGTCCTGTATGACAATCTTTGTTCTAACATGATTTGCCCCAGAAAAAACCATAATGTTTGTTTTGGATAAGGAAATGGTTTGATTGTAATCTGCCAAAATATCAGTAAGATAAAACAACGAACTTTGGAGGTCATTTTCATTCTATTGGATGATCACAAGATCGTCTGCTCACATTAAAATATTTAAATAAAATCCTTTCCCCAAGTATAATCCTTTGGGGCGTCCAATTTCCATTTCCTTATGGGATCATCTGTATAGATATTAAATAAAACATAAAAAAGACTGCAACCCTGTCGAACCCCTCGGGCTATTCCAATGGACTCTGACAATCTGCTAGTTTTTATCCGTATCTGCGTTCCATTATATTGTTAAGACGGTCTACTCGATCGTCGTAGGTACTGTGGAAAACAAATTTCAAGACACCAATTAACTCACTGATCACACCTTTAATTTTTACAGTTAAACAGTTCTTAATTAACAACACAGTCTCTACAACAAATCAAATGAAAATTGTTCACACGCAATAAAATGTCCACTAAAATTAAACACAATTGTATTACAATTATACCGTCCGGTTATAAAACACCACTCTTAACTAATAACCACTTGAACGCGAACAGTAATATCGCTACTATAACTCTCGAACCGCACTGTCAATATATCGCCACTAATACTCACTACTAAGGCCGCTGCGCCAAGTATTTATACAACGCTCACAGACCAGGACGTTCCTAATTGCGTCTTAGCGTCCGTATGAACTACGTAATTAACTGCGGCCTTGACACAGTCCGCACGGCTGGCGGCATCGAGAAGACTCTCGCAAATGCGTCTACAAGCACGTACGCCACACGCGTTACATCGAGATTCTTCTGGCACATTCGACAAACACGTAGATTGTTCTGTGATGTCGTAACAATATAAACTTTTAATTACCTTTAATAAATGAATAGGGTATCCTCTTCTCTGCATTATCCTGCATAATGTTGGTCTATCCAACCTGTGGAATGATTTTTCGGGGTAAGACGTGTCTCTGCATTAAATTCACCTCTTAACGATAATAATAAGAATTTAAGAAAAAGGTTGGCCAAATGTTATGTGTGGCGCGTTGCTTTATATGGTGCAGAGACATGGACACTGAGGAAAGAGGATGAGAAAAGATGAGAAGCATCTGAGATGTGGGTTTGGCGAGCAATGGAAAAAGCGAGGTGGGTTGATAAAGTAAGGAATGATGAAGTTTTAAGAAGAATAGCGGAAGAGAGAAGAATCCTGAAGATAATAGAAAATAAGAAAAGGAATTGGTTAGGTCATTGTTTAAGAAGAGACTGCTTGCATACAACTGCCACGGAGGGTGTCATAGAAGGAGAAAAAAGAAGAGGGCGTAGAAGAATGAAGTTAATAGATAGCATTAAAATCAGAGGGTGTTACGAAGAAACGAAAAGACTGGCATGCGATAGGACAGCTTGGAGAGCTGTTACCATTTGAAGACCTGGCTTAGGGCAGAACACCTGCCCTAATAATGATAATAACGATAATAATTTGGTTGATGTAGCTAACATTTCAATTCAGATGGCCTGTCTGTCAACTGTCGTCCACGAACACACAAGACAATCGGCGCTGTGCGAAAACAGAAACAAACAAACAAACAAAAAATCGCAAACATGAAATTGCACCTGCCGGCTGGTTGTTGGTTATCGACACGTCACAATACTGTTATCGTGAAATGTAACAGCCCGCACGCTATCTGTGTGCGCGAGATTAACGCCGAGAGTGCTCGTTTCCTGTGACAGAAATCGATGAATGATGACCGCTACTTTTTGAATGACATAATTAGCGTCAATTTTGCGCGCAGCTGGAGACTTATAACGTGGTCGGCCGGAATTCACGTGCACCGAGGGGGGGGCGCCTCTCCTCTAGGCAACACGTGCTACACACACACCGCTGCCTGCACCACACTATTATGTCACGCCACATACAGTATAAGCCGGATGAGCTGCAGAACGAGACATTTTCATTATTAGATAATATCAAATTAACTTCATATTAACGTTGACTTATCTGTTGACGGATATTAATTTTGTCAAATTATTGAAGATACCGGGTTCCCATTCTGAATATGATATCCTGTATAGACTTTTTCCTGCAGCCCTCTTCTTCCGAGCGGCAGATTACCATCACCTCCATCTACGTGACCTGGCCAGGGGCGAAAATACCCCATGCCACATCGTTAAGCGACGACCCCGCACTCTGCTGAACGACCCCCCATAGTCTCCTACGTAGGGCCCTTCTCCTGAGGGAGCCAACACTCACACGTAAACTAAACCAAATCAAACCTACAAACCTAATAGGCCTATACCTATATCCCTAGAGAGATTACGATTATTGCAGTCATCGGAGTCACTCCGGGCGCTGCTACCGCGCAGGGACCTTGAGCCCCGTCCCCCCACCAGCTACAAGCTACAAGCCGAACTCACTCACACACAGACACACCGGCACCTTCAGCACTATTATGTCACTCCATGTAAGCTGCATGAGCTCCTCACTATTTTGAACGACACATTTTCATTATTAGATAATATCAAATTAACTTTGTATTAACGTTGACTTCAGTATCTGTTGACAGATACTAATTTTGTCAAATTATTGAAGATACCGGGTTTATATTCTGAATAACGTCTCTTATAATTTGATATCCTGTATAGACTTTTTTCAAATTACATTTTTCACCTGCGGTGCCCGTAAAGTCAAAAATATTTTCAGAGTAAACAGTCACTCAACTGGTTTAAAATTCCTTTCAATCTGATACTCCGCGTAAAAAAGTTTCATCCCATTTTTGAGCCCTTAAGTCCTAAAATTTAGAAATTTCTAAAACCGAACACCATATTCATATTTTCATTAAAATTTTCGTAACGTGACTGGATATTCGTAATCGTGTTCTCGTATTCGTAATTTGATGCCCACATGGATTCCTGTGATTTTTTCTAAGATTTCAACCCATAACTTTCATGCCTTCCACACTTCTGTGTTTAGCAAATCAATCTCAAAAACACAGGGGTCTGTGGGATAACAGTATTGTTACGACAGTCTCACTGATCGTCGTATGGTACAGTGGAAACAAAATACAGACAACAACGAAGTCACTAATCACCAGCTTTAATTATCACAAATAACAGTTTATAATCAACTTGCACAATAATCTAAGTTAAATTTGTCCACACGAAATAATAATGTCACCTAATAGAGTCCCGCACAATAATCGCTTTTCACTAATAGCCACTTCAAACGCACTGAGTAATCGCCCGAAGTAAACCGACTGACCGTCGCTGGATGCCGGCATAAGATGTCACTTTTTGATGACGTGTTTAACAATTGTCTCTTACGGGCGCTCTCGAATCCACTAGAAACAGTGTCGTGTCTGGCCTTGAACACAGCGTGCGCGGACCGGTGAGGTCTGGAAGAGCCTCGTTTGCTGACGCATGATAAGTGTCACGTAATTGCCTTTCATCTCAAAGTAGCAGCAATATGTACGCACACACACATTGCAGCTGGGCTCTGTTGGGATAGCCGGAGATACCTGTACAACGTTCCGTATTACGTAATAGTAGGCCTATATCACGCGTGCTATGTTTTACGAAAATCATAAAAGTTATCGTGAGTCAGACTCAAGATGACAGACACACAGTGGACTTAAAATGACGACTTGCTTGAGTCTTTCAGCTAAAATAATACCTCTAATATTGTTATGGGTAATAATAATACCTCTAATGTCGCCTTACGGGTCTACTCATTGGTTGAAATCTCTCTACGGGCAGTATTTCGCCGATGACCAACTGATGGTTGTATCCCAGAATGTCAAGACATATGATCCGGAATATTAAGGAAGAACAATACGAGAAATAATGTTTAGATATTAGTTTTATAAAAACGGTGTACCTGTATTATTAACGAAACAGGAGACCTAGTAACCGGTAATAACACGATAAAAACAATGGACAGAGTGCCTGAACCGATGCCTGACAACCTAAAGATTCAACCGGGGAGCTTACCCCACCGGAAAATTTTGCAAAGGAAAAGTGATATGTGATACACTAACATGAAAAGTTCTTAGGAGTTGTAACCTGTAAGATGCCGTTGATCTTTTTAAGATGTTAATCCGTCTTTCGGAACAATTTCTCAACCCAAGGACAAGCGAGTGCAACCTTATACCCTCTTACCCATCTTCGTGGAGGCAATTGGTAGTTGGCATCGAGGACTCCTTATGTCGGTAGTTAGTAAGCGTAATGACTTTTGTAGTTGTTTACTGTAGCACAATTAATGTCACATGTTTAGTCTTTGTTTTCTTATCATATTTGACTTTTTATATCTGTATATTTAGCATATGTATTTGTGTTATTTATTACTTCCGTCTGTGTCATTTATTTATTTCTCTCTGGTATACAGACATTCCAAGTAAACAATATTTTTCTGAAGTAATTTTTTGAATAACTGATGCCAAGGAAAACGTATCATAGGCAAATATTTGCAGATTTCCCTTCTCTCGATGGGGTTTTATGAATACAATACGCTTTCTTAACAGTTATTGTGAATAAATATTAAAGGACGGTTTTGTTTTTTATCACAACTCAGTTATTAAGGCAAACAATCATTTGTCACATATTGCAACTTAGTGCTGAATATTTCTATGTCCTACAGTGTCGCTTTGCTATGTCCTACAGTGTTGGTTTGTTATGTCCTACAGTGTCGCTTTGCTATGTCCTACAGTGCGCTTTGCTATGTCCTACAGTGTCGCTTTTAAATTCCATCGTCGTTTTTGCACTTTTATTTTATTATTTTGGTTTTATTAAAACTACTTGTGTCGTTGTATTGACGTGTAATAGTATTGACACGTTTACGTACACTGTTGGAGAAAATTAGAAAATTAAAACCGAACGCTTAAGCGCCTGCCAACTTCGTACACTTGCTTTTAACAAGTTCAGGAGACATTCAATATTGTCAACTGTAACAGAAAAATAGTTTAAACTTTTCTCCGAAGAAAATGTTTTAGGTAAGCTTATATTTAGTTGTTAATTTTTTGTTACATTTGTAACAGGTCTGTTACCACTGAACTTTCTGAGAGCTGGAGGTAGGAAGATAAAAGACAGAAGTAAGGACCTTCTTGTAATAAATATTCAGGAAACAGGGAAGGATGATGCCGGACAGATCGGGGCGGAGATAATTGCTGCATCCCGCGAGTACATTGCTTTTCGGGGTGTCTATTTACAAAACGCAAAGCTCAACTTACACAACCAAGTGGACTTTACGCACACCCCTCGTGACTCATTTGGTCGTGTTTAAGTGAGAGTTATGCTTTCAGAATGTACTACCGGTGTATGGTAGTTTCATCTGAGAACAAGTGTATCCCGGTTCTTTAATCAGACGCACAATTAAGCAGCAAAAAGCAACCCGCTTATCACCGTGCTTATGTTAAACACATTTACAGCTCGCTAAATCCGCCGGTCTTATGTAATTACAACTGACTTCATAAAGAGTGCACAGAATTTTTGAAAACGAGCGCGAGTTTAATTGTGTCTGTGCCTGTTGTTGACAAAATTCCAACTCGTTTTACTTGAAACAGTATTTAAAGTACGTATAATGCACTCGGTTGTTACACGCCTGGGGTTTTGTATAACGGTATAATCGTAAACAACTCAAACAAGGAGATAGCCTGTCATGCTTGTTATTTAATCTAGCACTAGAAAAAGCGATAAGAGATTTCCAAATAAACACAAGAGGTACGATCCTAAACAAACGTATACAACTCTTAGCATACGCAGACGATATTGATCTGATTGCCAGGACAAAACGAGATCTCATTAGTGCCTTTACAGCATTAGAGGAAGCCTCGAGTGCAGATAAACTTGGAGAAAACAAAATATATGTATGCTGCCAACAAACTACCATTAAACCCAACCGTTCAAAACCTTGAATTAGGCACAAAAAATATAGAGGCAGTAAAACAGTTCGTATATCTTGGCTCCCAGATAAATAGCACTAACGGCACCAACACTGAAATAAGAAGAAGAATATATCTTGAAAATAAAACATATTTTAGACTAAAAAAACACCTGACATCTACCTTCATCTAAAGAAGCACAAAATCCAAAATATACAAAAAACTTATCAGGCCAGTGCTGACATATGCTTCAGAAACCTAGACAATGACAAATAATAGCGAGAGACTCTAGGTTGCTGTGAAAGAAGGATTCTAAGATCAATATTTAGAGGAGTACAAGAAAATGGAACGAGGCGCAGGCGCTATAATTATGAACTATACCATCTTTACTAAGAGCCGGACATTGTCAGGATAATCAAAATACACAGGCTAAGGTGGGTTGGACACATAGAGAGAATGGAGGAAGGACAGCCTACGAAACATATTTTCTACCAGAAACCAATGGGTAGTAGAAAAACGCGAAGACCCCGAAGTAGATTCAAAGACCAGATAGAGGAGGACCTCGGAAAGCTGAACATAAGAAATCGGAAAGCCAGGACATACAATAGGGAGGAATGGAATCGACTCTTGGAGCAGGCCAAGACCCTCCAAGGGTTGTAGAGCCACGGCTGATTATGATGATGATAATTGAAAAATGCCTCAGGAATGAAGCTTTATACGATTATTTTAAATAGATCTGGGTGCGGTGGAATATCCTAACAATAACTCATACCTATAGTGATAAAAATGGACTCAGGCTATTTTGGAATTTACGGTTTCAGTCGTTTTGAAATGATAACGTGCCGCATAAAAATTTGGATTCTATTTTGATATTTAGTGTATCAATACATTATTATTTGCGGATGATCAGGTTAATTTATCCAAAAGACAGAAAAATATCTCCAGTTAGCAGTTTTCCACTTGAGCCAAATATGCAAAGAACATAATCTTAGAATATCAACCGAGAAAACAAAAGTTATGGCCTCGAGAGGAAAGCATCCGATACGTCCCAAAATAATCATAAACAATCAGGGACAGGACAGGTACCGCATTTAAATTTCCTAGGGTACGATGTAACTTGTGAGTATGATGGCGACATCGATATAAAAATAAATAGATTTCAATTAAAAGATAAACACAACTTAGTGGTTAAGTCTAATTTTTACTTAACTTGTGTTGTTACCACTAACACGCAATTATACTATCCATAAGCTCTTGTTCTATTCTATGGAAGACCTTTTTCCATATAGAATATATGGAATCTTGTGTTCCATCTTGTTTCACTTCCATATATTCTATGGAACATCTTGTGTTCCATCTGAAGATGAACCGAGAAGCCTGAAAGCCCTTATGGATATTAGGCCTACAATTTCGTGTTAGTGGTTGCAATACTAGTTAAGTAAAAAAAAAAAAAAAAAAAAAAATAGATTTCAAATAATATGTGGTACTATACACAGAACACGTGGAAATAAGACAAGGAAAGACGCCTAGATAAAGTAGTGGCAACATGGCAACACCTGCTTTTACTTATTGAAGAGAAACTTGGACGATGATGAGAAATGATGAACGAAGAATACAAACAAGTGAAATGAAGTTCTTGAGAAAAACCAAAGGTTGCACCCTTATAGATCAAATACGAAATGAAGATATAAGAACTGAGATAAATCTACTGTACGCGCACCTGTTTTGCTGCCGAGACGTCTGAGGAGCGGGGGGATCTACTGAATGCTAGTGCGTGTTTGTGTTGGTGAGGTATTACTGAATCTGAAAACATTGTTCAGACGTTCAGAAGACGTATTTAGTTATAAATTTGTGTGCGTATTAGATTGAGCGTTCGTACATTATATGTCAGTGTAGTTTATTTAATATTTTGTTAAAGTGTACTTTCTTATTCGCTACAAGAAATACCATGTGAGAGACAGTCAAGTCACACAGAAACTGTGTTAAACGTATCTTAAATGTGTAGTTAGTACAGTATTACAGTAAAGCGTGCAGTGGAATGGCGTACGTCACCACGTTCCTTGCTCGGTAGGAAAGGTGCTGCTGCGTCAGTATATTCTATGGCTAGCAGAATAAGGGAAGGACAAATAAAATTGAGGCAACATATCGACAGAATGGAATACATGAGCCTACCTAAACAAATAATACGATACAGACCTCAGGGAAGATGTGATATAGGTAGCCCAAGGAAGAGATGGCTCCAGTGAAGTCGGAACAGGCTGTAAGCCTATACCTTGACGTGGAGAAGAAGAATAAGATTTTGATATTTTTAGCCCCAATACAGGTACCGGAAGAGTCTTGATAAACACAGACTAGCCTTCACCTAGTCTTAATCCTTCTTTCGTTACAATTGCCTCTGGTTCAATATTGTTCCTTGTTGCATAGTTAATATTGTACCTTTAAAACAGTCAAATATTAATGGACTTAATTAATTGTACTTTAATAGAAAAATGGACTAAAATTTACTGATCGTATTTTATTGGTTGACATGTTTATCTGTTATGCTCATAAGTTTACATTACGTTTGTTAATATACAGTTCAGATTATCACAATTTTTCGAGCTGTTAGGCCCCGTGGTCTGGATTGTTTATGTTTACCTCCAGGCTTTCGTCCGTACCTACGACGGACATCTTCAGTGGTACGGGAACACAGACCACAACACCCGCTGACTAATACGAACAGTGGTACGGGAACACAGACCACAACACCCGCTGACTAATACGAACAGTGGTACGGGAACACAGACCACAACACCCGCTGACTAATACGAACAGTGGCACAGGAACATTAGTCATTTAATGTACAGTTTATTTTATAGTATAAACTGGGATTTGTATAAGTCGGGGCAATTCATATACAACAGATTTACATTAAATAAATAAACGTTTACTTTTTCACCGAGAGAACGGCCGTCCAGTCTTAGCCGTTCAGTACACATGCAGTACCAGCCGTGGTCTCTTGTTAGCCGTTCGGGCGATTGAACTGAATTTATAACCTGTCGGTCTGTCACATTTTTTACGTCGGGGGATACGTAATTACTGTTTAAACGAATTAACCGATTAACCAAGTCGATTAGTTTGCAACTTCAGTTTAGTTCGATCGACTCCTTTCACAAAACAGAAACAAAATCTCATTTTAGTCGGCGGTTTTGTCAGTTCCGCGGTAAGAGCTTTGCTCGTTATGTAAGAGATAGCCCGCTTTACACCAGTGTTAATAGACCACTTGATTGTCTTGTTTTCATAAGAAACGTTTAAGATAATTATGATTATTATTTTATTAGAACTTTGCTAATATTCATTGTTGATAACGACACTTAAAAATTAGTGTTACCTGCCTATTATCATTTCACTGTCTAAGAGTTCATTTGCGTTCGTGATAATTAGAGGTTTCCAGAACTATTTGTGATAGTTGTTTACATAATACCGTTAGACATTTTTTTTGACACATTGCTTTCTAAATAAATGTAGTAACAGATTGAAACTTAATAAACTTGTAAACTTCCTGAAATGCACAATCGCTCACGGTTTTTAACGAAATATTTTTTTCATTTGATAATATCGACACATATATTATATACATACACACGTCTGTGTGTGTGCGTGCGTATGTGTGTGTACAAAATAAAGTATATACAATGGATAAAAATATATAAAGTTTTTTTGCGTACATAAAATGTGTTTAATGTGTTTGCATACATACATAAATGTTAACAAACATTTGGAAAGCGGTTAAAAATTTGCCAGGGTTATTGACAGGTATGAATGTTATTAAATTTCGAAAAATGTCGGGTGCGTATTTTGAATAAAATTTTACTTGTAATTAGAAATCCTATATACAGTTTCAAAATTTATTGAAAATTATTACTTAAATATTTGGCCTGTGGTTGACAAATTTTTAAAGCGAACAGTAATTTTTATTTAGATTGAGGTTGAAATCCCAAAACCGACATGGATTTTAACAATTTTATCCTTTTTTCGGGGATTCTGCTAATTATTCGGGGATAATGCTGTTTTAGAATTCTGCTGAGATTTCCTAAGACGGACACTGTATTCTTTAATTTTATACCCCACATTGGTATTTTGCTATTAAAAAAATTTGAACCCTTAAATGTTTGTCTCTCGCCATCCTCAAAACAATCCGGATCTTTGAGCTGAAAGTATTGGCACTCGTGCCAAGTTTCAATGAAATTGGCTGATGGATTCAGAAGTTAACGTGTGACGTATTCCAAAATTGACAGACAGACGCAGACATAATGCCTAAAACGGTCAGGGGCGGATTTACCATTTTGCCACCCGTAGGCAGTATAAAATTGCCGCCCTCCCACAAATCTCTCTGGGGGGGGGGAGTTGCATCATTATATTCCCTCTTTGGTTTTAAGTCCGCACTACTGTTCTGTTTAAATCCAAACTTTGCTATATAATCGCGTGTGCTCTCGTTCATTTGCCAATTAATCAGAATCTAAGACCTTCCCTACCTGATTTGATGATATTGCATCATGATTTTTGAAGTGAACTGGCTCTTCATTCTTCAAAAATGAAGTTTCCTCCACAACGGACCTCTCTGACTGAACTGTGTGAACAGTATCTTCACCTTCGCTACTATCACAGTTACTGTCGGTATCACTAGAATGTCTCGATTCCTTAAATATTAGGCTTGCCTTGGTTTCTGGAACCAACCTACAATTCGGTATTACATGAACAGATCTACATTTCACAATTTGATTTGGATTGCCCGCATCTAAAATCTCTCGATGATCACTTCCACTAGCACTATTGACACTAGTGGTACTGACATCACTAAACTTCCACATGCTTGCGGTTGCGCGTCACTAACACTACATGATTTGAATAAACAATCAATTTTACGTGTTTTACTTATAATAGTTTCCACTTTAGCTTCTTTTTTTCTCAATTTTAATTATTGGCTGCCACTTAGTCGCTTTCTTCCGTCAGCCATGTTCTAAAGATTCAGACTAAAAACAATGCTTATAATATTTAAAAAAATTTTCAATATATACACTGATATTATAAAGAGAGAAACTTTGTTTGCGTCTTAAATTTTACTTCAAATTAAGTTAGAAAACCTTTACCTATTCTAAGATCAGTCTGATAGACGAACTTTAACGACAGAGACATATGCGGTTTTGACGGTACGTTAGAGTAACAAAATTAGAATTCTTTAGCGTTATTTTCTGCGTCGCATAAAATGAAAATAAGTACCGTCAAGTAACTTCAAAACTGTGTCCACTACACCGTGTTGTGTTGAAGAATGTTCAAATATACTTTTTACGACGAATACTAGTATAAAGACCAGCCAATAATAAACCACGTGCACAAAAGCAAAAGCCACATCAACACGCCAAAATTTACGCGCTGCCGGTCAGGTTGGGTACGAAATTATGTTACGTTCACAGCCTGTGACTGTTAGCAGTTAGTGGCATCTATTGATATTCACTCACGTCATATTACAGAGTCGGTAAAGGATGTTTGAATTTGAATGTAAACGAATTAATAGTTAAGTAATTAATTAATTAATATTATGGAAGTATCACATGGATAATGCATGTAGGCTAAATGTAATTATGAAAAAACGATGTACTTCATATGCATATCAGAAGTAAATGACAAACTATTCTCTAATGAGCCTAGTTACTAAACAATACATATTTTATATATTGTTACAAGATCGGAGTCCTTCTCCTTTTAAACCCCCTGTTGTATTTGTCAATTTGTTTGAATTCCTATAATTATGTAAATCTCGGAGATATTTGGAGTTGTGGAATATATGGATGTAATTAATTAATATTAACTTAACTCTTTAATAATTATCAGTGTTAGTGTGCCTAGAACTTAAACAACTTAAGCGTTATTCTACAATTTCATCCAACCCTATTATACCTTGAAGAGAATTCTGTCTAATTTTGTAATTTTACGCTCCCTCTTTGGTGTCAGATAATTCCGCTATAAGCGCTGTAGTATCGGCTCAACGAAATTTATAGGTTATTTCGATGTTTATATTAACCATTTATTCTATACTTATTCAGTTACTTTTTGTTCCCAGTTCACTAAACCATACTCCAAATAACAAGATTTGACAAATATATAAAGGTTCTTTATTTGTTTACTTAATTCACATTAAATAAGATATGTGTTAATTAACATATGCTTGGACTATAGACTTCAGGTATCGATTGTTGATTATTTTAATCCTTTATTTATATTTGGTTATATATTATGTTTTGATTTGTATTTAATTTATTTCAGGGTGTGAAGGTTCTTGTAACTGTGGGGAAGACTAAAAATACATAGATAAGAATGCAAGATTTACAATATTTATGTGTTGTGTATTTAGTATGATTAATATAATATAATTTACCAGACTCGAACGAAGCAAATCGTGTAGGCGGTTGATCGCTAAATTTACTGTTTTGAATGGTTATGCAGTACGGTTTTCTGTCTTCGGTTTAATAAAAGTAATTCTTGTCCTGTCCACTTCGGAATACAGCTTCTGGATTGATTTACAGCTCGATTGATGTTTCTTCTGCACCGCCAGGATCCAAATAAGTTCTTCCTTCGGTTGAAGCAATTAGTGTTGTTCCGTGTATTTGCAAGGTTATAATTTCTGGTGTTGTGATTATTATGAGTTGTGTTACTGTTAATTCTTTCTATTTCTTTAATATCTCATCAATTCCCTTCGGATATGGGACAGTCCAAGTTCTTTCTTGTAGACTTCAATTATTTACTCTCTATTATCATTTCATATTGTAGTGTTATTTTTGTTTATCTGTATTGGTAGTAGACGTAAATATTGTCATTAGAATTTTGTATTTTTATAATAGTATCTGGTAATTTCGAATATTACAATTAAATAGATTATTCTTGGGTTTTTAATCTCATCACTTTCAGTTTATTCAAAGCAATTCTTGTCTTGTCCAAAATCAACAACTTCTTGTTCTTATTTTTCGTCCCTAGCAACATATAATAATTTCTGCCTTCCACTTGTTTTGACTATATAGTGTTTCTTTCATATATTTTTTATCTATTCTTTATCAATTTGCTGTCCTATCGGGATGTAACTTTACCGATAGTTGGTTTATTACTTTATACACATATTCTACTGATTTTTTGATATAAGTCCGCTTTTTTTCTTTTTTATTATATTTAATCCACCTTCGATATTATATTTTACCAATCGATATTATGGCATTATGGTATTATTATAATTTGTATAAATTTTATTAAATATTATTATTAATTTAATGTTTTTCTTTTTTTTCTAGCTCTTCATAGCGTATTTATTAATTATTATTAATTGATGCACCTAATCTTTATGTTATTAGTGTTTATATAGTATTTTTGCCTGTTAGGCCTTTTATTGTAAACTGATCTACCTGTGGTTATGTCTGTTATGCATCTATAGTCCTTTTTATATAAATTCATACATACAATCAAATCTTAATTATTAGCACTTATATAAACAATTATTTTTCTATATCTAATAACAATTTTATCTTGATCTCTTGATCACATACAACAGAATTCGAATTTATGAACATTGATTAACTGCCTCACACTTCATTCTACGACAGTCATTGAATAATACAACTTGTTTCATTATTTTTCATTAACTGAACACATATTTGATATAACATCACATAAACTTTATCATAACATTTTTGTCATAAAATAATACTTCTTAACACAAAATTCTTATTTGTTATTACCATAAATTAAGTCATTGTTCATTTTTTTTGTTTTGCTTTTCATTAAACATATATCATTAGCTATTATTTATCTTACAGGTTCGTTTATTCTAGTCAACACTACCTTGCATCCTTATTTAATTTTGTCTATGATTATAATTGTAATTATTGGATCTCTGTTCTATTATGGGGTTAAATATCAATTTGTTTATTATTCTGTGAATCTTCTTTTATGTAACATGAATGCTAGCATTTCTGTTGCGTTACAATATACATAATTATTTAATATATACATAAATGTATATATTTTTAAAAGTTTCTTATCATAGTGGGACGAAATGGAGCAGCATTTGAAACATCTTTTAGGTACAAAAATAACATAACGGCCGTCAAATTTGACCTTTCCAAGATTTTCCGTCCCTAACATTTTGCCGCCCGTAGGCAATTGCCTACTTTGCCTATGCATAAATCCGCCTCTGCTAAAGGTCCAAATAAAACAACTAACTCAGTTAGCTAGTTCTGTGGTGTGAGAGTAAATCAGAATCATTGGGTAATGTGTTATAGGTAACGGCAGTATTTTCCGATAAATCTTAACCGAACCATTGGTGTTATAGAATTGTCATGTTCGTCAAAAAGTAGCTAAATATCAAAGCCATCCTTCTCTTGCCGCACGATATCGTACACAGTGGTCGAGATGTATAGGAATGTCCGCTTTCTTGTTATCAAATGTTATCAGGGATTCCCAACCGGTGGTACGCGTACCACTAGTGGTACGCGGAGAGATCCAATGTGGTACGCAAGAAGGCCTAGTTAGGAAAAAAGTATTTACTTAAAAAACTAAATAAATAGAACTGTACGTTCAAAACAACAATAAATTTTCATCGGACATGATTTAAAACGATTACCCTTATAAAAACACAACCTAAACACTGCGGGAATATTACTACAACACCGTCAGCGTGAGCACATATTCGGCCATTAATGCACTAGCATTACGAATTAGAGACTGCTAAATGACAACAATAGCTTCATTTACAGTTTATTGAAGTCTTCTTAGCTTTGTGAGCGCGCGCGCGTGTGTGAAGCCGGAAGCTTTCTTAAACTGCAGGACTTGAATGTGCAAAAACAACACAACGAATATTGTTTAATGTGTGTAATAAATTCTCATTGTGTTGGAAATTGTAATAAATCGTGCGTGAAACATCAACTTTTCAGTGCAAAAACTGAAACAATGCAAATTGGCGAAAAAACCAATGTAATAACTTAATTTTGAACATAGCCTTTGTTGTCGCTGTGTGTGTCTGTGTGGCGCAAAGTATTTTGTTTTTAGGCGTGCTAAATTTGAAGGACGTTACTTAATCTTGAATCGCATTTAGCGTAAGATTACGAATAGCAAACAATCCTACACGTCGTTCGCAAAATTTATGTCATTACGAATAAATAATGGCAAAACTTTGACTTATTTTTGGATCCATTCTGTGTGTGCGTGTGTGTGTGTGTGTGTGTGTGTGTGTGTGTGTGTGTGTGTGTGTGTGTGTGTGTGTTGGTGTGTGTGTGTGAGAGAGAGAGAGAGAGAGAGAGAGAGAGAGAGAGAGAGAGAGAGAGAGAGAGAGAAAGTGAGAGAGGGGGCGAGCGTTTCTACTGTCCCTTTTCTTAAAAAAATCAATGGTTTTCAGCCTTTTCAAGTTCGGGATCCACCTTCAAGGATATTACACACCGTGGGACCCATAAGTATGAACGCCGGCAGAATTACTTGTAGGGGTGTGTGCCCAGTTTACAGTCATATGTTTGCCAATATCGAGTACTTTAAGTCCTCTTTTACGCTTAAAGCCCTTTTTAAAATTTTAAAACAATATATCTTAGCAGTTTAAATGTAATAGATTTTTAAGACATAGAAATAAATTATCCAGCCCCAGTTCGCTACCCACCAAACACTCTCTCGGGACCCAGCAGTGGGGCGTGCCCCGTAGGTTGAGAAACGCTGTATTAGATCATTAATACTACAGTAACACTCCGTTAAAACGTTGTTCAAAGGACCCAGTGAAAACCGCGTATTAAGCGGGATTATTTAGATTTTTTTTCTTTTTGTTCTTTAAAAGTGAGCAAAAAAACTGTGTATAACATTTGAATGTGACTTATGAGTCATTCACGTTGCTGCAATGTTGACTCTTTTGGAAATTTTTTCTTTCTGCAATAACGTAGGAAATTCGATTATTAAAAGACACGGTCTCGGGGTTTTTGCTTAAATAATTATGAATTGTTCTCAGTCCTCGTACAAGTACAGAATAATATTCAGTTATTTATATTACGATATTCACAGTATCACGTAATTTTTTTTTTAATTCTGTCCTTCACGCGAAAAAATAGTTTACTCTGGGAACAATGAACTAATGAAGCGTACAGACACGTGCGTTATAACAGAGTAACATCTATTTAATTTTCCTTATTACTTGCTTGTTTTTTTTTTGTTTTTTGCTAGAGAATAACCATAATTCAAGGATATCTACGAAACGCTGACTCCAGTTGAATTTATTTTCTGTACCAAATTAATATTTGCTAATTACATAAATATTCAATACTTTTTAATAAGGTGGGACGTCCATTATGATTATGATATAAACATGAAGGATTGTTCACGTGCTGACATACTGATATATGGCAACGTTCAGTACATCCTGAGCATCTCAAACGTGCGTACAAAACTAAAAAAAATACAGTAGACACAGCCCGCATGAGCAGTGTCAAATAGCCTAATTTTTTTTTCTTGGGGAGAAGGAAAAATGCTTTACGCAACGTCGCAGGAAACCGTCTGTCGCCTAGTGTGTGGGACTAAAAATCTCACTTTAATTGTGGCATTGGTATCCATCCTAGAACCACTTAGCCCTCAGGTTGGAGCCTATTGCGCCCTTATCGAAGTCCTTCTAATTGTCCTTTACGTGGTACTGCCCTTTGGGTTCAAGTTGGGCAAGTTTTCTTTTCTTGTACCGACTAAATAAATGTAGAAACGCGGTCCCATTCCTCCTTGTCACGAAACATGATCTAAACTGCACCCTCTGGCGTGAACTCCCAGAGCTCCATCTCCAGTGCCATCCTCTCTCTTGTGAATCTACTGCACTTGAAAAAAAACGTAACACAATAATAATAATAATAATAATAATAATAATAATAATAATAATAATAATAACAATAACAATTGTTGTCATCGTTATCATCGTTATTTTCACAGCCGTCCTTAGCGCTGTAGGACTGGTTGCAAACTTGACCGCGGGACCCCAAAACTCCTCCATATTCGCCTGAAACTGAACAAATCACTCCTCACATTTTAGACAATACCGTCTTAAAGTTCTATATAAAGGTATTCCTATCAAATTGAATGAAAATTTAAAAATTGTTACAATGCGATTATAACCTTAACGTACAGTTAATTGGGTAGGATAACGTTCTTTTTATGTCACATCTTTTATTACAACATATCTTGAATAAAGACTTGAAATAAATTTTACGCTCCACTTTGTATCTGTGCCATTTTCTATTTTTCTCTCTATCAGTAAGCTCGATGTTTGTTCCGAAATACGAATCTGGGTCAAAAAAAAAAAAAAATGATATGAGCACAAACAAGTACTGACGGTAGTTTGCGCTAAGTGTCAATTCAGACACGCTGGTGAGACAAAGTCCTATTGTTTACTAACTACAGGCGGATATAGATGTAGACTGTGATTACTTTGACAGATCCAGTACCGGCAGACAGATTATACACGAACTTTGTGTGCAATCTATTCTTGGAAAGAAACCAGTTTGCTTTATACAAGACTCATCATCATCTCCACTTTTAGGCTGCACTGCCTGTTCCAGAAACCAGTTTGCTTTATACAAGACTCATCATCATCTCCACTTTTAGGCTGCACTGCCTGTTCCAGAAACCAGTTTGCTTTATACAAGACTCATCATCATCTCCACTTTTAGGCTGCACTGCCTGTTCCAGAAACCAGTTTGCTTTATACAAGACTCATCATCATCTCCACTTTTAGGCTGCACTGCCTGTTCCAGAAACCAGTTTGCTTTATACAAGACTCATCATCATCTCCACTTTTAGGCTGCACTGCCTGTTCCAGAAACCAGTTTGCTTTATACAAGACTCATCATCATCTCCACTTTTAGGCTGCACTGCCTGTTCCAGAAACCAGTTTGCTTTATACAAGACTCATCATCATCTCCACTTTTAGGCTGCACTGCCTGTTCCAGAAACCAGTTTGCTTTATACAAGACTCATCATCATCTCCACTTTTAGGCTGTACTGCCTGTTCCAGAAACCATTCCGTCCTCGGACGCCCCACACTGCGGTACCCTGTGGGTTTGTAATTCAAGCTAGGTTTGGGAAGGTGATCTTGCTATATTCTTCCTAAATGCTTACACCAGTTGGCCTTGTATTCCGTAATTCTATCCTGTAATTTAAAAATTTGTAATCCTCACCTTATCTGTGCATTACTTATTTATTCTGTCCCGTAACGTGCACCCTTTGACCAACCCTGTCTCTCTGTGAAAGTACCCGTGTCTCACTCCCATACAGCGCCACCGGTAGAGCCACAGTCTTATAAAACTTAAGCTCAGTGTCTTTCCTAGTTTTGTATTCTATGGATTGTCCCGCATATGTGGTAAAATTTATACAAGAGTCATAATAAGAATATCACGCCGTCATCTCTATTGCGAACAATGACATCATTATTGGAAAAGCCTTACTCAGTTTTTAAGTTTTAGAGAAGTGTTGTGCAGAATATGTTCTTAGTATCTGATTCGATATAAATACGTAACGATGTAAATTAGCTTTTGCCCATGAATTCTATGTTCCAACCATTCTGACTGAAAATATTGTTCATTTCTCGAAGTGTAACGCTGATATTTTGTTGTGTTGCAGTCAAAGTAGAAGTGCACAGCAGTTCGTCGGGAGCCGGTTCGGACGAGAACCTGAGCACGTCGGATCTGAGCGAGCGGGGCAGCGGCGCCGGCGGAGAACACGATTACGAGGACATCTACTTGGTGCGCGAGGAAGCGGACAAAGCGAGGAGTCGCAGCCGTGACTCCGGCAGCCACAGTCGCTCTGCCAGCGTCAGCTCCAGTTCCAGCAACAACAACGTTGTCGTACAGCTGACCACCACCGCCAACGCCGACAACAACAATAACAGTAGTAACAAAAACAACAATAGCAGGAACAACGGCAGCATCCGTGAGAATGACGACAGTAATGTGTCTGCAGGTGGGTGTCTAATCCACGGATCGTCGTCTTTGAACAGTGAAAACAGAATAATTTATACCTAAGTAAATTGTTATTTAGAAATTTAAATTACAGTTTAAGACAAACAAAGATACTCGTATGCAACAATTTTTCAAGCTTTCAATTTTCCAGCACCTCCCCCCGCCCGAAACTAGCACACCACAACAAATACCACTTATTTAACAGTGTCGCGCTAAATAATATAAGACACCGATTACACATGTTCGCACAAGACAATTCACAAATCACGATACAAAGAATTCCGATAACGCGCATCAAATCGCCAATTCAAACTAACTCCGCTTCTGATTCACGTATTTATACCCCGGCTATGTGGTACAGTCTTCTTCTTCTTCTTCTTCTTCTTCTTCTTCTTCTTCTTCTTCTTCTTCTTCTTCTTCTTCTTCTTCTTCTTCTTCTTCTTCTTCTTCTTCTTCTTCTTCTTCTTCTTCTTCTTCTTCTCCTCCTCCTCCTCCTCCTCCTCCTCCTCCTCCTCCTCCTCCTCCTCCTCCTCCTCCTCCTCCTCCTTCTTCGTTTTCTTCATCTTGTTCTTCTCTTTATTCTTCTTCTCCTCCTCTTCCTTCTCCTCTTCCTTCTCCTCCTCCTCCATCTCCTACTACTACTACTACTACTACTACTACTATAACAACAACTACTACTATAACAACAACTACTACTACTACTACTACTACTACTACTACTACTACCTACTACTACTACTACTACTACTACTACTACTACTACTGCTACTACTACTACTACTACTCCACGGACGTCCCACGCTGACCTTCGGGCTTGTAACTCGGGGCGATTCGGGAAAGACGGTCTTTCTAAATGGTTGCACCAGTTGACTTGACATTCCGTTCATTAATTTTATTTTCCAAATTGAAAACTTACAGTTTCTCCTTTTTGCCAGTAACAGAGTCTGCGATACGGACGCCGAGTAGGGATACCTCAATGGTGGTGGCTGCTACCTTAATGCCTCTACAAGGTGGTATTACTTTCATTCTTGCATTACTTTCTTGTTGTTGAATTACTTTCATTCCGCAAGGCTATTCGCTCTCTTCGCTACTGTGATAATCCTCTTCCACCTTTAAGACCGTTGACCGAAAAAGATTAAGAATAAGGAGAGGAACATAAATACTCCCAGTCCTCGAATACTCTAATAGCTTCAGGATCGGAAAATAAAACACTTGGGTAAGAGAGATTTGGCCAAGCGACCTTACCGAGGACAAGTTGAAGCAAAGTAGGAGTCCAGTTAGGCAGACCGAGCTTGTCACACCCGTGTTCACAATGTGTGAGCCCCTAGGGATATGTGTGTATCTATATATTAATGCGGTAGGCCTATAGTATATGATAAAAATGAATGACCTGGACCTGGTAGAATAATCGACCGTGATCTGAAAGCCGCGTCTGGCAATATCTAGAGCATTGCTCACACAGCGCAAGTAATTTGCTTTTACACAAATTATACATAGTTACTTCTGGAGTAGTAAGTATGTAATTCAAATGACTAGCTTTCTGTAGGATTTTAAGAAACAATAAATAAATTTTCGAGCCCGACTTCCCCTCGGCATCCAGCGTGGGTCGCGCCCCATAGGTTGAGAAACGCTAATTTACAGGTCTGAACGTGAAGAAATTTCCAGATTTAAATTTACATCGACTTCTTTCCTTATTTCTGCCTGCACAACATTGATTGTAACTGTCCATGAAGCGCCCGGACTGTAATACGCGACGTATCAACGCAGACTGTTAATTAGCGATTGCGCTTACTGATGCTACGTGTCCGCTAGCTGAAGAGTGAAAATAATAGAGAAAGGGAACGTGAGAGAATGGAAAAGGAGAGCGAAAAGTGAAACAGAGACGTACACACTCACGGACACGAGGCATAAACAATGCGTTGGTCTCGTCGTCGTCAGTGACGTGAGAGAATGTGATAAAGAATACAGTACACAACTGCCTCGGTTATTGTAGGAGACCTCGGGATCCTGAAACCTTTTCTTGGACATCGAAACTTAAAAACACACACAAGACAAGATATTAGTTAAAACATAAATTAAATACATATTTCATAAAACAAGTAGTGAAGGCAAAAATGGGATCATGTCAGGAGGGAGACGTGACTAATGTAACTAATGAAGGATCAATAACACGTAATTAGAGAATAACCAAGATGGATCAGAATAGATTGACAAAAACCACACCAGGAATTTGAAGACATAAAAAGGCGTGAGAGACAAACAACGAAAGGGTGCCTAGAAACGGTAGACGAAACTGTTAGGAAACGTGGGAAAGCAGAAGAAGAATTGAGAACAATGACGGGATTGGAAAAATAGAGGAAGAGGCAACTGACTTAGACGAAAATCCCAATGTGAGACGACCTGTGATGTGAGAAAAAGGTGATTGAGAATAAAATGGAGAAACATATTATTAAAATCTAAATTAGCAGTACTACAATTTTTTTCCAACCTCTACATTTTGAGTTTGATCTCAGAAGAATTGATGAGAGGGGTTAAAATGACATGCCAATGGACAGGAGACTTTGGAGAAGGTTGGTTTTGGGAGCCAGGACTCTCGTTGGGCTCCAGTGCTGAAGAAGAGACAGAAATTATGGGTTAATGAAATTATAACACTTACCCTAAATTATGGGGTTAATCTAACCCCTACATAGCCGAGTCCTACAAATTACGTTTTGTTGTCGCTAGAAGCTATGCGAGGTACAGAATCGAATTCCAGTTTCTGCTGCAAGTCTTTTTCATAAACGCTGATCTTCGTCTGCAGTAGGAAACTAAGTTGTATAACGTAGGACGTAAAGGCCTGTCAAAATTTTTTTTTTTTTTTTTTTTACAATTACTGTGATTTATACCTCCCTAACTTGACATCATTACTATTACAACAACGATAATAGGAATAAAAATGAAGAAGCATAAAGCAAGAATAGGACCAGGACACGAATTGAAAAAGAAATTTAAGTACCTGGGAGTATAATGGTGGCTCATGACAAGAGGCTGGATTAGTAAATGACAGAAGAAAAGCAAACGTCGGAAGATCGTTCTGCTGTATAAAAATCTTTCGCTTTTTCAGTAAGAATTAAATCTCAAAAGACGCGACAATGAAGTAGGTCCCAAATCGTGACTTATACAAATAAATTAAAGAAAGAAAACTTGAAGCTTGGAAATGAGATATTTAAGGAAAATCAGCAATGAAACAAGACCGGTCAGAATCAGAAAAGAAACTTTTGTCAGATGTTAAAACAAAAGCAATGGGAAAAGTAACAGAGGAAGCAGAATTGTGACAACCTGGCCATGCGAAAAGAATAGGAGAATGCAAAGACAAAGACTAGGAACAGAAGAATAATAGGTGTAAACAATAAGGTCTGATAGGAGGAGGAGGATTAGGAGGAGGGTCCCAGCTTGTGAAGAGGAAAATATAGAAGAGATTACGCCATTTGTGTAAGATAGTGGAAGGTTCTTGAAGGCAATAGTAGACGCAAGCCAACGGCTTTACAGAATTAAGCAAGTACGTAAGATAACTCTTAGCTAGAAAGCAAATAATGTATTCAGAAACACAGTGGATACCTACAACAGCTTAGAATAGAAATAGAAACGCTAGATCAGCCGTGGAAAGTAGGAGAAGTATGAAAGCGCCGTAGATCACGAACAGCGGCAAGTCACTCTGAATACGGTAATTTGTCCGATTGAACGGATATAAACCAGATGCAGCGGTAATCGAAGCCGCGTACACGAGACGTGGCAATCAGCCGTAACAAAAGATCAGCTGACTGACCTTAAGAGTAATTTTTAAACTAAACTGAATAAGGTCGGTAACGTACGCATACATAAAGAACGGAAAGTAATCACAAGGTATCGAGCCCAGCCGGCGTTTCTCCCCGGCGTGTTTTCACGACACCTGAATCTGCAACAGTTATGCGTGGCGTTATTAAGGGAGCAAAACAATACGATCTTATTCCCGTTATCAGATCGAATGAGTGCATAAAATATTATGCGGTGTAGCACGAAACAGACCCGCGACCGGTTTGCTCTCGCACACTGGCCTCGGTGTCAGCACCGGGAGAAGTTTCCACAGGCAATAAAATACACCATTAGCGTGTTTCTGGTTTAGCCGGTCATTAATACGTACATGTTGTACGGAGTACTAGTTAGGTCGAGAGAAATAAATTCTCTCGATACTCGTTTTTTCCTCGACGAGAGGCAGGGAAACAGAAGGAGTAATACAGTTCGTTTTTCTACCTGCGAGTGAGACTATGTAAATTACATTGGGCAGAAAAGTTACAAAGTTAATTAAGAGCAGCTCCACAATAAGCTCACCGTGTACAAACACAATCGTGTAAAAGTAGCCGCAAGCATTTCGACACAAAAACAACTTTTTAAGCGTCAAAAACAAAAAGTATTCTCCACCTCCTCGTCGCTTGTCTTCCGGTAGACTGCTTTCTGGTTTTTGTAGGAATCGTTGCCTGCTTCTGCCGGTCGTCTGACATTGTTTCGTCATTATCCCCTATTCGTCCTTCACCAATTTGTTTCAGTACTCTTCTGCCAATATTATTACAACAGTCGCACAGGGTCGTCGTGTTTTACAGTGGAAACAGAATAAGTGACACCAATGAAGTCACCAATTACAAACTTTAATTAGACACAAACAGCAGTTATAAATCAACAAAAAGCACTCTTATACAATAATTCAAGTTCAATTTGTAAAAAAACTAAAATAAATGTCACCTTATATTACTCAATGATGACTTCGCACTAAACCATCACTATAACTCCGAACCATACTTCTAAAGTCGCCAGGTCAGGTATAACTTAACTGAGCTGGCCACTGGATGCTTATATTTTTATCCACCTATCTGGGATTCCAGAATTATCTTCATTTTTCGGTCGGCGCGCCGAGAAAATTTCCTAATAGAACAATATGGATACTAGGTCAAAGTCAAGGCAAATATAAGGCAAAATCAAGAAAAAAAAATGGATCGATTAGTACGTTCTAAGCTCAAGTACTACTATGCTCATTGTAATCACTGTTTAGCTAATATTTGTTGCAATTTGAGAATTTAATAAAATAATTGTTAACTTTTGAAATTGTGTATGCCATTTATCAGTTTAAATAATGGATAAAAGGTTGAGTTTTGAATAAGGGGGGGGCACCAGTCCGATGGCAGCATAGGGCACCACGCGCTTCTAATCCGCCCCTGTAACATTATTTGGTAAAAGCTCCTGTCAGACTTCCTCCGCCCTTGTAAATGTTTTCCTACGTTTCGATTCCAAAAATCTGTGGCTTTTTTCAGAACCCATGTACATAAAAGTAGTTAGAATAAAAATTATCAAAGCAAAAAATATAAAAATTACAGTAATTAAAGTCCTTATGAGTCGTACACCAAATCTGAAGAAACGAATTACATAAGTACTCGATATTCTCCGCATACTACGGTATATCCATGTACACTGAAAATGTTCTTATCTATGACTAGGGGGTGAAAGATCTAACAATGTTTGAACTTGCGTTGAATTGTAGTAACGGGCTGGAGTTTGTCCATCGTGTCTAGATTGCAGCGTCCGGGTCGGGCCTGCCCCTGGACTGTGTGGATTGCGCGTCGCGAGATAATCCACGAAGTAGTCGAGTGGACCGAGCTAGAAGCTACCGGAGCTCCTGCTTCGAAGTCCGGAACCGAACGGAGTTTTGCTCTTCAGTGGGGCGTTACAGTGAGTAGTCGCACTAAGCTCACACTAGTACAGTATGTGCCGAGGCCGTTTCCAAGAATCATCTGGATGTATAAGGTACCTGCCAAGGTCGGCTACGAGGGAGTCGTCTTGGGCTCTTGCCGCTCTTACTTAAAATTTACGTGCAAGTCGTTCAATTTACGCGATGATATAATAATGATAATAATAATTAAATTGTATTTATATAATTGTCATGAGCTTGGATCCGAAAGGTACATGAATGAAGCAAATCTGATTTCATTTCTTATAATCCATTGCTATATCTACATTTGGAAATTTACAAATATTGATTTATGTTGATATCTTGATTTCACAGACGATATCTGTTTGCTCTCGAAGACATACAATGGTATGGAACGGAAACTGAAAGATCACGAAAAAGAAGCCAAAGTGGCTGGACTTAAGGTACACGTTTAAAAACGAAAACTAATGAAAATGAACACAAGTGGTCACAAGGTACTGAAGCTGGAAGATGAAAACATACAAGAAATAGCAGAGTTCACTTACCTTGGTAGTGTGATTACAAAACAAGGAGGAGCAGTTGCAGATCCTAAAACGAGAATTCGCAAAGCTAATGCGGCCTTTATACAACTCTATCCAGTTTGGAAATCAAGAGGAATATCAACTGCTACGCATCTTCAACGCCAATGTCAAAGCTGTTTTGTTGTACGGAAGCGAGACTAGGAAAGTCACAATGAAAATTAGCAAGTGTTGTCTGTAGGTCTTCATCAATAGGTGCTCGAGGAAAATGTTTCAAATTTGTCGGCCAAACATTATTTCAAATGAAGATCTCTGGAGGAGGACAAACGAGGAAACCATTGCCGCACAGATCAAAAGGAGGAAATGGAGGTGGATTAGGCATACATTGCGGAAGAGACAAAGTGCAATTGAGCGACAACCCCTCATTTGAAACCCTCAGGGAAGCAGAAGACGAGGAAGACCAAGAATCTCGTGGAGGAGAACTGTCGAGTTCGATGCAGAAAAGGAGGGGAAATCCTTTGGAGAACTCTTAGTCCTCGCCCAAAATAGAGTCCGTTGGCGTAGATTCGTCGAGGCCCTGTGCTCTGCAGAGAGTAGTAGTAGTGTAGAGTGTTAGTTGTAGTAGTAACAATAAAATTGTATGTATATAATTGTCATGAGCTTGGATCCGAAAGACAAACGGATGAAGCAAATCTGAACCGTGTCATTTCATTTCTTATTATAATTCATTGCTATATCTACATTTGGAAATATTCTTCATTCATTGTCTTCAAACACTATATTCTGAAGTCATTTAATACCACTCTATATAAAGAATTTTGATTACGTCTTTATCCTTTTTCTTCTCTTCTCCTTCATCTTCTATTTATTTAAAAGACACTCCTTAACACAACCAAAGTCAAAATTCAGTGCTTTGCCTCTATTCATTTTCCCCTTATTTGAATGACTATCCTAGGCCTTTTTAACTACTTTGTCCACCAGTGGCGTGGCGTGGGTAGATAACACCAGTTGCCGGTTGTGATAGGCCTAAAACTTAACCTAAAAATTAATTCGAATTTTTTCTTGTACCAAGTGCTCTTTTTAGAGCATTTTCTATCTTTCGCTGTGAGAAGAAGATGGTCCCGGTTCAACAGGATCTGACTCTCATTATACTTACTCAGAATAACACACATAATAATGACTAACACAGAACACAAATAATCGAATTAAAAATAATAAACAGAAACAGAGAAACACATGACTAAACGAACAAAACACAAATACGTACGTAGTAACTGCTGCACATCGGTTCCGAAAACGAACATAACTGCTAACTGAGCGTTTTGCCGGTTTATACAGCGTGAACACATTGGGTGGAGGAATGTGTCCCCTCTCCGTAGTTTACAGTTTATACAGTGACAACTACTACGAGGTCAATGACCATAGGCAGTAAAACATTGCCGATGTCTGAGACGACAACACAAAGACGGAGCAGTTAGAAAGCAATGCTACGCTTTTCAAGTTTCCCTACTAATATTGATCGGATTTCAAATTATTCAATAACTAAAGTATTTATTCTTTTATTTAATTAATATTATTTCCTCTTATTTCCAGTACTGTTGCCGCCGGCAACAGCGGTTACATGAACGCGACGCTACTGTACGTCAACATCAGTCCTGTCGACGTTGTCGTCTCTCTTCATTTATCCAGTCCGTTACGTCTGCTATTTAGCAGTGTCCGGAATATTCACTTCCGTCGTTCCGTTCCCTCGTGTCTGTTTAACATTCTTCTTCATGTCCTCATTTCAGCGATCTGTGTTTGGCTTCCAGTCTGCTCTGTACGTCTCGCTTCATTGCTAAAATTATAAGTTTAATACTCCAGATAACGTTGTTCACACACACCGATATCCTGTTTGCTTTCAAGATTAGCCGTGTACGTCTTTTCCTATCGAACCATAGACTGTTGTACGAGGGTCAGTTGAAAAGTTCTCAGAGCGACACCTAGAGCTCAGTGGCAGAACTAAATTCTTTCGTGTGCTGCAAGACGTATATTTCGCGTGAACACCTGTCAATTTCCAGATATATCTGTTAATTTATTCACTTTTTACCAGCTGTTTGAAATTTTCCTGCCACGCATGTTTTTCAAATGCAAAAAATCAAACATCGTCTTAATGATGAATTCTCTGTTAAAAACATGTTTTAGCGCCAATGGAAAATCAAAACGAAATTGTAAATGTGTTATGAGATGCTGCGCTTCCAGACACAACGGTAAGTGGGGCACACTCGAGTTTAAGCGTGGTCGTACAAGCACTGAAGACTATCCCCTCAGCAGTGGACGTCCAAAACGTGCAACAAAAATGACATTATTGAAAAATTTTGTAGGGCGTTGAAAGACTGCAGATTGAGAAGTGGGTGACGTTGCTGAAATCATAGGCATCTCATATGAGCGTGTGCATCATACTTTAACTCAAGAACTTGGTGTGAAAAAGCGTTGTGCAAGATGGCTGCCGCATCTGAGTTGTTACATTTTTTGGGCGTCCAGTGAGGGTGGATTATCTTCAGTGCTCGTACGACCACGTTTAAACTCAGGTGCCTACTTATAAACCGTTGGTTTTGAATTCACAGCGTCTCCTGACACATTTACGATTCCGTCTGAATTTCCGTTGGCGCTAAACAATTTTTAACAAACAATCACACCCCGATGTTTGATTTTGTCCGTTTTTCAAAACACGCATGAAACGTCAATTTTAAACAGCTTCTAAACAATGAATAAATTGACAGATAGATTTGGAAATTAACAGGAATTCACATAAAATACAAATCTTGCAACACACGAAAAATTGTAGTTTTATCGCTAAATTACAGATGTCGCTGCGCGAACGTTTCAACTGACCCTCGTAATTACCTATAAATAGCCGGTTTCCATAACTCGTCCCACAATTTCGATTGTCACAGTTAGAACACATTCCCTTAAAGTTGAAAGAGTTCTTTACTATTAGACATACCGTAATTACATGAACGCTAGCTTTGTCCACGAGCTATCTTCTCCCTATCCCCTTTATGTTGTTTCTTACTGTCTGTCTGTCTCTATATCTCTCTTCCTTTCTTTGTCTCTCACATTTTTCCCTGTCGCAACTAGCCAATCGCCGCCTTGAGGATCGGCACCGCTTTGAGCGAATACCGATCTTCATAAGGAGTGTTACTGCCGTCTTAATAATGGTCGTAAAATGCATTCGTAACTGTTTCAGACCTGCAGTGTCAATTTAATGTTGACCGGCAGCATGTTTCGAATGCTTGACGTCACAATGAAGATTGCAAAGCGTGTACAAGAATGCACTTCGCCCTGTCCTCCACCTTGATTAACTAAAGTAGACTTTTCCCAGAAACTATAATAGGTATCCTCATTTAATTGTTTCTAATTAAAGCTTACCTACTGGACCATAACTGGAACTAACAATAGTGAGTTTAGTATATAAATATGTAAGGTATATAAGGCTATAGTTTGAAAAACTTACAGTTTTTCTTAATCAAAGAAAATAATTTTAAATAAGAGCTTTTTACACGGTCTTTGGTGTTTTAAAGGTATAAAGTAATTCACATGAACTAAACAAAATTTTAAATGATATCTTGTACAGTTCCTGAGAAAAATGTAGTTATAGGAAGTTATAGATAGTAAGATGGTTTAATAAATTTGTCATCGTTTGTGTTGTGTGTACAGAATCTGGCGTGTCGAGCGCGTCTCCCTCCGACCTCGGCAACTCCGAGGGCGAGCCAGAGAAGTCCAGACACCGGGTGAGCCACAGGAACTCGCTGCCCGTGAACCATTCTTCGCCCAACAGCAGAGCGCTGAAGAGGGCCGTGTCCGAGCCGGGAGCGTGTGCGCCGCCGCCGCCTCCTCCTCCGCCCGAGGACCTGTCGCTGCCTCCGACGCTGGAGTCGGCCGCCCGCAGCAAGGGCTCGCAGCAGTCGTCGTCGCGGTCCTCGTGCAACGGCGACGACGCCGTCAGTATCGACGCCGCCGAGGTGCCGGCCACCACTTCCTCTACTGTCACGTCCTCTTCGGCCAACGCTTCTCCCACGTCTGTGCACAGATCACCGTCAGTTGTATCAGGTAAGTTTAAAACACTTAACGAACGATAGAGTATTTAATCGGACATTAACCCTTGTTAGATTTTGAAAACACAACTTTTCGATCAATATCTGTCTATGACCGTCTTCAGGTATCACAAAAACACTAATTAGCGCTACTTGCTGCTCACAGATTGTCAAAATGTTTAATATTATCAATTTTGTAGTCCCTGAACCCTGGACGAGTTATTTCGGTATCTCTACCATAATCAAGTCCGAAACCGATGAGGTGGTGGGCCTCATTCAGTACGGAGCAATTACTCCTGTCTCCTAAATCTCCTCGTATAACAGCATTTCTCATCTATGCAAAAAACTGCAACATGTAACTTACTAAAATGATGAAATATCGGTATTTTCCCAATAGCCTTTAACTTTGCGCAAAAAGAAAATATGTCTCTGATGACTCGGTCAATCTTCTTTGCCTTCTTGTCAACATCCAACTTTCACAACCTAACAATTGGACAGGTTTCACCATGGTGTTATACGATTTCAGTTTTGTGTCATTCCTAACCTTACAGTTTAACGGTCAGTGGATATAAATGGAGCTTCTTCTCCTACTGCCCTTACAATCCAGTATAGGTTTTAGCCTCTTTAACGATTCTTTTCCATTCTGCCCTCTCATTACAGTCTTCTCCATCTTTTTATCTCCCATATTCCGCAGATCCTCCTCAACATTCTCGATCCATTTGTTTTTTTGGCCTTCCTCTTGATCTCCCACCTACTGGTCTCCATTCTAGAATTTTTTCTGGGAGCTCTATGCTGTTAAATCCTCATTATGTGTCCCAGTTAAGCTATCCTTCTACTGTTTATAAACCTTACTATGTCACTTTCGTTTATCAGATTATTTAATTCTTGATTCCTTTGTATTCACCATGAGCCCTTGTTATTTTGCGCTGGTCCACAAAATTGTTCTCAGTATCTTTCGTTCAAACATTTTGAGATAGTGTTCGTCTTTTTGTGGTATTTAATTAGGATATTTAATCGGACATTAACCCATTTTAGAATTAAAAACACAACGTCTCGATCAATATCTGTCTATGATCGTCTTCAGGTATCACAAAAACACTAATTAACGCTACTTGCTGCACAACAGATTGTCAAAATTTTTTGATATATTCAGCTTTGTCGTAGATAATTGCTGAACCCTTCATTGCCTTGCACAAGGTATGTATGTATATATGTACCTATATATAACTGCTAGTATTTCGCTGTCACTACATAATCAAGTACTATATGATGACCTAAATTATGATGGTAATGGGCCTCATTCAGTACGACGCACTTAACCATTGCTGGCTCTAGCAGAAGGACGGAATGTTAAACGTGCCAACGTTGCATCTGAGGCCTATAAGCACAGTATAATAAAATACCTAAAGTAAACATGTTATATTTTGATTTAATTTCGTAGCATTACTAAAATTATGAGTAGGCCTATTTATAGCTAAATCTAAATTATAGGTCTGTGCGCACTTAGTACTATACGTTTAAGTTGAAGAAATTAGTGAATTAGTGTTAGGCCTAATGAATTAATTTTTTTGGAGTTATTGAATTTGTATCATAGGAATAAGTTAACTATTATATTTCTTAAATAATATAACAGTATTTTACATAATAAACTTTCAATTTGCAAAAAAATGAAGAATTATAAAACTGCTGTTAACCGGCAATTAAAAATGACGCGATTTGATTATTGAAATACATAAATTAAGAGATCGTCTAGTCGGCCACAAATACCAGCTGGTTCCAGTGTTGCCACGTTTAATATTCCGGCCTTCTATTAGAGCTGGCCATGACTTAACCAATGATACTACTGTCTCCCCAATCTCCCTGTATAACGACACTCCTTATCTATGCAATAGACTACAACATTTAACTCTCCGCAAACATTGACATCTGTGAGACGACACTTGATCTCCCCCCCCCCCCCCCGGCGAATTCACAACTTTCACGTCCACGCAGTAATAAGACAAGTTTGCCCAGCAAGTAACATCTAAGAGAAAAGGGACTACAGTTTCTGCGCATTCAGGTATCTAAATTTTCGTATAACTGCGAACTACCCTTGGACCCAGTTAGCCCGGATAATTCACGCTATACTGTATTTGTTGGTTTATACAGATCCCAGTAAAATTACATATTAGACTGACGCTCTTAACAAACTAAATGAGCAAAGGATGGTCATTCGGCCGTCTCATTACACATTCTTCTCTATCTTCTTATCCCCTTATTCCTCAGATCCTCTTCAACATCCTCATTCCTTGGCCTTCCTCTTGATCTCCTACCTACTGATTTCCATTCTAGAATTATTCTGGGAATACTGTGTTGTTCCATCCTCATTGTGTGTTCCAGCCAGGCTACCCGTCTACATATATAACATCGGTTTTTTGCGTATGTCGTCGCTGTCCGATTTCCAGACTTTCTCCAATATTTGTTGTACTGACAATGTTCTTCTGTCAGATTCCTCGCACTTAGAGCTTTCTGAATACTCTCTCCCCATGATCGTCTGGGTCTTCCCCTCTTCCTCTTCTCCGGGGGTAACCATTCCATTATCCTTTTTGGCAATCTTTCTCCTCCCAACCGTTTAACATGTCCAAACCAAATTAACTGTCTTCTTTATATTTCGTCTATTACTACATGTTTCACATTTATCATTTCTGTAATCTGTTCATTTCTTATTTTCTTTAGCCTGGATAGTCTGCATGATCTCCTTAGTGCATCCATCTCTACAGCTAGTATTTTCCTTTTGTCCGCTTCTGTCATTTTAACTCTCAGCACCATACAACAGAATACTCTTTACGATACTATTGTATATCTGTACTTTCATTCCTCTAGTTATCTGGTCATGCCACCATATACTATTTAGCCTTTTCATAGCCCTCCGTCCCATGCCTACTCTCTCCTTTATTTCACCCGTATCTCCGCCATACTGCTTTATCTGTACTACTAAATACTTATATGCCTGGAAATTTTCAATTTCTTAATTATTTTCCAATTGAAAGTTGGATTCCGTACCTCCCACGCACAAATACTTGGTCTTTTCTAGATTTATTGACAGTCTTCTATCCTTCTACTTTTTATAAACTTTACTATGTCAGCTATGTGTATCAGATTGTTTATTTCTTAATTCCTTCGTATTCTCCACGAACCGTTGTTATTCTGAACAGGTCCAAAACTTTTTCTCAGTATCGTTCGCTCAAACATTTTGAATATTGTTCGTCTTTTTGTGTTAATGCCGAAGGTCATCAGAAATGCCGCTTCACACGAGAAAACGGAGGAAAAGAAGAAGAGTTGATATTAGAATGAAACGATCATAAAGCAACTATATGTAAAGACTGTGATGGTTTTTTCGGAGTGAGGCAATCGAAGACTAGAGAAGAAAAAACAGTTCTCGGAAGTAAAATCAGAAGCCCAGACCCCTAGGGGAATGCCAAGGATGTCAATAAATCAGTCGCATATTGAGAGACTGGGAAAAGTTTAAAGGAAATCAAGATTCAGTGTATCGACAGGAATGGGTAGAGAAAACGGATAGACTCTATGCAATCTGAGAGTGAGAGGCAGAAGGGTTCGAGAAGGAAGAAGAAGTGGAATAGAGGTAAGGAGCGAGAGAGTAGACAAAAAGAATTGGATGAAACATTCATTAACACGTCCAAGGGCTCAGAGATTATTGTTACGCTGTAGAGAACTCTGATGACCATCGCCTCACAGTTGTAAGCGTGTTTATACAACTGTTGTATGATTATTATTGCTTACCACAGTGTGCGTCCAATATCACAAGTTATTGCGGCACGGTTGTTCATTACAGCGATGCGATTTATCGACATCGCAGCCGGTTTAGTTATTAACTGATCTCCTTTAGCTGCAGTTGTTATGTTCCTGGCCAACGTAAATAACCACGTAACGTACTACCACCGGCTGTGTTTGTTGGTTTGATCTTCTGCGAAGATAAATTGAGACGGAACTTGTCCGCATAAATTACAGAAACCGAACCGGTGAGTCAGGCAGTATGCGATTTGTAATGTTTATATTTATGTTTATTATTCCTTTCGTGTTCCACGCAAATCAAGAAATTGTATATTTACGGTCCCGTCTTGTTTAAATCAAAAACTAATTATAAAACTCGTAAAAACTTCATAAAGATAAAAAGATGTGTTTAAGTACAACATAAAACCACTACGGTATATGAAAACACGAGAAGTTGTATAGAAGTTGTTTATGAACTGAATAGTGAATGATGAAAGGTTGAAACAGGAGTGCTGTAAACAAACCCCCAACGCTGTTTAAAATGTTATAGGCCTACCTAATTAGGGAAGGCAATGTTGCATTATGGAGATAGAAAGCTAATAACCCTAAATTTTTCTTATGATCAGGTCACGCTGTACGGCTGACGAGGTTATATCGAGTATATGTTGAAATAAATATAAGAATATTTCAAGGAACAGGGCTTGACAACCATAAAAAAAAACTTGTGATTGACAATAAAGGGAAAGATAATTAAAGGGGGGGGGGCAGAACAAATGCATTTTTTTTTGTCTATTTTTATCGGCCATCTGAGGACCACATGCCAATTTCAATTCTTTATTCCTTGTTCTTTTCGTTTTTCCAATATTCTTTCATCTTTTCACTACGTCTCTTCTTCCTGCCTTCAGTCCAATTTGAACCTGCGTTTTTCTCTCTCCTATCCTGGACTCCTTCCATTTTTAACACTTTTGCCCGAAAACTTCTCTTTCAATTGCTACTTCTTCGGCGTTTATATATAATCCTTTTTGACTTTTTTAATCCACCTTGATGTTGACTTCTTTCCCCATAGATATTTGAAGATCTGTTTTGTTAACCTATTGTCGTCCATTCTATATAAATGACCAAAAAATACTAGTCTTCTTTTTCTCACTGTTTCTGTTACATTTTCTATACTTCGATATATTTCATCATTACTTCTTAATTTCCAACATTGTGAAGTTTTTCGTGGGCCTAATATTTTCCTTATAATTTGTCTTTCCAATATTTCTAGTTTGTCTAAATTATAATTGAATGCTAGACATTCACTTGCATATAGGCAATCTGGCCTCAGTACTGTAATGCCTTATTGTCGCATTTTTAGATACGCACTTTTTAGTTATACCATGTGCTCTTTCCATTTTATGAATCCTTTCTTCTATACCATATTTTTCTAAACCATTCTCTTGAATTATTTCCCCTAGATACTTAAATTTTCTAACCCTCTCTATTCGACCAGTATCTGTTAGCACGAATTTTGGCGCATTTTTAATGTTCATGAGAAATTTGTTTTTTTCTGCAAAAATTCTTAATGCTGTTCTACTGGCTAAAAAATTAACTTATGTTACTGCAGAACAAAAGCATTATTGTACTTAAAAAATGATTACACAAATAAGATTATTATACCAAATACGGTAGAACATAAATATCTTTGAATTGAAGATAACAAAAAATGGGGGCAATCGTGAAGAAAATTCCAGTAGACCAATCTCATATCTCGTAATCACAGATTACGAATAAAATAAAAATGCAAAGCCACAGTAGACGGTACCGCCATATGTAGTCAGAGGTGTCGGAGATGAATACAGAAAATATGTCCATAAAACAAACTCTAAGCGTGGATTATGAATCTTCTTCTTCTTCTTCTTCTTCTTCTTCTTCTTCTTCTTCTTCTTCTTCTTCTTCTTCTTCTTCTTCTTCTTCTTCTTCTTCTTCTTCTTCTTCTTCTTCGTGTTCCAGTCCCAAAGGAATACATACACTTCCACGATTTCTAGGTCTTCCTATACTTCGCTGTCCAACAGGCTTGTATTGACAAATTTTTCCTTAAGCAACCTGTCATCTGGCATCCTTTTCAGATGAGGAATCCATCTATCTTTGTTCTCTTTGATCTTGGATATTAAAAATATGATTATTAATAACTAACTAAAATATATTGTTACGACACGGGACTCAATTATTTCATATTAATTTTTTTTTTAATTTTTACCTCACTGCCTAAACCAGTTTTCGCTCATAACGAGTTTCATCAGGAAAGCTGTTCCTCCTGTTGTGATGACGGCGCCGTCGTTAGAAAGCGTTAGAAAGATCGTTGTTGTGTGAGTGTGTTGTGTAATATGCTCAATATGTAATATGTTTGTAGTAAGTGTGATCTAAATTGTCTGTTCGTTTAGGATATTGTTTCTATGAGTTTTTGTATGTTTGTATATTTCTAGTTGTTCGAGGAGAGTGTCTAGTTTTTTGGCCTTTCGTGGGTACGTGTAGAATTTTCATGTTGTCGTTAACGTTTGTGGAAAGTTTCATATAATGTTTAGGTTCGTAGTATTAATCTAAAATTAGTTTATATTGTAACTGTATCTTACCAGCGTGTATTTTGTTCGATACATACCATAGAAACAGTAATGAGTGTACCACAGTAGTGTGTATTTTGTTCGATACATACCATAGAAATAGTAGTGAGTGTACCACAGTAGTGTGTATTTTGTTCGATACATAGCATAGAAACAGTAGTGAGTGTACCACAGTAGTGTGTATTTTGTTCGATACATACCATAGAAACAGTAGTGAGTGTACCACAGTAGTGTGTATTTTGTTCGATACATACCATAGAAAGAGTAGTGAGTGTACCACAGTAATGTGTATTTTGTTCGATAAATACCATAGGAACAGTAGTGAGTGTACCACAGTAGTGTGTATTTTGAACTGTCAGTGAATGTCATTAAATGAACAATGAACTGACAAACAGAGATACGATTTTATAGTTCTACGTTAATAAACTTAATATCACTATAATATTGACGACTCGGAACACTAAGTTTTTTATAAGTAAAAACGTAAAGTTTTACCTTTATAAAGATCGTTGTTGTGTGAGTGTGTTGTGTAATATGCTCAGTATGTAATATGTGTGTAGTAAGTGTGATTTAAATTGTCTGTTCGTTTAGGATATTGTTTCTATGAGTTTTTGTATGTTTGTATATTTCTAGTTGTTCGAGACTAACAACTTAACAAGTTTTTTTACTTATAAAAAACTTAGTGTTCCGAGTCGTCAATATTAGAGTGATATTTAGTTAAGTAACGGACACGTCATGGACAACGAAATCCAAGAATTTAATAAACTTATTGTGCTTATAATAACACTCTGTATTTGCATCTTTACTCGTTCTTATCGTTTATGCATTAAGCTTTTAAAGGATGGTCCAACCATATGTGTGTGCTCTATGGGTCCAACTTTCCATAATTCGCCCCCCCCTCAAGTCAACTCTTCCCCCTCCCTAAACATTGCTTACTGTCCATCCCCCTAATGGACATAAACAAGATTTTTAATGTGACTAAAAGCCCAATAAGATGTTTAGACACAAAAAGAAAAACAAATCGTTCGTTTCACCCATTCTGTTATGTGGTCTCATCAATGGTAAAGAGTAAAGACATATTGAATTTTTGTTTCTACATTGCAAGAGAAAACGGAAAATATCCCACAAACAGTGACCTTGTAAAAACAATGTATTGAGAGCAGCCGGTCCCGAGTTGGCATACAGAGACGGTTTGATGTAACGTACAAAATACAAAACTTCCCCTTCTCACCAGAATTATGTGTTGTCACCTGTTACAGTCATAACAAAAGCCAACTTTTGTTAGGTCTCCTTAAGTCGATTTTCCCTTCAGGTTTGTGGTTTAAAATTTGCTTACGGCTTGCATTCTGCTTATGTGGTGCATACCCTTTGACGCGTATTCTGACTTTGACAGAGAATATATCAATTCTGTTCTTGTGTCACGGTTTCTAAGCCTGTCTGCCCTCGTAAACCTTTTCACACTTCTGAATAATATCATCTCCGTAGCTTGAATAATATTTATAAGATTGACAGTTACTATCCGTGTCTCCAAGCCTTATAAGAGGGTCGGCGCACAGTCATAACTTTATAAAATTTGAACTGTGTTTCACTTTTCGATTTCCAACTTCCTAATACTCTTTACCCAAGGCTTTCACGGGCGGAGCCAACATTATTTAATGAGTGTAAGCCGGGCTGTTAGGCCGTGGTCTCATGGTGTTAGGACCAGACATTTCGGCCTCACCGTCAGAGGCCATCTTCAGTGGTAAAACATTGTGGCAGGTGTTCGCCGAATAACCCAAGTATTTTACCATGGAGATGACCTCAAGAAGGTAATGCCGAAACGTCTGGCTCTGAAACCATGAGTCCACGGCCTAACAGCGCGGCTTACACTCATTAAATAATATTCCTAGTACTCTTTTAATAGTTCCACAAATTTTGTCAATGTTACCAGGTATGAAGGTTACACCCAGGCGAGAACTTCCCCTGATATTGTGCTGAAAATTACTATTCTCGAGCTTGTAGCGTACTTTCCTCTAAAGGACCTCACTTCGGTGTTATTGATAGCAATATTTAGATTGTACTATGGAGAACGCTGATTTAGTCTGCGAACAGTTTGTCATCCAAGCCCAAATACTGTAAAGGTCACACTCCCCTCTATTTGAACCAGTAGCGTGGCGTCCATATAACCGCTGTTGCCGGCGGGAACAGTACTGAAAATAACAGAAAATAATATTAATTATATCACAGAATAAATACTTCAGTTATTGAATAATTTGAAATCCGAACAATATTAGTTGGGAAACTTGAAAAAAAGCGTAGCATTGCGTTCGAACTGCTGGGCACTTGCACCGTCTTGTGTTGCCGGCTCAGACATCGGCAATGTTTTACTGCGTACGGTCATTGACCTCGTAGTAGTTGCCACTGTACAAACTGTGGAGGGGGCGACACATTCGTCCACCCAATGTGTTGCCGCTATAGGCCTATAAACCGCCAAAACGCTAAGTTAGCAGTTATGTTCGTTTTCGGAACTGACGTGCAGCAGATAGCCTACTACGTAAATATTTGTATTTTGTTCGATTAGTCATGTGTTACTCTGTTGTGTTTATTAATTCGATTATTTGTGTTCTGATTCATTCTGTGTACGTATAATGAGAGTCAGAGCTCTTTGAACCGGGACCCTCTTCATCTCCCAGGGAATGATAAAAAAATGCTCTAGAAAGAACACTTGATACAAGAAAAACTTCGAATTAATTTTTAGGTCATGTTTTAGGCCTATCACAACCGGCCACAGGTGTTATGTACCCACGCCACGCCACTGACTTGAACATATGCTATAACCTTACGGATCGTATGCCACAAAAGCAAAATGTTGTATTAATACCAGTCTGCAGACGGTTACCTAACTCAGTCTGCTGTTGTAGACAGGTTGGCTGTGCTTTCTAGTCGACAGCATGTTAATTTACGTGCTCGGCCATACTACACGCTTATGGTAAACAGTATAGAAGCCGCTGGCAGCATAAACAGTGGCCACTAGCTGTCTACCACATATACAGTCTCTACCTAACGCGATTCCCGCTACGTGTCTCGAATTGAATTGTGTTTGTGACGTATGTAAGTAGAACATTATTACGAAAGGCTGACGAAAATGTACAAACTAGATGGAGATAGAAGAAGGCGAGAGACGACAATTGATGTCTGATAGACAGTGTGGATACCAGAAGAACATACTTTCTTTATCTTACTCTCCGGTGAATCCTATTATGATCCGTCTCGATTAATTTCTTTTAATAAGTGAACGCCAACTCTCATGGCCGGAGTTGCATAGCTAGACAATTTCTTTATACCCCCATTTTTATTATTACATATTTCCGATCTGATGATGAGCTGTGAAGCTTGAAAGCGCTAATCGGAATAATTTTTTCTACAGTGGTGTTATGTGCAACAGTGTTATTTCTGTTTGTGATTAGAACCATTAACACAACTTTATTAATTAAAAAAAAAAACTTCTATATTGTATTGTTCAAATCTATCTTCGTCGTTCGAAGAATCTCTTCTGCGAAGCGTGCCACACAGTTCCAGGTTGCCTTCCTCTTGGAGCATCTCTTCGACGATGTTATCCAAGGAGATCTCCTGCCTAATATCGTCTTGCAACGATCTTCTATGTTGCTCCCATCTGTCGCAAACGAAGAATGTATGGGCGGGGGGATTTTCCGGTCTATTAAGGCATGGTCCAATATAAAGGAATGGTGCAATATTAAGGCATGCTCCAATATTTAAATTTGACGAAACGCCCGACGATACTCATTGGTGGGGAAACAAGGTAGAACTCCCCGCTAAAGAAAAAAAAAAATAGATTATAAGAAAGCGTGTCATTTCTATCACTACACGCTGGCAGCCGTAAGATCAACGTCTAAAGCCTATCGTAAACATCTTTGTAAACATTCTCTTATCCTTCACTACCATGTTCCGGCGAAACAATAATTCTTTCTGCTGCCGCAAAGGCCTAAGTAGGTCACCTTTCTTTATTGCTCATGATTAGCTTTGGCCTGCAACACGACTCGTCTCCATTAATTTATTCATACCTGTCATGTATGTTCCTCAGATGTTCTTCGATATCCTAAAGCCACATCTTCTTTCTATGCTTTCCTCTTCTTCTGAGGCCACGCACGATACTTACCAATTACAGGTTTTAGTGTTCTGTTAGTCCCCATAACAACAAGCCCGATCAACTAAGTACTAGAGATATAATTTGCCATAAGATATGTCCTATATGGTGTATACAGTGGCGGCTCGTCCATAAGGTTCAATCGTTCAGTGAACCCCCTAAATAATTTAAATATGTTTAAGGATTTGTTGAGAGAATGGTTTCATATTTAAATAAAGAGATTTGTGAGAATAATCTTGTTGACTGAACAGTAATGGATTCGGGTAATTGCTCGCTACTACTGCTTGAGGTCCAAAGCAGCTCTCAGCACCTCCTAGACTGTGTAGACAGCTTTGGAGGGTGAACTCACTATACGCAAAATTACATTGAACTGTCGCTAAACTCGAATGTTTAGTATTCACAACGGTATTGACAACGCTACTGTTCTAGTACAGTTCTCTGTTCGGAATAAACAGTTCGTTTTCAGTAGCACTTTCGTTGAGCTGTTTGGCGTAAACTGTTTTTATTGAACTGTTTGGAGTAAACCGTTCGTTTTCATTGCAACGTTTGTTGAGCTGTTACTAGGAAACTGTTCGTTTTCATTGAAACGTTTGTTGAACTGTTACGAGTAAACTGTTCGTTTTTACTGCAACGTTCGTTGACTTGCGTTCGATTGTTGTGCCTGTCCTCATTCTGTTTAGCGCAGAATTAGACTATACAGTATTCAGTTTTATTTCAGTTACTATAAAAATATTATTCAGATATTCCCCATGAGTTTTGATGAAACAATTTAAAACAAAAAATGCCTTTTTAGATATTGGTAAATAAGAGAAATATTGACTTAATGCCATTGTTTAAGTTACATAACTATCCGTTTAAGAAAAATAATAAAACGAACAGTTATTGAAATGCTCAAAACAAAACGTTTTAACAATATAATGGTAAAATCAGCAAATCTAAATAGCAACAGTTCATTAATTCAACCTGTTTTTTCAAACTGTTTTTAAAAACAGTTTTTTTTTTGTAACGAACAGTTCGTTTTCGTTTTGCAAAAACAACAAAAACGCCCACCACTTAGTCCGGCTATTCAAGATGCGTTGCAGCAATATTATTTATTAGCAGTGACGTTTTTATTGGTTAGACGTTGGTTGAGTACATAAACAAACTTCGCCACTGATAAAGTATAACAAGGACATCAGATTTCTGAACTACCAGATAAACAAACAAGCAAGCACTCGACTGTAATCTAAAGACGATAAGCACAAGACAATTAGAAAAACAGATTACACTTGGTAGATACTCGTACACACAGCCGGTATATGTTTACACTTGTTAAATCGTGTCACAGTGTTTATTATTGCTTTCGGATAAGTCTAAAATTAGAACATGGTTTTTTTACGTTCAATAAATAAAATATTACAACGCAAATTGTACAGCATTGAAGGTGTGTTAAAAAGATTTTTCTAAGTACAACGTTTAAAATTCGACTAGTCTGCTCACTTATTTGTATCGTAATTATTTAGAAATATTTATTCAGTGTCATCCACCGTCCGCGCGAGCGATTAGAAGTAATCGTGGACACGTGAGTCTGCTGGTAGCAGTAGCGTAAATACTGAGGAAATCAAGGGATCGATCCCCTTCAAAACATCAGCAAAATCCCGTAATTGCCGTAAGCCAGTTGCGTGTGTTTAAATAAGTGTATAAATAAAACTAATTATAATATTTGTAAATTAATAAAATAAAGTTAGAGTTTTCTTAATAGTGACAATTATTTATCGTCTGGCAAGTAACCGACAGCCTTAAGAAAACAATTACGCACGCGCCAGAATTGTGAAACTATTGTTTGAATTGTGGTCGTTTCTGTGTAAGCTGTCGCTGCTTCCTGCTGAAAACTGTTGCGAGGAAGAATTTCTATCGTAGACCGATATTAAGCTCATGTAACAGTGATAAGGTCCCCACCGCGGTCTTCGACAAAGTAAGACCCGATCACTTCTTCCGACAACACTTCACACCAGGTTTAAGGTAGGGTTACACTAAGAAGGGATCACTCGGTTTTTTGAATTGTCGTAGAAATTTTCAATGCTTGAGTCTTGCAATTTTGTTTTTTAGTGAAAGCCACTCAAAAGAACATGCGCTTCATACGGCTTTATCAGCTCGTAAATAAATTCAGGATTCCTCTTTGCTGCTTCTTGAAACCTAATTATATATTGCGACTTGTTGACATGATCTGGTGGGGACAGCTGTTGCGTCAAACGGAAATAATTTCTAGGTTTCAGAATGAGTCGAAATGACGTCTGAGAGACTCTAACCATCGAGTTGACACGCTCAGATCTTGTGCAGCACTCTCCCTTAAACGTCAAACTGTGGTTTTTATTCCTTGCCAGGCGTGGTTTCTGGTAGGTGGCGTACTGATAACGATCAAATGTCTAATCAGGGGCGCATTTACGAGACCGTACCCCTCTCCCCACCCAGAGGAATGAAAGAAGTTGACGAACTTTGTTAAGCTCTTAATTTTTAGACTTTTATTTATTAATTTTCCAGCTGTGTTTTTCAGCTAATAAGTCTTTTTAAATTTACAAACAGCTTTACTACACAGCATTCACGTAGGGTCTACACGTTTGAAAGACGAAATGTAGGAAAGTCAATTCAGACAATAAGTATGTTCTAAATAATGTTTCAGTAGCGCGTATTTTTATTGTTTCCGTTTATTTTAATGCGATTGACTTCTGGACGTTATTTCACTTTTTTCAGCCACTTAAAGATAGTAATGTTGACTAGTCTTAACTTGTTTTTTTCTTTTGTATAAAGCCGACTCGACCCGACCGGAGCCCGGACGCCCCCCCCCCCAAGGTCAAATTCTAGATACACCACTTTGCTGTGATTTCGACGATATAGGCTAATCGTCGGGATCAGTTACCGATCCTTCACTTTGACAGTAAAATATCACAAATTGTGTTCGCTGGTCGGTCGTGAATCTGCGTGGTTCTTCCCAAGGTTGTCGGCCGTTATTTCCATGGTTAATTTCCATGGTCTTCTTATAAAGTTTGTAAACAAAAAATTATAAGCATTATTAAAACTTCAGATACATTTGTGATTTTTGACCTAATGTGTATGTGTGTGTGTGTGTGTGTGTGTGTGTGTGTGTGTGTGTGTGTGTGTGTGTGTGTGTGTGTGTGTGTGTGTGTGTGTGTGTGTGTGTGTGTGTGTGTGTGTGTGTGTGTGTGCAGTAGCCGCATGGCTTTTGAAATTACTCCATTCATCCTTCTAATCTCCGTACCCGTCACATTGAGTGGCTGCAAAAATTTTGTTTGTTCGGTAATCGAAGAGCCGGTAAGATCGGTTGTTAGCTGAAGACATCGCTTATTGGCGAAAGTACGTTTGCGTACATTTATTTGGTCGTTGTATGCACAGTCGGTGTTGGGCAATAGCGATTAAATGTTAAGTATTTATGAAGTATTTTCAAACGTTTTAAAAGTGAGCAATAACGGAGGAGCGACTCTTCACCTCAAGTGAAGATGGTGATTGTTTGTTAAATAAAGATTTATTGCGAAAGTGAAAGGCACCGTCTGTGCGTACATTGAATTGTGAAGACGGGTCACGTCACACACGTGCAATACAGGGCCAAACAGCGATACATTACTGCATGCTAATCTATACTTAATATCTCATGTTATGTACTCTGTACTTAATATGCATGTTGGTCGTTACTTAAGGGATCCGGACAAAATGTTGTGTTTCAATTTTTAGTATACTTAGGCAAGAGCTTGTGTATTACATTTCTTCAAGTTTTACATTTTGTTTATTTCCGTATCATCGTGATGAGATCGTGTTCAAAAATTAAATTTTAAAAGGCTGAAAACGTGTCGACAATAAAAAGTAAAAATGAGCAAGGTTAAAAAAATATATATTAAAAAAAAAATTTGTTTAATGACGAGACAGATCTATTGTTATATAATAAGACATAGCAAGATATGATATGACGACAAAAGTGAGAAATTAAAACATTTTGGCTAGGATACTGGAAAAAGACAATCTGAAATTAGAACAGTGATGAAGCTTTGACCCCAGCCATGAAAGCCTACATAAACTGATGAATCACAATAATTATGTGGAAACAAAAACTTATTATTACGGTGGTTCCCAGGAAGAACCGTACGAGTGAAATTCGTCGTAAAAGTCTACTGTGGAATGGATTCTAATATGAGAGCAACCGATTTTTATTACGAATCCTAACCACAGCGCCACCTGGACTCGACTAACTTATATTCCGTAGCTAGATGCCTAGTAGAGTTCATTTACCGATCCTCTGACTGAATAGATCTCTCTCTCTCTCTCTCTCTCTCTCTCTCTCTCTCTCTCTCTCTCTCTCTCTCTCTCTCTCTCTCTCTCTCTCTCTCTCTCTCTCCCTAATTCATGATTTTCCTTCCTTTGACTAATAACTTCCTTTAACTTCCTTCCTCTTCCTTCCATTCCTCTGAGGAGACAATCTCCATTGCGTTACTGTTTTTTTTTCAATTATCTTGTTCCAACCGGGACCCGGCTTCACTTACTCCTTTTTTGTATGATTGCCAAATCGTGGACGTTTTTGGAAATCGACCGTTTTCCATTCTCAGCACATGCCCGTGCCATACCAACTACCTTAACCATTAACACAAAGTAAACATACACACTTTAGTTAATAAATAAACTTAGATTAATGATAATAGTCACAAACAGAAATCACGCTGTTGCACGCCATTATAGAAAAGAAATCACGATTAGCGCTTTTAAGCTTCACAACTCATCATCAGATCGGAAATATAGTGATCTGATGATGACCTGTGAAGCTTGAAAGGGCAAATCAGGATTTTTTTATATAGTGGTGTGCAACAGCGTAATTTTCTTTTAAACAAACACGCATTCGGCTGTACATAAATCTATACTTGTCCATATTACATAATAAACGATAACTTTACTGAAGGAAGAATAACAGTGAATACAAAACATGTTAACTACACGTGCTTAAAACATTTCTATAAAAGAAATGTTTTTCGTAATCGATTTACACAATTATTTCTGTTTACGCAATCCGAAAGCAACAATATTCCGCCAAGTACGTTACAACTTATAATTTATTTGATAAAAATATATTAAATCTCCACGCTCGCCCTTTGTGGTGGCGTTACCCACTTTCACAAGCAGTTATATAAAACTATCATTATTAAATATTCGATTCGCATCGGTGTGTAATTAAACATGAATAACTAAATTTGAATTTTTAACGGATTATGTAAATTATTAATTATGAAACATCGTAAAGTAATGAATTTGCTAATCTAACCTACTTGTGTGTATATTGATGTCCACTTCATTTTTCTGCGTCCCTCAGGAGGGTCTGTAAACTCTAAAGGCGCGTGTCTAGGTAGCGGATAGCGAGATGCCTCCAAGATATGGTGTCTGGAGGGAAATTGCGGAGGTCTTGAAGGCAACAGGATGCACACGAGTTGGCCGCAGCACTTACACTAGTCGGTTGAGCCTACTGGAAAATAGTTCCTTTAAAAGTCCAATACTATGCACTCTTCGATGAAAACCGCATATTGGTTTCAACGACTAAGACACTGTAAAAAGCCAACAGTACGCCCGGGGCACAGGCCGTTTGGACAACACTGTCGCAACTCATGGCTCGATGTCATATGTGAGATTATCGGACAATGCCATGGAGTATCCCTAGACGACGCGCCTGGCCAGAAATGCGCAAGGGCTACCGATCCAAGGGCGGGGCTAGTTGAAGAAGCAAGTTCATACCTACCAACCTCCTCCTCTTTCCTTTCTTCTGTAGCATAAATACCTATTCTGATCATGTATCCTCTTTCATACTTAAGCTTCAGGGTTATTATTCTTTCACTCACAAAATCATAGTCTTTAACCCTTTTTCCTCATTTGTTTATACACATATATAGCCACGTCTTCACTTGTCTTGAATCTTTCGTCCACACCACTATAAAACATTGCATAATTCCCTGCATATGCAGAACCTCTTAACTTCTTTTTTGTTTCAATTAATACTGCCATATATTAACATTTTTTTCTTCAAATACTTTTGCCATTTCCAATTCTTTGCCACTGATCTCTCTAACATTCCGTGTAGCTAACTTTAATTTTTCCGCAATCCATTTATTCAAATCCTTATCCTTGTCCTACTCCCACAGTTTTCAGACCTTATTCCGAGGCTGCTTTGGGTAGTACAAGTATTATAAAGTTTTACATGAACAGGTTACTGGCCTGTTGCACAACCCCCTACCAGGAGGACCAGAGACTCTTCCGTTAGGGTTACCAAACCTTAGCCGAAAGGCCCCTGTTTTGGGGCGCAGGAAATTCGCCCTTACCCTTCTCTTTCTGAGACAGGATTTGGTGGCTTTGTACCAGTTATTCAAATATTGAATGTTTCTTAGTATTTCCAGTGCTCACCAATCGGCATCAGTGAGCGCTCTAAGATCCTAAGCCACCCAAAATTAAGAAATTAGAATTGGAAAAGAAAGACACCCTAGCCCTCGATTACTCTAATAGCGTCGCGGTCAGAAAAGAACAGGAGGCAATCAAGTGAGACTAGACAGAAAACACTAAAGAAAGGAATCTCGCCCAAGACAAGTTGAAGCAAAGTGATAATCCAGCCAGGGCACATCGGGATTGCTAAGCCCGTATCCACAAGATGTGGACACCTGATGTGAGAAATTATATTCACCTGCTGATATCGAGCTGAATACTTCTGAAATCCTTCTCTCGCACTCCATAGTTCATTACACTTTATTTACACAACTTTTCAGTTATTTAATTCACAGAAACGATTTACAGTCAGTCACACCCATTTTTAATTTATACAGTTGCTATGTTTGCCCAGCATTGGACCATTTACGCGTAAATGAAATCAAAACAAGTTTTATTTTGATTTGTTTGTGGCCTTTTTGTGTGTGCAGTAGGCCAGAAAGTGTTTCAGTCCCTATGTATTTATGATTTTAACAACAACCCATTTATGTTGTTGGTACTAAAGTGTCTCTCCAACCACCCACTACTATACAGTAAAGCAAGTATATGTGTCACAAAATTATTCAAAGCACGAAAAGCTTCAGTATCATACAGTTTCTTTGTTTGTTTTTTTTTCACTTCTCTCCAAACTTTCACCATAACCTGTGCAAAAATTTGTACTTTTAAGGGTCTATTTCCTGACTAGGTCTACAATATCTATTTCAATCTTTTCCTGAAACACCGCTGCTACTAAAGCCAGTGGTTCAATTACTTTCATTTTTTCTGTCAAGAAATTCCAATAGTCTGAATATATTAACAGTTGAATGGAAATATCCATGAATTCCCCACATATCATTTCAAGCCTTCAAATTTCACCACTGTGGAGAAACATCCCTACACCTGGCATACCTGCGTGTAACTTATGCCTAACCTTATTAACGCTCTGCTTAAAATCAGCATTCTTCTTCTTCTTCTTCTTCTTCTTCTTCTTCTTCTTCTTCTTCTTCTTCTTCTTCTTCTTCTTCTTCTTCTTCTTCTTCTTCTTCTTCTTCTTCAGCTACGCGACAACCCATTACTGAGTCAAGGCTTTCGCCAGTTGTCCCGGTCAAGTCCAGCTGCTCTCCAGTTCCGGGATATGGTGCGCATCATAGTTCACACCGTCTTCCCAACGTAGTTTGGGTCTACCAACTCTGTTGCTGCCATAGATCTTTTCTGTGAATGCCTTTCTGGGTATTTCATTCTCCCTCATTCTGGTACAATCTCCAGCCCACCTGAGTCTACCAAGTTTTATAACTTTCACAATATCTGGTTCATTCAGAAGAGTGTTGGTTGGTCCTTTTCCTCCTACACATACTAGACCAAGAATACTGCGGAGGATTTTGCGTTCATTAACCAGCAGGCTTGACTCAGACTTTCTAGAAACGGTCCAGGTCTCAGAACCATAGGTGAGAACTGGGCGGATCAGTGTTTTATACTGAAGCAGCTTGATGCTCCTGGCAATTGTTCTGGTCTAGAACAGGGGTCTGAGACCAAAGAAGCACCTATTAGCTTAGGTGATCCTTCGCTTTATTTCTTCTGTTGTTTCCCCATCGGAGTTAACTTGGCATGCTAAATAAACAAAGTTGTTGACTTTTTCGAAGGAATAGATCCCAATTTGGACGTGCTCTCCTTCTCTAGCTTCCCGTACTGTGACCGTGTATTAAATCAGCATTAGCAACCGTTTTTACTTCCATGTTCCTTAAAGGAAATGGAAGTATGGTGATGGCAAAAAAATCGTGTTCCAGATAATTGCAGATTCTGATTGTACTACTCTCAAAACATGAAAAAAGTCATATTTCGAAAAGTTTCTGTGTGTGTGTGTCTGTCTATGTGTCTATCTGTCTGTCTGTCTGTGTGTGTGTCTATAGATTTTTTTCTATGGCAAACGATAACAGCCGCAAATTCAAACAGAATCAAATAATTTTTTGCATACAGCCCTGAATTGTAGAGTTCTCAAGACCTATTGTTTTTGGTGAAGATCGGTTAAGGGAAAGGGGTAGTTTACCTGCAACATTTTATGTTTTAACAACGGTGATTTTTTTCTATGACCAACGATAACTGCCGCACATTCAAACAGAATCAAATGCTTACATTTTATGTTGTAACAAGAGAACGTTTTTCATGAAGAACGATAACTGCCGTAAATTCAAACATAATCAAATAAATTTTCGCACACTTCCCTAAATTGTAGAGAGCTCAAAGTTTATTGATTTTGGTGAAGATCGGTTGAGGGAAAGGGGTAGTTTCCCGGCAACATTTTATGTTTTAACAACGGTAATTTTTCCTATGACGAACGATAACTGCCGTACATTCAAACATAATCAAATAATTTTTCGCATACATCCCTAAATTGTAGAGAGCTCAAGGCTTATTGATTTTGGTGAAGATCGGTTGAGGGAAAGGGGTAGTTTACCTGTAACATTTTTTGTTGTAACAGAGTTAAGTACTTAAATTTTATATATAAAGTATCCTGATAAGAAGATCTTAATAACCCACTGTAGAAACGTAGATGAAATATCTATAAATGAAGAGGCTAGTTGAACGGGGGTGGGGGTAATTTTCTATAAATGAAAATTATAGTTGAACGGAGAGGGGTTATTATATATGTAATACGTTATCGGCAACAAAGAAGTAGTTTGTTGTTAAAATTCCTTCCCGGGCTGTTTGGCCGTAGACCAATGTTTTCTGCAAAACCAGACGTTTCGGCAGTGCTATCGACTGCCATCGTCAGTGAAAATTGAGTGCAGTATCGTGAGGTGGTATACGTTAGTGATCACAGTACTGTGGTTAAGGCTGAAGCAATAAGTGGAAAGAAGTAGTTTCTATGGAAACACTTCATTTCGTAGATGATTTTAAATATAAATCTTAGAACATGTAAGTCATGTGTGGTTCTCCATACCGATATTTTAATTCGGTTTTGGACAAAATAAATTCCCGGATTTGGACAAAAATTCCCCCTTGGCTTTTCACCTGTCACACGAAAAAGAGGAGATGTCTGACAAAAACTCCAAACTCATAACATTCCTATATAATACGACAATGTTATTTAATTTTATTTCATGACAGCGTAAGATGCAACTGTGTGTGAACAGTGTGCAGCACGGTGAAGTGGGTTGAGTTATTCGATTGCACACACACAACAAACATTACAAGAGGTGTGCGGTTTGCAAACACCGAAACATTCCCATCATGTTTCATCACCGATGTAACCAATCTTCACTTCCTACTTAAAACTTGTGTTTGTTCTTTCTTGAAATCGACAAGACACGATTCGAACGCCTGAGCTTTTTGTGTTACAATCCCTCGAGTGTCATCTAATCTTTATAGAGTTGCCGTATTTAGACTGCACACATCGTGAATACAATAAAGTATTTCTTCTTCTCCACACCGGGGATTACGCAGTATTCCCGGTCCGTCCTTCTCTTCGCTGCCATCGACGTCTTGATCAACCGACATCGTTCTTTCCCCGCAGATTGCAATCTTTAATAATTCTGGTTATATCGTTTCCTCCGTTGCTGATCTGGTATACATTTAAGGTTTAAGTTTAAGATTAAGGTCTGGTATAAGGTTGCTGTTATAAGTTTATACTAGTATGTTCCCTGACCTGCCGTACTCGCTTACTATTTTAAACGAAGTACATTCATTATTACATAAATTTCGATATTAGATAATAATTATTAAATAATAATTATCTATTGTTCGATTATTGGAAAACTACAAAAATTACTCTATTACTCCTTTAGTAATATAACAATTGTAGCGCACACAATCATGCAATACACACTAAAAATTCGTATTTGGGTTACAATTTCTTTTAGTCTGACACCTTGCTGGATTTTCACAATTTCTCAAATTTTTAATCTCCTTTTCGGCCCTTGAAGTCCGAAAATTTTGAAATTTCCAAAATGTAACACTTTATTCAGATGTTAGTTACAGTTCTCTTTAATTTGATAAACCCACATTGTTGAGGTTTTATTAAACTTTTTACCCACTCTTTAGGCTCTGATATCCAAAAATTTCGAAATGTTGAAAAATTAGCACGATATTCACTGTGCTTAAAATTGCCTTTAATTCGTTACCCCACAGAGACTTTCACGATCTTTTCATTCAGTTTTTGGGTCCTGACGTCCAAACACATTTAAAATTGTAAAATTATAGTTACACGGTTATAACTTATATTCAGATTATGGTTAAAATTCCCTTTAATTCGATGCATGGACTTCTGCGATTTTTTTCACAATTTGATCCCTTTACATTTTTGCGTCTCACCCCCTATTTTTGAGAGGATCACTCTAAAAAAAAATAGGATTCTATAGAGTAAAATTATAAAATTGTGGTCATCCGTGCCAGATTTCACTAAAATCGGTTGATGCGTTCAGAAGTTATCGTGAGACATACCCCAAACAGATAGACAGACAGACAAATGGCAAATGATCGAGTTAAAACTGAGTACTCGATTCGCTCGTTCAACTAAACTGGAATGGATAGTCAATATTCTGAACAACAACCACTTGTATCTTCTTTGTCGAAGAAGATTTATTGTAAATTTTGTGTATAGAATTATAATTTAAAAGTATTAATACCAAAGTACTGTATTTACAAAAATTTAAAGGTTACAATAGAATATGCGAAGTACACAACAACATGAAATATTTAGATGGTAATTCGGAATGTGAACAAGTAACCTATAAAAATGAACAGTTCAGTGTATTCCGTGTTGTCGAAACTGTGATCTGTAGGTTGCTACCAGTTAGGCGTCGAACTCCTGGAAGCTGTAACAGAAGGCGACACCGAAGTTACAAGACACCTCACTTTACAATACTCGTAATAAGTAGGAGAATAATGTGTTTTTCTTTTCACGTTTTACAAACTTATAAACTAAGACACGATTCTCCGTTTAAAAAGTTTAAAAAAAGGGGGGCAGGTAGTGTCGGGGTCACTACCGCTGAGGTTTTTAGCGGAAAACGTCTTAGCCTAGCGGTGTTGCTGGGACGGGGTGTTTGTAGGTTTGGTAAAAACGTCTCGTCTGCTTGTATTTCGTAGCATTCCATCAATTCTGTATCACTGTCGACATTGGTTGTATGTGAACTGGCGTTAGGGGTTGCGGCGTCTGCGCAGCTGGTGCTCACTTCGAATTTTCGACGCTGTCTCATCCTCCGCATTCGTTCTGCTGTTTGATCATAGGAGCCTTTTCGGATTCCTCATTCATTCTTCTTTTACTTTGTAAGCGTTTATGACAGGCATTTACCTTTATGTTGTGAAGATATTTTGAAACTTTTGAAATTTTAAGGAAAATTTATCCAAGTTCAACATTTTGTCACTGTATGATTTATTAAGTTCTTTCACTATTATTACTATTAGTGTTTTATTTTATAGTACTCGTGGAGCTTTATAAAACGGCACCTTAAATAACGTCCTTCGCATACGCGTTTCCGAGTTATACTAATTTTTCCGCGCAGCGAACCGGTGGTTTTCCATTCCAACTTGGCGGCCATCTTATGATGGCGTGTGACATCACACGCTCAAGGTTAATATCGCGTGACATTCTTTCATCCTTGCTCTTTTGAATCATGTATTGCTTATTTAAATATACCTCATAGTTTTAAAGATATTAAAGTTTGTCTGATATACACAAAATTGTAACATCGACCCCCCCCCCCAATCTTAGACACATGGGTGTAAGACGTTTCCGTCAAACTTATCAGTGAATTTAAAGCCGTAGAAACGACTGTCTGACAATACCGTTGTTTCAGAAGGAAAGTTACGTTACACGTTGTCGCAGGTTAGAGAGAAACCAGACTTATCGCTCGACATAGAGTAGTTATTCCATTTAAATTAACTAGCAAAAGAGTTTTCTTCAGGTGTTAAAGCAAGATTTTTTGTCACAAAGCCATCGGTTTAATAACCGCTTAGATTTTGTTTGAGATATTGCCATTAGTCCATGAAACCGCTGTTGCCGGCAGCAACAGTACTGGAAATGGGATAAAATAATATTAATTGTATCACAGAACAAATACTTTAGTTATTGAATAATCTGAAATCCGAACAATATTAGTAGGCAAACTTGAAGAAAAGCGTAGCATTGCCTTCGAACTGATGTGCACTTGCACCGTCTTGTGTTGCCGGCTAAGACATCGGCAATGTTTTACTGCCTGTGGTCATTGACCTTCTAGTAGTTGTCACTGTACAAACTGAGGAGGGGGGACATATTCGTCCACCCAATGTGTTGCCGCTGTATAAACCGGCAAAACGCTCAGTTAGCAGCTATGTTCGTTTTCGGAACTGACGTGCAGCAAATACTATGTACCTATTTGTGTTTTGTTCGTTTATTCATGTGTTTCTGTGTTTGTCTTTATTATTTTTAATTCGATTATTTGTATTGTCACTTATTCTGTGTGAGTATAATGAGAGTCAGATGCCGTTGAACCGGGACCCTCTTCTTTTCCCACTGAATTGTAGGAAATGGTCTAAAAATAACACTTGGTACAAGAAAAAATTCGAAATAATTTTTAGGTTAAGTTTTATGCCTATTACAACCGACAACAGGTGTTGTGTACCCACGTCACGCCACTAGATATTTCGTGTGGCCAAGTACACAAATATATTTTGAAAGTTTTGAATAGATGTTCGTTAAAGTCAAGATCGTTACGCTTTAATAACAAATAGATTATAGAAAAACTAGGTGAAAGTAGGGCTGCAGAACGTGTTCACTGCCCACACTGAGGCATGTGAAACGAAAGTTGTTCGTACAGAAAATAGTAAAACAACGAGAACATCCAAAGCAGCTGATAATCACCGCTAAAGTCATTAACCGGTACTTCGTTTCAGTTATCCAGTGAGAAGAACGAGACGAACAGATGAAAAATAACAGCGTAAACAGGACTAACGATCATTAAAACTCTCAAGCGGTGGGTGATTTTTACTCGTACCGTCTACATCGCAATGTTTTTACACTAGACCTTTCGATCTCTAGAATCCGGGATCGTCTTCAGAAGCTGTGAATGGCGGTTGAAAGACCTAATGTTGCCATGAACAGCATTTCTTCTTCTTCTTCTTCTTCTTCTTCTTCTTCTTCTTCTTCTTCTTCTTCTTCTTCTTCTTTTTCTTCTTCTTCAGCGGCGCGACAACCCATTACTGAGTCAAGGCCTCCTTTAACAGCCTCCGCCAGTTGTCAAGTGCTATTGTCCCAGATCCGGGCCCCAAGGATATGGCGCGCATCATAATTCACACCGTCTTCCCAGCGTAGTTTGGGTCTACCAACTCTCCTGGTGCCATAGATATGTTCTGTGAGTGCCTTTCTGGGTATTTCATTCTCCCCCATTCTGATCACATGTCCAGCCCACCTGAGTTTACCGAGTTTTATAACTTTCACAATAACTGGTTCGTTCAGAAGAGTGTTCAGTTCTTGGTTGGTCTTTTTCCTCCCACACATATTGGACCAAAATACTTCGGAGGACATTGCGTTCATGAACCAGCAGGCTTGACTCGGACTTTCTAGAAATGGTCCAGGTCTCAGAACCATAGGTGAGAACTGGGCGGATCAGTGTTTTATACAGAAGCAACTTGATGCTCCTGGCAATTGTTTTGCTCTGGAACAGTGGTCTGAGAGCAAAGAAGCGCCTATTAGCTGAGGTGATTCTTTGCTTTTATTCTGTTGTTTCCCCATCGGAATTAACTTTGCACATACATCGTAACTTTGCATTTACGAAGAATAAATTAACACCGTATTCAAGCGGTCGAAATAAGATTTCTCAGGCACGTGGGCAGTGTATACTTTCCGTTACGATACCAAAAGAATGTCGATGTACGGCAGGAGCTGAGTTTTATGAGTACACTTGATAGAATTGCACAATGTCGGTTAAAATGGTTGGAACATCTCAACCAAATTGATGTCTGCCACATCCGCAAACAAGACGAAAGGACGGAGAGGTGTGGGACGTCCAAGCAAGCGTTGGACTGACCAGCTTTAGTACGTCTCCTTGGTAGTTAAACAAACCATTTTTGGTTTAATCCAAGTTGAAGTTGATGAAGATGATAATGATAAATTAATATGCGAAGTCTATGAAAATGTATGACAAAGAAGGAGTGCCAACCTGACAAAGTCGGAATCACGGCTGGGGATTAATGAGTGCACCTTCACGCCTAGTCCCGTATAGGTCTGTCGTTTCAGTACCATAAAGTGATTGTCTTCCAAGTAGTAAAAATAAAGCTGCTAGGACCCATTACTTATGCCCCGTTTCAGTACCATAAAGTGATTGTCTTCCAATAAAGCTGCTAGGACCCATTACTTATGCCCCGTTTCAGTACCATAAAGTGATTGTCTTCCAATAAAGCTGCTAGGACCCATTACTTATGCCTCGTTTCAGTACCATAAAGTGATTGTCTTCCAATAAAGCTGCTAGGACCCATTACTTATGCCTCGTTTCAGTACCATAAAGTGATTGTCTTCCAATAAAGCTGCTAGGACCCATTACTTATGCCCCGTTTCAGTACCATAAAGTGATTGTCTTCCAATAAAGCTGCTAGGACCCATTATTTATGCCCCGTTTCAGTACCATAAAGTGACTGTCTTCCAATAAAGCTGCTAGGACCCATTACTTATGCCCCGTTTCAACGTCCACCGTTTAGAACTCGGCACCCGTTGAAGATTTAACGCTATATAATCCGTTTCTCATACCTCAGTTAGAGATAACAGGAGTTAAAATCTTTGCTTAACTAACAGAAGATATTTGGCCTGTCAAGTAATTAACGAAACGTTAAGACGGCGAGAGATAATCTTAAAATTACGTCTGGTACCACTTCATGTAGAGCCTACTTCAGTTTTTGCGAAGCAGTCGTTTGTGTTAAGTAAACAGAATATACAATCATATATGTTCAGTTTCCATTAATAGCCATGTTAAACTAACGCCAAAGACTACAAGAAATTAGAATGGAACTGAAGAAGACAGGGATCAAGCGTTACCCACACAGTAGACATGACATGAGCGTTTAACAGAAGGTGGGTAGGCAGGTTGAGATTTAAGGAAATAAAGAAGGTCTGATTGAAAAAGAATGGCAAAAAATGTAAAAACCCATTTACTATTTGTAGACTTTAAAGTCTTATTCAAAAATGGTGTCAATGCTGTATACGTTAGAGTTTTGGAAGAGCCATGTTACCAAAATTCTTCACCCCTTCACTACATCATTAAAATTGAGTTTTTATGTGATCAGACGTTACCGCTTGCATCGTGATCGCTACTGGTAACCATAAGCCGAAACTGTTGACCCAGCACGAAATTAGATTCTCTCGTTATTATTAAATGCAACAAAAAAATGACAAAACGGGTTCATTGCATCTAGGAAGTGACATCTAACTGTTTTCAATAAGCGTACAGCACAGAGAAAAAGATACACCGAAGACAGAGGCGGAGAGAGAGAAATATAGACAGACATGGATTTTTTGTTTGTCTGAGATTAGAAACATCAGTCCTTCGGACTTTCAGAAAACAGGAAATAATACGTTTCCATTGGTCTGCGTTGAAGAAAGGATTGGTTTTTATGTAGCTAAATTAAAGTCAATTAAATTTTTAACATCGATAATGAGATGAAATAACATTTCGATAATGCTTAGCTCACCGCAGAGAGAGAGAGAGAGAGAGAGAGAGAAAGAGACATACAGACAGACAGACAGACAGACAGGCAGGCAGGCAAACAGAAAAATTAGAGGACTGTAGAGTAGAAAAAAAAACAAAGAACGAACGACTACAAAAAAAGAATATAACATGGAAAAGGTGAGACAATCCTGCTGTACGTTTCGTAGCCCCCTTCCTCCTCTTTCCTCTTTCAAATATGTCAAATACAGTTAAAGAGCTTACTACAGAAGAGAGAATGGAAAGAGAAGAGGCTAGAGATCGAATGAGAAGTAGACAGAGGAGAAGAAACGATCGACAGAGATTCTTAGCGAGAAGGAGTACGGGGATGAGTGAGAGGTTCGGTTTGAAAACAGGAAACCGGAAAGTGATGTGAAAATAATTGCTTCCCGTTACAATCGATACTGACACATTGTTCTTAATAATAATCGTCGTTGTTCATTACCGCGTGCGTCGTGTGTGTTGTTGCGCGTGCGCGAGCCGCCGACCGTTGTGTTTCAGGAAGCAGAAATGAACCGTTTAAACGCTGCCGTTCCAGAGCTTATTAAAATAATTCGTGCGCAGTGATCCAGCCCTTCCGCCGCAGTTCGATACTGTGCGAGAGATATAGTCGCCGATGATACAGTCACAAGTACGCGGACGATACCCGTCTGTAATTGTAAGCAAGTTTGAAGAAAAACAGTCTGTTTTTTTTTGTCAACAAACGTTCTAATTTTCCAGATCCCATCGAGATTTTTACAGTTATTAATTTTTTTTATCAACGCGCGCACGGATTTCTATTTTCGTCAGCGATATTGAAATATTAAATCTGATAATGGCTTTTTTTGCCGACGACTCTTTAATCCGTTTCAATTTTTTCGCGTTTCCGCAAACAGTTTACAACGGTGCAAGCACGCTCTTACAATCGCAAAATTTCATCGCTAATATGGAAATCGTTAAAATAATATTATTCGGCAGTGTATTTATTGTTTTATTTAGAAAACGAATCATTTTTTTTTAAATAATAATAATATTAAAATCTTTTAATCATTTAATTCATTGACCTGCGAAAATACTGGCTTTACGTCCGTAGTAAGAAATCTTATAGACGTATCCGGATTAACGGTTTCCTTTCCTCTAACCTTCGCGGCGGACATTGAGCACTCTATACCTGAAGCTTCCTATTAAAAGATTCCTATTAAAGAATTAAGATAACCATTAAAAAAATTTGAAACGAACATCTGAATGGTTCTCAGGAGAGATTAGATAATAAACAAACAAACATATAAGAGACATTAATTGTGGGAAAATTTCAGATAACATGAGAAATTTACGTTAATCTGATACGGACAGGTCCAACGAACGGGCGAACACACACACAATCGTGTGAAAATGTTAAAACAGGAATCGGTTCCGCAGACACTGACGTAGCGTGCACGCGCGATCATGTCGTTTTCTCTGGATCGCCAACAGTTGCAATGTTGCCAAGTCCTCCGAAATTTCGGAACATCTACCGAATTTTATTTACATTCCAGAAAATATGAATCTTGGTGGAAATCTATCTGATTTTTTCCAATCTTAGTTTCAATGCTATATCGCGTTTCAAGGTTTTGCTTTTGCGTGTGGCGTCAAATCCGGTGTTTCCGTCTAAACAATGATTAAAATTGCTTTCTGTACAAGTTTATAACTCCTTCTTTCTGTAACAAACAATTATGAAGACCACCCAAACACAATCATATAATAGGCATTTTGAGAGATGTTTATTCAATTAAGGACTTTCTTTAGACTATGAGTCAAAATAAATGCCAAAATTGTTTTTGTTTTAATGAACATAATTAATGCGCTACGTGCATTTCAAAATAAAATATGAATTTTGAAATATTAAAACAATAAAAATATATCATATTTAAATAATTATTATTCATAAATAAAAATATCGGTATACATGACTTCCATGTTCTAAAATTTATATTTAAAATCATTTTCAAATGAAATATTTCCATAGAAACTACTTCTTTCTTCAGCCTTAACCACAGTAATGTGGTCACTAATGAATACCACCTCACGTTAGCGCACTCGATTTTCACTGATGATGGCAGTCGATGGCACTGCCGAAACGTCTGGTTTTGCAGAAAACATTGGACCACGGCCAAACAGCCCGGGAAGGAATTTTAACAGCAAACTACTTCTTTGTTTCCGATAACGTAGTACACATATCAAAAACATCAGTGGCGGCTCGTGACTTAAGAGGCTGGAGGACGCGGCCTTCCAGGCTTTTAGGCTTCTTAATTATTTATCAGTATTAAAGTTAAAGCACAATGGAAATGTCTCCAATATTTGATCACGTAATTCATCAATAAAATAAGAATAGCAACACGTGCAGCATGCAACGATTATTTAAAAATTTGATCTCACCTCAAATATTGTGAGCTGTTGTAGAGAGTCAGCAGCTTTATTAATAAACATAACCACAAACTGCCGAAAGTGTCCACAAAAATGTCTATGCTGTTTTCACAAAAAAAGTAATATACTATATTTACATTATATTATTTTTATGATAGGCCTACCTACACTTTAGACAGACCATTTATTTATATACAAAGTCCATTCGCCTTTCCTTTAAATTAACGAACTTTTCTAGCATCAAAGTCCTTCATTTCTTTAACAACGTCCTTGTTGATAGATAACATCGCAAGGGCATTCAGCCTATCGTTTTTCATTGTATTTCTCAAAGAAAGTCTTTAGTCTTTTCAGAGTCGAAAAGCAGCGCTCAGGTTCAACAGTTGTCATGGGGATAGTTATAACAATTTTGAGAAGTATCAGCACTTCTTTGAAAACTGACGTAAGATTGTTTTCTTCTATAAAGTTCAGAAGTTTTATTGCGCCTTTAATATTATAATCATGCAGTCTGTATAATAGTTCCAATTCACTCCGGAGTTTGTTTTCTTGTAAGAACGGTTAACGCCGAATCACTAGCTTGAATTTTTCTTCCGGAAAGTTTGTAAAAAAGTGTAAATAAGTCACTGGACATCAATGAAGCTGCTTCTAGGTGACCCGTGTAAGTAAATCTATCTTTTACGTGAGTTATAATGATGTCACATACTTCTTTTGCATCCCCTATTCTAGTGCTGCATCCAACATTATTGGATCATCATTGTCTCTGGGAGACAATAAAATACATGGAAAACAGAACAAAGCTTTCTGAACGTCGCAGCCACTCAGATCCCACTTTTCTTATTTTCTGTTTGCATCATGCAGAATTCAGGAGTTGGCCTACTTAATGACTTTAGTACAATTTTTTTATCTTGCAAAAGTTATTCCTTTAAGCACCTGCACTGAATTATCCATGTTGGCTAAATGTTAAAACAAAACCTAATAATTCGACACTACAATATTTCCCTAAATTATTAGTGAAGCTATTAAAATAAACACACAAACTCAAAACCTAAACCTAAACAAATGCCCGCACTGAATTAACCACGCCAGAGAAACTATAAACACTAAAAAGAGCAAATCTCATATTATTATCAATAGTCTGCGATTAGTTGTACTGAGTGATCCACGCCACGTTCTGCTAAACCTGGCGCGGGAGCCGGCGCGCCGAGCGACAATGTAAATGGCGTATTTAAGCTTACAACTTCGTTCAACTTTGGATAGAGAGGGGGAATTGAGAAATGGGCGGGATTGTCAGTGCGCCGTAATGCATGCTGTTCCGAAAACATTTCTGCTATTACCTAATACAAAAATCATTTTCTTGTCCGAAGTATTAAAGAAATACGTAATGACTTTCCACAAGTAGTGATAATGGGTTGTTTAATGATATGATTTAATCTGGGAGGGGGCGCCTCAGCACCATAAGAACGAGCCGCCTCTGAAAAAATTACCCTCTCCCCTTCAACTACCCTTTTCATTTATGGATATTTCATCTACCTTTCTACAGTGGATTATTATGACCTTCATTTCAGGATACTTTATTTATCAAAATTAAGTATATTACTCTTGTTAAAACGCAAAACGTTGCCGGTAAACTATCCCTTTCCCTTAACCGATCTTCACCAAAATCAAAAGACCTTGAGTCCTCTACAACTCGGGTACATATGCAAAACATTATTTGATTCTGTTTGAATTTGCGGCAGTTATCGTTCACCATAGAAAAAATCCTACACACACACTTTTCGCAAAATGTTTTTTTATTTTTTACTTCCATGTTCCATAAGGAAATGGAAGTATGGTGATGGCGAAAAAAATCGTGTTCGAGATAAGTGCTGTTTCTGATTGTACTACCCTCAAAACATGAAGAATAGTCATTTTTCGAAAAGTGTCTGTGTGTGTGTGTCTGTCTGTCTATCTGTGTGTCTATGTGTAGATTTTTTTTTCTATGGCAAACGATAACAGCCGCAAATTCAAACAGAATCAAATAATTTTTTTAATGCTTCCCTGAATTATAGAGAACTCAAGGTCTTTTGATTTTGGTGAAGATCGGTTAAGAAAAGGAGTAGTTTACATGCAACGTTTTATGTTTTAACAAGGGTAATTTTTCTTATGACGAATGATACCTGCCGCACATTCAAAGAGAATCAAATAATTTTTTGTATACGTTCCTGAAAGTACTCAAGGTCTGTTGATTTTGGTGAAGATCGGTTAAGGGAAAGGGGTAGTTTACCAGCAACACTTTATGTTTTAACAACTGTTTTTTTTCTTATGACGAATGATAACTGCCGCACATTCAAACAGAATCAAATATTTTTTTGCATACGTCCCTTAATTGTTAAGTACTCAAGGTCTGTTCATTTTGGTGAAGATCGGTTGAAGGAAAGGGGTAGTTTACCTGCAACATTTTATGTTTTAACAACGGAAATTTTTTCTATGACGAACGATAACTGCCACACATTCAAACAGAATCAAATATTTTTTGTGTACTTTCCTGAATTATAAAGAAATGAAGGCCTATTGATTTTGGTAAAGATCGGTTAAGGGAAAGGGGTAGTTTACCTGCCACATTTTATGTTTTAACAAGAGTAATTGTTTCTATGACGAACGATAACTGCCGCATATTCAACCAGAATCAAATAATGTTTTGCATGCATCCCTGAATTGTAGAGAGATCAAGGCCTGTTGAGTTTTGGTGAAGATCGGTTAAGGGAAAGGGGTAGTTTACCAGCAACATTTTATGTTGTGACAAGATAAATTATTTCATGACGAACGATAACTGCCGTAAATTCAAACAGAATCAATAATTTTTTACATATGTGCCTGAGTTGTAGAAGACTCAAGGTCTATTGATTTTGGTGAAGATCGGTTACGGGGAAAGGGTAGTTTACCTGAAACATGTTTTGTTGTAACAAGAGTAAAGTATCCTGATATGAAGATCTTAATAATCCACTGTAGAAACGTGATGAAATATCTATAAATTAAGAGGCTAGTTGACGGGGTGGGGGTAATTGTCTATAAACGAAAATTATAGTTGAATGGGGAGGGGATAATTTTTTTTATATATGTACTACGTTATCGGCAACAAAGAAGTAGTTTGTTGTTAAAATTCCTTCCCGGCCTGCTTGGCCGTAGACCAATGTTTTCTGCAAAACCAGACGTTTCGGCAGTGCCATCGACTTCCATCATCAGTGAAAATCGAGTGCGATAACGTGAGGTGGTATACGTTAGTGACCACAGTACTGTGGTTTAAGGCTGAAGCAGTAAGTAGAAAGAAGTAGTTTCTATGGAAATGTTTCATTTCGAAAGTGATTTTAAATATAAATCTTCGAACATGGAAGTCATGTCCATACCGATTTTTTTGTGGGTAGCACAATCAGAATCAGCCCTTATCTCGAACACGTTTCCTTATGGACAATGGAAGTAAAAGAGTTTCTGGGTACACTAACAGTGTATAGTCCACCAATTTTATTTAACTGCACACTACCCTTCTCCCCCTCTCTGCTTTCCCAGCACTGTTTTCATAAAGCGACATACACACGTGTTTGATTTCATGCGCACCATTTTTCTAGAACAATAAGTGGCTTAGGGTATAAGACAACGTTGGCAATTGAAAGGTACTTTTCTCTAATCTTTATATACGACTTGTCCATTTAAGTTCACTACCATTTATTTTATTTTATTTTTTTTTTGTTTCACAAAACACTCGAAATTTTCAGTAATCTTCCGAAATTTACAAGTCCGATCTTCCGAAATAATTTTTTTCTCGGAGTGTCAGTGGGTTCCCGCTGCCGTGGATAAAAGGTCGGCCACTCTCCGGTACACTCGCCTAATAAATCCAGTCTAATTAGCCGTTCGAAGCCAGCGTTAATACGTAAATCCTATACAGCCTACATGAGAATGTGTATACACACATACCACGAGCATATGGAGAGAAAGAATAAAGTAGTTCTCGACTGATTATCGCGGTAGGATGACAACCTCCACAATCATACGCAGTTTTAGGACTTTTTGAAGGACAGATAAGTTCAGTGCTTCGATTATTTACATACTTTAATAACAAATACTTTATACGCTGTCCAGGCAGTGAAGGCGGCTGGAGGGTTAGGAGACCCTTGGCTCACGCACGCACACTGGCAGGCCGCCTAACAATAGACGGGGGACGGCACTTGACCTGTGCTTCTGTCTTTTTAAATACAGTTTACTATAATAAATTAAATTTTGTTATTCTGCTTAATCTTATAATTTTGGTCGTTCCATTTAATTCAGACTGTGATTTCATTTAAAATAAGTCCAAACACGAAGTTTGTACGACGATTTTCAAATGTTTTACTCTTATTTGTTTATTTTGAAATATTGTGATTGCTAAACTTCTGAGAATTATTTACGCGACTGTTATTAAAAAAATGTTATTATTAAAAACTAAGATTCTGATCATTTAATTTACTTTTCAACTATTTTTCTGATACACTCCCTTTGGATGCCAGAAGCCGGTTAAATGGCCCTATGGTTCATTGTTGGAACTGCTAGCGGCCGATTAAATCGGCCCGTCAAATGACACTGAGAACTGCCAGCGGCCGATCTCGCTGGCTTTTTGTATATTCATCGTAGCGGATGCATTACTTTTAGTATATTTTTATACTACACGTCAAATTAATTCTAAATAGTTAGGCTACTTTACTTTTTTTATACAAGGCTTTAAACTCGAGCTCAAAATTCAACTAAGTATATATAGTCCAATCGCCAGAGATTTTGACTTGATAAAAAATTGGGGCAAAGCAATATTTGGTGCACGTGTTAAATAAACGTTAATAATTAATATAAAAAAATCTTTGCATGTTTACCTTTCTAGGGTTTTCTGAAAATGGTCTGGAAAAATCGAAAGACAGATTTTCTTAAAGCACTCCGTAAATATGTACAGTTGGAAGAAATAAAAAGGTGTATATTGAAGAGCAAACAATTTCCTTCAGAAAGTCTCCTTACATATTTTTACGTTAATGGAACTGTTTTCCTGAAAATTGGTAATGATGAGCGCTGCGTTTTAAAAAGAGCGTTTGCCCCCGATCTTGCGTAATTCGCTAAATTAGCCAGGCGCGTCTATTCAAAAATATCATAACTTTCTTTAATCTAAGCATAGCCAGTTAAATAAAGGCTAGTTTTGAAAAGGAACAGTATAGCTTTCAAAATTTGTTGATTTTTACATAAATATTTTATTTGAACATAAAGAATATAGTGTATAAGTATTTACTGTAGATACAAAAAGAAGTGAAACCACAAAATTACAAGTACTATACAATAAAATTTAAAAAAATAGTAGTTCTTTACTAATTTACCTTTAAAAGAGATAAACTTTTTATTTTATAATAATGAAAAATACTTTTGAAGTTGTTATTTAAAAAAAAACACCTTTTCAAAAGTGAGTATTTCGACGTATTTTAAATTTACTCGAAAATTCAGAGTTTATCTGCCTTTATTAATCTTAAAAATAGAGATATCGAAATACAAAAAATTGTATTTGAAAGCTGCAAGTGTTCTGCATCAAAAACTATACTCATGAAAATTAAAATCATTTTCGAAATTAAAAAAAATAAATAAAAATTGTGTATACTAAAAAAAGGTGCCTCCTTTGCGTTACATACATGTATCTTTTAAGTGGGTTTATTTGAGTACTTGAAATTAACGTTACAGCTACTACAATACTAAATCTATCTATTCATGTTATTTCTCTTACCTGATTATACCTATACTCTAAAAACAAGACCCTAGAAAACAGGTAAAATTTTTAAACGGCGCGGCGTTCTATTCCCCTCGAGTGTGCAACTGTAAATGTAGCTGCGCGCGCAACACCCATTGTTGTGGTGTGCCATACAAACATCTGCTATACAAGAACGGAGCAGTAACGCAGTTGATATTTCTTCAAAGGTTATAATCAAAACATTACAAATATTTTTGTTTTTATCATATAAAACAGGTAAAAAATTTGCAGTTTAAAGTTTTTATTTACACTTTTTATACATGCTAATATTTATTTATTTGTGAGCACGTGTAGTGGAGTCAAAATAAAAATCAAATGTGAATTGTTTTGGGAGTCGATTTTTTGTGTGCTAAATTGGTTAATGGGATCAAGTTGAGCTAATAGTTAAGTTTTGTGTAAAAACAACCCGTTTATTTTTTTATTAACAATTTAAGTTGCAAAATAGCGTTTTTATAAATATCTTTGGACCTAACAAGCCGATTTTAATGTGATTTTTTTTCAGTACTCTATAATAAATTAAGAACATTTCTAGCCTTAATACGGAAGTCGATGTTATTATTATTGTTAATAAATAAATAAAGTGGCGATGGCGTTTATAAACAAATTGCTGTTGTTTTAACACAAATTAATGAAAGTTGATAAAACTTGAGGGAAAGGTAACCTTTGTGGAGTACTATAAACCCCAAAAATTTCATATTGAAATGTCGAATATTACCTCAAAAAAATCGCAATTCACAAAAAAACTTTGAGTGCTCATAAAGTAAGGCAAGATTGTGGCACAAAGGTGTACGACGGCTTAAATTAAAGCTTATTAAAAATACTTTCGGGTGGTTAATTAACAAAATTTTTTGGCCTTTCTGACACCATTTTTTGACCATTTAAAAAAATTAAACGTAGACATGGATAGCCTCAAAAAAAGATGAAAATGAAGAAAAAAGAAAAATCTGAAAATCTGCAGCAGCAATTATTCGAAACAATGTTAATCTGAAGAAAAGTAATACAGAATTTTATCCTCCAAGTGATAATATATTCCAAAATATTAATGAGAATATCCCAGAATCCCTTCAGTTTCTGATAGAAGAAATAATTTAAAAAAATAAAAAAGGTGATATTAGTTCATATGAAACAAAATGCACAGCAATTACTCTTCAATTATGAGTTGCATAAGACCTAGAACCTTTCTATCACCATTGCAAGTTGGTCTGTCTGTAATGTTGCACAGGAAATTTGCTTCAAAACGAATTATAGATATATTGTAGCATCTGGGAGTGTGTTCATCATACAAAGAAGCAACACTTTATGAGGATAGTGTATTGCTTAGTCCACGTTCTCCATTTAGATCTGGTTGTTTTGCACAATTGGCATTTGACAATTCAGATATTAACATCAATACTATAGACGGGAAAAATACTTTTCATAGTATGGGAGGTATTATGATTGTAAGTCCCAGAGATTGTTATTATAACAAAGTTCCCTTAAAACGATTGACAATTAAGCCTACTGCAAAAGAAATTAGCAAAATTGACAAAATACCATTCCAAATTTTTGAAAATATTAATACACATGCACTCCAAAACATTGTTTTTGAAAAAGTAGATAACCCGAGTTTTAATAATATAGATTTTTCTAATGCTGACTTGCTTTGGATTTATGGAAGTGACCAAACCAGGCATTACTGGCTGGAATGCCTTTATGTCCAAGCTTTTGGAAAATATGACGTATACATTATCTAGAATTGTTTGCTTGCCTTTTGTACACTCTCCTCCAACTGACAAAAATACAATATACACCGTTTTAAAATACGCTGTAAAACTAGTGAAAACTTAAATCTATTTAATTGTTTTGTTACTTTCGATCAACCTTTGTATCAGAAAGCGTTTAAAATGGTCCAATCCTCACCTGATGATGATATACATAATGTAATTGTTCGACTTGGAGGATTTCATCTGCTTATGTCTTTTCTTGGTTCAATCGGTTATGTGATGGCAGGAAGCGGTTTAAAAGAAGCATTAAGCTGTTACTATGCGCCAGGAACTGTAGATAAGATGTTAGATGGCCATGCTATGCTAGAGCAGTACGAGGCCACACATTAATTTGGATAGTTTTGTGTAAAAAGATTATTGAGGAAATGAATCTTTCAGAAGTTGAATATTCAAATATGAAATCTTTACTACAAGAATTTTTAGATGACAATCTTACTTACAAAGAAGTACAAGATCATAATTTTTTTAACATCTTAAATGTTAAATTTCTAGAAAAAATTATTGAAATTGAGGAATGCGGTAAAACTGCAAAATTATGGATACAATACATACGAATGATCTCTATTGCAAAAGCATTTGCGCGCTCTGAAAAAATGGGTAATATAAAAATTCAATTACAAGTTATTCAGAAAATGTTGCCATAGTTTTATGCGACTGGACATTTTAATTATACGAAATCAGCCTTATTATATGTACAATATATGAATCAATTTATAGAAGAATCTGAAAAACTTTTCACCTCAATGCAAAACCAAAATGTAGTTCCAGAAACTACCGCTTTAAAAATTAAAGAACTTCAAAATTTTATAAATAACAGATTTTGTACTGTAAGACGAACTGAGAAATTCTGGTCAGGAACTCATACTGATATGACAATCGAACAGGACTTAATGAGAGTCATGAAAGTTGATGGTGGTATGATTGGACGGGGAGTAACTACCAGTACTGCAAATAAATGGATTTTAGCGATGCCATATACACATGATATCTGCGAAGAAGTAGAAAATTTTTGTGGTATACAATTATCTACTTCCGATCAGCATGTAGATGCTAGAGATTCTCGAATAAAACGAGATACTGAAGATATTCTCAAAATAAAATCCTGGTTTGATTGTCACAAGACATTTCCTTATCAAGATTCAATAATGTCTATATCTACTGGAGTTACTGGCGGTAATAATATTAACTGTCATAATGCTTTTGAGGTTGGAAAAGCAGGGTTAGAAGAAATTGCTGGTACAAACTTCCATAAAGTTTCGTTTAAACGAAAAAATAGAGTACTGTCATTAAAAAGTGTTAATAGTAGTCTGAAAATTCAAGAGGAAATTGTCCCTATAGATCCAATGTTTATATTTCAACGCATTTGTGTAGCAAGAAAAAGTGACGACGAATTAATAGATTACATGCGTTATGAACTTGCACCGTACCCAACATCTATGTTTTACGAAGGTGTATTTCGGAAAACAGATAAGTCTAAACTATATGATATGTTTGAAGTGGACCGCACTGAGATTAACCTTGAAGATTGCATTTACGTCATTGATGGTGGTATGTTACTGCATAGAGTAGTATGGTCAAAAAATGACAAGTTCAAATGTATTTTTCAAAGATACGTAAATTATGTCAAGAGACACTTTGGATCAAAAGTTACTGTAGTTTTTGATGGCTATACAAACAATTCTAACAGCATCAAAGCTATGGAGCGTTATCGCCGTACCAATCAAAATTCCTCTTTAGATATTTTATTCTATGAAGATATGTGTGTCACAGTGACCCAAGAACAATTTCTTTCGAATAAAACTAATAAAACTCGATTTATTGAAATTCTAACGAGATATTTGGAAGAAGAAAGCTAACGTTAAACAAGCTGACGATGATGCAGACTTATTAATTGTGAAAACAGCCTTAGAATTATATGATAAATTATATGCACGTCAAATTGTTACTTACATTGAAATTCCCTTTAATTTGATACCCCACGTGCGGTATTTTCATATTTTCCATTTTTGACATCACCCCTCCGCCAATTCCACTAATTTATTGAGCCCAAAATTTTTAAAAACCAAAATTTTTAATAGTGCGTATATGCATGTCACATATGATATTTGATATTTTCCATTTTTGACACCCCTCCATTACAACCCATTTATTGAGCCCCAGGGCCCAAATGTATTCAATAGTACGTATATGCATGCAAAATTGTTACTTGCATTGAAATTCCCTTTAATTTGATACCCCACAGTATTTTCATATTTCATATTTTTCATTTTTGACATCCCCCCGAGCCCAAAACACCTATCTTATGTTGGTTCTCCCATTGCGTAAAAAATTTGTGCCAAGTTTGGTGGAAATCTGTCCAGTTTCATATTTTCCATTTTTGACCTCCCCCAAAACCACCCATTTATTGAGCCCCAGGGCCCAAGAATTTTCAATAGTGCTTATATGCATGAAAAATTGTTACTTGCATTGAAATCCCCTTTAATTTGATACCCTACATGCGGTATTTTCATATTTTCCATTTTTGACATCCCCCAGGGCCCAAAACACCTATCTTATGTTGGTTCTCCCGTTGCATAAAATATTTGTGCTAAGTTTTGTTGAAATCGGTCCAGTGGTTTAGTAGGAGGTGTGAAATATAAATACACACAATGACTTTTATGTATATTAAGATACACATATTTAATAATATTATTCAACAGAGGAAGATTTGTTAAAATTGACCATTCCGTCTATCGATTTAATACTCCTAACGATGAAATAATAACAAAATCGTTATTTTGATTTTATTACTATTAAAATTTGAACTATTTTAAACAAAAAGAATGAAGACTTTATCATGATCCAATGGTTTATTTAGTAGTAAGAAAAGAAATTCACGGAATGTAAACGTTTTTATCGATTTTACCGCGCGCTGCCCTTAAATAAGGTTTTTTTTTAAAGCCTGACCTTATAAACATGCAAAGATGATTTTAAACCGATATTTAGACCTTTTTCAATAACTATACCAAATATCACTTTGCCTCAATTTTTTACGAAATTTTACCATTATTTTTACTCTGGCGACTGGACTAATACTCGGAATTTTAAAATTAACTTTCTCTCTGCGTTCAAAACTCTGATGCTTATTTTGCAGGCTTGAGACTGCCGATGGCCGCATTAAAAGTTATATACAAGTTTATCAATATTTACAAATTTGCAACAATTAAAAATCAAAATTCTAATAAAATATTTACAAAATGTAGCAATTTTGTTGTTTTGCTAAATGTAGCTTGGGTTGAGTGCAACTTTATACTATAGGTGCACAACCAAAATCGTCTTCATCAGTGGTGTCGTCATATTCATCCTCATCGATACGCTATGACTATAGCGACCAAGTGTAAACCAAGTAAGGAAGGGACGTCTCTCTTGCATGTTACTGAAATCTGTAATACCGGTAATTATTTTCCAAATTACGTGATACAATAATACACATTTAATTCCTGACGCGCTACCTCGTCCTCTCAAGTTATAGTTAAAGTTTAATAACATGGACAGTAAATTTTTAATATATTTACATAGATACATATCACATTTCATTTTGTGTGTCTGTAAAACAATAATATATAATATTTTTATAATAAATAACATTTTTAAAAGTTCGTGCTAGTAAAAAGACAAACAATTATTTCGATAACGTATAACAACTATTATTTCATATATTGTTTATTTGAAATAAAAATATGAGGTTTGAAAATAATCTTTATATCTATATATTAAAATCTGTTACATATGTTGATTAATTTTTTCAGTATTATAACAATAAAGAGGTGGGTCGTCAATCTGCTCTTTCTCGAGTATCACAATTGGTGAATCGGAAAAAAAAATTAAAGGGAGTGTCACAGAAAAATAGTTGAAAAATAAATAAGATTATCAGTAACTTAGTTTTTAATAATCATCATTTTTAATAATAGTCGCTTAGATGGTGTTCTAAAGTTTAACAATAATTAACAATAGTTTAAAATAAACAAATAAATGGAAAACATTTGAATATCGCCATAAAAACTTCGTGGTTGGACTTATTTTAAATGAAATTACAGTCTGAATTCAATGGAACAATCAAAATTAAAAGTTTAAGCACGACAATAAAATTTAATTTATTGTAGTGGACTGTAACTAAAAAGACAGCAGCGCAGGTCAAAGGCCTGTCCCTGTCTATTGTTAGGCGGCCTGTCAGTGTGTGTGTGTGTGTGTGTGTGTGTGTGTGTGTGTGTGTGTGTGTGTGTGTGAGGGTCTCCTAACCCTCCAGCCGCCTTCACTGCCTGGACAGCGTATAAATATTTCTCAAGTACCCCCTTCGTACAAGTGTCATATACGTAAGTTCCGGGATAACAAAGGTCCGTGTACGAACCATACGCTTCTTATGCTTGATAGAGATTTTCGGAGTCTTCTTCTTCTTCTTCTTCTTCTTCTTCCTCTTCCTGTTATTCTTTATTCTCCTTCTCTTTCTCCTCCCCCTCCTCCTCTTCTTCTTCTTCTCATTCTTTTCTTCGCTTAGGACATTCTTCTGTTTATAACCAACTACATCACTTAATACAATCGCCCCGGTCTGTCATCCGTGACTCCATCCTTGTCCGAGGCAATTTGTTGATCCTTTAAGCCATCGTTGATTTTCCGGCGGATAGAGAGCTCTACCTACCTTGTGATCTACGGTGGTTAACAAGGTCAGAGCTACTTTTTGTCTGCCAGCCTCCATCCTGGAGGCCCAGGATTTTAAATCAAGGTTTATATTTCTTAGATAAAACTAGGGCTTTCGTCACAGTTTCAGAGTCCCGTCCACCTCTTGAAGAAATAGGCGAAACTGGAATGAAAGACACCGTAGCCCTCTTATAATCTAATAGCATCGGGGTCAGTCTGACAAGAGAGACCAGACAGGAAGATTAAAGAAATGATTTCACCTAAGACAAGTTGAAGCAAAGTGAGAATGCAGCTAGGGCACATCGGATTTGTCAAACCAATATCAACAAGATATGGAGCCATGATAATAAATGTCTGTTGATGCTAAATAAATAGAAAACTGAGATCCGCAGGTGTCCATCAATGACACGTAGTTTCGTTTAAGGAACCCTCTTCAGTAATAGCCTATGCTAGGGTCATCTGGCGTTAGCTAGTCGTGCGTCACTATCCATGACGGCGTCATGACATCATAGGCCATTTTAGTTGCTTTCAAGCTTTTTCTCTATCGCCTACCAATGGCAATTTACTTATTGGTCCACGGCACCTGTCACCCATGGCATAATGTACTTACACGGTAAATTATATCATCATAGAATGGAAAGAGCAACTGGGGAAAAATATATGTATTATATAATAAACAACACACTTATAGGGAAAAGAGAAGTAGATAATAAAGCAAAATTACAGGTATTTATGGAAAAGATCTAAGGATAATAGCTACACTGTATTGGAACCAATATGCAGTTGTTTAGAGTAGATAAAGAGAAAACTGAAGAGATACAGATTCTGCGTGGAGTAAGACAAGGATGTATACTATCTCCGCTTTTATTCAACATCTACTCGGAAGGTATTTTTAGATGAATGTGATGTGGGAATGTCTCTGAACTGCGAAAGAATAAATAACATACGTTATGCAGATGATACCGTTATTTTCGCAGATAGCGTAGAGGGGCTGCAGCAACTAATGAATAGAGCAACAGAAAGCAGCCGTAGATGTGGTCTAGGCATCAATGTTAATAAAACGAAGCTAATGATTATATCTAAGAACAAGTTCACAACCTGCACCCTTAATATAAACCCTTAACTGCACGTTCAAAGGCCACTTGAACGTGTAAGCAAATTTACATATCTTGGTACTGTATTCAATGGGACCACTCTCAAGAAATAAAGAGCAGAATTGAAAAGGCGAGAGGAGTGTACACTAGAATGAGCAGTTTATTCAAAAGTCACGATTTAACAATAAACACAAAGATGAGACTCCTACGCTGCTACGTATTCTCGGTCCTCTTCTACGGTGTAGAATCTTGGACTTTGACTGAAGACGTAACTAAAAAATTTGAATCTTTCGAAATGTGGTTTTACCGTACAATACTGAGCCATTTCATGGACAGCGCATATAACTATTGCTGAAGTTCTCAGAAAGATGAAGAAAGAAAGGGAAGTTATTAACACAGTGAAGATATGAAAGCTTCAGTATCTGGGGTATCTCATGAGAAATGAACAGAGATTTTACTTATTGCAGTCCATACTACAGGGAAAAGTACTTGAAAAGAGAGGAGTTGGCGACCGAGAATCTCATGGCTGAGAAATTTAAGGACCTGGTTTGGCATGAATACAACTGACTTATTCCATGCAGCGGTGCAGAGAGTTAAAATAGTCGGTATGATATCCAACATCCGAAACGGATAGGAATTATATCAGAAGAAGACAGGTATATAAATCTGTATACCTGCCAACAATAACGTATGAAGTATAATGTTGGAATGTCCTTGTCAAACACGCAACTAGACGTCAGCAGAAGTGAAGTTTTTAGACGTAGCCTATAATAGGAGAACCAAGGAGCGATCGCATTAGAAATGAGACGATCAGACGGAATTTTGGAGTGAAGCCCCTAATGAATTTGCTGTATGTGAGGCGATTGAAGAGCTTGGGACATGCAAGTAGGGTAGGTGAAGCAAGAAAAATAAAACACTGTCTTGAAGTAAAGCCGGAGGATCAGAGACCAAGAGGAAGGCCAAGGATAATGTATCAGTCATACATTGAGAGATTGAGACATGGCCGTGGGCAGAGCTTACAGGAAATGGAGGCCAAGAGGATGGACAGGAATAGATGGAGACGATGGACGGAAGCTCCTTACAGTCTGGCGGTGAGAGACAGAAGGGCCAGATAAAGATGAAGAAAATGAAATTATTCTCCACTATAAACCATTTATTTCCGAAAAGTATTTAACTTCTACGGAGTTTATAGTATTTTTAATCTAAAAATTTTGTAGTTCTATTATGACACCATCAGGGCATTACAATATTCCAATACCAATCATGCGGTCCCGAATAACACAGTCCTTTAACGTATGCCACTTTTTGTTACTTTAAATTCTTTGTTAACGATGCCAACTTTTTGCTAGCACCGGTGGTTCCCGAGTTTTCGACTGATCGCTATGGTCTCTGGAAAAACACTGAATTAAATTACTAGTACTGAAAGCCTCTAAATGTCATAAAAAAGACTTCATTTTCAATTAAAAATCCCCTACATTTAAATAAATGTATTGCCTAATGTTTTCAATGTATATATTTTTCAGAATCTTTGGTATATATAAGAGGTTTGATCAAAAAGTTCATGCAGTTCTTGTTTGTATTAAAAATTATGCCTTCATTCATCGACACTTACACTGATCTCTTCAAAATAGACTCAGTCTAATATAACACGCTGGAGCCAGTCGTTTTGCAGTCTTCAAAATATTTCAAGCATGCAATTTTTGGTACAGTCTTGAGTTCACTTAGCGACTTTCAATTTACGCAAAACTTTAACCTCTCGTGGAAATTATCACAACTGGCAGTAGGAAGATCGCGTTGGGACACACCTGGTGAATCGGCAGTTGCCGTGTCATCGTTATGACGTTTTCTTTTGCCTAACGTGGAAAAATTCTTAACAAGCAATGACGTGAGTCCAGGCGCATTACAGGGCTGCAATTTTCATAAATTATTCTTCCTTAAATCTGGCCGTTTCCTACTGAATAGGATCATACAAATGACGTAAAATCTCCGAATACTCTTTATTTACCACTGCGCCTAGCGATGAAATTTCGTGAAACAGAAGAGCATATTTTCATCTGAGAACCACGATCTTCAACTCATTTTCGGCAGTCTTTGTAGCTTGTAAACCGCTTGTTCACGCACAGAAGTCTCGCCAGAAGCCTTCTGAACACGTTTACCAGGACAGAGCAGATTTTATCTCACATTTTACACAAAATTTAATCCATATTTTTCAATCTTGCTTTGTAAATGACAAAAAAAAACGCCTAATACACCTAAGGACGACTTACTCAATTAACTGTGAAATCTAAATTAAGCATTAAATAGGGCTGAAATATTAGATGATTGTCACTAACATGTGTACCAACATCACATAGAACAGTTTTTTGATCGGACACTTGTAGCGGTGGAAATTAAAATATCGGAATGGAGAACCATACATGACTTCCATGTTCTAAAATTTTTTATTTAAAATCATTTCCGAAATGAAATATTTCTATAGAAATATACATTTATTTCTATAAAAATATATAGAAATAAATGTATTTTTATAAAAATGTTGGAAGTCAGGCGGGCCAACAACACACACACACACGCGCGCGCGCATATATATATTACAACAACGTTAAGTATTTGTGAATCCCCCAACTTCTTGTGAGCCATTTATTTTGCACATTACTTACGCTGTAAAAGTATGACAGGTGTAATCGTAATAATAATAACACAATGTAATATGGTTTAAAATCATTTTAAAATTTATTAATAAAAAATTTTCTATTTTGTTGCGATTTAAAAATATCATTATTATTCGCATGTCTGTAGCCGTAGCACACATCTAATTATTAACATATAAGTAATAATCTCGTATTACACATAGATATAATATACACTCCTATACTACAATAAACATTTGTAATTATATAATATTGCTCTCGACTTGCTCGTTACTGTGATAATTATTAGATTATCTAATCTCTTTTTAATAATCTATTTTCTTTTGATTATATTGCATATGCATTGCTTTGTTTTCTAATAAAAATTTACTTTTATATTAATTTAAATGTCATTGACTAAGTTATTTATTCAAAATTATATTTTCATACTTTTAAACATTACTCTAACTACTGTACAAATAAATATTTACATTTTCAAAAATTATTAATTCATCTTTTAATTATATTGTCTTTCTTTTTACATAATTATATTGTCTTTATGTGAGTCTTTGGTTTACAAATACATGGTTTTGTTTCACCTTATTTGTCGTAGTAAATAGGCAGCGTATCCTCTTCGGTCCTAGGTCCTCGATCCTGGATGCTCCTCTGTAGTCGTGTAGTCCTGGAGTCCTTGATCCTCGTCCTTCAGATCCTCTCCTCAGTCCGTTGCCTCGTCCCGTACGCTGGACTCTATTCCATGTACTTGGCTGCTCCCTCGTAACCCGTCATGACCTCAGGTTGCAGGTGCTCTCACAAAAGTGATGAGTAGTCGTGAAGAACCTCCGGCTGCTGCTGTGGTTGATAGACAAAAACGTTGTTGTCGTTGGGCAGAGCCTCCGGCTGCCACGGTAGTTGTACGAGAAAGAGTTGTTATCGTTGGGCAGAGCCTCCGGCTGCCACGGTAGTTGATCGAGAAAGAGTTGTTATCGTGGGGCAGAGCCTCCGGCTGCCACGGTAGTTGTAGGCCTACGAGAAAAAGAATTAAGTTAGCGCGTCTCGAGTACCCTAGGGCGCAAAAATCATGTTTCGACAATATTCTGCAGGTCTGAGTCTGTCGTTGGCGTCCCTTTTTAAACACGATTCTTTTCACACTTAATTCCCTTGTCTTCGCTATATGCGAAGTCTTTTGCACATTACCCGATCTTGTCGGTAATTTTTATGTGTTGACTTTGTATAAACCGTTTTTCCCTATCTTGATTAACATAAGTTTTATTTTTATTTATTTTCACTATAATCGCACTTTTTATTATTTTCGCATTATTTTTTATACACATGTGCGTCTTATTTTATACACTATGTGGCGTGTTTGGTTTTGTGATATTATGCACACATTCTTTACAATTTAAATAATTCATATAATTAATAGCGTTAATTAAGGGTGACGCTTTGCAGGAATCGACAAGTTTCACACACACACTTAAAATACATGTATACACGCAGACACAGCTGCGTGGCGTGATAAACCTGTCCCAGCATGAATTTTGGTTGTTCCTTTTACAATTCAGATTGAAAGCTGAATTATTATTATTAACAATAGTCTATGAATTATTTATTTACTTTAATTAATTATTTTAATTAATTTGTGCAATTCACAGTACCCTATACATTTGTACTGTTGCAGTATATATACAGTATTGTAAACTTATTTTTTTTTAAGTTTACGAAATAATGAAGTCAATAAAATAGGTATTTAAATAAAAATGAAGCAGACTTATCCAAAGAAACAAATTCGTTTATTCAAAATAATGTAAATAAAAGTAACGAAAAAATAACTTTCAAAGGTATTTCTTATGTATTATTTTTTGGCTTTTTTATTTACGTATGGGATGTATGGCGTTGCTTCTGATATACAATGTCTGTCCATTTTGGGTCAAATTTTGATGCTCCTATCACTAGAATGGATTTCAAGTGTTCGTCTGACAAGTTAGCCCTGTACTTTGAACTTTATATTTATTTCTTGTTTAGTTATTTAGTTAAATGTTATAATATTTGAAGTATTTTAGCGATCTATTTAAAAAAAAGTACGTAGAATCGGCTGGGTTGCCGCGGGCCGTAGTTTGGAGACACCTGCTTTATACTAAACAACTATAACTGACTCCCTTATTTAACTATTTCATTTACCTCTCCCTGCCACCCTACCCTCTCTCTCTCTCTCTCTCTGGTGTATGTGTGTGTGTTTTATATAAAACCATATAACCAATTAAAGTAATTAAAGCGCACGCAAATATACGATATAGAAATCTCTTCAATACGTCTGATAAACAGACACATTTGTGTTATAACCGTGAAGACCACAACATAACATAGTGACCGACCTAATTGTATTTTGTTTTCATTTCATTATGCTGTTGTATGTAGAAGTGATTCTCTTTCTTTCTTTGGCGTGTGTGTGTTTGTAATGTAAACCAGGCCAAACGGAAATAGTACGGGCAGACCCCGGTACTGTCCGATACATTTGTAAGTGTGTGCGCGCGCGCGCAACCGTGCGTGAACAGCATTGTTTAATTAGACGTTTAGTAAGCCGTGTATAGGTACAATGAATTTTTATGTAATTCACTTTTAACACATTTACATAACGAAAACTTCGTTCAAGATTAATTAATTAGAACGAAGTGTGAATTAATCCCGCAAGTGCAACGAGGTTACTTCTGAACGCTTAGAGGATTGTTTACAGTTTCGTCTGAAAGTCAGTTTTTTTTTTTAACACAGTGTTTCGGTTATATTTTCGTTCGTATAATTTCGGTATTAACGTTTCCCGGAGATGCAATGAAAGTCAGTTACACAACGCACACTTTTCCTCTAAGGAACAGATCAAACCAGCAAGCTTTAGCTCTGCACAGCATAAAACTGTGTAGACGAACGTTGTTCAACGAATCCGTGGCCATAAAAAAATTCGCTCTTTTCGTGCACGAAGTAACTTAGTAACAACTTTTTCGATTCTGAAACGGGCATCCGCAGATTTGAGTCTAGCAACCTTAGTCATATAGCCTAAAGGTTACTTAGTCTGTGATCGACTTGATATCATAATAAGGTAGGAAATAGAACCAATTTTCTCAGACCCATAATCTTCGGCTTTGATTGTTCCACAGTTTCGATTACTAGCTGGACAAACGGTCAGCGTGTCGTAGCTTGAATACGGTGGCCCTTGTTCGAATCTGACAAGTGAAATCCCCTTTCGTTTTAGTTAATCTTCGGTAAAATGGATGACTTAATTTACGCGACAGAAAGACGAGAATATAGGCAGTACTAAACACGACATTATGCGGAAAGATTCCTACCTAAAACGTACATTAAGTACTAATAAATAATTAGACAGTTTTAAAACAAATATGTATTAAAGTCTAAATGTATACCATCAGGGCACTGGAGACATGATTCGTGTGGTAATAAAAATTCCAAAATTTTAATCTAAAGCTCTGAACAATTATTTCACTCAAAGGTGTAACAACGAATTACATATGCAAAGAATGGTTTCATAGCTGTTAAAACTATTCTTCCTCTTCTCTTCCTCCTATTACTCTATTATTACTACTGTTACTACTACTACTACTACTACTACTACTACTACTACTACTACTACTACTCATCCTTCTTCTTCTTCTTCTTCTTCTTCTTCTTCTTCTTCTTCTTCTTCTTCTTCTTCTTCTTCTTCTTCTTCTTCTTCTTCTTCTTCTTCTTTTTATACTTAGTGAATATTGGCGACCATATTTTTTTTATCAACCCTGATCTATTATAATACCGATTAATTCCCTCATTGTTCTCAATCTAAATCACTGTCTTAAACATAATGCGAAAAGTTGATATGATTTTACATTCTTCCTTGTATTCCCTACCTTCCCAATAAATTGAAGAATATACGTTCTTCATTAAGTTTACACGTTTTCATACTAAGACTGTTTTCTGCGTATAAATCCTGTTCCTATGTGACTTTCTGACCACTTCTCGGTTCGACGATTCAGTCAAAACGTCCGGACGGTTTCCACTTTCTTCCACACATCTCAAAAGCTTGTAGCTTCAGTCCCGTATTCTAGTATCAAGCGTACCGGAATAGGATTTCGCTATAATTTGTTCACAACGGCAAGTAGTGTTAGCAAACGGAATACTCGATAGCTGCAGCAGGGAGCGAGTAGCTCTGAAATCTTCGGTAAAATTATTTTCCGGTCTGTTGGGCCGTGGTCCTCTTCTTGTAGAGTCAAACGTTTTGACCACAGCTCCGGCAATCATCTTCAGTGGTCTTCTGTTCTGCTCTTCTGCCAACTAAATTACGATGCCAGAGGAGCAGAACAGAAGACCACTGAAGATGACTGCCGCAGCTACGGTTGAAACGTTTGGCTCTACAAAAAAAATTTAAACCTGGTAGTCGTGGGGCTACCGGTAGACATGGAATCATGGGCAGACTTGTGCTTTGGGAAGGAATGAAGGGTCGGTTGAATAAACAGCTCTCATCGTCTTAATGTTCTCATCGTCTGTTTTCTTGCTAGCTAGCCGTACGCTCGATCTGAGTCGCTTTGGGGGCACGCCGGATGACCCAGGTATCGGAGATGCGGGCCGCTTGGGCGCTGACGGGGTTTCGTCAATCTTCAAATGGTTGCCATTTTCTAAGTTCTCGGCCGATTTCTTTGATTTTAGTCTCAAACGATAGGCCTGTTGACGCTCTGCATAGGATTTGCCGGTTTTCAAATTGTTGTTATTATTTTCTGTGAGTGCTTCTGGTACTCGGAATTGATGTTATTGGAGAGATTTAGTTCTGAGGATCACAACGCACTTTGTATTTTCGCGATCGGACTTTTAGTTCCCGAGATATTTAAGTTTTAGTGGAGTAATTTAGAAATTTTCGGCGCAAAAACACCCTCACGCAGACAAAGCCTAGAGGCGACTGAAGTCAGTTGTCAAAATTCTCAGTACTATTGGTGGGAGGGGGCCGAGTGACTTGATCACCTGACACCTGGTTTGCTGGGATTGGTTGAGCGGTTCATGAGATAGTGGTATGCCGAAAGTACATTTGAAACATAACGGTCGATTTTCGCGAAACGTGCGAGTAAGACATTACATACCTATGGATTCCATGTCAAAAGACGACCACGGTCCAAAAATAATTTACTGAAGATCCGGGCGTGAAATCTGTAATGTCGGAAATCTTAAAGCTGCAAGTGTCAAGGGACGAGTACAATTTATATCAGAATAACTTTGGCTATCTAACTCGGTCGCCAATTCTGGGGAAAGAATCGATGGAAAATTGCGACCTCGACGTAAGGACATACTCGTTAATTTGAATAAACTGTAAATCTGATCGGTTTCGGTCAGTTGAGACGAAACGACATTTTTACCTGTTCTTACCCAGTCAATTGCGCCCCGCACTTTCACTTGATCGCAACTGACCTAATCTGTGGTAACTAGTAGGAAGGTTCCTGTTCCGAACTTCGATGATATTTCAATTCTGTAACTTTTTTCTTTTCTGTGAGTAATCTTTTCTATCAATATTTTTGTTACGTTAGGTTAGGTTGATTTGGGTTAGTTTAGGTTAGGTTAGGTTAGGTTAAATTAGATTAGGCAAGGAATGTATAGAATTATACTGGTAATTTATGTAACACAGAGAAAGTTGATCGGTCGTAACAATGGACTATAGCTATAGACATTTGAAACATTTGTAGCCCATTACCATTCTAGGCGTGAGTCTTCAGTGTTCATTTCTTCACACGCCTTTCATAAACGCAATCTGTGTCTGTAGCTTATAGGACGGTATGTTCTGTCGCAATTGAACGGTTTCAAATTTCCACCTCGGTCACAACCAATTGGGTTTTATAAGATTGGGTCGCAATTGACCGAGGTCCTAACTGATAAGGCGAGGACTTTGTGTGGTAAAAATGTAGACAATATTTTTTGTTGATTTATGCGCTATAAATCCGAAATACGTGTTAAAACTTGAAAGTATCTTCGCTAAAAATCTTCAAATAGAGTCGGAAAATTAAGTTAATAATGCAAAACTATCGTTATTCCTACCTCTATGTGTGTGCATTTCAGCGAGTAACGAAGACCAGTGCAAACAGCACTCGTAATGTTGAATTCGAAATGGTCCACAAAACAGTGGTGCAACTTTTTGTTCGAGTTTATCCAGTTTCATTCCGCATACACTCGTTATTTTCGTTTTTCGCCTCTGGAATTGCGTCACCGAGGTAATCTGCCTACACCAGAACTGTGTTCAGAGTGAGATTTTACACATATTTCTTGACAAGTCGTCTGCATTTATTCTTAAACGATTATTTATTGTTTATTCTCAAACAATTCTGGAGGAGCGTTAAAATTATCATCATCATCTATAAGAATTAAACCAAGGATGGTTTGTTCCGGTCTCAAACAGGCAAAGATTAGAGCTGGTCACTCCAGCGCTTCCTCGGACGTCCCACATCTCTCCGTCCCCTTGGCTTAGCCTATATAGTTCTACAGTTGTTTGGGGATGCGGCAGTCATTCATCCATTCGGCAAAGATGTTTCCACCAATTCAGGCGATAATGGGCAATCCTGTCGAGTATACTCATAATATTCAGTTCCTGCCGTATATATACGAAGAATTGTGTATATATATATATATATATATACTCGTATGTGTTTCTTCTATGATCAAGGAGAGTATAAGCTGCCACGTGCCTGAGGAATCTCATTTCAGTCGCTTGCCGTTAAAATTATCAGCGTAATTCAGTTTCGATGAGTACGTTCGTGTGGGTTCTATTTCAACCAGTGTTTCCGTAAGAGCCACAAAAAGATCGGACCGAGAATGTTTTCGGGAGATGTCAATAGCACGAAAAGTAAAACAGTAGTCTAAACTATGTAATTTTTGTAAGCCTGCATTCGAATATAGATTTGTCTGCAAGTAAAGCGGGAACGAAAATATTCGGAACTGTGACAACAGAACTACGAAAATATTTGGGTTTCATGGTTTTTAGTAAAAACAACATGTGATATTACGTGTTTTGCACGAAAATCCTAGTCCCGGTAGAAAATTTATTTGCTACGAAAATTAGTTACGAAATCTGTTTGACAATGTAGTTTGATGAATCGGATGACTCACTGTGGACTCGTCGGCGCTTCTTCTCTTCCTCTTCAAGTACCATCTTCTAAGAAGGTTGGCAATCAACACGGCAATGCGAACTCTTGACTCAGCAGCTCGTAATAAGTCAATGGAGCTGCGATCGGACCGGTCTCTCATGTTCTTTAACCAGGAAGTGCGCCTTCTTCCCTTATTCCTTTTTCTTGGATTTTGCCCTGTATACTAACTTGTAGAAGGTTATGTCTTCCTCTGCGCGTTATGTGACCAAGGTGACATAACAGTTTTTCTGATTTCAACAGTATTAATAATTTCGTTATTCTTCCACGACCTTCTCATCAGCTGAAAATTAGAGACTTCATCGTCATCAGCAAGGATTAAACCAAAACGATTTGTTCCGGTCCCAAGCAGATAGACTACAGCTGGCTACTTAAACGCTTCTTCGGACGCCACATTTCTCCGCCCTTTCTACTTATAATTCCATATTTGTTTAGGGTGCGGCAGTCATCCAATTGTATCGGTTAAGATGTTCCAACCATTTTAGCCGGTACTGGGCAATTCTATCAAGTATACTCATTATATTCAGTTTCTGCCGTACATCGGCATTTCTCTTGAAGAGTAGCCTACATCCTGCCAGGTGCCTGAGAAATCTCATTTCGTCCGCTTCAATACGACTGACCTGGGGCTTCGTTAAAGTCCAATTCTCAGACCCGTAGAGTAACGTGAGGAGGACCATCACCTTGTAAAACTTCAGGCGTGTTTCTTTAGAGTTCTCCTTATGGTCCCACACATATGGGTGCAGCTTCTTCACCATATAATTGTTTGAAATTTAAGATACAATACAGCCCAAGAGACTTTCGTCATCATCAACCGTGGCTCTACAACCCTTGGTGGGTCTTGGCCTGCTTCAAGAGTCGATTCCATTCCTCCCTATTGAGTGCCCTGGCTTTCCAGTTTCTTATTTTCAGCTTTCCGAGGTCTTCCTCTATATGGTCTTTGAATCTACTTCGGGGTCTTCCCCTTTTTCTACTACCCATTGGTTTCTGGTGGAAAATGTGTTCCGTAGGTTGTCCTTTCTCCATTCTCTATATGTGTCCAACCCACCTTAGCCTGTAAATTTTGATTATCCTGACAATGTCCGGCTGTTTGTAAAGATGGTATAATTCATAATTATAGCGCCTCCGCTACATTCCATTTTCTTGTACTCCTCTAAATATTGTTCTTAGAATACGTCTTTCACAGCGACCTAGAAGTATCTCGCTATTTTTTGTCATTGTCCAGGTTTATGAAGCATATGTCAGCACTGGCCTGATAAGTGTTTTGTAGATTTTGCATTTCGTGCTTCTTGACATGAAGCTAGATGTCAGGTGTTTATCCGGGAGCCAAGATATATGAACTCTTTTACTGCCTCTATATTTGTTATGCCTACTTCAAGACTTTAAAGGGTTGGATTTAATCATAGTTTGTTGGCAGCATACAGATATTCAAGAGACTTTATCTATTCAAAATTCTTTATCGTAACATTCTTCGCCAAGTCCACATTTTGAATGCCTTCAATCTGTCAGTAACGTTCTTGTTCAGAGTCCAAGCTTCCGTTCCGAATAGCAAAACTGAGAACAGCTTCCGTGTAGCTGTACTTTCATACAGCGAAACTGAGAACACACGTAGCGTCTCAACATTCGAATCTCGGGAGTCTTTGGGTCTTTGGTTTTGGAAGTCAACATTGTATTTGGGTCTTTACTGCAGCAGTTTGTGCATCTTATTAAACACCTTTCTTGCTTGTCTAATTCTTGGGTATCGTCTCGTCAGTGTAGTCGTTTTTCTTGTTGACAACTGCCCCAAAGACTTGTGCTTTTTCTATCAATTCTCAGTTTTGTTCTCAAATTTCCTTGTAGCTGTCGCTTTTGAGGATTACTGCAGTTGTCGCAGTCCACGGCCCTACAGATCGAGTAATTCAACACGACGCCGAGCTGGAAAACCTGAATTTTTAATTTTTGTACTATTTTGTATTTTATTAATTTACCTGAAGGCGACCGCAGACGTTTTATTAAGCGGTCGCAACGTTGTGTTTATATTGTTTCATTAACAACGGCAGTCGTCCGAAATAATTCACCAGTAGAACAAAAGTGACTACAATGCGCGCGCGCAGCATAACAAACAATGATTGTGATTTTATTGTTTTGGTTTCTGACGCGTTTCAAGATCGGTGCCTCGGTAATTGTTTCCGTAGGTAAAGACGGACGATTTTCCGCGAGCGAGCGAGCGGCGTGGCGTGTGTACGTACGGGTCAAGGCGGAGCGGGGAGTGGGGAGGGCTAGCGGACACACTCTGTTAAGTCCTCTCTCTCTCTCCACCGTGCGATGAAAGTGTGCAGCCCAGTTTTTCATTCCATTTATTATTAATAACAGCGATAACGTCGTCGGTAATTAAGACTTTCTTTGTGTCAGGGAGCAGCGTCAGTTGTGCGCCAGCGACGGCCGAGTGCGGACCAGAGGAGGAACAACAACAACAGAAGCAGCACGTAGGGCCCAACCTGGTCAACAAACAGATGGTGTTGCCGTTCATTCCGCCCAAGTTTCCCAACAACGCGTCCAACTCTAACGGTCTGATCAAACCGTCCGAGTACTTGCGCAGCATCAACAGCGGTTCCAAGACGATTCCGGCATCGGCACTCGCCCAGTCCTGTTCCGCCCAGCACGCACATCACAACAACGTGGTAAGTCGTACCTCTCTTTTAATAACACTAAATTCTTGGGGGTCAACCTCTTCTGAAGATAGCTGTGACGGATTATAGACATTTAAATCTAAATGACGGACTTTGTCATCACAGAAAAATTATAAGGAGCGACGATTTATTTACATTTGTTAGTCTTTTTATCATATACTATGTGAACGTTTGTTGTTTTTTGACTCTGGCACTCGTTGATAGAATCTCGTTATTATACTTATATTCATCGTGTACTAGCTTATAGTTAACCTGAAGACATCAGCCGATTGTTTGGGCTGCCGAAACGTCGTTCCTTCTAATTTTTCTGTAATGGCATTTAGATTTCAAAACGACTAATCTATCATTTTTTGCACGCTTAATGTAATTTTATATGTTCTTGCATTGCATTGTGTGGACACTCAGACACATAATATATTCAAACACTTTTTGCTACAGTCTATTATATATATTTAAAATTTATATTTATTTTACCTCAAGATGTTATTTTTCCCTTATTTGGAACATGTTTCGGGACCTTTAGTGTTCCCATCATCAGCCTTCCAATCATCAGGTACTCCACAAGATTCAAAATTATGAAGGCTGATGATGGGAATACTGACGGCCCCGAAACATGTTCCAAATAAGGGAAAAATAACATCTTGAGGTAAAAAAATATAAATTTAAAAAAAAATATATATAACGTTTCTCCATTTTTCTACATATTTATATTTAATTTACTTATAAAGAGTTTCATAATTCAAAGCTTTCAATTTATTACTTTGTTCAAATACATTTCAACAGAATATTAATTGTCTAATGTCATCAGAACTTAGAAATAATTTGTGGAAAATGTTTAACCTATTGGTTATTGGCCTATTATTGTTCTCGTAATGTAATGTTGATCAGTTGCTTTATACTAGGATTTGGGTTTACCCATTGTTAAAATATAAATAACAATAGAATACAAATCAGTTCGAAATACGTTAATATTATTAAAATTTTAAACGCGGCTTTAATGCTGTAAAACTAAACTTTTGATAAAATAATCACGCAAAGAACGGACATTTACCATAGCTCTGATTAGAGAATAGATCGACGTTTCGACTACTCAATCAATACCTGTAGCCGGCAACGACTTACCAAATATTTATTTAAGAATACAAAACTTAAAAAGTTTAAATTTGAAAATTTGAAAATCGCATTCTGTTTGTAGCCTATACCTGTACCATGGTGTACATATGTGGTGTGGTGTACCATGGTGTACACGATACCTGTGTGTCCATGAAACAGCGAGTTAGTTTTTCTGACTTTAAGCGGATCCATCACTGATTAAAGACAGAATTCAGTACAACAAATGTGAATATTTAACAGCAATTTTAATATAACCAAACAAAATCATAACATATATATATATTGTAGTCTGTAATATGTTAGTTTATTGTGATATTATACGCTTTTTGCAATTCAAAACTTTCATTAAATGAATGCATTATAAAAATGAAACGGAGAACTAAATATTGTTACTCTCCTTTACTATTTTTTCACATTTTTAAATAATTATATACATATAATTAAAAAAATTACAAAACGCTATTACATATGTAGGCTATACAGACACTTCAGATATAGGCTATACTGGAGCATCTATATTAAAGTCCTTCATAGAGTTCGGCATACAGGCGCGCGCGCGCGCGCACACACACACACACACAGAATGTTTCCAACCGATGTATCAAACCTCCAGTATGATTCTACTCATTAAACTAACGAAAAATATCGGTACGGAGAACTATACATAACTTCCATGTTCTAAGATTTATATTTAAAATCGTTTTCGAAATGAAATATTTCAATAGAAACTACTTCTTTCTTCAGGCTTAACCACAGTACTGCGGGCACTAACGTATACCACTTCAAGTTAGCGCATTAGATTTTCATTGACGATGGCAGTTGATGGCACTGCCGAAATGTCTGGTTTTGCAGAAAACAGCCCGGGAAGGAATTTTAACAACAAACTACTTCTTTGTTGCCGATAACGTAGTACACGTATAAAAAATTGTCCCCTCCACTTTCAACTATCATTTTCATTTATAGACAATTACCCCCACTCCTTCATCTACCCTTTTCATTTATAGATATTTTTCATCTACTTTTCTACAGTGGATTATTATGACCTTCTTTTCAGGATACTTTATTTATCAAAATTAAGTACTTTACTCTTGTTAAAACGTAAAACGTTTTAGGTAAACTACCCCTTCCCCTTAACCGATCTTCACCAAAATCAATAGGCCTTGAGTCCTCTACAACTCGGGCACATATCCAAAAAGTTATTTGATTCTGATTGAATTTCCTTCAGTTATCGTTTACCGTAGAAACAATTCTACACATGGACACACAGACAGACACACACATAGACACATTTCAGAAAATTACTTTTCTTCATGTTTTGAGGGTAGTACAATCCGAAACAGCCCTTATCTCGAACACGATTTTTTTCGCCATTACCATACTTCCATTTCCTTATGGAACATGGAAGTAAAAATCATAACATACACATTGTAGTCTGTAATATGTTAGCCTATTGTGATATTGTATAATTAGGAGCTGTTCCTTAGGTGGTGGGGGGGATGAGACTAGTTTAGGGAGGGAGGTAGAGTTGTAGTATGAAGGTTAGTTCTTCCCCATTTTCTTCAGGGCAAATAAAAATTTCAGGATGCTTCCCATATAATTTTATAAATAGCCTACATTTTAAAAATTCTTTAGTCTCAAAGATTTTGAATAAACCAACGTAAAGTGAAAGAAATAAGCAAAAGCTTGATTCAAAATACTATAAATACTATATTTTCATTAATTATATTATTATTTAAATTAAATATAATGAGTCTCGTGTCGTTAGGAATCGCTTTAATTATAAATTTGTATTCTTAACCAGTATTCTGGCACTCTTTCTGAAGATTATATTTTAAAAACCGGTTTTATTACCCTTTTCACGTTGTGAATGTTTGAAGCAGCTTATAGTTCGTGTTTGTACATTATTTGTATGCAACAAACTCTTCTCATTTTTCTGAATTAAAGTCAAGGGATGTCTAGTTTCTTCTTCTTCTTCTTCTTCTTCAGCGGCGCGACAACCCATTAATAAGGCAAGGCCTCCTTTAAACAGCCTCCGCCAGTTGTTCCGGTCAAGTGCAGCTGCTCACCAGTTCCGGATCCCAAGGATATGTCGCGCATCATAATTCACACCGTCTTCCCAACGTAGTTTGGGTCTACCAACTCTCCTGGTGCCACAGATCCGTTCTGTGAGTGCCTTTCTGGGTATTTCATTCTCCCCCATTCTGATCACATGTTCAGCCCACCTGAGTGTACCAAGTTTCATTACTTTCACAATATCTGGTTCATTCAGAAGAGTGTTCAGTACTTGGTTGGTTCTTTTCCTCCCACACATATTGGACCAAAAATACTGCGGAGGATTTTGCGTTCATGAACCAGCAGGCTTGACTCACTCTTTCTAGAAATGGTCCAGGTCTCAGAACCATAGGTGAGAACTAGGCGGATCAGTGTTTTATACAGAAGCAATGCTCCTGTCAATTGTTCTGCTGTGGAACAGGGGTCTGAGTCCAAAGAAGCACCTATTAGCTGAGATGATTCTTCGCTTTATTTCTTCTGTTGTTTCCCCACCGGAGTTATGACTTGATATATCATAACTTGATATCCTAAATAAACAAATTTGTTGACTTTTTCCAAGGAATAGATGCCAATTGTGGACGTGCTCTCCTTCTCTAGCTTCCTATCCTGTGACCACGTATTTTTTTCTTGCTTTCATTTATTATGAGACCCAGCCTAGTCTAGTTTAGCTGTGCAAAGACGACGGTTCAAACCATAGAGACATTAGACTAGAGGGGTCACGGCATTGACAACCCTGTAAGGGGAAGTGTGATTGCAGGGGGGGAGATATAAAGGTATATTAATAGGCTCTCTGCCTTCGTTTTCTAACGTGTGTGTGATTGTATTTTTCTGGCTGCATATATGCACGTCATTTACTAATTTTTTTTACGTTAATTTATGCAATCTGTTAATACATAAGAATAAGCATAATTGTTGACAGAATACACGGCATGAAGAAAACTAGTCCATTGACTAGTTCTCTGTATGAGTATTTAAAAGTAACATATTATGTACAATATTTTAGAGTGTTAGAGTCTAGGAAAGTTCAGAGGAAACGTCTTGTCTGCAGGCTGTTGTCCAGTAGATTTATGACTAAAGGATTCGTGTCCTCTTCAAGCCGTTTCACATATCTTTCGCTGTATATCGCAATGGTTTCACTGACTGAGAGCAGGTCCAGGTCTCTATAGATGTCTTTGTTGCTGATGAACCACGGTGCGTTGGTTATGGCACGCAACACCTTGGTCTGAAACCTTTCCATTATAGTGATGTTGGATTTAGATGCAGTTCCCCAAAGCTGTAAGCCGTATGTGTCCACACAGGCTTGAAGACAGTGTTGTACATCAACAGCTTGTTTCGCACTGACAGTAATGATGTTCTGCCCAGGAGCCAATAATGTTTGCGAAACTTGGTGTCCAGTTGTTTTCTCTTCATCCAAATGTAGTTGCGCCAAGTCAGTTTTTTGTCCCGGTGGATGCCCAAATATTTTACAGAGTCACCGGGATAGCCTTGCTTTAATTTCACAATTGATGCTGTCCCGTGGCCTTTTGTGAAGGTTCTTTGTGCTGATTTAGTTTCATTTAATTGTATTCTCCACTTCTTTGCCTACTTTTCAATCGCATGTAGCGACGTCTGTAATAAAATGATTGCTTCCACCGGACTTTTGTTTACAGCAAGGATTGCAGTATCTTCAGCGTACGTAGCATTTACCAAATGTTGAGTGATCGTTGTCATTGTTAAGAAAGGTCTAACTTTATTTCATTAATGTACAACTATTCCTTTTATTCATTTTATTTGTACAGTTATTTACAAACCTTATTTGAACACACTCTACTGGGTTAGAAACAGGTCTATGTTAAGTGATTACGGAATTCCGCTGAAATTTTAATAGCTCTTGGGGGGGAGGGGGGTGAACCTCCTGACCCCCCCGTAGTTACGCCACAAACTTATACTCAAACGTATCGTAGCGTGTTGGCAGTGTCGGGTGAGAAGCCAAAGTAACGACAACTGTAGCAGAAGAGAAAACGTAGTTAGCGCACGCGCGCGCGTGCATGTCTAATGACACTAATCGACGCCGCATCCACAATTAAATCAGGTTAATTTACCATAAGAATTATATAATATCAAGTAAATCATATGCAACGGGGTTATTTCAATTCGTACGGACTGTTTTTTTTAATCAAACTAATTTTTTTAATTAACATCATCACGTCGTAAAAGGGACAGATGTTGGTTTTTATATCAAGTACGACTTTTTATTTCATTATTCGATCAGTTCATGTAGTAAAAACGTAGTACTGAAAAGTGTCTGTGTGTGTTTGTGTCGGCGTGCGCACGTTCGAACATTATCATTAAAATAACAGTATTAATAATATTCTTTTAAACAAGATAGTAAGCTATTGGCAACAGGTGTTTCAATTTCCGTTTATAAATTGTAAAATTATTTATAAATGTAGTTTACATCCTGTTTCTACGTTAACACGTTGTCCTACCTGAGTTAATTTGTCTTGAGCCTGCATAAACTCTCTCTCTCTCTCTCTCTCTCTCTCTCTCTCTCTAAGTGAAGATATATATATATTCAATTACACAACTGTTTACCTAACTTCCCTATTGTTTAACTTATAAAAACAATTTAAAATCAATGACAACACCTGTTTTTTTTACACACTTTTCTTTAACTCACTGTCACGTCTGTCTGTCTGTCTGTAATCAAATCTTACAAGCTCTATTTCAGACACTTATTGTCGATACAAAATTCTGAAACTTTGCAGAGACGTTGGTCTTGGATGACAATACAATAATCTATGGACACACACACACACACACACACACACACACACACGCGCGCGCGCGCGCACACATGGATTTTAACTGACAAAACAATTTAATTTAAATAGATTTTAATTTAATTTAAATTAAATTTTTATTTTTAGTGCAATTTTTTAATTTTTTAATTTATATTTTTGAAAGAAAAGTGTTTTTAATTTTTTTTTTAAATTTATGTTTATATTCTATTAGGTTCGTAAGTCCTAGCTTAGGGGTAAGAACGGTGGAAAACTCTTTTATTAATTTCTGCATTCGCAGCCTATCTCTATTTTCTAGATGAGATAATTCAGACTCATGGTGTACTATGTGTGCAGTCGATGATCTAGTACTTTCTTGTTCGTCAGTTGTATAATCAAAATTATACTTCCGTGTACGGTCGAATCTAAAATAATATTTCTTCGCGTGGATGTCAAGAATTATTCCCGTTTTACTGATGAAGTCAGCTCCCAATATTAGGTCGCGTCCTATATCATCACATACTAACATTGTAAAAAACCACGTTAGATTCTTAATTTTTACTTTAATGGTGATGCTGAGTTTTATCACTATATTTTGTTTATTAGCTGTAGCACATTTTATATTCACAGTTTGACTGCGTTTCACTAGGCTGTGTTCGAATAATTTATCCGCTAACTTTTGACTGACTAAGGTTCTAGTCCATCCAGAATCGATTAATCCGAGGGTGGATGTAACACCTAGGTCAATTTGTATTAAGGGCAATAGACTTTTAGTCCCATCACATTTAGTTATCGCGTTACATTTCTCAATAAACCTTCTAACATAGGGATCTATTTCTCTAGTGTTTCTTTTTCTTTTCTTTTATTATTGTCGTACATTTCTTTGGGTTTACCGGTTCTCAAGTTGCTGCGGAAGACACAGGATTTCGGGTCTCCCTGCCTTACATGTTTTTTGGATTAGTGTGTTTACGTTCGTATTGCTTGTTGTTACAGTTTCTACTTATGTGTCCATACTTACCGCAGTTATAACACGTATTTTTATTACGAGGAGAGTACCTTGCTTCCGTTTTAGGTTGCGCGTCAGTTGATTTACCAGGGTTGTGCAAATTGCTCGGTCTATTAAATACTCGCTTTACATACTGGGTTGGCACATTGGGTACTAGGGCTTGCAATTCATTTCTATTCGCCTCGATTGATTTCACCGCATGTCTGTTCTGATCTGAGTACCATACGTTCGACGAGTGAATACTGCATTGTTCGAGATCCGCAAAGGTGTTGGGTCGATTTATTAACGCTAAACGAGAGCTTTCTTCTGGAGACAATCCTACTAAAATGGTATCCACCATCTGTCTCTCATTCCAATCTACTTGCAGTAGTCGAGAAGACTCCCTGATGTCTGAGATGTAATGGGCCAATCTCTCATTATTTCCTTGTACTCGTAGTACGGTCTTTCTCTTAAGTTCCTCATAAATTCCGGTGGGAATAAAATATTTTATGCTTGTAGTATGCAGTTCTTCTACTGGAAGGGTAGAGCTTAATAATTCTAGCACACGATTCTTTAGCGGGGGTTTACATTTCGGTAGGAGGACTTGCAAAATTTGCCAGTCATTTAGCTGCTGTAGATCTTTTATCTGCAGGAGATATTTGATGAAATTCAGTAGTTTAGTAACATTCAAACCATCAGTGTATGGAATTTCATTTAAGAGTTTTTCTACGGGGGTGAGTGATTTTTCCGTAGAGGTCCGCGTTATGATTTACGTGTTGCATAGCTTTGGGAGGACCAGATAATGCATTAGGGGTAGTCAATTCATACATTCCGGTGCGAATTTGGAAACCACTGGGAGGAGGGGTTTCAGATATAGTCTGGGCATTTAAATCTCTATTTGGGTTTAGCTCTCGCGTAGGTTGTATTTTAGATCCGGTTGGCGATTCCTGATCCGCGTTGGGGAGAGGTTGTTCTGACGTAGGAGATTGAACTGGGGAGATGTGTAGTTTCTTCAAGGATTTTTCAATTTCATCCATTCGGAACGAGTCGGATTTTCTTCGTAATTCGTTGATGATAGTAGGTAATTGGCGTAAAGCTTCATCCGCAAAACTTTGGACTTCGGGAGGAATTTCCGTAAGGTTAGGCCAGTTCAACAAATTTTTCATTCGCCGGGTTAAGTGTTCTATCCTTTGAGTTGTCCGCAATATTACCGCAGGAGATTTCTCGTCTTGAAGGGTTTGGGACAATAAGGTCAACTCGCTATACTTGGCATTACAAGTTTCTCTCTCGCTCTCATAATCGAGTCCGCTCAGGTTGCTTAGCTGCACGGGTGCATCAAATCCACTTTCGCGTATAGACTTGCGCAATTCCGCGACTGTTACATTCGCATGGGGTAGACCACGTAAAAGAGCTTCATAAGACAGCTCGTCCTTTAGTAGTAAATCTGGATTAAATAGCGCCATGTTTACCTTATATCTAACACACTAAAATTTACTTTATTACACTATACACTTATGACATACACAATTTAATTCATGGTCAAAACATTTGCATTGGTAGTAAGAGAGTTACTTCTCTTCTCAGAGAAAGAGAGAAATTTCACACAGACGTCATTTTATTGTCAACGATCAGCTGTTACGCTGGAATGTAGGTCAGACTAGTTTTCTTTGTAAACAATGGCATACTTGTTGTATGCGTGAGAAGGGGAGAAATACACTTGGGGTGAGGAACGTTATTGTTCTATACAACAATAGCTTACGGCTACCTTTATCGACTAGTCTCGGCTGGCTTCAACAAGGGGGAAGTGCAATACGTACCGATATGCGTTTTAAACAAGCTACAGCCTGTTATCAAGCTGAGTTTAACTATTATTTGTTTTACGTTCAAATTTAACTTTCTCTAATTCTTTTTTTTGCAGAATTAACTTACAAATTTATTTACACGTAATTAAACTGGTTTAACTTAGTCAATAGTTTATATGACTCACCGTGACAACAGAAATATAAATTACACATTTTTGCAGGCATATTCAGGAAACTACAGGTCTTGAATTGTCACAAAACAGACATGTTAAAGACTGAACAGTTTGACAAGAACTAAAATTCATGTAGGTACTTGCATTGGTGTAATACAATAATAGTTTGAATTATTTTCGCGTATGTTAAATAAATTATATACAAGTACGAGCGTAATCTCACACACAATTCACAATGGTAAATTTATACTGTCGCTATTTTTCTTTCATGCAACTTAGCCTTTTTGAGTTACATAAAATACCTTAACTGAGTGCATAGATCAGCAGAGGGTCGTATTTTTTATATGTGACACTACGTAAACAATTATTTTACAAGAAAGCAGAGTGGCGCATTTTATGACGTGTCGGCTACGTCATAATCCAGGGAACCTGTGATAATTGACGCTAGCCAATTATACAGGCTGCCTACGTTGTAACAAACTGAAACTCAAAACACAAGACTAACAAAATTACAATTATTCTAATTATAGGAAACAAGGGGAGGAATTTAACTGATTTATGCACTCACTTTAGTATGCAGCAAAGATGACATCACTTTTATTCACATAGTATACGTAACACATTACAAATAAAGATATTATTTACTCTGAGATTGTAAAGGGGTTTTCTATCTAAAATAAAATGATCATTTAGAAAATGAGTTTACTTCGGATCCGAGTCTTTCTTTTTCTTGTATTATAATATTTATAGTATCGTCAATGAGAATTTTTGTGTACATGTTTAAAATGTCCAAAGAGTATATCTTGTACCTTTGTTTACATTGTACGGTTTTTAGTTGATCTGTCAGTTCGATTCTGGTTTTTATATTGTCTTTAGTATTGCATTTTGTATATTGTTTTTATATTTTATATCGTATTGTTTTTTACGTTTCTAAATTCGATTTAGTAATTTACCTATTTTATAATTTTGTAAGAAACTGAATTGTTATACTGTTCCACTGAATTGTTATATCATATTCTACTTTTCAAATAAATAATGCTGTGTAAATCACATTGTTACACTTAGCAAAATTATTTGTTACATACTGTTTGTATACGTATATTTACTAAAAATATTACGACGTGTAATATGATTTTTTTATGTTCATTGTAAATAGCAATTTCTTGTAATAAAATGCACATCAATACTACCACGCCCTCATCTCATTTAATTATCCGTTCACTCTTATTTGAATTTAAATTCTTTATAGCAAAATCTCTCGTACTCCAAATACGTACGAGCAATCTTTTTTTATCGCCACTCAGTTATCGAGCAATCGAGAATCTGTTCGTTCACCACTCGACACTGAAGTTCTCACTTCCGGCGTGTGTCCCACGACACGCCCATTTTTTCGTATTTTCATTTTTCTGTGTTCACATGTCTTATTCCGTTCACTGGGAATTACCGCGCTAGCGGGCGGCTGGCGGTTGCTCTCACCCAGTGGCGACTCGTGGTTCTGACAGTTGGGGGTTCAATGTCTAAATGTTTCTACTCAGATACAAAAGCAATTATACCATTCCAAATAACACACGGGGTGGGTCTCAACATGAAGACATAACTATTGACAACTTGTAGTAGGGCTAATATTAAGTTGTGCTTATGCTGTTTGTAAATTATTCTAAAAATATATACACTAAAAACTCGTTTATCTGAATCGCGTTTATCCGAAAATCCGGTTTATCCGAAACAATTTTTAGTAAATTTTAAAAATACACAAAAGCATTTTCCTGTTACTATAATCTATATTTAATAGCGTTGACAAGCGATTTCACGTTATATAAAGTAGAAAGCTTAGACAAAAAGTATGATTTATTACTGTACGAACAAGCAATAGGACTGTTCCAGTACTGTAGAAACTATAATTTACAGTGCGTTGCCGTTTTATAGTTTATTGTGTCATATTTGCTGTAAGTAACTTTTAAATTAGGCCTATTATTATTTTATTATTATTATTATTATTATTATTATTTAAATAGAAGTTTCGGTTTATCCGAAACGGGCGCGGTCCCATCAAATTCGGATAAACGAGTTTTTAGTGTAGTTAAAATGAAAGGATAGTTAAATATTTCTGTTCGATATTTAAAACGGGAAGCGGCCAGAGTTCCTTAATTTTTTATTAATCTTTAATACAGAGAGAGAGAGAGAGAGAGAGAGAGAGAGAGAGAGAGAGAGAGAGAGAGAGAGAGAGAGAGAGAGAGAGAGAGACAGACAGACAGACAGAGAAGAAAAATTTGTTTTTAAAATAGATTGAACACTATTCATTTTACCAAATCAATGAACTGAACACAAAAATAAGAAATACCTGAACACTTAACACACAAAAATACCAGCAAACACTTTGAGAGTTATACACGCTTCGATCAGTTTAACGTTAATACAATTATTTAATGACTACATTAAACACAATTTATTTTATGAATAAAATTACTTCACTATTTTATTTGATTTTAAGACTTTACTGCACACGTTTTTATCGCATTCTGACACAAAACTGATGGTACACGGACAAATCGTGTTGTAAAAATCATAATAATGGCGAAAGGCGGTGTTATGAAAATGTTAAAATTCTCGGTCAGTGCGGTTCGGGCCTCGTCGGAACTATTCGTCTTTATCGTTAACACTCGGGATTAGCGACTGTTGAGTGTAATTTTTCGTATACCGGTATCCTCCTCCCTACACAGTGCAGGAGGTGCTGAGAGCTGCTTTGCACCTCCAAGCAATAGTAGCGAGCAATTCGCCTATTACGCGAATCCATTACTGTTCAGTCAACCAGATTAATCCCTCAAACCTTGTTATTTAAATATGAAACCATTATCTCAACAAATCCTTAAACATTATTAAAATTATTTAGGGGGGGGGTTTCACTGAACCACTGAACCGTACGGACGAGCCGCCACTACTCTCACCGTATAATCTCATTTGACGCACAGTTTAGGCCAACCTTGACACAACAACCACTAAAGGCTTCCCTAGTTTGCGTATACACGTGTGTCACGCGCTGAGCAATGGAAAACATTTGGAGGCTTCACTTTGCACTTCACGCGAGCACAGACCGGCCGCGATTTCATTCCGTCTTACCGTTTGTTGGTCCGTTTAACGGTGTCTGATCGTCTCGCTGAAGACGCGGCAGTGTGAAGATTAGCAGACGGTACCGTTTAGGTGATAACATTTAAAGGGTAAGTCGACAATTAAAAGTCGCGTGTTAGACCTCTCGATAGTCGCAGCTTAGACTGTTTTATCTGTAATCAACTGTGCAATCGTCTGCTTAGTAAACGCAGTACCCCATCAGGTCAGCTGTGAAACTAATCAGTCGTTATTTTTATTCATGAGTTTTATAACAAAAATATGTTAAGTAAAGGTAAGTAAAGGTGTTTTCAGTAAGATTAAGTAGACGCTGGCCTTTTGTATATAATTACATGCTAAAAGTGAAACATCTGACTTTGTTTAAACGTTATTAATCTCTGTTGTCCATGACATATCCGTTGATTAACTAATTATAAGTACAATACTACTGACTCGGAACACAAAGTTTTTTATAACACTAGACCTCACCGTCACAAAATTTGAACACAGACACAAATTCAGTATATACAGAAAACCCACTACAACTGACACGCTAATACACAACTTCACCAATCACCCAACACAACACAAACTAGCTTTCTTCAGAACCATAATGCACAGACTAAACAACATGATGAAAAAGACTACAAAGACGAACTAAACACGACAAAATATCTAGTAGAATCCAACGGATACAACAGAACAACAGTCAATAAACTCCTACACAAAACAAACAACAGACAAAGACAGAAAACAACAAGTTCATAACACTAACATACATCAATATCCACACTGAAAAAATAGCCCACAAATTTAAAAAAGCAGGATACAGAATTGCATACAAAACTACAAACAAAACAGAACGTACACTAGCAAAAAATGCACACAAAGAACAAAACAAATTTAATCTACCTGGTGTTTTACAAACTAAACTGCTCAGGATGCAACAAATTCTACATATCCCAGACAGGACGTTGCTTCAAACAGAGATACATTGAACACACAAAGGCACTACACTCCACTACCGAATCCACCTTTGCAAACCACCTCATTTGCTTCACTGAACCTCACACATACACAAACATCGACAAAACATGGATATTCTACACACAAAAGGCCGAAAACTAGACACCCTTGAACAACTAGAAATATACAAACACACAAAAACACATAAAAGCGACATCCTAAACGAACAGTCACAATTCAAATCACACCGCACACACACAACATCGATCTTTCAAACGACGGCGCCGTCACGAAGAACAAGACGGACAGCGCTCCTAGTGGCAGCCTCTGACGAAGCTTATAATAAGCGAAAACTGGTTCAGGCTATAAGGTAAAAATGATTAATTTTTATCAATAAAAACTTTGTGTTCCGAGTCAGTAGTATTATACTTATAATTCGTTATTAATCATTAACTGTCTACAGGGCCGAACCTAGGATTTAATTTCGGGGGGGGGGGGATTTTTTTTCAACCACATATATAGACATATATTTAACCACATATATTTCTTAGAGTATTTTTTTCTCATATTATAATGAAAATCGTACCAACAAATTAAAAGTAATATATTGATAAATGATAGCTGTACTTCACAAATTTCATGAAAATCAATTAATAACATACAGTTTTGACTTGGAAGCCTAATAAAACCTTTCTGTGGAATATAAATACTTTAAAAAGAACGTTAAAATTAAGAAGGTAAGTTTTGTATGTGTATGTGTGTGCGTTTGTGTTGTAGAGTTAACACATGCAAGAACACGAAAAATTTTTAATGAATGTATGTTTAATTTTACAATATTTTGTTTCTTAGAGCTAGGTAGAGTCTATTACAACAACCCATGACCATTATGAAAAATAATGTTAAGAAATTAAGGCTCATTCACATTACGTGCTTTGCGATTGAAGTTATCAAAATGTAACATTAAGTTAAAATATAAAAAGATACATCCATATTTACCAGCCGAAAAACGTATTCTACTCTCTTTCAAGCCGATTCCTTTTCATTTCTTTCAACATCTGTTATATTTCTTATTGAGTATAAGGCCTATTATTGTAGATTATTTAAACGTCTCATAGACATAAATAGTATTCTTTTTTTTTTTAATTGGCAAAACTTGGAAGAAATCAATTAAATTTCATAAAACACAACGAGTTTTAAATTGTTTGCTCCAAAATTTTTTAAATTTTTTTTCGAATTTCGGGGGTATATATCCCCCATATCGCCCCTAGGTTCGCCCCTGACTGTCCACTTTCATTTCAACTGGAAACGGAGCGTGTGATGCCGAAAGAAAATTATAGATGTTTAATTATTTCATAGATCTCGATGATCCAAACGACCGTATTCATTCTTCATTTCTAATATACTACCATCTTCTTCATTCATATTTCAGCTCAGTAATGTAGATCTTTTTCTTTTTCTTTTTCTTTTTCTTTTTCTTTTTCTTTTTCTTTTTCTTTTTCTTTTTCTTCTTCTTGTTCTTCTTCCGTCCTGGGATAGGTTCCAACTGTTCCGGTTTCACAAGCAAATGTGTATTTAAATTGTTAATTTACAAAAAGTAATGTAAGTTGAATTAAAAATCAAACTATCGTTTTCTGGGACTTCCTACATTACGCCTACCCAGTGGAGCATACAAACATCCCGCATTTGGTACAAAGTCCTTTTCCTTGGGAAGAACATGTTTCCTCCATCTACTGTTCAAGTCATCAACTTTTTTCCACCCAATGGGGTGGACACGTTAAACTCACTCCGTATATTCTCAATGCGATGCATAATTCATCTAATCGTGAGCACATCCTAAGACCATTCTAAAAAAACCTCATTTCTGCTGCGATGATTTATTTACATCCGCCTTTCGAAGAGCCCATGACTGTGCACCGTGCACCAGAGTAGTCCATGACTGTACACCGTGCACCAGAAGAGCCCATGACTGTGCACCGTGCACCAGAAGAGCCCATGACTGTGCACCGTGCAGCAGAGTAGTCCACGACTGTGCACCGTGAACCAGAAGAGCCCATGACTGTGCACCGTGCACCGCCATAACCTTGTTTGGTTTGTGGTCTAACTTTGTCTGGTCACAGATATTTGAAGATCTGGTTGGTCAACCTATTGTCATCCATTCTATATAATGTCCAAAAAATACTAGTCTTCTTTTTTTCACTGTTTCTGTTATATTTTCTATACTTTGATATATTTCATGATTACTTCTTAATTTCTAACGTACTGAAGTTTTTCGTGGGCCTAATATTTTCCTAATAATTTGTCTTTCCAATATTTCTAGTTTGTCTAAATTACAATTCAATGCTAGACAATCACTTGCATATAGGCATTCTGGCCTCACCACTGTACTGTAATGCCTTATTTTCGCACTTTTAGATAAGCACTTTTTATTGTAAATGTCTTCAGTTATACCATACGCTCTTTCCATTTTATGAATCCTTTCTTCTACAGCAGATTTTTCTAAACCATTCTGTTGAATTATTTCCCCTAGACACTTAAATTTTCGAAACCTCTCTATTCGACCACTATTTGTTAGCCGGAATTTTGGCACATTTTTAATGTTCGCGAGAAATTTGTTTTTTCCTGCAGAAATCCTTAATCCTGTTCAACTGGCTATGTCCTCTAAAAAATTAACTTGTGTTACTGCAGATGTCAGATGTTCAGAAAATATAGTAAAGTCATCTGCGAATGCTAAAACAGTTTATTTCAATATGTTTGTTCCAATGGTCTTTGTTTTTAATGTTCTTTGAATAGTCGTAGAGGTGGATCTAAATTCGATTAACTTGTTCTCCACGCTCAGTAATGTATATCCTAAATAAAACAATAGAGTAGACTCGCGCTTAGAGTGACGGGGTCGCCCTAAACGAGGGTTGACGACGAATCATTTCTTCTGCTGTCAAATCCCGCTATTTTTTTAAAGTTATAAAGTAGTACCGATTCTCAGTGTCTTTAAATTTGTATATATAGAATTGCATAACTTTTGAGAAATAAATTACGTACGAATCTGTCATAATTACACAGCAAAAATTAAATAAAAAATTGTAACACACTATTTACAAAACCTTAACATTTATTTAAAGAATAGTGTAATATTTTACGATGAAGATTACATATTATGTTAAAAAAATTGTAGCAAATGTTTATATGAGCTTATTCAGGGTCGAAAGTTGACGAGAAATTTTGTTAAGCTGTTAATTTTTGACCTGTTTTATTCATTCCTAAGCTGTGTACGCTAATGTAGTAGTAACCATTTTTTAAAATATAGATCTACAAACAAGTTTATTACAAGCATTTGCGTGTATATTGTAATATAAAATCTAAGAAAAGTCAATTACGTCAGTGAGTATCTTACAAACAATGTTTCAATAGCGCTTATTTTTATTGTACATTAATAAGACTGATTTCATTATGCTATTACACGTTTTTCAGCCACTTTAAAGACTGTAATAGTGATTGGCCTTAACTCGTTTTTTATTTTGTATGAAGCCGAATCACCCCCCCCCCCCCGAAACAAGTTTGGATACGCTACAGGAACTTATAATTTTAAATGTAATTACAATAATGTCATTTTCATAAACAGTGAAAAAATACGAAGACAGAATGATTTTAATAACTTACAGTATACGACTACAGCTTAAAAAGTCTGATCACCGTCTGCCTCTCTCGTTCAGTTGTTTTCCTCGCCGAAATATCCCTCATTTCCGTAGAAAAAAAAAGTCTGATGTTGTCCCCTCCTCCTGCTCACTACTGTATGATTCTGGGTACGTATATGACCGACTGTGTAGCGGATAAAGGCACTTGTTTTAGACGGCTCTTACGACTGAAAATTACGGAAAATGAACCGTTCTGTACGCTTGACGCTTTATGAAATCAGTTTTCCAATGTTTTTATTAATTATGCCGGCAACCGGGTCGATAGTACGGAGACCCGGAAAATCGCAAATCTATTGTAGTTTAAAACGTGCCTTCCAAAACTATAAATTTGATTTTCGAGTTTCCGGAAACGTTTCATTCTTCACCTGAACGCAAATTTATCTCTGTGAGCAACAAAGATAATTCAACAAAATTTTCACCACATTTTCTTTACAAGCTAACATTCTTTCATTAGATTTAAATTTATAGGCCTTCTGCATGTTGTAAACATTTCTTCTTCTTCTTCTTCTTCTTCTTCTTCTTCTTCTTCTTCTTCTTCTTCTTCTTCTTCTTCTTCTTCTCGTCGTCGTCGTCGTCGTCGTCGTCGTCCTCCTCCTCCTTCTTCTTCTTATTAATTTTTATTTCTTTTTCTCCTTTGTTAATTTTTTCTCCTTTAGAAACATTACCAATTTTACGATATTTCATTCTGGAAGTTTATGAGAATTATTTCTTGAATAGAAGTTTGTTCTTTAATTAGCATAATTATTATTGTTATTATGATTGTAAATATTAAGATTTTCCTAAATATTCATTTTTGACCTTTTTGTATGTTTTTAGTAATTCATATTTTGAGTCTGGAAATTGATGTTTATTATTTAGACAATGTATGGCTAAATTAGATTTGTAAATATTCGGTTTTAAAAACATACTGCGGTCCTGAAGGAAGTTATCGAGTAGCTTTTTTTCTAGTAACAAACCGAACAAAACAAGATCGTTTATTTAAAATTATAAGTAACTTATATTAAAATAAATAAAATACAAACATTAAATATTTTTAATATAACCGTAAAAACACTCGACTAAGTAAACAAAAATGAAAACAATAGAAATTTTTAATCGAATTAAAATCGACTATATTCGTTTTTTTATATTAAAATCGAAACAAACCGATTATTCGTTCGTTCATTTAGAAACCTCATACAGAAGTATTATACGAAACGTGCGTCAGGTTGAAATAAAACGATAAAAAAAAACTATAAACAATATGATATATGACAATGACCGAGGATGTGTAGTCACTGGATCGAACAGTCGGTACAGTTACTATTCGGACCGTTAACGTAGTGAAACAAACGTGTACGTAGTCGTTGATATTAATTACCACGAAAGTAAAACTGACTCGCGCCGCTTTCGATTCCTTGTCTGTGTATTCACACGTTTTCTCATTAGGCGAAACAATACACGCAGGAGGCAGTCGCTACAGTTCTCAACAACAACAACACGAAACGAAGAAACGAGTTTTCTCTGGTAACGTTAAATTCAAAAGACGTGTTTCGTTTGTCCATTGAGCGGTAATGTGAGTCGTCCAGGTTCCGGTTCCTTTTCGCAGCGTAATTTGTAAATTATAGCATACTCGCTTTGGAACAGCACTTCTGTTTTCTTTCTTATTAATAGGTAATCATTTAGCCGTCTTCAAACAATACAATCTTTCAAATAAGATTCTTAAGCAATACAAATTTAGGAGTTTTGATCACTTGAAAGTATTAAAGGTATAAGTCTTTTTTTTCACGTATTTCGAGGGGCATCAAAAAGTAAAATTCTCTGTTTTACAGCAAATACAGACGCCTTAGATAAATAGAAAAAAATATTTACTTACAATAAACTCTGTACAATTCACTTCTCTATATACAGTTTATTTGAAAGGAGGATCCTCAGACAAATTTTTGGTCCAGTGGAAGAGGGGGGAGCCTGGAGGGAAAAATATAATTTAGAGCTCTGTAATTTGTATGATGAACTGACGTGGTCACCTTTATTAAATTAAAAAGATTAGAATGGGCTGGACACATTACAGCCTACGTCCTTGTGAAAGCAGAGTTATTAAGAAGATATTTAATGCAAAGACAGAAGGTAAAAGGAAAGTTGGGAGGCTAAAACTGGAGGTAGGGACGAGGTGAGTCAGGACATCAGTACTCTTGGAATTAGAAACTGGAGGAGTGTGGCTATGAATAGAGATGAATGGCGAAATCTTCTTAACAAGCCCAGGGCCCACAAAGGGCTGTCGAGCCAATGATGATGATGATGACGACGACGACGACGACGATGATGATGATGATGTATAGTTTACATCCCTATTTAGGGAAAATGTTGCACCCATTTTTATGGAAAAGTGGGTTCTGTTGATTCTTATTAATCTCTTAATCGTTCTCGAATGCCATTGCCTCCCAAATAAACGGTGAACTGAGGGAAATCACACACGGCATATAGCCAAAAGGATATGGTAACTCTCCCACCTAAACTGTTTCATAAGTTCTTATGACTGACGTGCACCATGAGAATTGTATGTCAGCATTGTCGTCCATGTGCTTGACGATATGCCAGGACTTCTGCAGTTCCGAGCTTTATAAATACTTGACAGTGTCTTTCGGTTGTTCTTCCTAAGCTACAAAAAAAAAAAAACAACTTCAACAGTGGGTATCTACTTAGTCATATAACAGTACTCGGCCGATCACTGCATGCTTTATTATGTACACCTTCATGCTCTTTCAAAATCCTTTCACCAACGTCGAACCATTTAAACCCTCACTACAGTCTCCTCGTAAACGAAAATCAATTCACGAGTGACATCAGTTTTCAGTTAATCACTATGTCTTAAAAATCGATTGACAGTACGCGACTCACAAATCGGATACAACGTTCGACGTTAACGCCATGGGTACGAAGCCGGAACGGAGAAACTGCTTGCGGGCAGGCCAAAGGCTTCTGCACAATTACCACGACTCTCCGACAAAACTTCCCTCCCGGTGGCGCTAATGTTCCTTCGCCCGTTCGCGATATTTACAACAGGTAAACCTATTTATTGGATAACTAACGTCGTAGGAGGATAGCCCTACATTCATTCTGTCTTGTCCTTAAATAGTGAAAGTAACTCAAGCGTCACTAGTAACTCAACAGATCTAACCATAACGCAGGATACCTGTGACATTAAAAAAGCATTACCAGATTCAGAATTTGAAATAAATAAAGAAGACACGATCACGCAGAAAAAAAATAATATACACGCAGGAGAAGCAATTGAAAGAGAAGTTTTTCGGGCAAAAGTGTTAAAAATGGAAGGAGTCCAGGGTAGAAGAGATAAAAACGCAGGTTTAAAATGGACTGAAGACAGAAAGAAGAGGCACAGTGAAAAGATGAAAGAATATTAGAGAAAAAGAAAAGAACAAAGAATAAAGAATTGAAATTGGCATGTGGTCCTTACATGGCCGATAAAAAAAAGAAAGAAGAGACGATCTTATGATGAGAACATCAATTTTTTTATAATATATTATTCTCTTAAAAAAAATATATATATAACTCAAAGTCTGAGGATTTATGGGCACTGAATACAAATCCTCACCGTTACACCGACTCTCACCAAATTTTGCACAGGTAAGCTTTGACACAAGGCGAAAAACACTGTCTAACTTGGAATTTGATATTTTGCCCCGTTCGCACGATTTAAGCCCTTTTAATTATGCCTTTTCGTTGACGTGTATAAAGATGTCAACAACACCATGGAGACCAGAATTAATTACCATAGTAACAAGTAAATAAATAAATGATATTAGGAGCATCGGAACTGTATCTTTATCCGTTCCTCCAGTTTTTAATGTTTTTACTATGCGATTGTATCGTTATGTTTTGAAATTTTGTATACAGATACGCCTGTATATTTTGTAATTGTCTTAATCGATTATAAAATTTATGTTTATACGTATTATTGATGATGCAATGAATAAGTAATGAAATATATTAAATAATACAACTAAAGATGTCAACAACACCATGGGGACCAGAATTAATTACCATAGTAACAAGTAAATAAACAAAACCTATTTAACGGCATCGGAACTGTACATTTATCCATTTAATTCCTGAAGTATATGTTTAATGTTTTATATAATATGCGGTTCTATCGATATACTACGATGTGGAGAAGAAGTGTACTAATTGTAAATTGTCCTATACATAATGCAAAGCGAAAATACGTGTTGTTTTCATTTGTGAGGTTACGTGACAACGGTTTTTGATTTTTAATTTACTGCTGAAATAAATAAAAGCCATGGTTGAGGAAAACATAACGCTTAATGTGTTATACAATGCTTCTAACACAGTAAAACTTAAAATAAAGAATTTAGCGTTTTTGATTTAACAGGTACTTTATAAATATCTCCAAAGGCTTTACAAACGGGTACTTTTAAATATTCAAAAGCTGTTGCACCAACATAATAATTTAGTACAAGTTAAAATAATACGAGTGTTGAAAACAGCTTTACAGAGAATTTGACTAATGAGTATAAAATTGTTATACGAGCTGACAGAACGTCATATAGACATAGACAATAAAAATTATATTAAAATATTTATTAAATGTCCAATATTCGCGTGCGAAGCCGCGGGTAACAGCTAGAATAATAATAATTGACAAATGTGGTTTAGCATTTTGTCTATTCCACTTGCAGACGAATAAGCGGCAAATCGTACTAGCTACATTACTTACAGCTCAGCTGGATAACTACCTGCGAAGAGTCTGCTAATGATTTTAAAATATTTTGGATGCGACAAATCGTACCACTTGATGGGATCGGAAGGTATTCCAGGATGCAGATTTTAATTTCTTTGAGATGAGCTTGCAGAATATGCGCTGACAAAATATTAAATTAGACATCCATATAGGAAATTTATCGTTATAATGACTTTTTCATTATACTGCACCAAAAACAGCTGTTTTCAGTGTATGCATTCAGTACCGAAAGTGACGCTATTATGTTCTGTTTCCTGAGCGCATGAAAAAACAGCTGGCGCACGAAAAAATCTTTTTGGTGCGCTAACCTCAAACAACGTTAAAATATCCGTTGATGATGAACTGAACAGGGATAAAAACAGCTGTTTACAGAATTGCAATGTAACTATGCCGTTATTGTAAATTTCTTAAATCTTACAATAAACACAGTGTACAGCAATATTTATTCAGGAACCTGTTAACATTTTCATTTTTTACTTCAATGAATAAACATAAACGGCAGTGAACAAAAATATTTTATTAAGCAACAACAATTTGTAAACATTTTAATTATTTTGTACTTCAATAAACATGCATCTGTTAAATTATAATTTATACATTTGATTTAAATCATCTGATATATAGTAGTACGTTTTGTCGCGTCGTAAATATTTGGGGATTATGAGGAGAGGAGATCTTCGCAGGTAGACATCGACCTAAGTAGTACGAAATGTCGCGAAAATCTAGTGGTACGAATTGTCGCTAGCACGATTTGGCGGGACACCCTTGCTGACAAAGGGGGTGATGGGGCGATCCGCTCCACGTTCCTTTTATCTTGGGAGGCCCCATATCGGTTCCAACAAAGTTTCGTAGAATGCTTTATCTTTATTTTAAATCCTATAACTGAAAATTGTTTGTTCTCTTTTGTACAAAATACAAGACTAGGTTGCTGGTAACCAGGAAACGATACCGAATACGCATCGCACGCTGTGAAATCGGAAACGATTTCAAATTCATTTAATATCGTACAATCAAATTTCTTGATGAAAGTGTCTGATAATGATTCAGAATCGGCTGTAGAAAAACTGAACCCTGCAGGCCTGTATGGAAACTTTGACAACGCCATCGTAGAAGCAGCAGTTACAAGGACAACTTGCAAGGAAGTTGTTCGAGTTTATTGTCAAATGAATCAATCTCCAACCTGTGTCTCATTGTACAGTATTGTACATCAATCTCCAACCTGTGTCTCATTGTACAGTATTGTACATCAATCTCCAACCTGTGTCTCATTGTACAGTATTGTACATCAATCTCCAACCTGTGTCTCATTGTACAGTTTGTATATCAATCTCCAACCTGTGTTTCATTGTACAGTTTGTACATCAACCTCCAACCTGTGTCTCATTGTACAGTATTGTGTATTAATGTACAGTATTGTGCCTCATTGTACAGTATTGTGTCTTATTGTACAGTTTGTACATCAATCTCCAACCTGTGTCTCATTGTACAGTTTGTACATCAATCTCCAACCTGTGTCTCATTGTACAGTTTGTACATCAATCTCCAACCTGTGTCTCATTGTACAGTATTGTGTATTAATGTACAGTATTGTGCCTCATTGTACAGTATTGTGTCTTGTTGTACAGTTTGTACATCAATCTCCAACCTGTGTCTAATTGTACAGTTTGTACATCAATCTCCAACCTGTGTCTCATTGTACAGTTTGTACATCAATCTCCAACCTGTGTCTCATTGTACAGTATTGTGTCTAAATGTACAGTATTGTGCCTCATTGTACAGTATTGTGTCTCATTGTACAGTTTGTACATCACTCTCCAACCTGTGTCTCATTGTACAGTATTGTACATAAATCTCCAACCTGTGTCTCATTGTACAGTATTGTACATCAATCTCAAATCTGTGTCTCATTGTACAATCTCTAACCTGTGTCTCATTGTACAGGATTGTACATCAATCTCCAACCTGTGTCTCATTGTACAGTATTGTACGTCAATCTCCAACCTGTGTCTCATTGTACAACCTGTGTCTCATTGTTTTTCAACAGTTTGCGTGTCTCGTACAAAATGTTTTCTGAAAACTTAAATTAAAAAAAATATATCTTATATCAACGACATATGAGGAAATACTGAAAAACTTGGTTACCTTTCTATAGAAAGAAAACCGTAACTCAATTTTGAAGTGAATAAAGCTTGGATTTACACAGATCGAGTTGTCGCTCGGTGCTTGGTAGAACATTCTATTAACACTCGAATTTAAGTCTGTTTGCTAAAAAAAATTGGTATAGTTCTATAGCTAATTTTTATTTTCCTAACAATTGTTTCACCAGTTACGGCAGCTTAGATGTAAAAGCTGCCACTCAAGATGCCGTAACTGGTGAAACAATTGTCAGGAGTAAAATAAAAAGTATCTGCTGAACTATACCAAGTGTTTGTTTATTAAAGTAAAGCTTGAAATTTTCTCGGTTCATGCGTCTTCTTTTCTCTGTTTCGTCAAAAATCTATAAATATCGAGCAGTATCGTTGGGTAATTGGTAAATTTACCCAAGTCCACTCATGTGAATTTACGGAAAACTGAAATTAAAGGTTAATTTTTATTAATAATAGTTTTTCTTATTCATAACATATCTGTTAAAAAATAAAAAAGTGTAATGCATAAAAACTTCACTTTTGAAATGTCATCTTGAAACATCATTAAAACTTGGACTTGGGTAGTTTCGCCACTAACCCATCGATATATTCACGTACGTATTACTAAAAAAGAACCTATATAAGAAGAATCGTTGTTGAGCTTTGAAATGAAACACTCCGCAAAAGAACCGTTCCGGGCCTCGGTTTGTTTGCCACTGTATAGGCCTACAGTTCTATTTCTGTTCTCGCTATAGTGAGGCCAACATGTTCCATTCATACGACAGACAGCACACATTTCAAACGGTATAATTGCTCCGACACCAGCTGCCGTGTGTCGCGGGGAGTTCACCTAACAGTATTGTCCAGCCGAGCTGACACAGTATGCTGTCTCTGATTGCTTACAAAGTTAGCCTCTTTCCCGTCCGTGAATATTGATTCGGAAAGGATGTGGATTACCACCTGCAGTGGCGTATCTAGAATTTGGCTGGGGGGGGGGGTCCGGTCATGATGCTTCATATAAAAGAAAAACAAGTTAAGACTAATCAATAGAGTAGAGCATCGATTATCCGCACCTCTCGGGACGAGGGCCCGTTCGGATAATCGATATTTCGGATAATAGATCGTCAATTGAAAACATTATTTGTCTTTACAAAAACCAAGGTTTTCATTACAAAATCATTTCTAACATGCTGTTATATAATTACAGCAACCTGTATACTGTACTGTAATGTATTACTGAGGCTAAAAATCACTGAATTAAAACTGAGTGTAATTAATATAAAAACCAAAAGTTAGTTTAAACAATATTAGAGTTTAATGACAAACACTGTACTATAAATTTAACTAATAATTAAAAAGCAAAACAAAACATACAGTACCATGGATTACACTTTTTTGAAGAATTGTTCTATCACTGTCTGCTTCAAACCGATAACCCGTTTTCTCCCTGCTAAACACTGAAGTCGTTTAAGATTCATAAGCTGAATACAATCTAAGTTGTCTTCTGTTTCGGCCCACTTTAAAACTTTAGAACAGTCTCAAATGCGTCGAAAGCTTTTGCTGCCGTCGGTGGTTTTGTATTAGTAGCATTCTCGCCGTCTTCATCTGAATCAGTTTCGTTTTCATTACATTCATTTTATCACTCAACTATGTCTTCATAGGTTAATAACTGAAACCCGGGATCGGCTTCATCCACCTTTAACTAATTCTTTGTTTATCGAATGTAAGGCTGTATAGCTACTTTTTTTTGTTTACTTATTATTGTATAGGACTAATAATAATTTATAGTATACAATTTTTCATGTTCAATAAATATCCAATACACGTGTTCAATACATTGCTGTACAGTACAGTACATAATTGTACTCTTTATTGAGTTCGGATAATAGATCGTTCGGTTAATGGATGTTCGGATAATCGATGGTCTACTGTATTACAATTTTCGAAGTGTCTGAAAAACGCATGATAACGTCTAGAAATTAATCCCATCAAAGTAACACATTAAAAAGACATACTACTGAAATACTGTTTACAAGATATTTATTGACAGTTTACATTTGAAAATGGTAACTACAGTTTTAGTAAAAAAAAAACCTAACTGAAAAAATGTTAAACATCAAAAAAGGTATGCTATCTGAAAATGTTTTAGAGTTTACGGGCTGTTCATCTGATCATCTTGACTTTTGTTTGGCCGTTTCATTAACGGCTTCTCTCGAGGTCACTAAATTGATTTTCCTACATATCATATTTCAAATGTGAACGCAAATGCTGTGTAATAAATCTGTTTTATATTTTGAAAAAGACTTACTACTTCATTAGCGTACTATCCTGAAAAAAAAAAATAACACAGCATAAGAATTAAGAGATCAGTAAAACTCCTCGTCAATTTTTTTCAACCCCCCAGTCCGGCCCCGTTCGCTTCTCCCCCCCCCATCTATGGCGGAACACACACACACACACACACACACACACACACACACACACACACACACACACACACACACACACACACACTGATATATGGTTATACGGGGGCGATTTGAAATGTTCGCGGCCTATCATATAAACGAATGTGTGGCGTTTCTGTTTTTTACCGCATCGTGGCATCATGTTTGCCCCACGAACACCTGTGAAGAAGCGGCGAGGAGGAAAGACAGAAGAGGGGAGATAAGGAAGTGTCCCGTTTTATCAAATTTCAAACTGTCACCCTAGCCTACGCCCAAATAATTCTGCTGCCCGCAACTTTATTCGTTTCGAAATCAAATCCACCTGGCCTTTAATCAACTCCGATAACTGTCAACCTATATTGTTTCCGTTCTTAGTTCAACCCTGATGTAAACAAACGCACATGGCAAACCTGAAACGCTGTTTGTCAAGGACGTTGACACTGTTCACAAAATAATGTCTTATACGCATGCGCAGAATGTCATGATAAGATTGTCCAGCCATTTAGTGTTACTGACAAGTAGGTTTTTACTACCACGTTCAGTCATGTTTAGTAGTGAATACGTAGTAGAACTTTTCGATTGATAATATCGATTATGAGTCAGCGTTTCAGTGTACGAGTGTCTCAGTGCTACGTATTTGGTATGCTTCGTATTAAATGAACTTTACTGCAACTTTTTTTGTTTTTCTGCGATTTTTTTTTAGACAGTGAACAGGCTAAAAATAAGTAATTAACTGCTGTCATAAAATATTTAAATGTCGCTGTGACGCAATCATTCAAATTTTATTTTGGACAGTCATCATCATCTTCAAGCATTAAACCAAGGATGGTTTGTTCTACTCTCAAATAGGCAAAGACTAAAGCTGGTCACTCCAGCACTTCGTCGGACGTCCCACACCTCTCCGTTCCCTCGGTTTATAGTTTCATAGTTGTTTGGGGATGCGGCAGTCATCCATTCGGCAAAGATGTTTCCACCAATTCAGCCGATACTGGGCGATCCTGCCGAGTATACTCATAATATCCAGTTCCTGCCGTATATCTGTGTTTCTTCTATGATCGTGGAGAGCATACCCTGCCACGTGCCTGAGAAATCTCATTTCAGCCGTTTGGATGCGACTGGCCTGGCCTTTCGTTAAAGTCCAATTCTCAGATCCATACAGACGTGTGGGAAAGACCATCACCTTTTAGGCGTGTTCCTTTACTTGCTGACTTAAGAGTTCGCCTGATGGTCTCGCACATAAGGTTGAACTTATTCACAACGTCGTTGCATGCATTGTAAGACACACTGTAGCCCAGGTATTCAAAATTCCTAACTTGTTCCAGGACAGTATTATCTATAACAATTTTTCCCTTACGGGATCAGTTCCACGAAAACAAATCAACACACAATTTACATGTGATCATACAGCAACAACTTTATATGTACCTTGTCATGTACTGTCTGTACTGATTATGTCAGCGTGACACCCCTCTAATTCAAGCAGCAGATAGCGTTTTAGATGTGCCACGAGGGTTTGTTTACTTCAGAAATGAACTAACAACGGAAAGAGTATACCCATAAATACTATTTCCGTTCTTAGTTTAATCCTGATGTAAACAAACTGGCGTGGCACATCTGAAATTCTATTTGTTGCTTGAATTGGTAGCGTGTCACTCTGACAGTAGGAGTACAGACAGGTTACGTATAATATTGATACTGTATAAACACAAGTAAATTGTAATAATTTGTCCTGATCAAAGTAAAATTTTGTGTGACAGTGTCAGACCGACAGTAAATATTTTATAACACTAGTTTATGTTTTTTTTTACTAACAGGTTAAAAATCGCAACAAAACAAAAAAGTAAAGTTTATTTAAAACGCAAATAGAAGCTGTGATAATTATCGGTGTATTGTAGTTTATATTATCAGTTGCTGTCAAGAGAGTAATTCAACGCCTTCCATATCTGTGTGGGAACTTGTATCATCACGTGAGTCAGCGTTATTACTAATAAGACTGTCCACAATGACGTCGGTAATGTGGGCCAATTCCCAGAGCTTATCTTCATCCTTGATTATATGCTCGACACAGTGACGCTACTTGTCCGCCGTTGCTTCATTTACCGCCTTCTCTGTCAATTGTTTTAAATCAGGCAGCATACGTATATATGTTGTGTTGTGTCGGGCAACATATCCTTCCAACTGGCTCCGTATTAATTCAATAGAATTCAGAAAACAGTGACAAAGAGGAAGTCTTAAAACTAGTGCCCCGATTTATTAAGTGGTAAGATAACTTTCACATGACTATTCAGGCATTCAGCGCATGCGCGCAATACGTACATTGCTGTGTGAACAGTGACAACGCCCCTGACCAATCACCATCATCAGCCGTGGCTCTACAACCCTTGGCGGGTCTTGGCTTGGTCCAAGAGTTGATTCCATTCCTCCCTATTGCACTGCTTTCCAGTTTCTTATGTTCAGCTTTCCGAGGTCTTCCTCTATATGGTCTTTGATATCTACATCTGGTCTTCCTCTTTCTACATCAGGGTCTTCCCCTTTTTCTACTACCCATTGGTTTCTGGTAGAAAATATGTTTCGTAGGTTGTCCTTTCTCCATTCTCTCTATGTGTCCAACCCACCTTAGTCTGTATATTTTGATTACCCTGACAATGTCCGGCTCTTTGTAAAGATGGTATAGTTCATAATTATAGCGTCTGCGCCACATTCCATTTTCTTGTACTCCTCTAAATATTGTTCTTAGAATCCGTCTTTTACAGCAACCTAGAAGTCTCTCGCTATTGTTTGTCACTGTCCAGGTTTCTGAAGCATATGTCACCACTGGAATGATAAGTGTTTTGTAGATTTTGCATTTCGTGCTTCTTGACATGAAGCTAGGTGTCAGGTGCTTTTTTAATCCATAATATGTTTTATTTTGGAGATATATTCTTCTTCTTATTTCAGTGTTGGGGTCGTTAGTGCTGTTTATCTGGGAGCCAAGATATATGAACTGTTTTACTGCCTCTATACTTTTTGTGCCTATTTCAAGATTTTGAAGGGTTGGGTTTAATGATAGTTTGTTGGCAGCATACATATATTTTGTTTTCTCCAAGTTTCTCTGGAGTCCAATTTTACTTGAGAAACGCCCCTGACCAATAGCGTTTCAGATTTGCCACGTGGGTTTGTTTACGTCAGGAATGAACTAAGAACGGTAAGAGTATACACGTATTAAGTGAGTATTGTGGTTATGTTGAGCAGGTGGAAGCAGAGGGCAAGGCGGTAACAATAGGCAACCTGTCGAGCAGTAACGGAACAACAACAACAACGCTGGGTCCCCCGCCTCCGCCGCTGCCAGCGCTGTCGGCCGCGGCGCCACAACAGCAAGCCGCGTCGCCCACGCAGGACGATCCGCCGTCGCCCACTGCCGCGCGCAGGATAGAGCAGCCGCTCGCCACCATCAGCATACAGGACCTGAACAGCGTGCAGCTCAGGAGGACCAAGGTTCTGTCCAAAACAATGTCGGCCCCGCCACGATCCATCATAGGTAACCATCACCTTATACTACCTTATACATAATCTGCATTTTTTGTACGCTAATTTTATTAATTTTGTTTTCTTTCTCTTTCCGTCATTCTACAGGGCTTATTCTCGCATCTGATACAGTTCTTAAACCGTATCTTCCAAAACTACCGGGCGCTTTGCAAACGCGAGGCCAGAGTGAACAATAATCGCTCCTCCTCTTTTTTTGTGATGTTCGAGACTGGCCCTTATTAGGGCCAGACTCAGGCTGTTTTGGGGCAAGCCTCCTTCAACCATATGGGTAGGAATGTTGGTTGGATTCGCACGCCAGTGCAGACGGGCCGTTGAGAAGGTGGAGGTACCTTAAAGTAAGAGAACGTGTCTGAGATGGTGATGGTGTGGCAGCCTCTAGGCGAGGGTGAGGGGTGGGATGTTTTAGTGCCAAACTTCAAGACATGGGCGACCAGAGACGAGAGGCATGTTATGCTTAAGATGGCGGGAAGCATCGTAATGGTGTCAAGGGATCGGCGTGGGACAGGTTATATGGGTTTTGTGTTAGGTAGATTTGTTTTGTAGGATGTAAATTATTTTATTTTATTATTTTGTAGTAGGGATTCATTGTGGATTGTGGACAGAGCAGAGGAGTTGTGTACGGTTGATTTTAATTTTGGTTTATTCAGTTCGTTGTAGCCAGTGTAGCTCATCAGTTGGGTCCAGGGACCCTCCTGATGCAAGTTCTTCTGCATCGATTTCTGGATGGAGGCTTATCCGCAAGAGACTATATATGTATAGAGGGAAAAGCATGACAGTACACACACACATATATATATATATATATGTATATATGAGAGAGAGAGAGAGAGAGAGAGGGGGGGTTCTTAAATAAATTAAATTAACCATATAAAAAGAAAAAGAAAAATACTTTACTTCTTCAATAATGACACGATTGACAGTAAATTGAAAAAGTTTGTTGAATAATGATACAAGTATGATTTCTGAACTTTTGTATCAATAACTATAAAACTCAAGAACCACTCTACATAATACTAGGACCTTAGGCTATATTATCAAACAAGGACAGTATCGTTTGGAGAAGAGGATTTGACAGTGCAGATTTACAGTAATCAGAGAGCGCGCCAAGGCTTTAGTATATCCCCAACATTATTTAATATTTATATTGATGATAGAGTTAGAGAGTAGAAATTAAGAGTGGATCCAGGAATAAAAATAAATAATTAAAACTACTTTAAAACAATGCTGTTTTGCGGATGGTCAAGTAATCATCTGAAACAATGAATATGAGCTCCAGAGGTCAATGTTTCAGTCACAACAAGTCTGCCTGAATTACAACATGAACATTAAAAGACAATACCTATGGTTTTTGTGAGAAAATACCCCTTGCAAACTAAAACTGCATTAGGCAATAAGAATACACAGCAGGTGTCACATTTCTGCTGTCTTGGTTGAGACATCACTTAAGACACGTAGATTATGTGATGTTAATCATAAGTTGGTAAAGTTTCAGTCCGGGCATTACAGTTCATCAGTCTATCTGGAATAATTCATCATACATTATTGAGGAAAACAAGGAAAGGGACTCGACTAAAATCCCATAAGGTAATAGCTCTGCTGGTGTTGTTGTACAGTTCTGAAACTTGGGACCCTGTGAAAAAACATCTTGAGTATGATAAAAGCATTGGGGATGAGATTTTTGCGATCTGTTAAAGGCTGCACACGAAGGGATAGACTCTATCATAAAGACATATGAAGAGTTGAAAATTTTTACTATCCAAAATTATATTGCGGAAACAAAGAGAGATCGACTACTCATTTGAATAGGATGCCAGATGGTAGGTTGCCTAAGGAAGTTTGGCAATACAAACTTTGTCAAATTCTTTGTCCAATTCTACTGGGCAAAGAAGTAGAGGAAGACCTAGCAAAGTTGGTGAAGTGGATGTATTTCCTTTGGGATCCGAACAGGTGACTTGGTTATTCCCTGATGGAAGAGGAAAGAGAAGAGGATAAATGGACAATGTTGATTACATTTGTCAGCTGGATAGTATACATAATCATAGATCTGAATATAACAATGTTTTAACTGAACAATAACTTGCTAAAATACCTTCACCAACTCACTGCAAAAATACAGATTTTAATTTTAGAAATAAATTGTTTAGAATTAACTCTTGCTACAAGACATTAACTCCCTCAGCATTATATTTTAGACAGGCTATTAAGTGACAGATTGTTAACTGTTAGCCTTTGCGTATACTCAGTTTAGTGCATTGGTTGTTGTATTAAGTAGCCACTACTTAATTACAAAACAGCCTTCAAGCAGAACCAGTAAACAGTGTACAAGGTGGGCATCAAAACAACCGACCAATGGTTACAAATTTGAAATGGTCACAGCTTTTTAAGTTTTCTTGGACATTAAAAAAAAAAAAAAAAAAAAAAAGGAATGAAAAATCTCAGCAGCACATTTGCGACTGCAAACAAGACATGGATAAAGTTCATATATGTAGAGATACCAAGGAACCGTCCAAGGAATGGCAGCATCGTCATTCACCATCAAACAGACTCCAAAAATTTAGAAAATACTGACAAACAAACAAAAATTACAGATACAATATTTTGGAAGCACAAAGGAATTTCATTTACTGAATTCATGGAAACAGAAACTATACAAATAACATCAGGCATGTACGCTTATCATGCACTGACAGGCAGAGTAAACAACAAATAACAAAATTTATTGACAGAGGTACCGTTCTTCTGCCTGCCAGTATACAGTCACACACTTAGTGTTGCAAAAAGGGTTTACAATTCAAATAGGATAGTTTTTAAAGCTCTCATTACAGCCTAGACTTGATGGCAAGTAACTTTCATGTCTTCGCCAAGGTGAAGGCCTGATTAGCTACCCGCTGACAGACCTCAATGACAGTGCCACCTACTAACTGGTACCCTGGTGGCACTGTTTTTTCTACAAGGGATACAAAAGTTGGTGTCATGTTATGATACATGCCTCAGTGTGAGCAGGCATTAAGGACTATGTAGAAAAGTACTGGTAATATACAGAGATGTATAACTTTTGTATATAATAAAATATTTTTGGTATATTTTTTACCAGCTACCCAAATATTAATTTTTAATATCGTAATATCTAAATCATGATATTTTTAATATCTGAAAATATCTAAATCAATTCTTATGTCTTCATTTCTTACATGATTTCGTCTATTACAATTTTAACTGATGTTCTTATTTTGTTGCATTTAAATTTAATTTTGTTTTTCTTCTTCTTCTCCTTCTACTTCTTCTTCTTCTTCTTCTTCTTCTGCTACTACTTTTTCTTTATATCATAACTTCTAGACATAGGCATATGCAGAATTTCATTTCGGGGGGGGGGCAGCAAAAATGGAGGAGGAGAATATTAAAGGATGTATCTTCTAACAATATGACTGTACATAATCAGTATTACCTACTATTGATTTTTATAAATAATACTTAAACCTGCCTTAAAAGGGCAGTAACGTGATACTATATAGTTCCTCTATTTGAGTGAGAAATTTGGGGGAAGATTTTCAAACCCCTGCCCCCAGAACCTCTTCTGCCTATGCCTATGATTCTAGATGAATTTAAAAATAACTATTGTATAACACAATTGATGCAATAGTTACTGGAGTTGAATAACTTACTCAAACAGTTAAACAGTTAAATGTATTACTCAATTTACAGCCGTTAATGGTGATCAGCCATACCACGCTCAGAAACAGGACCTAATTCAAGAGCTAAAGCTATCCAAAGACATAACCGGCATTAAGAAACTGAAAGTTGAACGAGTCAAAATGGAAGAACAACAAGAAAAGGAAATTGTGTCTGAGATTGCGAGACAGATTTCTGTAGACAGCTTCGTGGATAAGGTTAGTCAGTTACTCAGTTTTGTCTGTTACGATTACATTACCGGTATTTAAAATGCATGTGTATATTCAAAGCTTTTACTAACAATGTATAACAGAGAGTATCTTCTCATCTGTTGTCAACTACATTATCTGATTACTTGAAAATAGAGCTTATAAGACCTCATACGCATTCTTACGTATGGCCTGATAAACTAGTTCCTTTGTAACTTATTACAGGGTTGTGCGACTTTGAAGTCCTGGAGGGCCACTTATGTTGGATGACACTTAACCTGACCATCTCGTATACGCTTTTTTATCATATTCCTGTAAACATATAACAGACAGTAAAACACATATCTGAGTCTGTGCACATATGTATGTCTGCTAGGATTCTTAAAATATCTTTATTTAAATTCAACTACTTTATATGCAAACATTCATAAATACATACAAATTAAAATTAAACGAATCACACTGCACTAAGAAACAGAAACAGCTTATTTATTAAAAATAAATACAGGTACAAAATTAAAATTACAAAATTTGAACTGTACTGATACAGTTTCTTCTCCATACTTCATCAGTGCTGCCATCTCCTGTCTGTTCTGGCTTCACCATCTACCCCTCGGTCTTCCACACTTTTTCTACTATCAGTTGATATGTCATGGCTTGTTTTGAAATCCTCCCATTATGTATTTTGGATACAAGATCTTTCCTTCTTTCTTTATGCATTCCTGTGTGCTCAGGAACTTGATTTCTGATTGTTACAACTGTCCAAAATCTCTTTTACTTGGTACCCAACACTGGGAGCCATATAACCATGTGGAAACTGCTGTCATGCAGCAGTGTTTAGCTTCATGTTTTTTTCTTATGAATTCTTATAACTTTACCACCACATATCCATTTAAATTTAATTATTTATTTACTTTTTTTTGTTACTGATAGTATTCAAATTTAATATCACAAAATATGAATGTTATCAAGCTTCCCTGCTGTCAAGAAATTATTATTTTCTACCACCACAAAACCCCATATTAAAATCTTAAAGGCTGCTTGGCTCAACCTGACAAAATTATAAACCAAAAAGTGAGTTATTCCAACTGGGATTCTAACGGACTGAGTTTCATGAAACAGTACTTTTTATTTTATTAAACAAACATGCCAATTTTTATACACATTAAATTTATGTAAAAATGAAGAAGTGAACAGTTTAAACTGTGAATTTGCTTTTCAATTTAAACACACAAATAGACAGAATGTCATGTTTTTCTATATATTTTTGACATCATTTTTATTGAGGGCTCACAAAAATACCACAGGGATTGTTGGAAAACAGTGATTTACTATATGGCATCATGAGTTGATATAACAAACATAACTTTAAACCACTATTAATGCATTTTGTTGATATATTTATTTAAATTATTTATATTAGTAAATTTAATTTCATTAAATTTATTGTTAGCATTTATGTGCTTAACCATAAATATTATTTACTTAATAGTTTTAATGAATTCAATTTTATATATCAACTGGATAGTAATAAATGCAGAGAGTAGTGAAGTGATTTAATTTAAATATAACAAACTTACCATGTCACTGTTAAAAACGTAGATTTTAATTTTAGAATTGTTTAAAACATTTGTTTTAGAATTTACTGTCATATAAAAGATAAAATTTGTCCATCATTTCAGCGCATTCTGTAATATAAATTGGTAGCTTTTGTATATACACTCAGTTTATTGAATCACCTGTTGTAGCAAATAACCACCATTTTGTTCTGTAACATAGTGTACAAACTCTAATTATAACATATGTTCACTAAAAGGAATATTAGCATATGATATAAATATGGCTGTGATTGAATCACAATTATTTACATAGCTAATAATAATAATAATAATGTTTTATTGTCTCCATACAAAAATATAATTTAAAATGCAGCAATACGATACAAAGGTTTAAAACAATTTACAGAAATTCAAAATAGGAACTATTTGTTATTGCTTGTATACTGTCTATTAAAAATATATGGTAAAAATATAAGAGTATTGTAGTCTACCAATAGAAAACATAAATTAGAGGTATACGTACATCTCTTAGAAAATTAAACATCAAATTTTTACAAAGGAAAATCAACTACTAAATTAAAATTCTCCAATTCCAATGTGTTATAACCTAATTAGATTGGGTGTAGGATGAATGCACCAATTACCGACCAGTTAAGACTTTGTCAATTTTAAAGTGATTTAAATAAATAATTCAACCCCTGAAAGTGATTTTCTTAAAAAGTTTTTGTATTACATTTGTATTTCACTATAACATATTCCATATTGATTTATTCTTATTTAAAATATTTTTTTTAATTCAAAAAAAAAGTGACAAAATCACCAGTAACCGACCACTTGCTCCAACTATCGACCACCTTTGCTCCAGTTACCGACCAAAATTTATTTTTATTTTTCCAGTAAATGTTTTGACTATAGGCTACTACACACTTAACATGTTACAATTGTGTTTTGATTTATTTATTACCGTAAGTAAAAAAAGGCATTTCCAAACTTTAAGATGCTTGAAAAAATACAAAACATAAAATAGGAAAGCCTGAAAAACACAGTTTCAAGAAACACACAAGGTTTAGGTTTATTGTACATACAAGAAAATCATTTAAAAGTACAAGGTACTCAATACAAAAGCTAAAAAAAAAAAAAAAATAAAGGGGTAAATTTCACTTGTCTACTAAGCCTAGTGAACATTAAAGTTTTTCAAATTTATTTCAAAAGTAACAGAAGAATGTTGTCTCTTTGTACCACTCAATACAGTTGGTTTTAAAATGTACACTATTTGGTCTCTTCCAATTATTGGTGGATCTGGAACAGCTGGAAAAATAAATTTGTTTTCACATTTCAAACTTTTCTGAAGACATGAAACTTCAATATCATTTCCCTGAATTTTTATAATTTTTCCAACATAATAAGCTTGTTTGTTATTTCCTGATTCCAATGGGAATGTCACCAAAGCAAAGTCATGTTCTTGTGGTTCTTTCACAAGTTCTTCATGGTTGGGAGTGGGTGTTCTAGATTTAAAAAGATCAGCTAAGTCAACATCGTCTAATGAGTTTTCTTCATCCTCCAATAAAAGATTATCTTCTTCAGAAGATAAAAAATTCTTCTATCCTCATCCTTTTCTTTTTTACAACATTTTTCATTTTACTATTTTTCCTGGCCTTCTGCATGTTTCTTTTTTAGCTCTTCTTCTTTGTGTTTCTTTTTTTCAAGTCTTTCTTTTTTCTTCTCTTCTTTTTGTATTTTTTCTTGTTCCTTTTGTGCCCAGTACTCCACCCATGCTCCAGCACCAACAGCATCTGGAAGCTTAATTCTTTTCCTAGTGTTTTCTAGTTTTTTTATAGGTGACTGTGTTGGCCAAACAATGCACTCAGCAAAGGCAGGACTAACTCCTGAAACAGACCTACCAGATTTTGATGTGACACACTCCATCTCTGGTATAGGTGAGGGGGAGAGCATTTTCAAGTTCACACATTGATTCTTTACTTGAGTTGTTGGCTGGTGGTTAGCTTCAACCAATGTATCATTGAAGGTATATTGATTCACTTGATTTACAGGTTGATCATCTGAAGTTAGGTCAGGATGGTTACTAGCAGATGGAATAGCAAGGTCAGTACAGTTGCTGGTGGATGGAACAGCAAGGTCAGGATGGTTGCTGGTGGATGAAACAGCAATGTTACTTGAACCAGGTGGTTCAGCAGATTTATCTTGTGATGAAATATAGTCTTTAATTGTCTTCCATGCATAAAAAAGCTCTTTTGCAGATTCATCTTTACACCACCGCTCACCACTGCAGCAGAACTGCTGAATACATGAGTAAGAACACACAGACTCAAGAAACAATAAATGTTCAGTCTTGAACTGACATGGCTTATCAACTACTCTTGACTCATGGCTTAAACACTTACTATAATCAATATTTTCCTTATCAAATGGGAAAATTCCACACTTTCTAAACCCATTTTGCAAAATGTCTTCTGTTGCTGCCATCAAAGCACTCTCTATTAAAGGAGGAAAGTTGGCTCGCATAATGGTTTTGTTTCTAGTTTGTTTCAGCCAGTCAGAAACAATCTTTTTCCAAGCACTTTTAATAGGCTTGAACACCGATACATCAGCTGGTTGTAAGATAGGCAGCAATGAATATAAAATTATGTCATTTTTCTTACAAAACATTGCAACTTCATAGCTAATGTGGGATTTATGACCATCGACTAGGAACAAAACTGGAAAGGTTGTATTGTGAGCTTTTAAAAAAGGTAGCAAATTATTTGCTACATACCCATAAAAAACTTGGGAGATCATCCATCCATTTTTTGATCGGCCTAATGACCAGTCAGGATTAACATTTCTGCTGATTTCTGCTGGTATCCTCTCATACGGGTAAACAATGCAGGGAGGTGCCATTTTTCCACTAGCAGTGAATGTTACCATTACAGTAATACACTCCTTATTACTTCCTCGGACCTCATATAAATCTTTGAAACCCTTAGGCCCTATCACTAGTGAGGTTACGGGGTTAGTCTGAAATCCTGATTCATCCCCATTTAAAATTCTTGAAGGTTCAGCTAGCAAATCACAGCTTCCTGTTTGCTCTAAAATGTAATTTCGTAAGTTATCATGCCACTCTCTAATGGCTCGTTCAGTCACAAGGGTTCTTCCAATATCCAAGTGTTTCTGGCTTTCGAAGTGAAATATCTGGGTCACGCTTGAGGAAAAGTTCCAGCCACTTCTTCCCGGGTCTTCCATCAGTGAATGGATTTGGTCTTCCATCTTTTTTCAAAATCTCCTCCACAGCATCAAGCAGTTGTCGGGGTTCAACTGGCATTCCTTTTTTGGCCATTGCCCTCAGCCATAGAACGAGGAGTTCTTCTTCCTGAAAACAAAAAATGCATCAGCAATAGAACAGCCATATCATTGAAAAAGCGGTCTAGATCAGACACTCATGCCAAATCCATAGGCCTACAAAAATAGCCTATCAAGAAACAACAATGATCAATAAGCTAGGCTTTTCTGATTTCTAAAAGCAATAGACTGGGCCTATACATATTAACTTAAGTGTATTATAAACTAATGTGTAAAAAAAAAAAAAAAAAAAAAAAAAACACTGACTAGCATTGACCCAGGCCTAATAATAGAGTGAAAATACAAGGTTAGATAGGTGGGCTACCTAAAAGAATAATAATAGCTTAAAGGTATAGCAAGTACAAGAGCTTAGTCTATTTACATTATGGTTTAAAATTGTAGCGGGACCCTTTCTAGCATCCACGGAGCTTTTTCTTTCAGTTTGTCTATCATGGTAGCATGACGAATGTTGTATTTTCTTCCTGTTTCGCTTATTTTTGCTCCACTACACACTTCATTTATAGCATTGATAACATCTTCCACTGTATATTTTTTTGATATCTGAAAAGAAAAAATTAAATTTTAGATCAGTGCACCAATTTCCGACCACCGCTTTTCTCCAGTACCCGACCAGTGGTCATATACTGGAGAGGTTTGATATTTGAATGTGAAAGTAAGAGCCACATGTTTGTTTTTAAATAGGGCCAAACAGCATAACATATTGGCTGAAAAAAACACTAAAGGGTCGGATATTGGGTAAAAAGTGAAAATGATGAACCAACCAAATTATATTTATTATTCTAAATCAAATTTATGGGAAAACAACCAAATCATATTATTCTTCATACATTTTTAATATTAAAATCATCATTTTAACGCTGAAAGAACAAAAAATGTGGTGGATGAAAACTGATAAGTAAGATGCTTATCTTGGACATGTGTTGTTGTGGAACCCAAAGAGACTCCATACTGTCAGTGTTGCCAAACATGAAAATTCCCTGATACTTCTGAGTTCATGTTAGACAATTGAATGAAATTTTCCTACATTTTAAAAGCCTCATAGTAAATATATATGAGAGGGAAGTTGTGAAACACTAGGATTTTCTTAATTTTAGGTTTTTTTTTTTTAAATGGTCGGTAACTGGTGCATGGTCGGTAACTGGTGCATTCACCCTATAGCAGTTATTAATTATTTACAAAACTTATTAAAACTCCATTAAAATGTTAACTGTTAATTTAATTAAAGCCATAAATTTCACTTTGAAATAACAGTTTACTTTATATTTTGTCCAATCCTTAAATTTTTAGTGACCGTCAATCAATGGATGTTTTAGTGGATGGTTAGTGAGGATCGGTCAATAATACAAATTTTAGTTATTTTCTGTCGACGTTTCGACAATATTTATTGTCATCTTCAGGACCTGTGTATGAAATACAATAGAAATATCAAACATAACGAAACAATTAAATATTTGGGTGAACGTGTTGGTGATGTGAGTGTGTGTGTGTGTATGTATGTATCATTTTATATGTGACGACTTGTGATAGTTTGTTTACATCTTCAAATTATCTTGAAGATTTCCTCGCTTTCTTAAAGATAATTTGAAGATGTAAACAAACTATCATAAGTCTTCACATATAAAATGATACATACATACGCACGCACACACTCACATCACCAACACGTTCACCCAAATATTAAATTGTTTCATTATGTTTGATATTTCTATTGTATTTCATACACAGGCCGTGAAGATGACAATAAATATTGTCGAAACGTCAACGCAAAATAACTAAAATTTGTATTATTGACCGATCCTCACTAACCATCCACTAAAACATTTATATTTTGTGTCAGTTCTGTTCACACACACACACAGACACACACACATACACACACACACACACACACACACACACACACCAATGATATTCCAAACACCAGCACTATCTCCAAAAACAGAACTGACAGTGCTCGTAGTGGTAGCCCCTGACAAAGCTCGTAATGAGTGAAAGCTGGCTCAGGCATAAGGTCAAAGTTTTTATAATTGTTATCAAAAAATACTAGTGTTCTGCACCAGAATAGTGTTTGCATATTATTAATAGTAATCAGACATGTTGTTGCCAATAAAATCCAAGAAGCTAACATTTTTTTATTTTTTTTTATAGTATCTTTTACATGAACATCTGCTGGACTGATGCCACTTCTAGAAATGAACAAAATTTGTTGCAACTTAAAGTTCGTTAATTCATGCCTGAAAATAGTCTTTTTACTTGTAAGATCTGACAGTATACCAGTATTCTTCTTTTTAAGCTAGCATTCACTTACAACAACAAAACTGACTTGGCTTTTAAAAATAAATCTTGCTAATTTAATTCTCTCAGTTTACAATCTATACTTGGTAAAATTTCTACATGTGAAAAGGATTTCATCAATTTATATTAATGATACTAATATAATATACATTGTCCAATGAATCATCATAATCTTCCACGCTCAGACTCATTTGTCGATAAACTAATCAACTCTTGAGCTATGGTCGATTCGTTTTGATGCCAGACAGTTTGACTTCACCTGTACAAGTCATCTTCAGCAGGGTATTGTTCTTCCCTCTTGGGTGACTCTTCTGTCTATCTATGATGCCATTATATCAACAAACTGTTTCATCTCTTCCACACAACTTCATAAACATGAATGTGATAAGGTGATAGTGGTAGGGGGAGAAAGCAGTAGTGCGTTCAATCTCGTTAATGATCTGCTAAAAACAATTATAAATTTCTAAAACAAATAACACTATAAAAATTAACTAAACAAATTCATAAAGAGAACATAAAAGACAGTGACTGTGTTGTATTAACATTTTGTTAATATGCACACCAATCAGAATAACACATTTCAATAACAAGCTTTCATGGTTTTGATTGTTAAAAAAAAAAAAAAAAAAATTCAAGGCGAACAGTATTTTTTATTACTAATATTTCCAGATATGAAGAACCAAATTGTTCCAGGCTACAAGAAGTACAGATAAAGTTATGTTACTAAAAGCAGTTTAATAAGATAAGCATTAGTTTCTTTTAAACATAGACAGATGAGTAGGTGATACGGAAAATCAGGGTAGTTAAACGATATCGATTCTACACATAATAAAGTATGTGTGAACAGTAAAATATGCAGACATTAACTATCATCATCATCTATACTCCTTGGATTAGGCCGTAATTTGGCTGTTCCAGACCCCACGACTTCCTCAGTCCAACAGTGACTCTCTTTCCACATGGTTGGTATTTTAAGGCTGCTACTGTTAACCTATCAGCTGGCCTTTAGGAAAAATGTTCATACAGTATTGTTCAGTGGTTTTTAATTATCTCAAACTGGAGTTTTGTCTCATTTTCTCATTTATTTTCCTGTTTAGGAGGGAGTATACCTGAATGTTTCTCAGGAACATCCTTTAACACCTAAATTTTCAACATGTCTCACTGGCATAAAGGAACAGAACAGCTAATGGTTTACATAAAACTTCATGCAGGGATTGTTCCCATGATTTGTATCCCTCACATTATACAATTAACTGTTCTGCAGATCTTACTGAAATAGTCACACGTGATTTTACATTACAAATAGTTAAAATCACAAGCCCGGTCCAAAGTTTGATTGGTTACACAACAGTAACCTGAAGTAATAGTAATACAGGATTCACACACACCTCGGATCACAGCAAGAAAACATGGATAAACATTAATATACAAAGCCATATTAAATATAATTAATTCCCTACCGACTCGGAACACAAAGTTTTTTATGGGTATAAACATAAAAGTTTTACCTTATAGCCTGAACCGGTTTTCGCGTTTAAAAAGCTTCTATTTCTTTTATGAATTTGCTAACTGCTATAATTTTTTATTGTTCGACTAAGCTTTTCGTCATTACTGACATCTTCAGGTCTTAAACAACCTTGTCAGGTCTTAAGCGTTGTTTAAGACCTGAAGATGTCAGTAATGACGAAAAGCTTAGTCGAACAATAAAAAATTATAGCAGTTAGCAAATTCATAAAAGAAACAACCTTGTCAGGTCTTAAGCGTTGTTTAAGACCTGAAGATGTCAGTAATGACGAAAAGCTTAGTCGAACAATAAAAAATTATAGCAGTTAGCAAATTCATAAAAGAAATAGTAAGGATGGCTGCTAATTTAAACAATACGAAGAATAAAAAGCTTCTTCAGAAATTCACTTTCACAGGTCTTCAGAAGCTTTTTAAAAGCGAAAACCGGTTCAGGCTATAAGGTAAAACTTTTACGTTTTTACCCATAAAAAATTTGTGTTCTGAGTCGGTAGTGAATTAATTATATTTAGTTAAGTAACGGACACGTCATGGACAACGAAATCCAAGAAAGCCATATTGTTAGCCCATGATAGAGTGCACACTTAATCCTACTAACATCCACTAAACTCCTGTAAAGATATCAGGACAGATGCCAGACAATACTGTTGGATGCCTCTAACCTCTGTTCATATCACACCTCTTTGAAATTCCAACATTCCATGTTTTCTTTAATTCACTCTTGCTTTATGTTGTTACTGCATGTTGTTTACATTTTACATTGTTTCACCCTTGCTCCCCAGATACATTTTTTTTGCTTTTGTGTAAAGTTTTTTTTATATTTTCACTTTTTATTTCCTAATAAAATGATGACCAAAACACTTCAGTTGCTACTTTACTCTTCTTTGACTTACTGAATCCTAGATCTCTTGTTGCCATGTTATTTCTTATTCTGCCCCTACTTTTGACTGTTTCATAATAATTAGTATTCCCATTATGTTATAGTTATTCTTCTGTGTATGTAAATTAACACTTCCACTGATAACTTCGATAGTTTATATTTTGCTTCTTTTTTTGTATAAAATAAAATAACAAATCATCCTCAACAAAACATCCAAATAAAAAGAATTAAAATTGGAACAAGCGTATCTGTGACTGTATAATTTACAGGTTCCACCATGCCACATTTAGCCCTGAAGTCGAAGCTCTCAATTTATGTGAAAGTGCACCATGTCAGTCAAAGTCCCACACAATTGCTTGCCTTTTTATGATGAATAAAAATAAATACAAAACCCCATCAAACCTACCTCCAAAGTTCTGAGTCACTGTGAAATTTTTCCTACTACATCACTTTCAAAATAATGTACAATTTAAGTTCATATGTCAGCAGGGCCGGTCCCAGCATTTCTACCGCCCTGTGCAGTATTTATGAGTGCCGCCCCTCCCTATTTTAACTCTGAACACATTCACGCACACTAGAACTATTCTAAAGAAATAGAGATTGCCTTCAAATTACAACTAGGAATGATTTCATTGTTGTGTTTTGTCAAATAACAAGAACTTTTTCGCCTTTACGATGCAGTGATCGGCTACAGTAAAATTGTAGAGACAATACAAGGAATCGTGAGATAATAAAAATGTATGCCTATGTGATAACTTAAAATTAAAATGCCAACTAAAATTCATTATGATTGAAATATAACAAAAGTAATGTGTCATATACCTTAGTTAAAAAATACTCGACTAGCTTTAGCACTGGCAAACTCCTTTATGACTTCGTTGTTATCAAGTGATTCAGCTAACTGATGTTCTATAGAGATCAGTTTTCGACTCTGTTAAATTCTGCTGACTTTATACATAAAGTAATTCTTACTGACCTTACATATTGTGATGAAATTAAGTGAATAATATTATTTTTTCCCTCAATTTCAAAACCTAACACATCCCGGAATCTGCCGCCCTGGGTGGTGGCACAGTTCGCCTCTCCCTGGAGCTGGGCCTGTACATCAGATACAAATATTACAATGTTGATTTACAAAACATAATTTTTAAACACACATTAATGTTCAGAAAGTTGATTAACAAACAATAATATAGTCACTTATGAAATATCATTATTTCACTACGACTCAGAACACAAAACTTTTTATGGGTAAAAACATAAAAGTTTTACCTTATAACCTGAACTGGTTTTCACTTTTAAAAACCTACTTCAGAGGTTTTTTTAAAAGTGAAAACTGGTTCAGGTTATAAGGTAAAACTTTTACGTTTTTACCCATAAAAAGTTTTGTGTTCCGAGTCGTAGTGAAATAATTATATTTCGTTAAGTAACAGACATGTTATGGACAACGAAATTCAAGAATTTCACTTATGAAGTTATATACAGTATTTCCAGTATATAAATTATACAACTTTGCATTTGCAGGCAAGGATTCACTGGTTTCTCAGGTCCTCTGTGTGTGTGTGTGTGTTATATTATAAAAGAGAAAGCATTTCATAGTTTAGACAATGAAACACAATTCTTGTTTGTCTTAATAATTCACACATGTGAAAGTGTTTCCTGTCCTGTTGCGTCCGAGTCATATAAACATGCTTCTCACTACAGTAGCATAATAATAATAATAACAATAATATATTACCAGTAATAATGGTAACAATAATTTTAGTGTTTCTGCTTTCATTCACTATTGCTTTGACCATTATATTAACATTGTTAATTAACTACGATATATAAATGAAGACGTTTTTATTTTTATCTTTCATCTGGACAAAATGTAATTCGCTCGTATCCATTATCCAAAAGATTAAAACAAAATGCATTTCATGGAAAATATAACAGGAAGTTGTGTCTGTTCTCTGGTAATAAAAATAGACGGTGTCAATGTACAATAATCAGGATGTAAGTTTTATTCCTTTCACTATTCTGTGGAATTTACACAGTAGTAATTAATTACATGAGAAGTGTTTATCAAAATTGTGATCTTACACTACACAGTCTGCGGTTTTTCTACTGCCTTCTCCTGTGGCGTTAGAGCCCTAAATCGGGCCTTGGCTTCCTGTATCTTGACCCTTCACTAGACTCTACCAGTAGCAAAGAGCTTCCTCGCACTCCCAGCATCTCTATCGAATGACAACATCCCCCTTTGGCAAACCTTGTGGTCCTTTTCCCTTTATGTTTCTATGAGAGTTCTTTTTGTTATTTGCCTGTTAATCATTCTCAAAACATGGCCAACCTATTGTAGCCTTCTTTCATTTTCATGTGCATTTCGCCTGTTGGCTCATTAAAATAAAACAAAAAAATTTCGGTATCGAGAACTATACATGACTTCGATGTTCTGAAATTTAAAATCATTTTTGAAATGATATATTTCCAAAGAAACTAATTCGTTCTTCAGCCTTAACCACAGTACTCTGTTCACTAACATATACCACTTCATGTTAGCCCACTAGATTTTCACTGATGATGGCAGTCAATGGTACTGTCGAAACGTTTGGTTTTGCAGAAAACATAGGTCCGTGGCCAAACAGCCCGGGAAGGAATTTTAACAACAAACTACTTCTTTGTTGCCGATAACGTAGTATGCATATAAAAAAACTATCCCCTCCCCCTTCAACTATCATTTTAATTTATAGATAATTACCCCCTCCCCCTTCAACTAACCTTTTCATTTATAGATATTTCATCTACCTTTCTACAGTGGATTAGTATATCCTTTTCAGGATACTTTATTTATCAAAATTAAGTACTTTACTCTTGTTAAAATATAAAATGTTGCAGGTAAACTACCCTTTCCCCTCAACTGATCTTCACCAAAATCAATAGACCAAAGTCCTCTACAATTCAGGCATATATGCAAACATTTATTTGATTCTGCTTGAATTTGCGGCAGTTATCGTTCGCCATAGAAAAAGTTCTACACACAGACACTTTTCGGAAAATTACTTTTCTTCATGTTTTAAGGGTAGTACAATCAGAATCAGCTCTTATTTCAAACACGATTTTTTTCACCATCACCATACTTCCACTTCCTTACGGAACATGGAAGTAAAAAGATTAGTGTGTTGTGGGACACACGCCAAAAGTGAGAACTTCAGTGTTAAGCAGCGAATAAACTGTGCTTGTATGTAATTTGGAGTAAGAGAGACTTTGCTGTAGAGAAATAAGATACAATTAAGAGTGAACAAGTAATTAAATGAGACGAGGGCATAGTAGTGTGTATATTTATGTACTTAACTTTACTTAATATTTAGTTAGTTATTATTTAACTTTATTTAATTTTCACTTACTTTGTTTTTTTTTTCAAATTTGTAAATACAGTAGGTCTAACATGTTTACAATGAAAACATATTCTTTCAGTTATGGCACTGCAAGCCAAGTGGCATAATTCAACCAAATCTTTTAACAAGAACTTTGAATTTTATATATTTGTCTTTTTATACTTTTGTATTTAATATTAACTGTAAAAATCTGCTAACAACCAAACTATTTATACCAACCATTGCATGCATGTTAGCATACTAGACTCCACAGGTTAATAATATAAAGTGCACAGTCGAGTATTCAGCTTGTAATGTGTTCATATCTATTGATATTACTTGCTTGCTCACTTTTAAAACAGACCAAACTAAATCACCCATACACATAGACAACATATGCGTCTCAATATAACTAATTGTCAACTAGCAGAATTTCTGAATGTGAACGGACCCCCGAGACGTTTAAGAAAAGCTGTTGATATAATGAACTTGATCTTATTGTCATAACTATGAAACTATTATTTTTTAAATACAAAATTAATATTAAATAAGCTAAATAATTATATGTACCCAACAAAGTTCTTATACTATACACTATACAAATAATATTAATTCCACCAAAGAAATTCAGTTTCCAAAATATTAACTCCTCTTAACTAGTATCGACCATACAAACTTAGCAGTCATAGAACATTTTATCCCCTCTAACACTAGTACATTTTTTACGTGAACATCTCTTAATGTGTGAGTACCAAACTTCAGTCAGTTTTTTCCACAAGTCCACGAATCTTCCACAAGTATAATGTTTGATATTTATTTTACCACAGCATAATTGCCACACTAAAAAATAGGTGTCACTAATTTTAATTCATAAAAACAATTTAAAATAGTATCAGACTAATTTAGCAGTATGTCAGACTGCTAACATGCTAAGAGATTGATGTGAATACGTTTGAAATCCTTTTCTTGTACTTAGTTCATTATTAGCCTAATTTTTATGGAAACTCAAATTTTCAGAAATATATGCTAATTAATTTCTTACACTACTGTCTTTTAACAGGTTTTGAAGGATCTCTACTGATGAAGCATCATCTTTGTCAAATTCATTAACAACTGATTTAACACTATCAAAATTATTTGCATAATATGACACTGCAGAAAGCCAAGTTCCCCTGGGGTGCTGATGGTAATGGAAAGTTAGGACTTTTGTTTTTGGAAATATCAGTTCTCCTAAGGGATTTAACAACCACTCTGTTTCCATTTGATTCCAATCTGTTCACATTATGATACAAGGATCAGATAGTCTCATATGCTTTGTGTAGAGCATGAACAACACAGGTAATGTGTATCAATTTCTGATAGTTGGCACAAAGGACTTCCATTGTTTTCATCGTATACGATGCTGCATCAATAATAAAAAGCAATGCACTATCGTATTTAATACTCTTTTGCCACAACAAATGCATACTTGCATTTAACAACTTGGGGACTGTAATGTGATTTTCTTCTGACATTTCTTTACAAGCCATTAAAAATGAAAGTTTGCACATTATTATATCACTTTTACGCATATTGTAGCGTGACAGAAAATCCACTACATTTTAAGTCATATGAAATCATAAAGTTTAATTACATCAACAAATGTTATAATAATATTGAATGACATTTAAATAAATCATAGGAATGAACCACAATAAGATAAAAATCCTCACTACATAATATATAAAAACCACTGTTAAAAGAAACCAAAGAAAGTATTGAAGCAACTCATCAACTCATAGTATAATACCAGTAAGTTACCCAGGAAGCTCAGAGCAGTAAACCAGTTATATAAGACTATATCAAAGAAAAAGGAGACTCGATTAAAGTGTGGTGAATACCAAAATACCCCAAGGACAAGAAGAGGGGAGAATAAAGTTTGTGAACAGGAAGAAAACAATACCCTGAAACCTGTATAGAAGAATAAAGTCAGTTCAGTGAATAAATTAAATACTCCAAACTAAACCTCAGTCGTGATAACACCAAGTACCTTGGTTTACCCAAGAATGAGGAAAGAAGACCAGAAGAGTGAAGACTAGACGAGGGACAAGAATGAAGACTAGAAGAGGGACAAGATTGAATACCAGAAGGAAGATACGAAGAAGGACAAGAAGGAAGACAGGAGAAGAGGAAGAAATAGTATGAAAGAAACACCGTAGTAAAACCTATTATTATATAAACCACTATCAATCCCAAACCCACAAAAACTATGCCAAAGAAAGTATAACATACCCAAAATCTTATAAAAATGTAATTATTGAGAAAACTAAAGTGTTGTATAGCGTTATAAGAAGTGCACCGGCTAAAGCTATTGTGTAATAAAGAAAATAAACTAGTCTTAACGGTCCATGATTACTAAAGGTCTGGTCTGAGATAATAAGACTCAGAATATCAGAACCAACAGTGAAAGTGAATTTGTGTAAGTGTTTCTTAAAAAAATGCAATAAACTTAAAGTTGGTGATACTATAACTTAGTAGTATGCTATATCACAACTTTAAAATCTAATAATAAACAGCATAATAAAATAATAAAATGGAAGGTTTCCAGTATTTTATTATTTTAATGTAAATCTTTATTTAAAAGACATTTGTAAAAAATGATAATAAATAGAGTATGGGAATTAATGTTTACTGATGTAGGGGATCACAATGATAATGGTTTAAACCAAAAAGGACTGACACTAATATAGTATGAATAAGTGTAGTATGTTTAAATAGACTGTTATTTCACAGTCCTAAAATCAATGTATTAAATAAATGTATTTGTAAGGTTTATTAGAAAATAAGATTTATGTTATGTGTTTTAAAAAGAATTATGTTTGATAAATAATAACCTACATACCAGTAATAATGTTCTAATAGGTATGCTATGTTAGCTCAAAAATAGTTAAAAGATATATGTTCAAGCTATATCTGCAATATGTTAAATTGTGCAGACTACTAAACAATGTTCATAATTAATTATTTTAATACCCGTAGTGTTAATTAACTACTACACAAAACAATAAGTTATAAATCATGTTATTTTCATATAATTGTAATTATGTAAAGTCAGAGGAGGAATTAAGTTTAAATTATTTGAGAAAGAAAGAAATATAAAATTCTAAAATCTAGGCCATTTGGTGAAATCAGAGAACCAATATAAAATAGTGTAACTCACTTATAAATCCTGTAAACTACCCAGATTTATATAAGATAACACAATTAACCACTACTAGGAATGATCCTATGAATTAAAATGATAATAAGGAAATATACCTTAACATTTTGTAAATTGTCAAAATATATAAATTAATTAATTTTAAAGAGCAATGTCAAATTTACAAATTAACACAAAAAACCAGTTCAAAGGTGTAATTTATATGTATTTAAGGAAAGGGAGAGTAATATGACTAATTAAAATTTATTATAATAGTATTAATAATATTTAAAATGGAAGGAAATTTGTATAAAGACGGAAATCCAATTTTGAGCCTATAATTCCAAAGTGTGAACAAAATTTGTTAATTTCCACAAAATGTCTACAGATATGGACTATAATACATCAATTTAAAGGGAATGAGATGATTAAACCAATAATAAGGTTAGTAATTCATAAAAGTAAGGAATAAAATAGAAAAATTCCATATATAATGTAATATTTTCTAATGTGTATGGAAGTCGAAAAATGTTAACAATACTTTTTCAAGGATTAACTGGGCAAGATTTATGACCAAGTTAATTAGTCTTTTGTTGAATATCAAGCTGGACAGTTGTGTAAAAGAACGTTTCTTTAAAATCGAGAAAGATGGTACTAGCGTTTAGCCATTGAAATCAGTGAACGAGAGTTAAACAGTTTAGACATTTTTTAAAGCTAGAGTTGTTAATACATTCACGACAATAGTGAAAACAAACACTTAACTCTATAATACGAGTGAAAGAAACAAGTAAAACATTATAATTAAACTGATTCATTCTGAAATTCCTAACCATAACTTGAAAACTTAACCGTAGAAGTTGAACACATAGAAAATAGACTAACTAACGCAAGTTTACACAGAACACTTCACCAGAATACACCAAATAGATTAACCGACATATTACACCAGTGCGGAAACATTTTAGACCTTGACGAAGGTAATTTTGTCGTGATTTTGGGACATGCCGAGTTCACATTAACTACGCCAGAACTAGTAGCGGCCATCTTTTAATTCTACAGAGACCGCCTTCACGATATCGCAGTGACGTCATCGTCTGTGTATGGTTTGACAGCATTCATTTACATTACATAGTGGAATTATTTAAATACTATTGAATAGTAATTATTGTATTTATTTTTAATTGTTAATGTTATACTTTCTCGTCATCCTTCTCTGACTATTAATCCTAATCGCTCAAAGAACCTGTCTTTTAATATAATATAACATAAAATTTTGTTCTGTATGACACAATCGATAATTCCTGAGACTGAGTCGATAATTGCTCTCCATCGATAAAATATCGATTATTTATTTAAAATTGTCAATAAATCTTTATATTTCCATTATTTTGTATCTGTACTTATTTCACAGGGTAATTTAAGGGTATTTATAAGGCTGAAGGAATTAAGCGAGAAGAATATATTCTATTTTGAACAAGATATTGGACCAGTCAGAAAAGTCACCAATCGATTATTACCTGGAGTTAATCTATTTAACTCCAGACTTGGTGCAAATCTTCAAGAAGTGCTCGACGGTCAATAAATACCTACCTGTTATTAAAATTTCACCAGAACCTTTTAAAAAAAAAACAGATTTATCTCTTATACATACCTCTATAAACATAAACAAAATTATTTTATTATTTGAAAATTCTATTTTATTTGAATTTTCCATTTTATTTTTATTCTTTTGTAACGACCGGCATACAGCGGTCTGGTGACCAAGTGGCTAGCCCAAACAGCGGGGCTTGATCAGATTACACCACATAAAGGGTCTTCTTACAAAGTGACGAACCCAACGCGGGGCATTAAGGAAGAAGGCAGTACCCCATATACGTCATCTGATTACAAAGTGGCGCCCAACATGGGGCTTAATAATCTAAGCTTGGCAGCGATTATTAAATAGAAACAGAGAAAGATGCAAAGACGAGCTACATCCAAAAAGAGGGTGGCAGAGGCCGAGAAAGAGGTTGACATGGGGGATAAGGAGGCAACACCTGTGGAGGATCCGGAAGTGTTACTTATCCAGGTGGAACATAAACAACCTGAACCACCAGAGGAACGACCCGAAGTACCAACGCAGACAGTGGAAATCAATGTCCCCGAGAAGGAGAAACCTAAAACAATGGAAGAGAAGATGATGGAAATGTTCCTAAAAATGAGTGAAGACTTGAATAACAAACTGGATTCCACTAACCAGAAGATGGATTCTACCAAGAAAGACTTGTGCGGAATAAATAAAAGCATAGAAAATACCAATAAGAAGATTGAAGAAACCAGTAAGAATCTGAGTAAAAATTTAGAGGAGAAAATGGAGGAAAATAACCAATCTATGAATAAGAAAATGGAAGACCTGAAAAAGGAAAACCAATCCTTGAGTAAGAAGATGGAAAGGAAGATGGAAGAAAATAATAAGAATATAAAGGAAGAATTAAGGGAAAATAACAGGAAAATGGAAGAGACGATGGGGGAAAGATTGGAAGAATTGAGAGAGGACAATCAACTGCTGAGAGAAGAACTAAGGGAAGTATGGAGGAACGAAATGAAAAAGTTCACTAAGGAAATGAGAGAGGACAGATTAAAATGAGAAGAATTAAGAAATGAGAAGACCAAAGAAATAGAAAATGATAGCCAACCAGAACCAGAAGAAGTACTAAATGATAAAATGCAGGAAGATAGCCAACCAGAACCAGAAGAAGTACTAAATGATAAAATGCAGGAAGATAGCCAACCAGAACCAGAAGAAGTACTAAATGATAAAACGCAGGAAGATAGCCAACCAGAACCAGAAGAAGTACTAAATGTTAAAACGCAGGAACAAGTAATGGTAGTACCTGAAATTGAAACTAACCGAAACCAGGAAGATATTAAACCAAGGAAAAGGAGAATGTATCCAAGAAATGTAATAAAAACGAAGGAAGAGTTGGAGATGATGAAACATGGGTTAATTGATGGCAATAATATCCCAATTACCTATGACAAAGACATCATGAATTCTATGAATTATAGAAGGAGGATCAAAATAATTTCAGAAATAATTTACCACAAGACAGTATTTTATCACTGGGAAAGGACCAGAGATAAACAGAATACGACATGTGGAACAGATCAATTTCAGTGCTGGACTGGACAGTGTATTTCAGAAAGATGGAAATATAACATCTTATCAGACTGTGACGATGGCACTGGTGAATCACCAGAGTGTGTTCCATTAGTGCGCCATCCAGGACTATTCCAGTGTACAATTACACAAAAATGTATACCTTCCGGATGGATATGTGATGATAAACCAGATTATGGGGATTCAGAGAAGCAAATAATTGATAAACCAGATGAAGAACCTCACAGATATTTTTCAGGTCATACAGCATATGGACCAGAGACATATTGGAATATAAGACAATATAATAATGGGAACAATACTAATTACCATGATAATAATAATAATACGGGTCCAAATTATCAAAACCCGAATCGACCCTCTAATGGTTATCAGGGTAACCCCAATCCCTACCCTGATAACGTAAATAGTCAGAGAAGCTCCAATTATGGTAATAGTCCTTACCCTAATAATGCTAATCGTGCGGGTCCCAATAATAGTAATTTTAATAATAATAGGTTCCCTCGCCATAGAGTGAACTTCATACAAGACACAGAAGGAAGACAGCGAGGATTCAACCACAATCGACGAAGCAGTGACCGAAGATACGAAGAAAGGCGGAGGAGCCTAGAACGGGACCAACCGAGGTACTATCCGGCGCGTAGGAGCAATAGTTTGGATCTGATAAGGATCCATACGGATACCTAATGAGGTGGTAAAAGGGATGGATGTCATGATAACCAACAACGGCAAAACCACCACAAAGAAGATGAAAACAATTACCACTGAGGAAAAATGAGAAGAAGCAGGTACAAAGAACCAAAATGGGAATTTAAGAAATAAATTAATTAAGAAACTACACCTTATAAGGGAACTATGAGCAACAATGCACTATAATAAAAAGCATCCACCTGGGTATAAAGAAAAAATAATAATAAGAAATACGTTTGAATAAAGACAAGAAAAGAGTCATACAATATTTGTGAAACTAATATGATATGTTTACCATATAATTATGAAAACTATTACAATCATTTATGAAAAGTCTATGTGGCAGTAATATAAGAGAAGTTAGAATAAACCTCCAAAATTCTAAAATACATGTAAGCCCACCTTACATAAAGTTTATTTAAAGGAAAACCATTTAGAAGATATAAGATAGAATTTAAAATCCTCTAAATTCTAAAAAAAATGTAAGTTCACCTTACATACCAATTATCTAAGAAAAACTTTATGGCAATGATAGAAGAAGAAGAATTAGAATTTAAATCCACAAAATTCTAAACATAAGTAAGATCACCTTACATACCAATTATTTAAGAAAAACTTTATGGCGATGATAGAAGAAGAAGAATTAGAGTTAATAAACAACAAAATTCTAAACATAAGTAAGATCACCTTACATACCAATTATCTAAGAAAAACTTTATGGCTATAATATAATAATAAAGAAGGAAAGAATTTAGAAATAAAACCATCTAAGGTCAAAAACAAATAAAGACAGTTTACTAAATATTTATTTGAAGAGAAACATTTTGACAATAATACCAAGAGAGTTTAGAGAAATAAAACCAGCCAAAACACATGTAAGCCCACCTTACATACAAATTATTTGAGAAAACTTTATAGAATAACATAAGAAGAATGAATTTTGAATTATGAATAAATCAAGTTTCCCAAACCAAGTATAAGTACAACTTACCAACCAATTCTGAATAAAACACTATGATGAGATAAACTGAAGGGATTTCATACCATATTTATGGTAAGCATGGAAGATAATTACCATGATAACAAGGAATCATAATGGGATGAAGAAAGGAAACAGATTTAGAATTAAAACAAATAATTCTGAACAATATGATAATATCTAAGTTCAACAATAAAGAGTAAAAACCTTTCCGTAAAATGGTGATGAAGGAAATAAAAAGAAAAAATTTCTTTAATACGATTGGAGTGATTGAATAGAATAAAATAAAGTACCAAAACTTCTTTGGAATTATGAGAGAATGAAACTTTAAGTGGTATGAGGAGAAAATATGACCTCATAATGAAATTAATAAAAAAACCATCATTTGCAAGTATAATAGCAATGACCGGAATAATGTGAAAATAATGTCAAAAATTTATGTAATTAAATGAATTAATATAAAATGATTTATGAATTAAATGACAATTATGATAATGACAGTTATACAAATTCTTGAAAATAGAACAAGTGGAAATTTTAAGAACGATGAAACAGTCTAAAAATGTCATAAAGATATGCTACTATAAATAATGCAGATTATAATGAAAAAACCAGAAGGTAATAAAGAATTTATAACCAAAAGATTTATATGATAAGAAAAGTTGAAAAAATGTAATAATAGAAGAGCTTCCTACCATAATATCAAATGAAAGAAACATCCAGATAATAAGTCAGATGAACAACTGAGATAGAAATATTAAAATCTCTGAGAAGTATAGTAAGTAATAAGTGAAGTATCCCAAAGATATTTTTTAAATAGTAACAAATGTGTACTATTCTGAATAATTTTTTTTAATCTGTCTGATGATAATTCCAGCAGGATTAATATGTTTTTTGAGCAGAGATGATTTGCCTCTGTACTCAAATATGTGTGAAGTATTGGACAGCAGAGGAAAGTAGCGTACAGTGCCTCTCTGAACTGAACCAGCTCACAAAGTAGGGAACGATAGGGAGGAAATATCCTAAGGAGAAAATACTAAGAAGAAATGTAAAAATGAAATGATAAATATGAAACTCAGAAGACTATTACTATCAAGGAAGATCAAGTGAGAATGATATAAACTCAAATATAAATAAGAAAATTTTAAAATGGAAGGAAGTCCAAAATAATAACAAACTTTGAATAATTATCATAAGCAATTGTTTCAGACAAAGCAAGTATAGTCTGAAAAAATTACTTCTGGAGAAGGGCATTCTGTAGCGTGACAGAAAATCCACTACATTTTAAGTCATATGAAATCATAAAGTTTAATTACATCAACAAATGTTATAATAATATTGAATGACATTTAAATAAATCATAGGAATGAACCACAATAAGATAAAAATCCTCACTACATAATATATAAAAACCACTGTTAAAAGAAACCAAAGAAAGTATTGAAGCAACTCATCAACTCATAGTATAATACCAGTAAGTTACCCAGGAAGCTCAGAGCAGTAAACCAGTTATATAAGACTATATCAAAGAAAAAGGAGACTCGATTAAAGTGTGGTGAATACCAAAATACCCCAAGGACAAGAAGAGGGGAGAATAAAGTTTGTGAACAGGAAGAAAACAATACCCTGAAACCTGTATAGAAGAATAAAGTCAGTTCAGTGAATAAATTAAATACTCCAAACTAAACCTCAGTCGTGATAACACCAAGTACCTTGGCTTACCCAAGAATGAGGAAAGAAGACCAGAAGAGTGAAGACTAGACGAGGGACAAGAATGAAGAGTAGAAGAGGGACAAGATTGAATACCAGAAGGAAGATACGAAGAAGGACAAGAAGGAAGACAGGAGAAGAGGAAGAAATAGTATGAAAGAAACACCGTAGTAAAACCTATTATTATATAAACTACTATCAATCCCAAACCCACAAAAACTATGCCAAAGAAAGTATAACATACCCAAAATCTTATAAAAATGTAATTATTGAGAAAACTAAAGTGTTGTATAGCGTTATAAGAAGTGCACCGGCTAAAGCTATTGTGTAATAAAGAAAATAAACTAGTCTTAACGGTCCATGATTACTAAAGGTCTGGTCTGAGATAATAAGACTCAGAATATCAGAACCAACAGTGAAAGTGAATTTGTGTAAGTGTTTCTTAAAAAAATGCAATAAACTTAAAGTTGGTGATACTATAACTTAGTAGTATGCTATATCACAACTTTAAAATCTAATAATAAACAGCATAATAAAATAATAAAATGGAAGGTTTCCAGTATTTTATTATTTTAATGTAAATCTTTATTTAAAAGACATTTGTAAAAAATGATAATAAATAGAGTATGGGAATTAATGTTTACTGAAGTAGGGGATCACAATGATAATGGTTTAAACCAAAAAGGACTGACACTAATATAGTATGAATAAGTGTAGTATGTTTAAATAGACTGTTATTTCACAGTCCTAAAATCAATGTATTAAATAAATGTATTTGTAAGGTTTATTAGAAAATAAGATTTATGTTATGTGTTTTAAAAAGAATTATGTTTGATAAATAATAACCTACATACCAGTAATAATGTTCTAATAGGTATGCTATGTTAGCTCAAAAATAGTTAAAAGATATATGTTCAAGCTATATCTGCAATATGTTAAATTGTGCAGACTACTAAACAATGTTCATAATTAATTATTTTAATACCCGTAGTGTTAATTAACTACTACACAAAACAATAAGTTATAAATCATGTTATTTTCATATAATTGTAATTATGTAAAGTCAGAGGAGGAATTAAGTTTAAATTATTTGAGAAAGAAAGAAATATAAAATTCTAAAATCTAGGCCATTTGGTGAAATCAGAGAACCAATATAAAATAGTATAACTCACTTATAAATCCTGTAAACTACCCAGATTTATATAAGATAACACAATTAACCACTACTAGGAATGATCCTATGAATTAAAATGATAATAAGGAAATATACCTTAACATTTTGTAAATTGTCAAAATATATAAATTAATTAATTTTAAAGAGCAATGTCAAATTTACAAATTAACACAAAAAACCAGTTCAAAGGTGTAATTTATATGTATTTAAGGAAAGGGAGAGTAATATGACTAATTAAAATTTATTATAATAGTATTAATAATATTTAAAATGGAAGGAATTTTGTATAAAGACGGAAATCCAATTTTGAGCCTATATTTCCAAAGTGTGAACAAAATTTGTTAATTTCCACAAAATGTCTACAGATATGGACTATAATACATCAATTTAAAGGGAATGAGATGATTAAACCAATAATAAGGTTAGTAATTCATAAAAGTAAGGAATAAAATAGAAAAATTCCATATATAATGTAATATTTTCTAATGTGTATGGAAGTCGAAAATGTTAACAATACTTTTTCAAGGATTAACTGGGCAAGATTTATGACCAAGTTAATTAGTCTTTTGTTGAATATCAAGCTGGACAGTTGTGTAAAAGAACGTTTCTTTAAAATCGAGAAAGATGGTACTAGCGTTTAGCCATTGAAATCAGTGAACGAGAGTTAAACAGTTTAGACATTTTTTAAAGCTAGAGTTGTTAATACATTCACGACAATAGTGAAAACAAACACTTAACTCTATAATACGAGTGAAAGAAACAAGTAAAACATTATAATTAAACTGATTCATTCTGAAATTCCTAACCATAACTTGAAAACTTAACCGTAGAAGTTGAACACATAGAAAATAGACTAACTAACGCAAGTTTACACAGAACACTTCACCAGAATACACCAAATAGATTAACCGACATATTACACCAGTGCGGAAACATTTTAGACCTTGACGAAGGTAATTTTGTCGTGATTTTGGGACATGCCGAGTTCACATTAACTACGCCAGAACTAGTAGCGGCCATCTTTTAATTCTACAGAGACCGCCTTCACGATATCGCAGTGACGTCATCGTCTGTGTATGGTTTGACAGCATTCATTTACATTACATAGTGGAATTATTTAAATACTATTGAATAGTAATTATTGTATTTATTTTTAATTGTTAATGTTATACTTTCTCGTCATCCTTCTCTGACTATTAATCCTAATCGCTCAAAGAACCTGTCTTTTAATATAATATAACATAAAATTTTGTTCTGTATGACACAATCGATAATTCCTGAGACAGAGTCGATAATTGCTCTCCATCGATAAAATATCGATTATTTATTTAAAATTGTCAATAAATCTTTATATTTCCATTATTTTGTATCTGTACTTATTTCACAGGGTAATTTAAGGGTATTTATAAGGCTGAAGGAATTAAGCGAGAAGAATATATTCTATTTTGAACAAGATATTGGACCAGTCAGAAAAGTCACCAATCGATTATTACCTGGAGTTAATCTATTTAACTCCAGACTTGGTGCAAATCTTCAAGAAGTGCTCGACGGTCAATAAATACCTACCTGTTATTAAAATTTCACCAGAACCTTTTAAAAAAAAAACAGATTTATCTCTTATACATACCTCTATAAACATAAACAAAATTATTTTATTATTTGAAAATTCTATTTTATTTGAATTTTCCATTTTATTTTTATTCTTTTGTAACGACCGGCATACAGCGGTCTGGTGACCAAGTGGCTAGCCCAAACAGCGGGGCTTGATCAGATTACACCACATAAAGGGTCTTCTTACAAAGTGACGAACCCAACGCGGGGCATTAAGGAAGAAGGCAGTACCCCATATAGGTCATCTGATTACAATATTAACAACTACACTTCCCACTTTTCTTCCTGTTGAGTCAGTAGTTTCATCATTGCTTACCCACATTTTCTCTGATATTTTATAATCTTTCTTCATAGGAGTTTGGAAGATGGTGTTTCCTTAAAGTAGATTCATTCAGAGGATCTAAGTTTGTGTACTTCATGAGGAAATTTCTAAGCACACTTTACTTTACTTATCTTTGGTTGGGGGAATGAATAAAGCATTTGTTTACTTTGTGTCTTGTCTGCTGAAACAAAAGCTCTGAACAAATCAGAATAAAATTCATGACACTTTGTAGGTCCTGAATGTGAGAAGGACCGGTTTCATCTGAGAGCACTTGTTTTGAACTAGAACGTGAAGCCGCGGCAATGATTGTTGTAGATGATAGATGTTGCATAACTTTCAATCGTTGTTCCATTTTATGGATTTACCACAAGGCTGGCAATATAGTATCTTTCCATCAGTGGCGGCCGGTGTGTCCTGAGGAAGAGGGGAGGCTACAAGACAGTCACTCAGTCAGTCATAGCACCCCCCCCGGACACACGTTATTTCACTCTTAAGCATGGTAGAGCTATTTGATTTTAACAGCGTTTGAAAGCTGTGATGAATTTACTTGTAAGCCTTCAGCAGACCATATAGTCTTGTTGTGTTTAACAGTAAGCAGAGCCAGCAGAATAACTTCGAATTTACCCCACTACAGCATAGCCATTTATGTTGGTTGTACAATGACGACTGGAAATTTCTAGATTTGTTTTGTGCCTTTTAAGAAATAAAATATTTTAGGGTAGGTGGACCAGTTTTCATTTCATTTCTCTCAAAGTTACTCAGCCGGGAGAATTGTTTATTCAGTAGTGTTGTAATGATGCATTTTTTCGATACTGCAATATCACTTCCATTTTCTTCTGCTAAATCCATTTTATCCTCGTAGTAGAGATTACAAACACATGCCAAGAAGAGATAAATAATAAACATACACACACAAGGAGCACGAGAACATAAAGACTGCATAAAACTAACATAAACCACATTAATCCGTGCCGAGAGGCTAATTCACTCGTTGCCTCCCAAGTACGGTTACAGATCCACTAGTGTCCCCCCACCAACTGTCAGGCATGTGGCCATATGAGAACTACGGAGGCTACTCAGATCCCTGCCTCTGCTGCTATTCTGTGCTATTGATAACGTGCAATTAATAAATTTTTGTAATTAATCAAATAATTTAAAGCCAAATTGTGATTACAGATTGATTACGGGTTCTGTTACAATAAAAAATAGAGCCTATTACTATTTGTTTGTTTTTAATAATTTTCTAAATTTCACTGGGGAGGCTTGGCCTCCCTTGCCTCCCCTGACGAGCCGCTGTTGCTTTCCATCTGAACTGGATATACCTTTAAATTCTTTAACATACCGCTGTAACCAGGCACTTTCACTTACATTTTACCTTCGGTATTCTGCTGAGCACTGAACGTAATGCGAGAAGAACATTATCATATAACACAATATGTACAGTGATAACAAATTAGGTAATTAGCTGGTTTAGTGCTTGCAAAATGAACAATCGTCTCCCACTCTTCATTATGACTGCATCACTGTTTACAAAGATTTCCAGGAGTATTACTGATTTGCCAGTCGCCAGTCTTAATCTTTTTTGTGGTATTAGAGAATCAAATTCTTATAAACACACAAAGATTTGCCCATAATCATTATATTAGAAGGCCAAATATCAAACCCACGGGATCAATTTCTCAAATGTCCATCATATCAATATATATCTAACCTCCATCATCATGTATCATTCAAACCTTGTATATACACATTTCACTATTGTCTAATTCAATTATATTACCTCTTTCAAGATAACAACCATTTAAATTTGTATAATCCACCACAATATTATAAGAATCATAATCAAGACTACCCATCTCAAATCAATAAGAGTCTGTGCCATGTGTTTTGTACCAGTCGGTAACAGTCCTGTCATCATCGGGATCATTGCCCTATAAGTGTGTGTTTATACTTAGGGCCACTTAAACATGAAACTATGACAATTTATAATACCCTCAGCAGGTATACCTGTCAAGTCTTCAGTCTGATACTATAGTCACATGAGCAAAAATAAAACTACTAGGACATGCATGTTTTACATGCAAACAACAGCCACTTGACTGAATAAACTAAAACATAATGAGTTATTCTCTTGCAAAAGTGGATCACATAGAAGTTACATCATTATAAAAAAAAACTGCCTATGGCACGTGGAGGTTATTCCCAGAAACATGTATCTCCTCTTCCTTCTTTGGCTTGCGATTGTGTAAGCAAAAATTAATCAGAATAAAGTGAAAATTCAAAGCATTGCATTTAAATGTTAAAAAATATGCTAATAGCCTGTTAGTGTTAAAACATATGTTAATAAATAAAATATTTATTTATCTAAAAATCTGTTTTAATAATAAACTTAATAACTACATAGCGTTCATGTACACGCACGCGCGCGCGCGCGCACGTGCACACACACACACACACATTATTTTGTATGGCTTTAAGACATATATATATATATATATATATTATTTCAGATTCCTGAAAAAGACCCAATTGGAAACCCAATTCCACCTTGGAAGAGACAAATGTTAGCAAAAAAAGCAGCTGAAAAAGCTCGTAAAGAAATGGAAGAAAGCCTAGCTAGGCAAGCTGAAGAGAAACGATTACAGTCTATTCCAGCATGGAAGAGACAACTTATGCAGTCAAAAAGACCGGACGAAAAGTAAGTGTTTTAATGGTTCATTCCATTTTCATTAAGAACCTGTTGTATATAATATTTTCTAATAAGTTATTAACGTGTCCCTTTTAAAATTCCCTTATAATGTGAACAGTACAAGGAATTACACTTCCTAGTACGTAAATTCCTAATACTTATACACCCTTTTCTTTGTCTTGTACACCCTGTTTCTGAAATATTACATTTTATCATGGCAGGTGTCTACTTACTTACTTTCATGAATATTTCAGTTTCTTTGCTCTGAATTTTCTCACTGGCTCACGCATCTTCAGTAACACTACTCAACAGGTTTAGAGGTGACCTGACAGCGTTCTGACTATTGACCGTTTATATTGGTACAGAAATAAACATTTTTCATGAATGTTGTAAATAACTACTAACAAGTATAACCTCTAACCTGTGCACAAAGTAAGAGGAATTTTCAATGTGAGTGTCTTGCAAATTATATTTTCTGGATAAGCGTTAATCACTTTCAGTAACACCAAATTATTGTTGGATATAAACAATTTTAATATTAAGATTTCTTATCTTCTTTTTTAGTCTTCACCCACAGATTGGTTGGCAGATTTCCCCATTTAGATACCTCCTGTGTTTTCTGCTTCATTTCCTCACAGCAACCAAAATTTACATAATTTATTATTTAATATGTCAGTACATTTGTCTTCATTATCATTCTGGTAATCTACTCATACCGCATAACTTAGTTTTTCTTAACTTAGCCAATAAGTTAGTTTTTTTTAAATTTACAATATTTTCTTTCTTGAGCTACGCTGTCACGAACGTCTTTATTGCTGACTCAATTAATCTGTAATAGTTTCAATAAATTCCTGTAGCACAACATTTCAAACACCTCTATCGCCAAGGTCTCAGCCATAAAGTGCTATCCTTCATACAAAAACGTTTAGAACTCATAATTTACCATTTCCAGGTTTATTTTATTAGTGATCAGCTATTTTATAATAAATCTTCTAATAATCTTTTAAAACTTATTTTTACGGAGCATGTGTTTGTTTAGATCAATATACATAGCGCCTCCACCTCCACCGCCTGCGACAATCATTCTCGAAGAAAAAAGGCATACTGTTGTAACTGCTGCTGTTACGGCATCGGTGGTTGTTCCAACGACAAAGGATAACAACAAAGAAAACAACAAACCAACAACGGTCGTCAACAAAGACATGTCCACCAACGGACAAAGGGAAATCATCCGATTGGAAGAAGAAGAAGAAACAACACAGATAATTCCGTGGAGAGCACAGTTAAGAAAAACAAACAGCACACTGAATTTGTTAGAATAAGACGATTAAAAGAATGCTCCCCACTTGGTATAATTTTGTTACGAATAAAATTATGCTCTGTTGACTGCCCAGCCCTAAGTCGCCGTAAGTGTAAATATAATTAAACATACGTATTCTGTAAGTTCTCATTTATTATTCAACTGATATTGCTCCAAGAATTTTGAAAAAGAAAACGTTATTATTAATTTATTATTTATGCCATAATTTAATCAAATTATGTAAGGTTGATTTTTATATTGTGTCTTTCTTCTGTCTTGTTTTGAATATCTGTGTTACGGCTGTAATCACTTATGTTTAAATCACTGATTTCGGTTTATTATCATGATGAAAAATCGTTTGATATTTTTTCTGATACTTCATTATATCTTTACTTAATCATATTTGGTTTTCTTTTCAATTAATGTTATTAGTACTTATTTGAATCAAACGCAATTGATTCAGATTAAAGTACCCAAATGGAATTATTTAAAACATGTAAGTGTGAACAGAGGATTGCTCAGGATACAATTTAACCATAAACCTTAGTTTGTAAATGATTAATATTGGCCCTGTATAATTCTTTGCTTCAACGTCTGTTCTCCAGTTTCTTTGTACAAAATTCAGTATCACTAAAGCTTCTTCACGGTGAGGTTTGTTTCTAGTTCTTGCAGATTTCCTAAACAAATATTTTAACAATTAATGTAGTACAGGCACTAGATCCAGTTGCTAAATTTTTTCTTGTATTTTTGAAGCTTCCAATGTGTGTAGTAGATATCATTGGCCTATGTGATAAAGTAAATGCAACATTACAAGGAAATTTATGTGAATTTGTTGTACGTGAGTAATGCTGTCTTCTATGAGTAACACTCATAGCTTATACATATTTTTCTAAACACCTGCTGTTCACGTATCTTTGCTGTTCACATTCGCTTATCTTGATTCGGGCATGAGAGATGCAAGATTATTATATCTTTGTGTTTTACTATTTCAATTATAATTATCCTGGCAAATAACAAAAAAATGCATGGTAACTTTTAGACTGCGGTTAAAACACAGCTGTCTTTAAAAAGATGTTCTAAGAAAACATTAATTTTGTTGCCTGTTTTTAGGCCATTCATTCAAAAAATTAAAGTCACGTTTGACCCATTCTTGGACAGAATTTTATCTATTGTTGACAGCATTCAATGTTGGCTGCACTACTAACAGTATTTAGTATATCAGTATCACACTATACATTATACGAAGCAGTTTATTGGTGTACACTTCTGATAAGCATTTTTGGAGATCAGTTCATCAGCTAGATCAGACTGAAAGTCATCATCTGGTTTTGGTCCCATCCGATGATAAGCTGATCACTATAAAAGACTTGTTAGGCAACACTGGATTAGGAGAAACAATAAACTGATTCCTACACAGATTCTACAATTCACTAAGACAAATTTGCTAACTGGACAGTATATACTACAACACGCCTATGTTTAGAATATATGTAGACCTGTCACTAAAATCAATGTTGAACTTGTATATTTTGTTTTCGCTATTATTTCTCTATACTCACTGTCATTATTATTCTAAAAACTATCAATAATGTTCTTCATAGTAAAAGTGTTTAGAATTTTTCTTAAAAATTATGGTTAGTTGTATTAGAAAGATTAGTTGGGGTTCTAAAGCCAACACTTGGCCAAGGCTATTAGAACTGCTTTTCATCGTAGTGTTGTCGGTTTGTGTAATAGCTGTTATTCATATTTCCATATTAAAAACACTTATAATGAGCGTAAGTTACTTGACCTCAGCAGTAACTGCAAAAAAAAAACATTTAAGTCAAGAGACTGATGTGACACTCTGCATTCATGTCTTATAGTAGGCTGCTGTAAATAAACAGAAAAACCTTTGATAATTTAAAACTACAATTTCATAAAATTTTGTTAGTCTTACCTGTACAATTTAATAAAATATTACTTTTTTATCAGTTCAAAAGACCATGGTTCTGATTCTTTCTCTCATATGGACTATAAATAATTTCACCTAACAACTAAATCATGCTCTCTATGTCTATTGCCTCGTTGTGTTTTGAGTTATTTTAATGTGTAATTAATTTTAATTATAAATATAATTTGTACATGTAAATCCTGATTGTTTTATAATAATTAATGAGCTTGTGTAAGTAGTTTTGTGAATCAATATATGTACATAAATATATTTGTTGTAATGGTATGATGTATTGTGTAAACAACAAATATTTAGCTTCCATCTACAGTGCTGTTAGAATGTATGTATATAAGGTGAAACATATATAGTTTGATTACTCTGGTAGCACATTTGGTACACAGGAAGATTAATGACATGTTATACTATTAAATCACAGCACATTATTTAATTCATTTGAATGTTTAATACCTGTAGTGTTTAAGTATGCCTATAAGATTTGCATTTTTTTGTATAGTCCTAAATCAATATTTTATCAACAGAAACCATTTACATGCAAACACTTGTGTATGCTACTTGTTTTACAAAACTTAAAATTAAAAATGTTCCGACTAGTTAATTCTAAAACTATAAACAGTTGAAGTTTTTTTATCTTATAACACTTGAATTATCAAAACAAATCATATTTGTATATCAAGTTATTCTATAAAGTAGCACTTGAAAAATTTTATAAATAGGTTTTTTTTTAAGTTTTTCAGAAAATGTTATCGTTAACTTATCAAATCTTCAAAAATGTTTAATATTTGAGATGTTTTATAAAAACACAATATAATTTCAAAAGGTAGTATTACTTTTTAAATTAAAATATATTTCATTTTAATAATTAAATTTCATTTCAATCGTTTTAAATTTGTCCTACATTTTATAGAAGCTGGTATTTTATGAAGCAGTATTACAGAATATGTATTTATCAGTAGACTGAAAATAATATAGTAAAATACAGTTTGATGTTATAAATATACTGTTTGGTTAAATTTCAAATTATATTTTGGACAAATAAAGTATGTACAATGTTACTTCAAATATTTTTAGATAACTGTTTTTAACTGTGCATAAAAATAATTTCTCTTATGGAAACCTTTCACACAATATAATTCTTCCCTCAGCTTTCTGTACAGTCATTATTCCAGACTGTGCGCAGCATTTAGAAGTCATTGTCACCTGAGAGAAGAAAAACCAAAAATTCACAACAGTTCCCGTACAAATTACTAGTATCAATTGGTGATTAACTAAAACGCCCATTGTTATAAGCCACATACAGTACTGTTTAGACAACATGACCTAACCTGTTTGTGAAAATGGTTTGTAAAAATTTTATTCCTATGTGTTTAGTTTAAGTTTTATGTAAGTCATATTATGTGCAATAAATATTGTAAGCATTATTCGAATATTTTTGTTCATCATTCCATATACCTTATCTCATAGAGGATACTACACAATCTTATCACTGTCACAAATACAAATCAAATAGACGCACCATGGACCCATGTTACGGGAGTTTTCACGAAATGAGCATATTATAGGTTTGCTGACAAGCTATGATCCTATATGTCAAATATATTCATTTTTGTGCCCGATTTGTAAAATCTCAAAACTGCTTAGCAGCATCAAGTTAAAATAATATGCATTGGTTAATAACATTACTAGAAAGTTATTATTAGTAAAACAATTAACGTTAACATTAACTATTTTTAAACACCAGATTTTTTGTTTGCATCCGCATTGACATTTAACACATTACATAGCCTTTACATTATAATAGCCATTCTAACCTGGAGGGGGGGGAGGAAACAAAATTTTGGACGGCCCCAGCCCACCCATGATCTCAGTAGTGAAATTATGTTGTTTCACATAATAACACTTAACCACATGTTTGTCCACGAGCTCATCATGTCACTTGGAGTGAATAAATGATCATGCTCCTAAAACATAGACCATTTTAAATTTTTAGCAGACTATTATGACAAGCACAGCTACAAAAACAATGCCATATAACTTTACAGCCTATACTTCCTATATAATGTTGTCTGCTGACACCTTGATTGGAACTTCAAAGTACAATGTCACAGTCCATAAGCATCATAATATTTGTACACTAAACCATGTATAAATACCATTTTGTTTTTCACTGCACATACAGAATGTTCCCAAACCTTGTGCCAAACTGAAGATTGTAATCATTAAACTGAAGTAAAAATGTACAATAAACGTATTGTTACGGCTGTCTAATTTATTGTCATATGGTACAGTGGAAAACAAAATACAAGACACCAATTAAGTCACTAATCACCAGCTTTAATTGTCACAAATAAACAGTTTGTAATCGACAAGATACCCTCTTTCAACAAATCAAATAAAAATTGTTCACACACAATAAAAATGTCGACTAATATAAAACACAATTGTATTACAAATGTCCCGCACAAATATAAAACACATAATACTTCACCACAATACTTTGAACCGCACTGAATGTATCGCAACTCAAACTGAACCTGAGCGTCGCTGAGTACTTGTATTTATACCCTGCAGAAATACCAGAATATTCCATACTGCGCGTCATGAATGCTACTAGAAAACACCAGAACGTAATTGACTGCGGACTTGCACACAACGCGCGCAGACTGGTGAAATCTGGATCAGTCTCTGCGGACGCGTGACAAGTGTCACGTAATTGTCCTTTATCTCAAATTAGCAGCAATATGTACGCGCACACACATTACAGCCGGATTCCACTGGAATAGCCGAGAAACACGTAGAATGTTTTGTAATGGTGCAACATTTTTTCCGCATTATGTAACACCACCCCGTCCTTAAGCCTGTTCGTCCCGAACTGGCAACCCGTTTCTGAACTAATACTCGGCCAGGCGATCTACATAGCTAGTCTATTTGCGAAAGATAGTTCTCCAGTTCTTCGAATTCAGTCTCGTGTGATCTGAACATCAAGTTCCCAGGAATATGAGTCTTCCGCTCAACCTCGAGTTTTGCGGAAATCACTCCCGTTGCATCATTTACTGATGACCTATACGCCATTAGCTGGTCCAAGTCTGATTGGTTCTTGTCAACAACCTCTTGCGTGACTTCATCTTCAGCAACGTTTTCCCCAGATTCTTCCACTAACTCAGGAACAAGCAAGAGTTTTGTCTCGACACCCATAGTTGGCTTTTCAATCACTTCTTTTGTTGTTACACTTATTTGTACTTCCTCTGCTAGTTCTTCCTCCATTTCCGCTTGCAATAGGGAGGGTTCCTCTTGACCAGACCTGTTGACTTTTTCTTTGGCCAGTGCCACTTGCTTAACCGAATGGTTGGTAGACCCTGTCATTTTAACCATGCAAGCTTTATCTTCTCTTGGCCAACCTTCAGGACATTCTCTCTTAAGTCCACGCCGAATCCGTAGACATTCATAATGTCCGTGCCAAGAATCACTTCATCGACAATGTTTGCAACAAGCATTTGGTGGCTAAACTCGAGAAGGCCCAGGCGTACACGTGCGTCTACCTTTCCTAGCACCTTGACGGGGCTTCCAGTCATATTCTGTATTGTACAAAAGCTAATTTGAGGCTGGCAGTTGCTGACTAAGTCGGGGCGCACAAGGACACTGTTGCGCCCGTGTCAACTGTAAATGATGTTGGTTTACCTTCCGCAAACCCATTAATGATCAAGTTTCCACTGATCTTATGTAACGTACAAACTGTGTGCTGTTCTGGGGCTTTACTTCTACAATTGGTGTGATCACTCTCTTTTCTCGGCATTTTCTTCTCCCAACAGTATACCTGTAAATGACCACATTTTCAACAGTTGTAACACTTCAGTCTTCTGTCTTTTTCCGATTGTTCAAATCTTTTCGGCACTCTTGAACTTCTGAATTGTTTGCCGACAACACTGCTTTTCTGTGCCCATTGTAATGGCAATGTGATACTGGGATCTTCCGACTACAATGTGATGGCATAAACCCATTAATGTAGTGGGACGCTGACTTGGCAGCTTCAAACTCTAAGGGTGAACAAGAGCTTCTAAGCTATTTCGGTGTCTTGCTATTCGTAACATTTGCTGAAGTTCACAATCTGTGATGCCATCAATAAATGTCTGCACCGCAAACCTCATTTGAAAATCTTCTGGTCCTTCAGTGTAGGCCAATCTAATCAGTCTGTCGATACTTGCTGTCAAACTCTTAAAGGCTCTCCCCGGAATGTTGTCATCTTGTTCTTCACTGAGCATAGTACACATCTCACAAATATTCATCACTGTACTGTAATTCTACAGCTTTTATCAATTCGGCATTGGTGTTCTGGCTTTCAGGTGACACTTTCTGTAGTAGGTCTGCGGCAGGCACTTTTAATCCGAGAACGAGTGAAACTGCCTTGTCGTTCTCTGTCCAATTATTTGCGTATGCGGTAGCTTCAAATTGCCTGAAGTACGTTGCCCAGTGTGTGCTTCTGTCAAAGGTTGGAGCCTTGACTGTCCCAACCACAGGCAAGGTGACTTTCTCTATTGTTTTTTCTGTCTATCATTGGTACAGTCTGTTCAGAAATTTGTTTTGGTTGTGTCTTCATGAACTGCTCAACTTCATTTTTAATTTGCACTTTTATATTTGCCATTGAGTCTTCTATTATAGATATTTTAGTAGATATCATTTGTTCTATATTTGATACGATTTTTCGACTGTAGACAATCTTAGCTCTTGACCATTCAGATCACTGCATAATTCTCACAAGTCACCTCGAAGGAGTCCCAACTCTGCGGTAGTATGTTCTTGCAACTGTCTTTGCATAGCTTCAAAAAGAGACTGTATTTTATCTACTTCCTGCTTACGTTCTTCTGCCTGTCATCCTGCCGACTCGAGCAACAGTACTTTTTGTCTTTCTTCTGTTTCCAACAGGAGAGTTTTCTCTCTCTCTCTCTCTTCCGTTTTCTCATGCTGTCGTTTTTCTGCTTCTTCTCTTTCTTGTCTTCATTCTAATTTTTGTTGTTCCTTTGTCTGCCACAGCAGCGTTTGGAAAGCTTCCATCATCTGACTGGCATCCATGTTTACAGTTAATTACGAATTACACTAGTCTTGTACAAAGTGTCCACTGTTAACTATTCTGTTCCACTTCTGACACCGCTGTTACGATGGTCTAACTGGTCGTTGTATGGTAAGTGGAAAACGAAATACAAGACACCAATTAAGCCATTAATTACCAGTTATAATTATCACAATTAAACAGCTTGTAATCAACAAGATAGTCTCTTACAACAAATCAAATAAAAATTGTTCACACGCATTACAAATGACAACTAATCTAAAACATAATTGTATTACAATTGCTCCACACAATTAATATAAAACACATAACGTTTCGCTACAATACTTCGAACCGCACTGGATATATATCCCAACTCAAACTGAAACTGAGCGTCGCTGAGTACTTGTATTTATACCCCGCAGAAGTACCAGAATATTCCATACTGCGCGTCATGAACGCTACTAGAAAACACCAGAATGTAATTGACTGCAGCCTTGCACGCAGCGTGCGCGGACTGGTGAAATCTGGATCAGTCTCCGCGGACGTGAGATAAGTGTCACGTAATTGTCCTTCACTCAAAGTAGCAGCAATATGTACACACCCCGGATTACACCGGAATAGCCGAGAAACACGTAGAATGTTTTGTAATGGTGCAACACTTCTTCCTCATTATGTAACAATATATTGAACAATGTGTTGTTTCCATTTCTATCTACCTAGGCCTACATGTTTTAATAAACATAATTATTTACTGCTGAAGAACTACATATGGATTTGAAATTTGGTACATAAAGTAAGTGTATTATTTCTTACTAGTACTAAACAAACCAAAATATTATTGTACAAAAATTTGTTTAAACAGAGTCTAATAATTATTGAATTTTGTAATTCTAAATTTCACACAAACAACTGTATTTATAACAAAAAAATGTCTTATTAAATCAGAAATGAACCCTCTTATTCATAATCCAATCATATCTTGTCTGTGGAATTGAGACATAAGATAAGGCAGATATTATATTAAGGAAAACATTGTTGTACTTTTTGGCTTGTTTTGTTATGAAAGAAATGTGATGGAATACGGTCATAAGCACCTTTCCAGCTCACAAGTGTGTTTTGGCCAAGACTGGCGCAGCTTCCCCTTTCTTCCGCCATTCCATGCTTGCATGTTTTCATTCAGGGGTGTAGTGGTGCACCCACATTTCATCACAAGTCAGAATACAGTGCAAAAAATCCTCCACTGTCATAATGTCATAATGAGTCAGGAGGCTTTCATAAACATCCAGACCCCCCCCCCAAATGTTCCAAGGAACACGTTTTTGTTCCTTGGTAAGGAGACGAGGAACCCACCTGGGAGACTTTCTGAAAATTTTAAGTTATTGTTAATGATCGCTTGAACACTTCCATAGATTACTCCTACTGGGGACACAATTTCAGAAATCTTTATGTGCCGATCTGAATTGATATTGTTACAATGGTCTACTTGATCGTCGTATGGTACACTGGAAAACTAAATACAAGACACCAATTAAGTCACTAATCACCAGTTTTAATTATCACAATTAAACAGTTCATAATTAACAAGACAGTCTCTTACAACAAATCAAATAAAAATTGTTCACACACAATAAAATGTCAACTAATATAAAACACAATTGTATTACAATTACACCGCCCGAATATAAAACACAACACTTCACTAATAACGACTTGAACGCACACAGTAATCGAGGACAAAATAACAACTTAGCGTCACTGAGTACCTCGATAATACCCGTCTACTAGAACGTAATTCATTGCGGCCTTGACACAGTGCTTGCGGCCGCATGAATTCTGGCACAGTCTAGCAAAAGCTCAACATTCAGCTGGATTCCTCTGGAACATTCGATAAACACGTAGATGTTCTGTAATGTCGTAACAATATGAATAGCACGAATATTTTCTTCTGTGACACTTGTCCTTGGTCGTTGATGGTGTGGTTGCTTTTCCAGTTTTATGTCCAGCCGTATTGCGCTCGAAGTCGCCTCAAAATTTCGGCTGAGTAACACTTTCTGTGGCAAGAAATTTGATTATGATTCGTTGCACAATGGACAAGCGTACCTCTTGCTCAGTCACTGTGCTACTGACAAGATGATTCCGGGAGAGGGGCCGACTTCAGACATCCCCGCCATTATTTACTCAAGGCTCCACAGTGTTCCGTTCACTTACTGAGCCACTGGAGACTAATTTCTGTTCGTATTTGATCCACCCTCTTATATAGTGCACTAGATATCTAGTGGCTTCAATTGACAAAGTCTATTAACACTTTTAATATATCACCTGCACATTCTATGGGCATATTTATTTGTCTGTAGAAATTTAATTACATACAGCCACGTCAAAAGCAAGCTGTGTGACCTGGAACAAGCGGCGGCCCTAACCCTTTATTAGGGTGGAGCGAGAATACCGTTCGATGTCCCTTGGTCGACACTTTTTGAATCAATTATAATTCAGTTTCTATTAAGTAAAACATTAACTTTTCAAAAAATCAATAAGTTTATTGAATCAAAATTAAGTTCCTATTCATATTGCACTCTTGCTGCAACATAAACAAAATTATTATTAATTAGTATTTAGTATTTAACATTTGGATCAGTTTGAATAATTCTAAACATAAAAACTAATCAGATAACATAATAAAAAAAAAAACAGGAACATCGACATTCTATGCAGTATTTTACGTACTACTGTGATAATGATAATAAAAATAATAAACAAATACTAAAAACTCTATGTGCCTAATTATAAAGGGACTGTGCAAGGCCGTCAGTTGTGAAGAAGACCAAGATTTTACACAAACTTGCTCGCTTAATCGTATTATAAATGTCAATAAAAATAAATTTAAATAAAATTTACCCTCCTTGCTTTGGCACTTGCAAATTTAGTAATTAAATCCACATTCGAAATGGATTGAGCAATATCATTTTCAAAAATTATTCCTTAGGCTTTCACGGCCGGTGTCACTTGAATTATGAAAAATATCCGGGCTGTTTGGCCGTGGTCCATGGTTAAAAACAAAACCAAACGTTTCGGCAGCACCACTGGCTGCCATCATCAGTGGAATAAGATTTCTGCACTCGGGGTGTTTACGTGCAGGCCCACAGTACTGTGGTATAGACTAAAGCTGTCCTGCCATGCTACCTGTACATATAAATTCAGCAAAGTCCCACGTACAGGTAAAAATGACACCATCAACCAATCACAACAGAGATGGTATATGATTGGCTCGCACCAAGATACGCCATTATGTGACTCACTTGTTTTCCAAGAAATACTGTGGGGAAGGCTGCTGATTTCCCGCGATGCCACCTGTGCTAATTGTTTACTAATTGCAACCCCCGCACAGGTAAGTAAACATCACCGGCCAATCAGAAACAAGAAGGTGTGTGAGAGGCTCGCATCGCGCCATGCCATAATGCACTTAATGAGATGCTTTCGCCCCGTCGATTCATAGCGATCGCAGCATGCTTCTGAATCAAGACGGACTCCATATGAAGACGAGGGAAGTAATCACTCACCGCCGACAAGAGTTTCGTCTCATCGAAACGGATCCGATGGTCGGCATTGGCGAGCGCGTGTTCGGCCACGGCAGACTTCTCCGGCTGTCCCAGTCTACAGTAACGGCTATGTTCACCCACGCGTGTGCGGACGCTGCGCTTCGTGGTACCAATGTACACCTGGCCGCATGAGCAGGGAACTCCGTACACACCGCACGATGACAGCGGGTCTCGGACATCCTTCGTCGGCCGCAAGAACTGGTGTATCTTCTTTGTCGGCTTGAATACTGGCCTCACACCGTGCCGACTGAGCAGCCTACCAATGCGGTCCGTCACCCCATGAATGTAGGGCAACGCCGCGAAACCGACGGTCTCACGTGAATCCACTTCCGGCCTGGCTGTTCTTCTCGGCCGGACCGCACGTCTCACCTCCCCGACGGAATACCCATTGGCCTGCAGCGCTAGTTCGAGGTGGCTGATTCAGAGGAAGATCGGAGAACTGCTGGACCCAGAAAACTACAAAAAACTGCGGAGAGATCCGACCGCAGTGGTCCTAAAAAGGACCGATTTTCTGGTTAAGCGGTCTTCCTTGGAGCCTGATGTGAAGGCTGTCGTCCGGTGTTCGGAAGCCCTTCCACCTAGGCTTTATGGCCTCCCAAAAATCCACAAGCCGGACGTCCCGCTCAGACCCATCGTCAGCGCCATAGGATCTCCAACCTACCATCTCGCTAAACACTTGACCGAGCTTCTCCGGCCACATATAGGTGGTACGGAGTCATATGTCAGGGATTCATCTCACTTTCTTGAAAGGCTCGGTGGGTTATCGTTGCAGCCTGGAGACATAATGGTCAGCTTTGACGTGGTTTCGTTGTTCACCATGGTGCCCGTAGATGATGTCCTTGGCCACTTAGCTAACCTTTTTCCGGCAGACATTACAGCGCTTTTCCGGCATGTTCTGAAAACTACATATTTTCAGTACGGCGGTGAGTTCTTTGAAATGATTGATGGTGTGGCCATGGGGAGTCCACTCAGTCCTGTGGTGGCGAACTTTTATATGGAACGGTTCGAACAGCGGGCAATTACATCTTTTCCGCTGAAGCCGAGGTGCTGGTTCCGGTATGTTGATGACACATTTGTTATCTGGAGCCATGGTGAGGAAGAACTCGGCAGGTTCCTGGCACATCTCAATCAGGTTCACCCACGGATACAGTTTACTGTCGAGAGAGAGACCGACAATCAGCTGGCTTTTCTGGACGTGTTGGTCCTTAGAAGGACCGATGGCAGCCTCGGACATAAAGTTTATAGAAAACCGACGCACACTAACCGCTATCTCCATAAACAGTCGAACCACCATCCCAGCCAGAAGAGGGCGGTGTTGAAGACCTTGGTGGACCGGGCTAGGAGGATATGCGAGCCCCGGTACCTCGATGATGAGCTGCGCCACCTCGAACTAGCGCTGCAGGCCAATGGGTATTCCGTCGGGGAGGTGAGACGTGCGGTCCGGCCGAGAAGAACAGCCAGGCCGGAAGTGGATTCACGTGAGACCGTCGGTTTCGCGGCGTTGCCCTACATTCATGGGGTGACGGACCGCATTGGTAGGCTGCTCAGTCGGCACGGTGTGAGGCCAGTATTCAAGCCGACAAAGAAGATACACCAGTTCTTGCGGCCGACGAAGGATGTCCGAGACCCGCTGTCATCGTGCGGTGTGTACGGAGTTCCCTGCTCATGCGGCCAGGTGTACATTGGTACCACGAAGCGCAGCGTCCGCACACGCGTGGGTGAACATAGCCGTTACTGTAGACTGGGACAGCCGGAGAAGTCTGCCGTGGCCGAACACGCGCTCGCCAATGCCGACCATCGGATCCGTTTCGATGAGACGAAACTCTTGTCGGCGGTGAGTGATTACTTCCCTCGTCTTCATATGGAGTCCGTCTTGATTCAGAAGCATGCTGCGATCGCTATGAATCGACGGGGCGAAAGCATCTCATTAAGTGCATTATGGCATGGCGCGATGCGAGCCTCTCACACACCTTCTTGTTTCTGATTGGCCGGTGATGTTTACTTACCTGTGCGGGGGTTGCAATTAGTAAACAATTAGCACAGGTGGCATCGCGGGAAATCAGCAGCCTTCCCCACAGTATTTCTTGGAAAACAAGTGAGTCACATAATGGCGTATCTTGGTGCGAGCCAATCATATACCATCTCTGTTGTGATTGGTTGATGGTGTCATTTTTACCTGTACGTGGGACTTTGCTGAATTTATATGTACAGGTAGCATGGCAGGACAGCTTTAGTCTATACCACAGTACTGTGGGCCTGCACGTAAACACCCCGAGTGCAGAAATCTTATTCCACTGATGATGGCAGCCAGTGGTGCTGCCGAAACGTTTGGTTTTGTTTTTAACCATGGACCACGGCCAAACAGCCCGGATATTTTTCATAATTCAAATATCATTTTCAATTGATAAAATTGCCAGATTTGACAATTTTTCCTGAGCCATTGTTGATCTTAGGTATGTTTTTATTAGTTTTAGTTTACAAATAAACTAATAAACAAAAATGCGCCAACAAAATTTTATTTTTTCATAATCGGATTTTGGCGCTGCTCCTCACCCGGCGCCTAGAGCGGTCACTCCTCACCCGGCACCTAGAGCGGTCGCTCCTCTCGCTCTACCCCAGGGCCGGCCCTGCCTGGAACATAATCTCTCACATACATAATTCATCAAAAAAACACATTGCAGAACATTTACGTTACTTTTTTGCAAATAGGAACCACCTGTTTTCACAGCCTATCTCTGACAAATTATTACTACATTTTTGTGAAGAAAATTGTGAAGTTACATTATATCTTCTGTATATTTTTTCTATGACTAAATTAATTTTAATTATAAATGTAAATTGGCACAAAACTAAGGTTAAACATCTTATTGTAGGTAAAAAATTCTTTTTTTCTAATAATTAAAAAGTATTAAACATATTATTATTGTAACTTTGTTTACGACAATTTGAAAAGGAAGAATTACATTCTTAAATGATATATAAGTTTCAGTAAATGTGAACTAAATGTATCATCTAATGATCTATCATAATGTGAAAGAATTATGAAAAGCATAAAAAATAATAGTACATACCGTATCCAAACAGTTAAACATACATATAACATTAATACATTTTGATTTAACAAAAATATAATCTTATTGTTTATATATTTACAATGTTTCAACAGTCTGAACTATTGTCAGAATATGATATATATACTCCATGCCCAGAAGTCAGCTGATGCTTATAAAAAAATGACAAAACACTTGAATTATGAATTTAACATACGAGTTTAACACATGAATTTATATACCACACTTATACTTTTTCATTCCACTATGGATTTCTTTATGTATTGACAAAGAAGATAAACGAGTGAAGCCTTTATGGCATTTATCACTCACATTTTTTAATTCCTTTAATTCTACTGTGGGTGTTTATGGTGATACAAACAACTTGACTGACTAAATGTTTTATGACACAAATCACACTTATATTTTTTAATTCCACTGTGGATTTGTTTATGATGAGACAAATAACTTTCACGTTTGGACGTTTTATGACACAAATCACACTTATAATTTTTCAATCGACTATGGGTTTCTTTATGGACTAACAAATTCTTTGAACGAGTGAAGCTTTTATGACATACATCACATTTTTTTATATTTTATAACTCCAATGTGAATATGTTTAATTGTACTGTGGTTCTGTTTATCCTGATACAAACATCTTGCCTGACTAAAGGTTTTATAACACAAATCACACTTATACCCTTTAATTCCACTGTGAATTTGTTTATGACGAGACAAATAACTTTCCTGATTGAATGTTTTATGGCACACATCACACTTTCTAAGTTCAGTGTGAATTTGTTTATGACGAGACAAATGACTAGAACAAATGAAACGCCTTGCATACATACTTTCTAATTCCAGTGTGGATCCGTTTATGTTCTGATAAATTACATGACCTAGTGAACGTTTTATGACACACATCACACTTATATTTTTCACTCCACTATCTCTTTGAAGGGCAGGCAATACACAGTGTGACCACCTGTATGTTGGGCGTGACGGGGCAGTGGTTACACAGTGAAACCACTTGCATTCCTCTAAATAGTTCTTTCCAGGGCAGCAGCTACACAGTGAAACCACCATAGAAGTTCATTTCTCTGCCACTTGGAGTGCTGGCAGTTGCATCAGCTGTTAGGAGTCATCTGTTGTTGTAGTAAGCAACATTTGTTTACACGTGCAGTACGTTGGTTATGTGTTATAGTTTACTTTCCTTGCGTCTTTTACAGTTTTCGTTTATTTTTGTTTTTTCAAGTGACTTAGTTATATTTAATATATTTTCTCAATATTGAACAAAAGCCTAAAGATAAAGTTATACATATTTGTGAACAGTAAAGTGGTTTTTGGTGGTTACACTGTGTAACCACTGCCCTTGAGGTGCTTGTGGAAGGTAACTTACAAAATGTTTAGAAATTATCTGAGTGAAGAAGTAATCTTAAGATACATATGCGATGATGGAATACCTTCAGACTGTGAAAGTATTGCTAGTGACTTAGATTCGGAATCTGACGTTCACCAAAATGAACCAGAAAATATGGAATTTTTTTCAGGTGACTTGAACATTCCTATTACCTTAGATGATCTTAGTAGTTGTAGTGAAGAATCTGGTGTTACGGGAAGTGATAAAATCATTTGGAATACTACAAACACTGTAAAATGTGTTCCACAGTTCTGTGAATATAGCGGTGTTACTGAACATGTTAAAAAAATAGATAATCCAGATCCTTATAAATTATTTACCCTTTTTGTAAATGATAGTGATTTCTCGTATTGTTTTCATACAAACTTGTATGGAACACAAAAGTGTAAGCCATTTAAACCTACAACTGATGAAGAGATACGATGTTTTTTAGGTATAAATTTGTACATGTCCATTAATAAAAAAAGCAGCTATCGCGATTATTGGTCACAGGACGAAGACTTACATGATTCTTATATTTCAAAGCTAATGCCAATGAAACGTTTTAGCTTCTTGTTGAGTCATTTACATTTAAATGATAACTCATTGATGCCTTTGCCAAATGACCCAAAGTTTGATAAATTGTACAAATTGCGACCTTTCATTGATTTTTTATCTAAGTCATTTATTGACTGCTACAAGCCACACCATAACGTTGCTGTGGATGAGAGGATGGTTAAATTTAAGGGACGATCCTGTATGAAACAATTTATGAGGGATAAGCCAATTAAACGTGGTTACAAAATTTGGATGTTATGTGATGAATCTGCTTACAACTTGAAATTTCAAATTTATGTTGGAAAAGGTAAAAATAAAGTTGAATGTGGGTTAGGTGAAAGAGTAGTTTTGGATCTCACCAATGGTCTAGAAGGTAAGAACCACATAGTTTATATGGATAATTTTTTTTCATCTCTACAACTGTATGAAAAACTGAAAAATAAAAATACTTTTGCATGCGGAACAGTGAATCCTAAAAGGAAAGGTTTACCACCTCTTGAAAATGAGAAAAATATGGAGAGGGGAGAATTCTCATTCAGTGTAAGCAACACTGGAACTGCTGTTTACAGGTGAAAAGACAGAAAAGGTGTCAATGTATTAAGCACTGCTCATGACCCTTCAGAAATTTCTACTTTAAAAAGAAAACAAAAAGATGGAACAAAAACATTCACATGCCCACTTGCTATTCAGGAGTACAACTGCCACATGAATTTTGTAGATAAATTTGACAGGTTAAAAAATGACTACAAAATTGATAGAAAGAGCAAAAAATGGTGGATGCGATTATTCTTCCATTTTATTGATTGTTGTCTCACCAATGCTTTCATCATACACAAAGAGATGGACATGCAGCAGTACAACAACAAAGCGCGCAATCTACAGAGCAATTTTCGCTCCAAAACTTGTTACTACAAAGAATGCAGCAGTAAACTTAGAAGACAGACCAGCAAACGTCACAAACAAAAAAGCTCGTGTAGATGTTAATGTTAGGCTGGTATCTAGCAGTCATGAACCCACACATATGGCTTCACCATGAAGATGTGCGCTCTGCAGTTCTAAGAAAAACCCAGTACGATCAAGATGGAAATGTGATGTGTGTGATGTAGCTTTGTGTTTGAGATCAGGAAAGACATGTTTTAATGATTTTCATTCTCTTAAACAGTTGTAAAGAAAGTTTTATATTATTTTAAATTTGTGAATTTTCTGCCTTTGTTATTAGTTAAAAGTTGCTCAAGTGGGCAGTGGTTACACAGTGTAACCTTTCTTTAGTAAACAAATTATATATTTTTTAAATTATTGTTTTAACAGAACTATGTTTATATTTATATATTTCCTTATACTAAGTTTATGTTTAAATTATCTGATTCATTTGGAAATACAAAATGGCAACTTACATTCACCTATCAGATAGAAAAAGAGCACGCTCTCCAGACACACACACATATTGTGCTAGAGAGCAAACACTGTAATTCTAATGACACTATCATTAATTTTTGTTGTCAATTAGTGTACACTTTCATACTCTATGGCAGTATTTACCAATAGAAACAATCCATCAAGATATGAAATGAAAAAATACAGAATGAAAATGTATCGAGACATTCATTCGCAACAAGAAAGACAAACCAGCAAAAATCAACAAGGATAGTGGAAATTCTAATTTAAGAAGAACTGAATTAGTATTAACGAGCCTCCAGGTGGTCTAGTGGCTAAGGCGGGCGATTGATGCGCTCATGGTCCCGTGTTCAATTCCCGGCGGAGGTCCGTACGGCGTGCACTCAGCGTCGTGAGGCAAACTGAGTAGGCGCTGAGATAACAGCGCCGCCTCCTGGCTGTGAATACCGCAACTAGCGGCTGGTGGCGCGTAGTACTAGCCATACACCGTCACACTAACACAAAAGCTGTGCGGTACGCCTTGGTCCTTAACGGACTGTTGAGCGGAGGTTTCATTTAATTTAATTAGTATTAACACTTTTGCATCAAGCATGGTATATGTATGGCCTTCAATATTACGCTCTTTTAAATCACAGTATTCTTGCTTCTACCATCTGTAATTGGAAGTAGAATATTTCTAGTTTACATTTCTGCTATTAGAGCTCAGCAATATTACTTTTTGCAACCATACTATCGTTTTCTACCATATGTTTTTGTAGTTGAATGTGACCAGTGTTAGTCAATATGGAACCAGCAAACAAAAAGTATTTGAGTCAACATAAGATTGTAGAGCTTACAAACAATGATAGTGATAGTATCTGTTCAGAAGGTAGTGTAAAACTCTTTATCAGAAAATGATAGTAGTACAGAAAATTTTTCTGATTGTGATAAAGATATATTGGGTATGTAATTTGTTTACAATTTTCTGACCTCTTCAATTACTTACTTCATTGTTATTCTACAAACATATCACACAAAAAATGTTCAGTGAGTGTAATAAATTGTTATTTTTAGTTTTTTAATAACAATATATAGAGGACAAGTTAAATAGTTTTGAAAAAATATGGCGTACAGATTGTCAATGTTAGAGAAATGTATGCGCAGTCAAACACGAGAATGGAGTAGTGGAGTGAATGGGGAGAAATATTGCAGTTGGGTGGTGGGTAACAGCGTCCTTAGTAATCTGTCAGCAGTTGCTTTTCAGTGACCATTGTGTTATATTTCATAAATACATAATGCCTCAACCGAGAACTGCTCGTCGCTTAGGAAGAGGAGTTCCATTTAAAAGTCAAAGCAAGTGCATAATTCTGTTTCAAAAGACAATCCCACAATGACACGCTCATAAATCTTAAATAAAGTAGCTGATATGTGCAGAATATCTATTCATTATCTCCAAAAACTTGTAACATAATCAAATAAACTGGGACCAGTTGAAACTTTTACAATGCCAAAAAAAAACTCTGAATCGTGTCAATAAAAAAGTGAATTTATATAGTTTCAGACAAATGCTTTGTGTAATGTAATATATAATTTCCATATCACTCATTAAACATTGCATGTTTAAGAACATTATTATCTATTTTAAAAACAGAACATGGGGAACCTGGGCACGAAAATGTGTTGGATTTAGATGGAAGAAAACAGTCGAGAATAGACAAATTTTATTGAAAAAAGATGGCATCCATTTTAAATGTGTCATGCACTTGAAAAATTCAATAATTCAGAAAAAGTGGCCGACCAATTATATTTTCGGACAAATCATAAATAGGCCTCCATTCTACGCACGTAAAAAGTATGGCTTGGCCTGATGGATTCCTAAGTGGTTATAAAAAGTTATTGAAAGGACAGATGTTGATAATGATACATTCAGGCAGTGAACAAGAGGTGTTCTGAACACACTTTTAGTTTTTAAGTCAGGCCAGCATTCTGGTGATTACCACGAAGAAGTGAATGCAGAAAATAAAACAAATTGCTGAAAATGAAACTAATTTCAAACCTACCACCCTGGTAAGTTTTAGTGATAGATAATGCCCCATGCCACAATAAAAAGTTCCACAAAGTGCCAAGATGCACTTCTAGAAAGTCAGAAATGTTAGAGTGGTTGTGAAACAGAAATATTCTATATAGTGAAAGTATATCTAAGCTGACCTCTACCATTTAGTAAAACATACCAAACCAAATTATGAACAATTCCACATAGATTCTATTTTGGGAAAATATGGTCACAGTGTTCCCAGATTACGCCCTTGTCATCCGGAACTTTATCCCATAGAAATTATTTGGGCAAGGGTAAAAATTATATTGTGGCTCATAACGTTATCTAATCAATTGAATGTAGTTCATGAAATAGTTGAACAGGGTTTTTCTGAATTAACAAGTGAAGACTGGAATAAGTGTTGGGATCACAGTGTCAAGTGTGAACAAAAATGTGCACAGACAGAGAAGTTAGGACAGTGAAACAGAATAATTTATTATACGACTTGATAACACTGACACTACTGACAACGGATCTGACTTTTCAGATCGTACAGACGATCAGGACTACTCACTGGATGGAATGGAACCACTTCTTTAATATCTAACAATAATTAAATGAAAGTAAATATATGATTCTTTTGTCATTTTAGAAACATAAAACTTCACTCTAGAAATTAATTTTAAAACTAGAAATAAAGTCATCTTGGGATCAACTGATTTAAATAATTTTTATAACAATGCAGTTGAAAAATGTGAAACTGAGTCTATTTTCAAATTTATGTGAATTTAAACTATTAGTTCAGATTTGACTGTACCTTCATTATCAAGTCTTCATATATTGATATACCAGAAAAATCATAAAGTAAATCTCTTGTGTTAATATACAAAATGATGACAAAAAATGTACATAATAATACAAGTAAATCATAGATACAGTATATAAATTCAAGTTATGGTGTGAGTTTGATGAACAACCACTGTTAGTCATGTGTGAAAAAGAGAGTTGTGTCCTAACCACAATTGATAAGACATATTTTGGTTTCAAATGTTTCAGTGAACCAATTTAGGTGTAAACAATATAATTTTGTGTATAGTTGTAACCCCTGTTTAAAATTAGTGTACTACACAAGAATTGAGTCGAGCTGAATTGTTTTTATGGGAAAAAATGTATTTTTCTCAACTTAATAAAACAATTAAACTACAACATACAACATAACAATATAAACTCAAAAATATAAATACCATAACAACATATGTAATTTTAAAGAAGTATACTTTGAATTACACTATTTAAAGAATGTATGTAAGTGAATGACAAATTTTAATTAGCCCTCAAACTTTTACAAAAGTGAAACATGTAGGGACCATAAGCAGGTAGCTCTCAATGTGTTAACTACATTACTATATACAATGCTATCATTAAACTATTACATTACATAATGACAGAAAAGTAAACATACAAACCAGATTCAATCTTAATTATAGTTCATTTAATTTACCACAATTTAACCTAAAAATCCTCAATTTTTTATTTAAAATGAATGTGTTCCATCTTGTTATTGTAAAAGAAATGTATTTATGGTATACAACAATGGAAAGCTGGTTTTCTCTCTAGAACTCTTTGTTAACACTATTTTTAAAATGGAAATAAAGTTAAAAAAACACACACAAACTAACTAACATAGCCACAAACATAAACACACAAAACCAGAACAATCCATGTGGTCTCATACTAACATAATATCTGACACGAAGTGGTGCTCAATTATATACAGCAAAGAGGAATGACTTAACTAAAATACAGCAGATCATAGTCACAAAGTGTGGACTCACCATTAAACTTAAGGATGTTGGAATATTTTGTGAGCAAACAAAATAATGTTGACAAAATAATAGCAACGTGTTATCTTGTCAACAGTACTTTTTTTGAAGAAAAATCAACTGACGTATTATCTCATCACAAACCATTAAGAAGTTATAGTACAGGGTTGTATGTTTGAAGGGAGTGTCTGTGATACAGTTTTGTCTAAGAGAAGGGAATGTCTAATTCTTACATGTTTGTATTTATTCTTCTGACAGGATGAATAAATAATCCACCCCTGTATATTTTTCTGGTTGTGTTAAAATTCTTTTTAGCTATTTTTTCAAAAAAAAATTCATTCTATCAAGAACTAGAATAAGTATATGACAAGCTCCCATCAAATGATATAATGATTACAGTTGGAGATGCTAACACGAAAGTAGGTAGGGAAGAAATATATAAAGGAATAATTGGGAATCATAGCTTGCATCAAGAATCCAATGACAATGGCCTATGGCTTATTGATTTTGCAGCATGCAAGAATATGCAAATAAATTACCTTATTTCAAATCCGTCCTGTGACTTCGTTGCGTTGTTTTTGTTGTTACGCGTTTCGGGAACTATGTCCCATCATCAGACGTATCACTCATTTAAATCCAACCCACTGTACGACACCACGTTGCATTTGTTTGAGATAAACAACCTGGCAATAACTCAAAGTCCAAGAATTCAGTATCCGACCGAACGTTACGCGGTGCGCACCGAGTCGGACACGTGTGTTTAAATAATGTACTTTCATGAATTTTAATATTTGATGATTTCTTCCCGAGTGATACGTATGATGATGGGACATAGTTCCCAAAACGCGTAACAAAAAAAACAACGCAACGAAGTCACAGGACGGATTTGAAATAAGGTAATTTATTATCAAAAACGTGACTTGGACCATAATCAACAATGTTTAAAGAATATGCAAATAAGCTCTACATTCCTCCATACAAGAACATACGTTAAGGAATTTGGAAGTCACCTGACCAGAAAATCATCAATCGAATAGATAATGTATTAATAGAGAATAAAGGTACACCAAGTATTATGGATGTAAGAGCTTTCCGGGGTGCACATTGTGTGACAGATCATTTTCTAGTTAAAGCAAGCTTTAGATCGCGAATAAAGAAAACACCAAAAGGTTCTAATACTAAAACAATACCCCCGGACATGTACAAGTTTCAAGACCCAAAGGTAAAGGAAGTATACCAAAAGGAAATAGTTGGGAAATTAATTATTGCAGAGCCACAAATAACAGATATAAATACAAATATGATCAAGGAATATTGGCAGAAAATAAAGACCAAAATAATAGAAACGCCCAAGAAATTTCTGGGCGAGAGACCAAAGACAGAAAGAAATCTGTTTCGATGAGGACTGCATTAAAAAACAAAATGATGCATATAAATGATATCTCAGCAGACCAAATAGACAGAGAAGGGAAGAATATCAAGAATTAAGAAAAAAAGTTAATAAAGTCTGCAAAAAAAGAAAAAACAGGAATTTACAGATGGTAATACCAAATTGGCCTACCAGAAAATCAAAATAATATTAAAAACAGCTTTATAGCCAACACGAATCTTTGTTATGATGAAAAAGGTAATATAATAGGGAATTAATTAAAAATAAAACACGGAAGGAAGTTCTGAAGAACAACAAATATATGACAATCATGTGGAAGATCCCAGTCTGCAGTACGTGGAAGATATTATACATCTGAAGAATGTAAAAGCCCCAGGAGTTGACTCGATTTCAAATGAACTAATAAAATATGGCAGCATAGAAGGGGAGATGCATAAATTGATTAAAGAAATATGGAAGGAGGAATATATCCCTAAAGACTGGAACATTAGCTTAATAGTACTTATTCATAAGAAAGGGAATAACTTAGACTGCAGAAATAACAGAGGTATCTCAATGTTGTGTACAGGTTACAAAATATTCACTTGAATAATGCAGAAGAGACTGGAATCATATGTCGAAGGAATATTGGGGGAATACCAAGCTGGCTTCTGAAGTGCAAGATCCACTACAGACCAAATTTTCACAGTCAAATACTGATGTGGGAAACAACCTGGACCTAACACAAATCTTCGTAGATTTTAGGTAAGGGCATGCCAGCATAGATGGGAATAAACTTTTTGAAATTATGCTGTACTTTCAAATACCTATTAAATTAGGACAACTGACAAGATTGACAATGGTACAGATGACAGCCAAAATCAAACAGCAAATGGGTACAATAGAACTTTTTAATGTCACGAGAGGGTTGAAACAGTCCAAAGGGCTGGTACCAACCCTGTTCAACCCAGCACTCGAATATGTGATCAGAAAATTGTCTATTGATAGGAACGCAATATTAGAACATAAAATGATTAAGACTGTAGGATCGTGGAGACGATATTAATACTATGGCAAGATCCCAAGGAAGAGCAAACAGAGACCTTCCAAAAATTCAAAGGTGAAGCAGAGGAGATAGGATTACAGGTGAATACAGATAAAACAACAGTTATAATTACCACTTGAAGGAAAGCCAGGGAACCTGAACAGTTTGAAATTGAACCACTAAACCTGGAAATAGTTAATCGGTACAAGTATTTGGGATGTTGGATTGCAGAAGATAATGAAGAAATAAATGAAATAAGGAAAAGGATATAGGTTGTAAATAGAGCATACGCTTCGCTGACAACTATATTCAAGACAAGGAATATCCACCATCAGCCCAAGGTCACATTATTTAAAGTTATGGTTAGACTGGTGGTAACATATGGCAGCAAGACTTGGTCTCTGAATAAACGAGCTGCTAATATAGTCAATGCCTTTGGAAGGAGAATTTTGAGAAGAATATATGGACCAATCCATGTCAATAGGATATGGAGAATGTCATAATTATACAAGCTATATAAAAGACAATGATCTGGCCACTACCATCTGACTGAATAGACTGCAAATGGGCATGACACATCATTAGCATGTAATGCAACTGAGTACCTAGGTAGTTATTATTTAGTCATATCCAGGGTAGAAGTCCTGTCGGAAGACCCAAACATCACTTGCTTGATCCAATGGCAAGGGATGCTGATACTTTACTTAAAATAAAACAAAGGGCATCAATCCCCAATGATAAAGAAAAATGGAGTTGGACGATTATCGAGGCTAAGGTACGACTCTGAACTGTAACGTCAAAGAGGAGGAGGCAGAAGAGGAGGGGAGGTGATGAGGGGAGGGGAGAGGAGAAGTAGTAGTATTAATTATTAGTTTTCACACATGGCAACTTTATGAGTTTTCATGTAACATCTAGCTTCTCACTTCATCTACTTATCAATCATATCAAATTACCTAACCAATCTAAACACCCAGTGCCAGCAGCAGCAGCAGTATTTAAGTACTGTATTACTGTAGTAAATTGGTTCATGTTCTTTTGTATGTTTTGTCTCAGTGACAGCTTTTCGTGTAACACTCCACAAAACCAACATGAATTACGTTATACAGTGATATAACATTTACTTGATTTCACCATAATGAAACTTGTTAATAACAGTGTAAAGAAATTGCTGTAATAATAAAGTGTAAAGTGTTTAGTTATGTAGTTCTTTGTATTAAAAAAAATGTATTTGAAATAAATAAATCTAAGAATCAAATTCTAGCTTTACTGACACGCGCGCGCGCGTGTGTGTGTGTGTGCACGCGCACGTGCGTGTACAATAAGTATGATATAACAGTATGTATACCCTTATATTTTAGGAAAAACGGCATTGAAATCATACTAAATGCCTTAAAAAATTGACAAAATTTAAAAATTTCCTAATTTGACAAAATTAGTAAAATTGACTAAAAATACTAAAATTAGTATAGGCCTATACATATAGTTTATACAAGCTGTGTGACCTGGAACATGATCTCTCACATACGTAATTCATGAAGAAAACGCATTGCAGCACTTTTACGTTACTTTTCTGCGAATAGGAACCACATGTTTTCACAGCTTTTTGTGATTAATTATTATTACATTTTTCTAAAGAAAATTGTGAAATTACTATAATATGTCATATATTTTTTCTATGACTAAATGAATTTTAATTCGATTTTTAATTCATTAACTATTTATTGTAGGTAAACAATTCATTTATTAAAATTTAATTTAAAATTTTTAAACATTATTATTGTAACTTTGTTTATAACAACTAGGAAAAAATGAATTAAACTTTTACATGCTATACCAGTTACAGTACATGTGAACTAGATATATAGTGACATACCATCAGGGGGAAAAATTAGGGACTACATGAAAAATAATCGTACACATCTAAAGAGTAAATCTCTCTCTATCTCTCTCTCTCTCTCTCTCTCTCTCACACACACACACACACAAATATACGTATATAATTAATAATAAATAACACTTGTTTTTACAAGAATATATTATATATTTTATATATATTTAATGTTTCAGAATATGATGTATATACACTCCAGTGCCCTGAGTCAGCTGCTGATTTTTATACAATAATGGTAAAACACTTGCCTTATGAATTTAACATATGAACATGCTAATTTCTGTTGTAGCTTATGTATTGTCAAATTATTTGAAAAACTTAATAACACACTGATCAGAATATAGATACAGAAATGCCATACTCACACTACAATACCAATAGGGGTTATTTCATTACTCGTCATACTACAATGCTGTTCTACAAACATGTCGCTGTTCAATAATTAACTACATGTATTATACTCATATTTCTTAATTTGATTATGATTTAGTGTATTTCTCGATAAATTACCTACACATTCAAAATGTATATACAGCATGAATTGCACTGCTGCTCTGTAATTAAAATCTGGATGTTTGTCACAGCATATTACATAAGCTGAAGGTTTACGCCACCACACTCACACTTCTTAATTCCACTGTGGAATTATTTTTTTATAATTACAATACAGGGTAAATACTTAGACACTCTTCGCACTTAAACCTTTCAATTTCACTAGCCTTATTTATGACATGACAGTAGATGAACAAGTGAAAGTTTTAACACACATCACACTCATACAATTTATATCATTGTGGGTGTTTTATGTATTAAGAAAGTCATGACATATGATGGCTTTATGCTACAAATCACACTTATTTGCTAATCCGTCTGTGGATTAATTTATGTTTTGACCAACTAGATGACTGAGTAAAGGTTTTATGATACACATCACACTCATACTTTCTAATCCCACTGTGTATTTGTTTATGTTGTGACAATGTACGTGACTGAGTAAAGGTTTTGTGATACACATCCCACTTATAATTTTTCATTCCACTATGGATTTCTTTTTATGGGTTGACAAAGAATGTGAACAAGTAAAGCTTTTATCACATACATCACACTTAAACTTTTTAATTCCACTGTGGATATGTTTATGACAAGACAAATGACTCGACCGAATGAAAGTTTTTTGACACATGTCACACTCATACTTTCTAATTCCAGTGTGGGTTGGTTTGTGACGAGACAAATTACTTGCCTGATTAAAGGTTTTATGGCACACATCACATTCATACTTTCTGAGTTCGCTGTGAATTTGTTTATGACAAGACAAATTACTTGACCGAATGAAAGTTTTATAACACACATCACACACATACGTTCTAATTCCAGTGTGGATCTGTTTATGTTCTGACATATTAGATGACATAGTGAATGTTTTATGACAAATACCACACTCATATTGTCTAATTCCACTGTACACTAATTTTCTGTCTGCCAAGTGATTGGGCATAGCAAAACATTTGTCAGTTGTAACAGTTAATGTTCGTATTTTTCTGCTGATCTGCATTTCTCTCTGCTAACATGTGTAGCTGAACAATAGTTTGAGGTTCTCTCTGGTTAAATGTATAAGCTTTCTCCTTGTCACGTATTCCTTCATGTATACCTGAATGTGTGTTCGAAATAAACCACTGAAAGTAAAACAAAAAATCATTTTTCTTCTATAACATGCAGTTAATCCTTAATCAATTCTAATGCAAAGCAGTTTCATTACCTGTGAGTAGTAAACACAGACAAGAAGAGATCAATAGATGTTTTAGTTATACATAACTTGTAACTAAGTTTATGTAAAAACTGTCCAATTTATTTAGAAATACAAAATGTCAACTTATATTCACCAATTAGGTAGAAAAAGAGCACACACTCACCGGGTGCGTGTGCACACAGACACATAGCACTGAGCAAGGTACACATACAACTTTCAATATTTCATTCTTTTAAATAACAATAATCTTGCTGTCTGATATCTGTAATTGGAAGCAGAATTTTTCTACTTTACAATTCTGCTATTAGCTAATTATAAGTATAAGACTACCATTTCAGAACACAAAGTTTTTACCTTATAGCCTGAACCAGTTAAAAGCTATAAGGTAAAAAATTTTAATTTTTACCAATAAAATTATTGTGTTCCAAGTCGTTAGTGTTATACTTATAACTAGTTAATCAACGGACACATCATGGAAAAGAAAATCCAAGAATCTGCTATTAGATCGCAGCAATAGTTGCTTTTTGCAACCATATGCTTCTGTTTTCTACCACATTTTTGAAGTTGAGTGTAATCAGTGTTACTGTCAATATGGAGTCAGTGTTACTGTCAATATGGAGCCAGCAAACAAAAACTATTTGAGTCAACATGAGATTGTAGAGTTTACAAACAATGATAGCGATAGTATTTGTTCAGAAAGTAGTGTTGAACTCTCACTAGAAAATGATAGTAGTATAGACAATTTTTCTGACCTCTTCAATTACTTACTTCATTGTTATTCGAAAAGCATATAACATAAAAAATGTTTAGTGAGTGTAATCAAATGTATTTATCTATTTTGTAATAAAAATATAAAACAATATTTAGAGAAAAAATTCAACTAGTTTTGAAAAAATATAGTGCCTTACATTACAATTAAAATATATATTTTATAAATTAACACAATTTTTTTCTTTTTAACGAAGGTTTATTTGTATACAGTAGTTTACAGAATACATGAATTTAAAATAATATATTGCAATGTACGCCGAGTCATATGGTCATTGCTGTCATATGCTCAGAATTCCCTTTGCAATTTACATGCATATTCTACCTATTAAAATATACATTTTTGCCTTAATTAGAATTATGCTATGGACAACGCCGTTAGTAAAAAAATGTTAAAAATGGCTAGACACATGGGTTGGACAATTTCAAAATCACTTACTTCAATCAATTTCACTCACTTAGATGTTAAAGTCTTAAGGATATATGCAAGGTACTACTACACAAATTTAACAAAGGATACGGAAAAAATGTGAACTATGGGAGTTTAGAGATAAACACGCAAGCGCGTCTCACACTACCAAGCAGTCTACATTCATACTCATAATTTTGTTATTTGAATGTATGTTTCCCAGCTGTGAATATCATGGGTGTCGATTTGTATTACAAGTGTAGGCTAATATCTGTGTGTGTTCGTGTTACAAAGTATGATGTTTTAAATGATGTAGAATAACAAAGTATAAAGTTTAAGTATTCTAATCCTCTTACTGTAATTTTCGGACAGGTAACTTTTCAAGTTGCGTATGAGTTTTACATTGACTGTACAAATGTCAAGCAGCATAGAGGAATGTACTGTATCCCCACACAACTCGTAGTGCCAGTGCTGCTACCCCTCTCCGAATCCAATGTTAACGTACCCATGTAGTATTGTATGCATATTATGCATAGTCTACTAATCCTAAATTATCTAATCTCTTAAAACAGACTACAAAGTATAATGCATATAGTAATATGCTGTTAAGAGACATATGTTCAAGACCTTTCCAGTATACTGAGACTTCTGAACTGATGCATGTTAAGAAATTAGCCTGAGTGAAACTATACAACTAACTAGTATGATTCAACATATGTCTCACTACAAAAAAATGAAACAAACATATCTGTGTGTGTTTGTGTGTCTGTGTGTGTTGTGTGGGTGTGTATGTGTGTGCGCCATTACCATATTGATGTGGGTCACATAAACACCATAGCATACAACACTGACAGTCCACTGATTCTGATTGTGAGAAGCCGGTTTGTTGACAAGATCGATTAGTCTGGATGTAAAGCAGACAAAATCTTGCTGCTGTCCAGCCAGCATAGTGTAAAGTAACAGCTACAGTACAACAAGACACAAAACAGAAATGAAGGAGTGTGTGTACACCTGTGGCTCCTATGCACCAACATAGTACACAACATGATGAAGTGTTATATACACTACAACAAGCAACAAAGAATTAAATTTAAAACAAAAGATGGAGCAAAGATAGTGTGTGGGAATTTAAAATATTCAACATTGAAATTGAAACAAAGGCATTCAGACTTGAGTTGTGGGTGTTAGAGGGGGGGGGTAATGCGGGGTTATGTGCTAGCAAACATAAACTCACAAATTAAATTAATGTAAGTTGTGCATAAACATTTATGCACTAAATAAAAAAGTATTTATTTGATTTAATACATAAATTTTCAGTTTACTTATAAATCAAGAACTTGAAAACTGTTCATAAAATTGTATAAATTAATTCTAATATTAACATAATTGTTTAATTTTATTAAATAATTTGACTGTTATGTAATGTTGTCATAGATGTTTATAGGATACACTAATGGTCTTATTTATTTTTTTTATTTTATTTTTTTTGTATGTTAGTTTACAGAAGGAGAACCGAGGAAATATTGAAATATTGGTACCAAATATATCAAGAGTCATTTTTAGGATAATAAAAAATATAAAATTCAGAGTTGAACCAGTATATGACCTCCATTCATAACAGTAAGGTGGATGTAAGGGATGTGATGTAAAGGTGGGCAGTGAATACAAACTGTTATGGAGCAGCAAAATGGTAAATCTGTCCTTCACAGAAGAATATAATTAGTTCAAATTGTATGTCTACGCTTGTGCACAATATCACAAAAACAAACAATATGTCTATAGACGGTAACGGTAAAGTTGGAACAAAGTTAACAATAAAACTGTGTGTGGGAAGGGGAGGGGTTTAAGATTACAGATGAACAGTGAGGAAAAAGTTGAAAGGTAAAACTGAGCCATTTTAAAAATTAATTTGCAGTTGGACAGAAGGAATAAGGAAAGAGAATAAAATAAACAATGAAGAGATAATAAATAAAGTTTGAGTGTTATAAAGCGGAAATGGGAAACCTGACATTGGATATATCCTGAGTATAAATTGAGCATTAACAGCAATGTGGAGGTGTTCTGTGAAGAGATTAAACTGAAACATGGAATAGATATGAATGACCTGATATACAGGACCAAACATGGCAAACTACTACTGTCTGGCCGCGACTGGATGATTGAAGCTGCTCTCCCCCACCACCCGGCCGCTTGTAAGCGAGGTAGGGTGAAATAAGTACTAGCCGTTTGATTTACCCTCACTTAGCCTACCGTAGTGCTTCTCCCACCTTACACAATGCTCGATCATCGCATCGTGGCCAGACAGTATATGGTAGTGATGAAGACAATTTTTCTCACCCTCTCTGACACATATAGGCACGCACATGCATGCACAAGCACATACACATGACTTTAATCAACACTGACAAGATGAACTGCATATCAAATGAAATTTTAATTTTAAAATCTAAAAAAATCACATGAAATTTATGAAAATTCTTCTTTATATCTAACATTAACCACTTGCCTTATTATCCTGAAATAATTCGGGTTAGGCTGCTTATGTCTATGTTATTATCCCAAAAAATTTCAGGCGAGCTGAAACACTGCATGTAACTTTCCTATTAACCCGTATACATTCTATTCAATATAATTTTCATATTAACTACTAGACAGTAGCACAGGACAGCTCTGTACACTAGCTCTGCATGTGGTAAGCTTCATGAGTTGCTTGTAAATCGCCATTTCTCAGTTTGTAAAACATGTAGCCAGTGGTGAGTTGTTTGTGACAATCTAAGCTGTTTTTTCCATTTTGTATAATTTACAGTAATATTTACAAAACTGAGTGATGATGACATTTCAGTAAACAGTGCTGATTTTGGTGTTTGGGGAAGTGACATATCATTATCCACACTGTTGTCTGAAAACAGTGTACAAGGAAGTGAACTCAGTATTACTAACGCGCGGGAATGGTTTGCCATTGATCCCAAGTCTCCTTCCCCAGCCCTGCCCCACTTTCCATTTACCGGTCAGCCGTCTGTTAATTGCCATTTCAATTTGGAGTCATCAGAATTGGAGTATTTTGAAACATTTTTTGATAATGAACTTGTACAACTAATTACTAATGAGACAAATAACTATAGTTTGCAACATAATTACAAGGGTATTCCTGTAACGACAATTGATGTGAGAGTTTTCTTAGCTATAGTTATTTTACAGAATATCATAAAGAAACCAGATCTTCAACATTACTGGTCCAAGAACCCAATACTCTTAACACCATTTTTTCCTCAAACCATGAGTTAATGTAGATTCCTGGAAATCAAAAATATTTACATTTTTTAAAATAATTAAACCTATGATGAATCAGTACACCCGAATCCCAAACTTAATAAGATCCGGCCAGTATTTAAAAATCTTTCAAACAAATTTCATACCCTATTGACTCCTGAAAGAGATATAAAGATCGATGAAAGTCTTCTTGGGTGGATCAAAGGCCGTTTGGGGTGGATTCAATATGTACCATTAAAAATAGCTATATTTGGTGTCAAGATTTTTATGCTGTGTGAATCAAAGAGTGGTTATGTGTGGAATTTGATTATATACACAGGTAGGGGAATTACTTTGTCATCTGATTACTCTCATCTCCCATTATCATCACAAGTTATTGTAAGTCTTGCGGAACCCGTGTTTGATAAAGGCTACTATCTCACAATGGACAATTTTTACAATTCTCCTGAGTTAGCCGACTTTCTTGTTTATAAAAAAACCTATGTATATGGTACACTGAAATTAAATCGAAAAGGTGTCCCTACAGCTTTGAAAAATCTGAAACTACAGAAAGGGGAAATTGCCGGCTTTCAGTGGGGTAAAGTTACCGTAATGAAGTGGAAGGACAAAAAAGATGTTTCCCTGTTATCAACAGTCCATAAATTACAAATGGCGACAGTGGACAAAAGGCAAAAACAAATCAAAAAAACCACAAGCAGTAGTCGACTACAATGACACAGTGGGCGGTGTCGACAGAGTTGATCAGCACCTGGCGGAATACGCAACACCCAGAAAACGTGGGAAAAAGTATTGTAAGAAAATCTTCTTTCACCAACTAGATCTCGCCCTGTGGAATTCTTACGTAATTTACACAAAAAAGGGAAAAACGAAACATCACCTGGATTTTCGTCTTCGTATTATAATTGTCAACGAAATTATGAAGAAATACCACCAGGAAGCAACATCCCCACAGGTTGACAGACCAAGTTCAACGCCAAATCCACTATGACTTTCGTGACATCACTTTCCAGAATACTTGCCTCCAGAAAACAAAATATACCATACAACAGCACCTGGCAGAATATGCAATACCTAGAAAACGTGGGAAAAAGTACTACAAGAAAATCTTCTTTCACCTCCTGGATCTCGCCCTGTGGAATTCTAACATGATTTACACAAAAATGGGAGGAACAAAACATCACCTGGAAGCGACATACCCTCAGGTTGACAGACCAAGTTCTACACCAAATCCACTACGACTTTCATAACGTCATTTTTCAGAGTACCTGCCTCCAACAGAAAACAAAATAAACCATACAAAACAGTCTGCAGTGTGCAGCCACGTTCGCGACCATATGGGGAAGAAATACGAAGGGAATCGAGTTTCTACAGTCCCGACTGCAATGTTGCTCTATGTGTCAGCCCTTGTTTCAGATTTTACCACACAGTAGCCAATATATAAGAAGGTAAAAAAAGAACATTTGAAGACTATTTCATTGTATTCTCTTTTTATAATCTTTATATCACATTATAATATTGTTTTAAACTTTTCTTTCTAGACACATGTGAAACGTAACCCGTAATTTTTCGGGATAATAAATAGGCATTATTTTACATTGCATTTGTGTTTTAACTACAAGCCCAAATTAAAATCTAATTATGTTTATCTGTTTAGAATGATGTATAAGTTTTAAACATGCAATTAAAAAATATATTTTTTTTTTACATATCTTCTCAAAATAATGTGTAAGATAAGTGGTTAACACAATACAATGACAATAATGTTGCAAAGTTCCTTGTCTCTCCTCATCTGTATCTTCCGAAATCAATTCTTCCTTTATTAAAACAGACATATTAGAGAAACAAACATATTAGGGAATCAGAATTATTTTGGATTGTACTTATATTTGACAATTCACATTTTGATTCATTTTCTAATTTACATCTCTGTGCTACAGTAGGGTGTGCAATTGATTCACCTACAAAGAACTTTTCTTTTACATCAGTGTTTGTATCTGATGATGATCTATCTAAAATGCCGTCACTGTTTATGGTAATATGTGAATAAAGAGTAGCAACTTGTGATTCTTCTTGTACAGACAGTTCTTGTCCGTGCACATAACACTGTCTATTGTAGACCTGTAAAAGAAAAATTATACTTTATAACGTCACAAAACGTGCTTCAAGAAATATAGACTTAACAAACGTATACAGGTGACTCCAATTTTTAGTTAGTAATATCATCAACCAGATAGAAGCCGATACTACAGGTATGAAATTCTGAAGTAGACTTGATGGAGTTTTGAGTGACCAGGGGGTCGTGCTCTTATTCATGTTTAAAATCTGATTTGTTTTTTTAAATTTGTTCCCTTTCAATTACTTTTTTAATAGTCTGCTCAGTTTATAATTACTCAAACGCAGTATTCTATAATATAATGTCTAGCAAGCAAAACAGCAATAGTAAAACCATATTTCTATGCACTTTACTTATCAGAAAATATCTGCTTTTCACAAATAATAAGATTAAAATACCAACCCCCGTAATTCCTTAATCACTTTTTATAATGTAAATAGTTACATTTCTTTGATCAGTATTATATGGATCATGATCTTATAGAAGTGGAACTAATTACTGAATGCCAGAGAAACTGATATTCAAAAACCTTATAAACTTTTTAATGAAACAGTTAACACACTCATACTTTGCTACTTACCGTTATGCAACTGTCCAATGCACGCTATTACAACAAATAATAAATGTGACCAAACAAATACAATGATATTAATCAATACACACATAAACAAACACTACATGTCCAATAACATGCACTGAATCACAGACTCAACTAGCTCTATTTGCCACAGCACAATTATATACGTAGGTCACATCCAACCATTGCATAACATTGTTTACTAGATAGTTCCACTTGCTGGGACCATAACCAAGCAGTATCTCAAAGCCACACATTGAGAATTTGCTAATCTGAATTGTGTGTGTGTGTGTGTGTGTGTGCGTGCAAATTTTTTGTAAAATATTTCTCATCCGTTCATTTTGGTCTAGTTCTCGACAGAAATACAATGTTTAATCGATGTAAATAGTATAATTAAGAAAATAATCGTATATATTACAAAAAATAATATATACAAAAAAATTAAAAAATAATACAAAAATAAAATAAAAAAAGAGATAATTAAAAAAAAGTAATAACGAAAAATAAATACAAAACATGACCGATATCACCTTATATTAAATCGAGGAACGCTGAAGTCTTCTAGCTCGGGCTCCGGACGACGACGCGTCGCTCACGAGTGTCAAGATAAGACTGAAGGGTTTAGCGAAAGAACCTCGTGTATATAGACGGACAATCCCCCTCCCCCTCTTTTGTTCTACTAACGAGAGTAACTATTGCACAATTATTTTGCGCAGTAATATGATGCAACGGTTCTATCGATCGAACTGTGTTGTACCGTGTCAAGGTGATTTGGCGCAACAGTACTGTTCCCGTAACCGGGTAGAGGATTGTGAAATACATTGCATGACGTCACAAGTGACGTCTCGAACAGCTGCCCTCTTGACCTACTTCAACAGCTCTCCACCCCCCGTCCATCGATGGCCTCGGATCCTCCCCCTCCCCCTCTCTTGTTCTACTAACGAGCGTAACTATTGCACCATAATGTTGCGCAACGATATGATGCTATAAGCAAAGCCTTGAATACGGTTGCGCAATAATATGCTCGTGCCTGTATATTGTACAGATTTATCGCCCAGACCTCAGTTAGCAGCTGGAGACCCTGCTGAAAACAAGTGGTTTCTAACCGAAAAAAAGTGTGTGTTATTCATATTAATAGACTTACTGCCTATGTCTCGGTTAGCAGCCGGAGCCGTTGGTGAAAATTAGTGATTTTCTAACCTTAAAAAAGTGTGCTTTATTTCGTGTAAGTCGTAGTACAGAACCATGGCGGTATACGCAACCCGGACAATCGCGCTCGCGCTTAACGGGAGTGTAAAAACGGTAAAGTATATCGATTTCGAAGACGGCGTGGACACGGTATCCGTATTGTTGGACAGAATGGCAGACGTTATTCCGGAAGTCGTGCGCGAGGGATCACGCGATATGGGGGACAGTTTCAAGTGGTACTTGGCCGTACGCATCGTATTCAAGAAACTCGTATCCGATCACGAACTGGAGCAGACGGGAATGTTTCGTTCGCGTACGCAACTCGTTTTACCCGCAGCGGGCGCTGAAGACGTCAACGATCAGTACACGGAGTGCGTGGGAAAAGTGCTCGAATCGGTTTCGAAGTTCACTCGCGAAGGTAGCGGATGGGTCGAGAACGGGATCTTGGCCGTCGAAGTGAACTTGTTTAAATATCGTCCTCTCGCCGGAACCAGTTACATACCAACACCGAAGAAATTATTAAGGAAGGAAGCGTTAGTCAAATATTGTCCTCTCGTCGGATCCAGTTACATACCAACACCGAAGAAATTATCGATTAAGAAAACGGTAGTGAACGTATAGAATCTATACGACGATAAATGCTTTCTCTAGTCCGTTCTAGCCGGTTTATATTCGATCGCGTTTAACCCGCACCGCGTCTCACTACGGGCAATACGAAAACGAGCTGAATATAGAGGTGGTCGACTATCTGGTGCCGGTGACTCAAATTAAAAAATTTGAAAGACAAAACACGAATATTTCGGTGAACGTGTTCGGGTACGACAGCGAACTCAACGAGTTCGGGTATAGAAAAGAGGAAGTGTACCCTATTCGGATAACCGAGCACAAAGACAGGACGTACGTGAATCTTTTATTACCGAGCAACATTACTGTCTTATTAGAAACTTGTCCCGTTTGCTATACACCACAACAAGAGCTAAGAATCCGGCTTTCTTCTGTAATTACTGCCTGCAACGATTTCGCGACAATACGGATCCTGAAATGGCGCGAAAACGACTCGAGGATCACGAGATACTCTGCACGCCACACGGAGCGCAAAAAGTCGAACTCCCGACCGGAAAACACGGCCGTATGTATTTTAAAGACTACACGAAGTGTCACAGAGTATCGTACACGGTTTACGCGGAATTTGAAACTTTTCTTCGCTCAGTGTCCGGATGTACACGCGAAGAGGACAGATCGCACTCGCAGGACATTGCGCATCATGTCCCGTGCAGTTTCTGCTACGTGATCGTCGATTGGACGGGGAAAGCCGTGAAAGAACCCGTCCTGTACCGCAGCGGCGGCGGCGGAAATGACGTGGTGGAGACGTTTCTCCGGACTCTTTGCGAAAACCTGAATCGACTCGAACGCGATTTCGACTGACCGCTCCGCATGACCGACGACAACAACGCGATTTCCAGAACGCCACCGCCTGTCATCTGTGCAAGAAGAGTATCGAGCGCGGCGACGCGGACGACAAAGTGCGAAACAACGATCACGTGACGGGCGAGTACTTGGGAGCCGCGCACAACGCATGCAATTCAAACTATAACGTGCCGCAACAGGTTCCCGTCTTATTCCATAACCTGCGCGGCTACGATTGCCACCATCTCATCCAAGCGTTCGGGAAATTCAAACATGACGAAATCAAGTGTATAGCCAATACCAGCGAGCGGTACGTGTCTGTGTCCCTCGGCCGCCTCCGCTTTCTCGATTTCGCGCAGTTTACGAACGCGTCGTTGAAAAAGTTGGTGAAGAACTTGCGAAAAGACAAATTTAAAATACTACGACAGTGCATGCGAAAGGACGGAAACAACGAAGACGAAGAACGTGTTGAAATGCTGGTCAGAAAGGGGGTCTACCCGTACGAGTACGTGACGGACAAAAGGAAGTTCGAGGACGTTTCTCTGCCTGCGCCGGAACATTTCTACAACCGTCTTGCCGAGACGTCTGTGTCGGACGAAGATTACGCGCACGCGCAAAACGTGTGGACGGCTTTCGGGATGCGAACGTTAGGCGATTATCACGACCTCTACCTGAAAACCGACGTGTTGCTGTTGGCCGACTTATTAGAAAACTTCCGCGAAACCAGCCTCCAATACTACGAAATCGATCCGTGCAACGTGTACTCCGCGCCGGGACTCGCGTGGAACGCCATGTTGAAAATGACAGGGATTCGACTGGAACTACTACAAGATATAGATATGTATCTGTTCGCGGAGAGCGGGGTAATAGGGGGTACCGCGATGATGCCCATGAGATACGCCAAGGCCAAAAACCCTTACGTACCGGATTACGATCGCGAACGCGAAAACAATTACCTCCTCTACCTGGACTGTACAAACCTGTACGGCACCGCGATGAGACTGCCGTTACCCCACTCCGGATTCCGATGGCTGAAACGTGAAGAAATCGACGCGTTAGATTTGAGTACGTTAGGCGCTGAAGACGAAATCGGCTACATCCTAGACGTCGATCTAGGTTATCCTCGCGCCGGCTACACGACTTATATTCGGACTACCCGCTAGCGCCGGAATGCAGAAAGGTCGGCGAGCACGAATTGTCCGCGTACAGAAAACGTTTTAACTATACGAAGGACTTCAATTTACCCACCACCGGCACTGTAGAGAAACTAATCACCAGTCTCGAGGATAAGACAAACTATATTATCCACTACAAAACGTTGCAGCTGTACCTGAAACTCGGGATGGAATTGAAAGCCGTTAATCGCGTATTAGCGTTCCGACAGAGTGCGTGGATGAAGCCGTTCACTGACTTTAACACGGAGAAACGGAAAGCCGCGGCGAACGATTTCGAAAAAGACTTTTTTAAACTAATGATCAACGCGGTGTACGGAAAATCGTTAGAAAACGTCCAGAAACGTATAGATTTTCGTTTAGTCATCAACGAACGCAAAATGTTAAAACTGATTGCGAACCCGAGATTCGTGCCCACGAACGTGTACAACAAAGACTTGGTAGGCGTAATGATGAAAAAGAGAACCGTGTATCTCAACCGTCCACTGTACGTAAGATGCACTGTGCTGGACATCAGCAAACCACATAATGTACAGTTTCCACTACGAGTTTATTGTCGCGAAGTACGGACCACGTGTGCGGTTGTGTATGACGATACGGACTCTTTGCTGTAGGATATACGCACCGATAACGTGTACGAGGACATTAACGAGAACCTACATTTATTCGATACGTCAGAATATCCCGCGAGCCATCCTTGTTTCAGCGCGGTAAATAAAAAACGGTTGGGAACATTCAAGGACGAAACGCACGCGAAACCTATAGTCGAATTCGTCGGCTTGTGTGCGAAATCGTATTCGCTGCTCGTGTTGCAGGACGACGGTAAGAAAAATGAGAAGCGCGTAGCGAAAGGCGTACCGCGAGTGGCTATACAGAACCGGTTAACTCACGCGGATTACAATCGCTGTTTGCTGTCACCGACGATGACGACGAAGGCGACGTCGACTTACCGATAAACGTACACGTCCGCGCAGATCATACGCAGCGAAGACCATCGACTCTACACATGCCAGTTTGTGAAACTTTCGTTATCGCCTTACGACGACAAGAGATGCGTCTTGGACGACGGGCAGAGAACGTTAGCGTACGGTCATTACAAAATTCGCGAGATGGAAGAGGAACGTGCGACGGTTCAACACAACAACAGCAACAACGGGCCAGCGTGATACGGACCGCGACCGCGAAAACGTGATTCGTTACGCGTGAAGAGTGTTAGTGGCGGCGGAGGAGGAGGAAGATATATATATGTTGCAACAGATCAAATTTTATTATACTAATAAGGATATAGTGAGTGTGTACAAATCACAAACAAGTCTATTATGGAGGAGATGAACAATTATTTTTATTTTACACACAAATATAGTTTTTAATGAGTTATATTGTATTATAAATTGTCATGTAATGTAATTTGCAATAATAGTTTATAATGTTCGATAATATATCGGTTTTACTTGATTGAGGCTACGACCTCAGTACGTGAAATCCTCCGCTTCCTACTGCCACTCCCGCCCTGTCGTCCTCTTCTTCAGCGTCACTCCTTCCTGGCGTCCTCTTTGTCCTGGCGTCCTCTTCGTCCGTCGTTCTCGTCTCAAATATGTTAAACACACAATGCTTATTAATTTCTCTAGAATAGTTTATTATTAATTGATATGTAAATTTTATCAATCTCAGGGTGAATTTAATAAGGTGTATTAGTCGTACACCTTCCACGCAATCTTGAAGTGTCTTAAAATTCCCTAAGCGGATATCTTAACTTACACGAAAAGCACTATACTATATTATAATTCTATCTAAATAATTGACCCACTTGGATCTGTATGCAGAACTTCGTACCGAATACCAAGGATTATGTTAAGTTATACTTTTCTATGTTCGCTCGAGAATAACTCTCTCACGCACGAGCACAACTTTACCTTCCAACTTCTACAGACAGACTGTCCCGATCTTTACTCTACAAAGAATAAATTTTACTGAATTTAGTGTTTTCCGATTGCCTAAACCCAAGTAACCTGATTAATGCTTTCATCAGATATAACCTTTTCCAGAAAGAGTTTGTATAAATATGCACTAACTTGCATTGAATTATCTACAAATTTTTATGATATTATGATTTATTATTATATTTTATGATTTTAATGATAAGTGTTTCAAATTGAGTTTTTCCTATTTTTCCTACTTAAAAAACCATATTTATAAAATAGTTATGAACCATAGAGTACACATAAATTGAAGCTATTTACATAAGCAATTCATCGTCAAAGTTTCACGTCGATCGGTTAATTACCGCGGAAGGTATAGCGATCACAAGTTATCACACCCGCACACGCGCACAAATTCACTCAAAAAATACATGACAATAAAGAACATCGTTTTACGGAGAATTTGGTATACCCTAGATGCTTATCCATTTCTAAATACAAAACTTACTGCTAAAAGACAAAGTATTACATAAAACCAATTTAAACATGAAAATGCTCGTCATCCATGTGCTCTGTCTGATATAAACAACATAGCTTATCATCCTGTGTTCCGTTGCAATGTATATAGGAAGCGATTAAGTGTATCACTGTACACTACACAATGCGGTGTAGTTTATTAAAACTGTTGCATCATATAGTTGCGCAACAGTATGGTGCAATACGTATTGACAGGATGTTGTGCAACAGTTACACGCAACAGTAGAACAGGGAGGGGGTGGGGATCGTCCTTCTATATAAACGCGAGCTCGTTCGCTATACCGTACACTCTTGTGTCGACAGTCGCAAGGAACGCATCGCAACCAGCGGACCTACTAAGCAAGCAAGCAAGCGAGCAAGCAAGCAAGATGGAATCCATTATACAGAAATTTGTGAGTGTCACCGCTTACGAGTACGCACGATGTCAGGACCTACAAACGGGGACGAAATATCCGATTCGCCTGTTGCGGGGTGGGAACGAGACGACGCGGGATTACTTAAAGTCTACCTGCCGAAACGATACGCGAAGCTGTTTACGAACGAGGAACTGCAAGGCGTACAGGCGGACACGCTCTACCTACAGTACAACGGACAACGAGATCGTGTAGCGGACGTCACTATTGCAAGATATTGTGTGTACGTAATTTGTAACACTTTTTTGTTTTCTTTTTTTTTTTTTTGACTAATGTAATGTACATGTATTGACTAACATTATAAGCGTTATTATTTTCCCACTCCTCGTTCCTTAACCCCCCTTCACCACCCTTCCCCACCACCACTACCACTATAATACGAGCGACACGGGGAGGACAGGGATCAGTGTTTCGTTCGCCGTCGACGGCGCAACATCTCTCCGAGGACCGATCGAGCCAACAGCACAACACGGAGAGAGAGAAAGAATACTGATTCGCGAAGACGACTCTGACCAGAACATGACATCACGCTCACCCGACATTTACTGGCGTCATCATCGGCTGTCCAGCGTTGGTATAACTGTCCGCAACACGGGACGTTTCAAGACAGTGACATGACAGAAGGCGAAGCGAACACACCTCGACGCAGAGGAGACTAAAGTTTAGCGACAACCTGACGTTCTATCCTGTACCGTACTACTGTGAATCACATTTCGTTGAACTCGTAAGAAGAAGACACAAGTATGCAACGCACGATGAAGAAGAAGAAAAAGAAGAAGAAGAAGAAGAAGAAGAAGAAGAAGAAGAACAACAACAACAACAACAACAACAACCACAGAATGTGGAAACGGTTCGCAAGACGATCGCGATGGAGCTGCACAGACCGGTAAGAATGAATTTCGTGAGACGCGCGGTGGAGCTGAAGGGACTGTACGACCTCTACCAATCCGATTTGGTGGAGATGATACCGCACGCTAAGGTGAACAAAGGCTACAAGTACCTTATGACCGTTATAAACGCGTTCAGCAAGTTCGCGTACGCCGTCCCGTTGAAAACTAAGACGCGACGGGAAGTCCCGCGCGCTCTCGAACCGATACTCAAAACCAACAGAATGAAATATCAGAAAACGGCAAAGGTAAAGAATACTACAACAGCGCAGTACAGTTTCTGTTGGATAAGTTCAAGATAAAGCTGTACTCGACGTTCAGTGAGAAAAAAAGGTCGATTGTTGAACGTTTCAACAGATCATTGATGACGCGCATGTATCGCGCGTTCAGCGAACGAGAACATTACCGTTGGTTGGACACGTTGCCCGGACTGGTGAACGCGTAAAACGACAGCGTGCACAGACCGATCGGTATGAAACCCAGCCGGGTGAACGAAAGCAACGAGCGGGTAGTGTTGGAACGTATCAAGAAGAATACACGCCCACGCGGTGCGCGCGAGAGGAAACCAAAGTTCAAAGCGGGCGACCATGTTCGCGTGAGTAAACACAAAATGACGTTCGAGAAATGGTACACTCCCAACTGGATCAACGAAATTTTCACCGTACATGCGGGGCAACCCACCGTTCCCGTCACTTACCGTCTCGAGGATCACGCCGGTGAAGCGGTGCGTGGCGGCTTTTACGAGCACGAAATCAGCAAGTCGAGCGTCGGGGACGTTTATCTGGTGGAGAAAGTGTTGCAGCGCAAAGGCGACAGGGTGCGCGTGCGTTGGCTCGGATTCGACGGTAAACACGATTCGCCGATACATAAGAAAGATTTTATATAAAACGCGGAAGCAACGCGTAGCGTGGCACCAGTACGCGACAGTACATTACGATGACAACATCGTCATGTCGGCGGCGGCGGCAGCGGTGAACAACTGCTCAATAGACGACTGTGGTCGAACTACGACGACGGAGAAGAAGATGAAAATGAAGATAGTACAAGTCCGAAAATTGAAAATAAAAAATATGGACAGTGGAGGGAAAATAGGAGGTTCGCGCCACGATGAGGGGGTACAGTGCATGATTTATGGCTCTGACGTCACCGATTCATGACGTCACTGGACGCTTCTGCGTTTCTGGCAACGATGAGGGGGATAGAGGGAATGATTTATGGCTCTGACGTCACTGGACGAGGCGGTGTGGTGTGTGTTTGTATGACTCTACGAAATTAAATTTGAAGAAAGTCAGAACAACTTGGAAGAAGAACAGGAACCAATCGTCATTTCCAGACCAGCTGTAAAACACGCTACAAGTGACATAAATATGCAAGAGGACAATCAACACGAAGGAATAGAATTAATAGAAGATTTGATACAGGAATATCAAGATATATTTAGCGATGTGCCTACAATTACGAATGCTTATGAACACAAGATTCAGGTCACCGATCCTACTAAGTTCGTACGGAGGACATATCCGATTCCCATGAAATATGCGGAACCAGTCGACGAGGAAATCAGAAGAATGTTGGATAACGGCGTAATAGAGCAGTCCAACAGCAGCTTCATCAATCCTCTCGTTGTCGTCAAAAAGAAGACGGACGAAATAAGACTGTGTTTAGACATGAGGAATCTAAATAATATCGTCGAAAAGGATTTTGATTGTGCACCGAATATTGAAGAATTATTTAACAAGTGTCAAAGAGCAAAATATCTAACCAAGTTAGACTTGACTTCGTCGTTTTGGCAAATTCCCATTCGTAAACAAGATTGCAAATACACCACATTCCTGTACAATAAAAAAAGCTACCAACATCGAGTAGTACCCTTTGGATTCAGTACAAGCCTCGCAGCAATTGTAAAGTGTTTGGAAAGTGCACTAGGACCAGAGGTGGAACCATACACCATGATCTTCGTGGACGACATCCTTGTAATCTCAACAACGTTGGAAGAACACCTTCAGCATCTGAACACTATATTTCACAAGTTCAGAGACACTAATCTCTCTCTGAAGTTAGAGAAGTGCGATTTTATTAAAACTTCAATAAAATTCTTAGGTCACATAATATCTGATAAGGGAATACAAACAGACCCTTGTAAGCTACAGAGTATAACGAAGTTCCCAAGACCCAAGAACATAAAAGGATTAAGAGCATTCCTAGGACTCACGGGATACTACCGACGTTTTTCATCATTATATGCGGAGAAAATCCAACCACTTCTAGAACTCACTAGAAAAGAAAGCAAATGGAAATGGGAGCCACATCATGAAGAAGCGTTCCGTGAAGTGAAAAATTTATTTCTACAAACATTATGCTGCATCACCCACAACGGGAAGGACGATTTATAATCTACGCAGATGCCAGTGACTATGCAATAGTGAGTGTCCTGTATCAAAAAGATAAACACGGAGAGCTACGAGTCATCGCATACGCCAGTCGAGTCTTCAAAGGAGCAGAAAAACACTACTGTAGGTCAGAAAAGGAAATCTTAGCGATAGTATACGCCTTGAAGCAGTTTCGTTATTATGTGTATGGAACACACTTTGAGATACACACGGATAATCAAGCGCTTTCATTTTTATTAAGTTGTAAAGCAACAAATGCCCGACTAATGAGATGGATACTGGCCATACAAGAGTATTCATTCACAATAAAATATTGTAAAGGCTCGGATAATATAATTGCCGACACACTAAGTCGTCATCCACCACAAGAGACACAATAAACTTATGAAGCTAAGTGGAACGATGTGAAAATATTAAACATTATATATGAAACAGATGATAGAGTTAAATATTTGTTAAATAATATAGCAAATGAACAAAACAAAGATCTTCAAATAAGTCACATGACGTTATCACCACTATCTAGTAGATATACAATAAAAAATAGTATATTGTACAAACTCGTCAATTATGATTGGAAAATAGTCCTATCACCAGAGATGCTAAAAACACTAACTATACCATGTCATCAAAGTTTAGCACATGCGTCTGCTTTAAAATGTCATTTAGCTTTGAAGGAAGACTTCATTTTGAATAATATGTTTAGAAGAATAAAAGCAATCTTAAAAGGATGCTACGAATGTCAAACAGCACGACATCCGAATCTTCACACATACGTAGATATGCAAAATATCAAGACACAGGAAAAGGGAGAATTAGTAGCAATGGACTCCTACGATAGTCAAACAAATTTAGGCGTCACGTCGTTTTCCATTGAAGTGAATAGTTATATGTCATAACGACATTACAAACATTAGACTTCAAATACCCTGTTATTTATAGAAATATCGGTATGGAGAACCATACATGACTTCCATGTTCTAAGATTTGTATTTAAAATCATATTCGAAATGAAATATTTCCATAGAAACTACGTCTTTCTACTTATTGCTTCAGCATTAACCACAGTACTGTGGTCACTAACGTATACTGTGACGATTTAAAAAAAAAAAAAAAATGAAATAAAAGAAATTTAAAATCTCACATTAAAACAGAACCAAACCCCTAAAGAAAATGATAATGTAACCCCGCCATAATACCCAAAATAAATAGTTTTAAAACCAAAAAGAATTCTATAATAAAATTGCGATAACACCCCTTAATAATTAACCCGGCTTTAACCTGCCGAAACCGGCATCAACACGCATAATTACCCGTGAATATGACTAATAATTGTATTAAATCGGAACTTGATAAAAAAACATAATGATGTACAATAATAAAATACTAAGTGAGAGATACCGTAGTATAATTAAATATAGTTAAATATGTCAGAGAATAATCGAGTAAATATTAATCGAATATGGAACTACTTTTACGCTGACAAGCTACCCGCGCGCGGACAGTATCTTCACCCCTATACTTAGCCAGTTCAGTTGTATCTCAGACTCCGCTGCTGATACAGCGTACAAAAGTATGTAGTCAATATAAAAACCTGTAAACGAGGAGAAGCTTGTGTGAGATAGCCGGTTGATGTAAAAATGTCGAAAATGACGTGAGTGTATGACAATGACATCTCTGTAACAAACTAACATCACCTAAATGTGATGTTAAACTGTTAACATGTAACTGTTAAACGTAAGTAACATGTGCGGTACAACAATGTGAATACCAGTGAAAGTTACAACCCAAAACCTACCACAAGAATCTACAGACCCAACAGACGACTCATCTTTAGGAATGACAGCAGATTTCACCAAAACACGATAGCCAGAAGATCTCCAAGACACCCTGCACAACCAATAGAAGCGCCGATTCGCCGACGATGTTACACACAGGTATCACGGAAGTTCAACTTCCGTGGTTCAGAACTTAATTTAAAATAATACATGATAGACACTTAATTAACCAATGAAAGTAAAGTAAAACACGAAAGACTGACTTAATTACCATAAAATTGTAATTTCATGCTTAGTAATAATATGTGTTAAGTTTAAGGCTTTTATGAATATAACACGTTAAAGTTAAATAAGCCCATTCTTCAGATGGCACGAAATAAAGATGATAATTTTAATATTATATACTGAAACAAAATACTCGGATCCGAGGGCAGTAAAAGCTATGTTAACTCATTAATTAATCTAATTCTATTTGTACAAGAGGTGCAAATGTTTTTACTTTTAATATACTCATTGCTAAATTTCTTCGGAGATGTTAAAACTTTATGTAATAAAGAGATGTCATGGTCCAAAAAGGTGAGTGAATAAATCTACAAACCCCTGTCAATATTCCTCAATTCACGGGATCCTATTTAACTTTTGTTCACTTTCCAGTTATTTATGATTTTGTAAAGATAATGGCAGCCTGTTTAATTGACCTGAGCCAATTAACCAGGTTCCCGAATTGTAACGTGTGCAAAACGTTTCAAATGCGCTACTCTGCTTAATTAATGAATAAATGATAATTAGCAAGATAAAATGCCCTGTGTTTGTCATTTAATATGTGGTAGAATTATTCACTCTATGAATGTTAATTTAAAATACGCAAAAGGAAGAATTGAAGTAAGTAAATTCAGAATTAGGATAGTGTGTTTTTATAATCATTATGTGGTGTAATAATATAATATAATATAATAACCATGATATATAAGGTAAGGATATTTAAATATAATATAATAATTATTTAAACATTGTAAGCCTAGGGTAAAACCTGTTTAAAAATGCATTCCCCAACTTGTCTGTTTAACGACAATCTCAGACAAGAAAATGACCTGTTCCCGCTTGTACCAAACTACCCTTTGTTACGCTCTGCCACCTCAAGTAGACAATACATCACCTCCCCCTATTGTATTACAAAGTGTGTGACCCCTTGCCCAGTAACAAAAGATTTCAGACACATGTTGAAAATTAAATCGAATAAAAAAAAAAACAAGTAAATAATTTTATTATTAAAATGCGCCACTGTTTTTTTTGTTTCATTTTGTGTAAATGGTTAGTGTACTTAGTGTCAATTATAAAATACTCTATTCTGTATATCTATGCACTCAGTTAGGAAATTGTATGTAAAAGTAGTATATTGTACTTACATTGTACTTAGAGGAAATTGTACTTAGCCTTTTTCTAAGTAGCATATATGAATAACATGGACGATATTTATAAGTGTATATTTTGTGTGAGATTACGCACATACTCGTATATAATTATACGTGAAAAGATTAGATTGTATTATACCAATTCATGTATGTACGTGTCAAAGTATTCAGTCTCTAACACGTCTATTTTGCGACAATATCAGTTCTGTAGTTTTCCTGTACAAGCCTGCATAAATGTGTAATTCGTGTTTCTATTGACACGATGAGTTATATGAACTACTGACTAAATAAAACAAGTGTACTAATTAACTTTATGGAATGATGCTTCCCGAAGTAAACAAACGAGTTCGAAACAAAAAAGAAACCGTCTCTTAAATCAGACCAAAGTAATAATAATAAATAATAAGTCATTTAAAATAAAAAGTTTAATAATATCGTAAATTATTATAACACGTTAGTATAATTATAATTATAAAAGTGTAACAAAACTCAGCTTAGTAACGGGCCGTAACATTGCGTACACATCGCTCACTCCACCCCTTTTTGAAGCAAGCCAGTGCAAGTTAATAAGGTGTCCGTTAGCTATTGTTAAATGGAACAATAGAGATATTCTCTCCCTCGAGTTAACTTCCCCCTTTGTACGCATAAACAATGCCATTGTTTGAAGAAAACTAGTTTGACCCACATTCCACAGTAACAGCTGATCGTTGAAAGTAAAGTGTTTGTCTCCTTTTGTTATTACAGCTGATCATTTAAAAACAAAAATTATTATCTTCGTGAAATTCCGATTCTCTCAGTAGCATAAGAAATTAGGATAAGAATGAATCTAAGGTCAAGTATGGGATTGGCTTTAGATTTCTGTAGTAGAATTAAGAATTATAGGTAACGTAACAAGTCACAACGGCGCCGCACTGAAAAATTCTTTACAAGGGTTAAAGAAAGTTCTTTACAAGAGTTAAAGAAAGTGCAGAAAACTAACTACTAGAGTTAGAGTATGCAAAATGTAATCAGTCGGGCCACGATATTGTGAGTTACGGATAATTAGGGAATTTAGTATTAAGAATTAAAATATAAATTAGCATGGTAAGAAGTGAGATAAAGGGAATTTCACGGAGGAGAACATTTAAATGAACAAGATCATTTAAAGAGATATAGAGAAAACAAATCGTGTACTAAATTAAATTTTAACACAGAAATCCCCGAGCATACTCCCAGTACGTTGCTCACAAAAAAAAACCGTAAAATACTCTCCCGGTGTCGATATTTAAGCGGAGGAGTATGTGAAGATTAAAAAAAAAAAAAATGAAATAAAAGAAATTTAAAATCTCACATTAAAACAGAACCAAACCCCTAAAGAAAATGATAATGTAACCCCGCCATAATACCCAAAATAAATAGTTTTAAAACCAAAAAGAATTCTATAATAAAATTGCGATAACACCCCTTAATAATTAACCCGGCTTTAACCTGCCGAAACCGGCATCAACACGCATAATTACCCGTGAATATGACTAATAATTGTATTAAATCGGAACTTGATAAAAAAACATAATGATGTACAATAATAAAATACTAAGTGAGAGATACCGTAGTATAATTAAATATAGTTAAATATGTCAGAGAATAATCGAGTAAATATTAATCGAATATGGAACTACTTTTACGCTGACAAGCTACCCGCGCGCGGACAGCCTCTTCACCCCTATACTTAGCCAGTTCAGTTGTATCTCAGACTCCGCTGCTGATACAGCGTACAAAAGTATGTAGTCAATATAAAAACCTATAAACGAGGAGAAGCTTGTGTGAGATAGCCGGTTGATGTAAAAAATGTCGAAAATGACGTGAGTGTATGACAATGACATCTCTGTAACAAACTAACATCACCTAAATGTGATGTTAAACTGTTAACATGTAACTGTTAAACGTAAGTAACATGTGCGGTACAACAATGTGAATACCAGTGAAAGTTACAACCCAAAACCTACCACAAGAATCTACAGACCCAACAGACGACTCATCTTTAGGAATGACAGCAGATTTCACCAAAACACGATAGCCAGAAGATCTCCAAGACACCCTGCACAACCAATAGAAGCGCCGATTCGCCGACGATGTTACACACAGGTATCACGGAAGTTCAACTTCCGTGGTTCAGAACTTAACTTAAAATAATACATGATAGACACTTAATTAACCAATGAAAGTAAAGTAAAACACGAAAGACTGACTTAATTACCATAAAATTGTAATTTCATGCTTAGTAATAATATGTGTTAAGTTTAAGGCTTTTATGAATATAACACGTTAAAGTTAAATAAGCCCATTCTTCAGATGGCACGAAATAAAGATGATAATTTTAATATTATATACTGAAACAAAATACTCGGATCCGAGGGCAGTAAAAGCTATGTTAACTCATTAATTAATCTAATTCTATTTGTACAAGAGGTGCAAATGTTTTTACTTTTAATATACTCATTGCTAAATTTCTTCGGAGATGTTAAAACTTTATGTAATAAAGAGATGTCATGGTCCAAAAAGGTGAGTGAATAAATCTACAAACCCCTGTCAATATTCCTCAATTCACGGGATCCTATTTAACTTTTGTTCACTTTCCAGTTATTTATGATTTTGTAAAGATAATGGCAGCCTGTTTAATTGACCTGAGCCAATTAACCAGGTTCCCGAATTGTAACGTGTGCAAAACGTTTCAAATGCGGTACTCTGCTTAATTAATGAATAAATGATAATTAGCAAGATAAAATGCCCTGTGTTTGTCATTTAATATGTGGTAGAATTATTCACTCTATGAATGTTAATTTAAAATACGCAAAAGGAAGAATTGAAGTAAGTAAATTCAGAATTAGGATAGTGTGTTTTTATAATCATTATGTGGTGTAATAATATAATATAATATAATAACCATGATATATAAGGTAAGGATATTTAAATATAATATAATAATTATTTAAACATTGTAAGCCTAGGGTAAAACCTGTTTAAAAATGCATTCCCCAACTTGTCTGTTTAACGACAATCTCAGACAAGAAAATGACCTGTTCCCGCTTGTACCAAACTACCCTTTGTTACGCTCTGCCACCTCAAGTAGACAATACATCACCTCCCCCTATTGTATTACAAAGTGTGTGACCCCTTGCCCAGTAACAAAAGATTTCAGACACATGTTGAAAATTAAATCGAATAAAAAAAAAAACAAGTAAATAATTTTATTATTAAAATGCGCCACTGTTTTTTTTGTTTCATTTTGTGTAAATGGTTAGTGTACTTAGTGTCAATTATAAAATACTCTATTCTGTATATCTATGCACTCAGTTAGGAAATTGTATGTAAAAGTAGTATATTGTACTTACATTGTACTTAGAGGAAATTGTACTTAGCCTTTTTCTAAGTAGCATATATGAATAACATGGACGATATTTATAAGTGTATATTTTGTGTGAGATTACGCACATACTCGTATATAATTATACGTGAAAAGATTAGATTGTATTATACCAATTCATGTATGTACGTGTCAAAGTATTCAGTCTCTAACACGTCTATTTTGCGACAATATCAGTTCTGTAGTTTTCCTGTACAAGCCTGCATAAATGTGTAATTCGTGTTTCTATTGACACGATGAGTTATATGAACTACTGACTAAATAAAACAAGTGTACTAATTAACTTTATGGAATGATGCTTCCCGAAGTAAACAAACGAGTTCGAAACAAAAAAGAAACCGTCTCTTAAATCAGACCAAAGTAATAATAATAAATAATAAGTCATTTAAAATAAAAAGTTTAATAATATCGTAAATTATTATAACACGTTAGTATAATTATAATTATAAAAGTGTAACAAAACTCAGCTTAGTAACGGGCCGTAACATTGCGTACACATCGCTCACTCCACCCCTTTTTGAAGCAAGCCAGTGCAAGTTAATAAGGTGTCCGTTAGCTATTGTTAAATGGAACAATAGAGATATTCTCTCCCTCGAGTTAACTTCCCCCTTTGTACGCATAAACAATGCCATTGTTTGAAGAAAACTAGTTTGACCCACATTCCACAGTAACAGCTGATCGTTGAAAGTAAAGTGTTTGTCTCCTTTTGTTATTACAGCTGATCATTTAAAAACAAAAATTATTATCTTCGTGAAATTCCGATTCTCTCAGTAGCATAAGAAATTAGGATAAGAATGAATCTAAGGTCAAGTATGGGATTGGCTTTAGATTTCTGTAGTAGAATTAAGAATTATAGGTAACGTAACAAGTCACAACGGCGCCGCACTGAAAAATTCTTTACAAGGGTTAAAGAAAGTTCTTTACAAGAGTTAAAGAAAGTGCAGAAAACTAACTACTAGAGTTAGAGTATGCAAAATGTAATCAGTCGGGCCACGATATTGTGAGTTACGGATAATTAGGGAATTTAGTATTAAGAATTAAAATATAAATTAGCATGGTAAGAAGTGAGATAAAGGGAATTTCACGGAGGAGAACATTTAAATGAACAAGATCATTTAAAGAGATATAGAGAAAACAAATCGTGTACTAAATTAAATTTTAACACAGAAATCCCCAAGCATACTCCCAGTACGTTGCTCACAAAAAAAAACCGTAAAATACTCTCCCGGTGTCGATATTTAAGCGGAGGAGTATGTGACGATTAAAAAAAAAAAAAATGAAATAAAAGAAATTTAAAATCTCACATTAAAACAGAACCAAACCCCTAAAGAAAATGATAATGTAACCCCGCCATAATACCCAAAATAAATAGTTTTAAAACCAAAAAGAATTCTATAATAAAATTGCGATAACACCCCTTAATAATTAACCCGGCTTTAACCTGCCGAAACCGGCATCAACACGCATAATTACCCGTGAATATGACTAATAATTGTATTAAATCGGAACTTGATAAAAAAACATAATGATGTACAATAATAAAATACTAAGTGAGAGATACCGTAGTATAATTAAATATAGTTAAATATGTCAGAGAATAATCGAGTAAATATTAATCGAATATGGAACTACTTTTACGCTGACAAGCTACCCGCGCGCGGACAGCCTCTTCACCCCTATACTTAGCCAGTTCAGTTGTATCTCAGACTCCGCTGCTGATACAGCGTACAAAAGTATGTAGTCAATATAAAAACCTGTAAACGAGGAGAAGCTTGTGTGAGATAGCCGGTTGATGTAAAAATGTCGAAAATGACGTGAGTGTATGACAATGACATCTCTGTAACAAACTAACATCACCTAAATGTGATGTTAAACTGTTAACATGTAACTGTTAAACGTAAGTAACATGTGCGGTACAACAATGTGAATACCAGTGAAAGTTACAACCCAAAACCTACCACAAGAATCTACAGACCCAACAGACGACTCATCTTTAGGAATGACAGCAGATTTCACCAAAACACGATAGCCAGAAGATCTCCAAGACACCCTGCACAACCAATAGAAGCGCCGATTCGCCGACGATGTTACACACAGGTATCACGGAAGTTCAACTTCCGTGGTTCAGAACTTAACTTAAAATAATACATGATAGACACTTAATTAACCAATGAAAGTAAAGTAAAACACGAAAGACTGACTTAATTACCATAAAATTGTAATTTCATGCTTAGTAATAATATGTGTTAAGTTTAAGGCTTTTATGAATATAACACGTTAAAGTTAAATAAGCCCATTCTTCAGATGGCACGAAATAAAGATGATAATTTTAATATTATATACTGAAACAAAATACTCGGATCCGAGGGCAGTAAAAGCTATGTTAACTCATTAATTAATCTAATTCTATTTGTACAAGAGGTGCAAATGTTTTTACTTTTAATATACTCATTGCTAAATTTCTTCGGAGATGTTAAAACTTTATGTAATAAAGAGATGTCATGGTCCAAAAAGGTGAGTGAATAAATCTACAAACCCCTGTCAATATTCCTCAATTCACGGGATCCTATTTAACTTTTGTTCACTTTCCAGTTATTTATGATTTTGTAAAGATAATGGCAGCCTGTTTAATTGACCTGAGCCAATTAACCAGGTTCCCGAATTGTTACGTTATGCGAAACGTTTCAATACCGCCTCACGTTTTCGCACTCGATTTTCACTGATGATGGCAGTCGATGGCACTGCCGAAAGGTCTGGTTTTGCAGAATACATTGGACTACGGCTAAACAGCCCGGGAAGCAATTTTAACAAAAAAACTACTTCTTTGTTGCCGATAACGCAGTACACATATAAAAAATTCTCCCCTCCCCCATCAACTATAATTTTTAATAATAGAAAATTACCCCCACCCCGTTCACCTAACCTCTTCATTTATAGATATTTCATCTACTTTTCTACAGTGGATTATTATGAGCTTCTTATCAGGATACTTTATTTATAAAAATTAAGTACTTTACTCTTGTTAAATCATAATATGTTGCAGGTAAACTACCCCTTTCTCTTAACCGATCTTCTCCAAAATCAATACACCTTCAGTCCTCTACAATTCAGGGATGCATGCAAAAAAATATTTGATTCTGTTTGAATGTGCGGCAGTTATCGTTCGTCATGGAAACATTTCTCTTGTTACAACATAAAATGTTGCAGGTAAACTACCCCTTTCCCTTAACCGATCTTCACTAAAGTCAACAGACCTTGAGTTCTCTACAACTCAGGAATGTGTGCAAAACATTATTTGATTCTCTTTGAATTTTCGGCAGTTATCGTTCGTCAGAGCAGGTTTAGTGAGTATGAGGGTAGACCGTGGACAAAAATTTTCAACATTTCCTATTGAGCGTTGCTTAGAGTAAAGCTGCGAATCTACAGTGTACGTTTCACAGAACAAACACTCGGAAAAGAAGGAGCGCTCCGAAGTCACTCATGGACCCTCAGCATCTTGCAGATGGTTCATTCCCTAAAGACGAAAAGTCTGTCTATGAATCGTTCCTCTGTAAACACGTGCAGTTACACTGCCCAGCGATCCACAGGAAGCAAATCGCTATCCACGCTGGACACTTTTTCGGCTTGCACGCGTTATGTTGGTGTGGGTTTCGGCACTTTCCATTTAAAAAGCGTGCAAATGTAAGAAAATAAACATGAGTGAGGCCAGAAATAACGCGAATTGTGTGTGTGTGTGTCTTCCCTGCCTTTTTATTGCAGTAATCATAATAATAAAATGGAAACGTAAACATTACATAATTGAGATATGCTTGCCTGCCACGAACGATATATTTTCACTTATACATGATTTACACTAAAATGAAAAAATTATAATTTTATTGCCTGGCAACAAAATTATTTTATTTTTAACAATTACCATTGTTTGAATAAGTTTAAATGAATTTTCAAGTACTTTACTGTTGTTAAAACGTAAAAGGTTGCAGGTAAACTACGCCTTCCCCTTAACCGATCTTCACTAAAATCAAAAGTCCTTGAGATCTCTACAATTCAGGGACGTATGCAGAAAATTATTTGATTCTGTTTGAATTTGCGGCTGTTATCGTTTGCCATAGAAAAAAAATCTACACACACAGACACTTTTCGAAAAACGACTTTTTTCATGTTTTGAGTGTAGTACAATCAGAATCTGCAATAATCTCGAACACGATTTTTTTTGCCATCACCATACTTCCATTTCCTTACGGAACATGGAAGTAAAAAATGTACCTACAATTAATATAAACACTACAGTATGTCATAAACATAAAAAATAATATACAAAATTGTGATTTTTAAAGGTAGCTAAATTATTAATTTTTTGTTAGTAAATACCTACAAGTACTGTACAATCGCCGCTATACTCGTATTACGGACTCTTTTGGTTCCTTACGTTTTGGAAATCGATATTTTTACAACACTAATGTTTACGTACCAGAATACGTACAACACAGAACACTCATTGACTGGTACTTTGGCTGTGATATATTATCGTACTACTCGTGCGCCAGTAGATTAGATTTGCCGCCGCTGTTGGGTGTAAAACGTAATTATGGAAAGGGCTTGGCGACTTACTAACTCTTTAAGTCATACAGTTTCTAGTAAACTGTATTCGCCTCCCAAGTTTATAAAGTATACATTCACAATTGTTACAATTACCTCGTGGTAATTGTAATTTTTAACGTATTCTAAAATTTCAATGTTCAATGTGTATACATTAACAACAATTGTAGCCCATTTTATTTGCGAAATATGACCGTTATTTTAATAAACGCTACAAAATATACATACTTAACAGGAAGAATATAATTTTGATAATCTAAAACCACTATCTCGTAAGACGTGTGGAACAAAATATTATTAAATTTCAACAACACCCAGTTTAGCGTTACTAACTTAATTTTTTCTTAAACTTTATCTTTAATTTTAATGCTAGTGGACTATCTTATATAGCCTACCTTTATATATATGACATATTCTTATACGCTTTTCGGTTAATTTTATTTTGTCTAACCTTGGTCTTCTGCACATTCCTGTCACGTTGATCTGCTGCATTACTTCTACGGTATCATTGTTGTGATGTCCTAATAGAATTGTTCCGATTAACTTGGTGTCCTATCAGTTGACGTATTGCAAAGAAAGAGGTTATGTTTTTTTTGCGAGATCAATTACCTCGACAATGACAACCTGAATATAAAGTTAAAGACCTTATCTTCCGACGTCGTATAGTGATAGAGAAAAAGTAGAGTGAAATGTGATTAGTGGTGATAAAAAGTAGAGTACGGTGCTAATGGTTTAAATGGCAAATGATTTAGGAATGGGCAAAAGCGTAACTGCCAATTAATATATTTAAGATTTCCTTTGTGTCTATGGAATGTGCGCAGAACACCCAATATACATTATACGTTATAACTCAATTTACATTTCATATATACATTAATGGGTTTCGTTTTTACGTTTGTTCTATGAATTCTTTAAGAAAAAACGTTAAATAATTTATATATTAATTTGACTTTTCTATATAACGCACTTCATAAATCACGATTATTTTGTAATGTTCACAATGAAAACAATTGTAGGAAAAAGTGTGCATGAACCAAAATGTCTTTCAGTTTATGCAAGCATTATGAAGAGTAGGTAGGTAAGCAAAATCTTGCCTGTTCACAATTATGCTTATAATAATTTTATATTGTAAACCAGTACATCAGAAACAAACGTAACACGAAAATAGCATATATAGGTAAGAAACAGAGCTGAATATGTATAGAGGACACGTACCAGACAGCCAGCTTTAACACTGTTATACGACTTCAGTTAGCTACTCATTATACATAGGAATAATGCACACCGTCTACTGGGAGGCGACTAGATAATTTTAGTTTTGAATTGGGATAAACTTTCTGTCGTCGTTAGCAGTCAGGTCAGAACGTGGTCACTGCTAATTCTACACAGCAACGATAGTAAGAATGACGTATCGTCTCACAAAAGATCCAACATTTTGTTACGTGACTGGAAGAATTTCCCTTTCTACTTCTTTGTCCACGCTGGAGTTTGCTTAGAGATTTATCTTGTCGTACTCCGCTAAAAGTTGGGAATTAACATTTGTGGAGCTTAACATTATTAAACTTGCTACTTATTGTTTAAAAAATATATAACTTAATCCATCGACGTGTACTTTAGATTTTATCAATCCTGATCAACAAAAACGCAAATTATCGCACATTTTTACTTATAAAAAATTAAAATTCAAGTGGATTACAATCGTAATATTAGATTAAGCAAAAATTAAAAAGACTTTTTTAATATTATAATTGTATTTGCTTCAAAATAACGACATTGTATAACACTCACTTCAAAACCTCAAAATATTCATAATTTACAGGAAGGATGTAGTTTTAAAGGACTAAAAATGTTGTCATAATAACTACAAATTGCAACATTTATTTTAATTTTCACTGACACTTTATAGGCCTATAAATTAAACGGGCTTTGTTATAAAGTCCGGTAACCGGGCACTTCATGAAATCACGGCGCGTTCTTTACTCGCCAGGACGATGCAGCCAGTAGAAATGAGTACCAACTGGCCAGCTAGTGGTGTGGGCTGGCCTACAGCTCACATACGGCCAACTATTATACTACTTTATTTTTTGTACAAGAAGGTGCCGCCATTATGCAATGATAAGCTAACAACCTTTATTCACACTTCAGTGCTCAAATATTAACTTCAGTCTTTTTGTTCTGATACACATAATCATGTTACTCGTAAACTGTATTTATTTATTGGAGTGTTAAGGAGACGTTGTTCTAGTGCTCTTTAATATATGGCAATTGAAAGTAGTATTATTGTGTTGTTTTGGAGAAAGGTGTGGTGAAAACACGAGAATAGGGCTTGGGAACCAGTGTGTGTGAGTGTTTGGTTAATTAGTGACCTATTATAGGTAAAATAATGATTATTTGGTGGTCCTAAGGTAGGACTAGGGTATAATATTGTGAACTAGTTAGTAGTTAAATAGACATATTTAAACTAAGTGTAGAACTGCGCATGACTACTCAAAATGTTTTGAACACATTCATACTGTGTCGGCGTTAATCCGGCCGCTTGAAAAGGATTCAGATACATTTGGCCTGGTTGTAAAGTAGAGCTAATGCGGGCGACCCTTGCTCGCCTCGGTTACGGCTGCGCACGCAACTTGTACAATAGGGGAGCGGTTTCTCTGTTCCTAACGGCAGAGGAATCCTTGCTTCGCTCCGTGATACATCAGCTTCGCTCTCTCTTCAGACGTTACGACGCAGTTTCTGTTTCTTATGGCTGGCTAAGGCGTAAAGGACTCCCGGTAAGAATTCCTTACTTTGTCTTTATAAGTAATTATACATGTATGGATAATTAATAACTATATGCAACCGTATAAAATACGTAATGATGTGTGTGTGTGCGACCCGACAAAGTTATGTTAAGAGAAACTCATTCCTTACTGTTTTACGTAACGCCCAGTATATAGCCCATGCTCTTCTTATTATTTTCTGTAATAGTGCAAGAAGTTTTTCAAGAGTCATTGTCATGGTAAAAGTGTACAACATTAAAATATTATTGACTAAATGTTAATGTGTAGTCAGGTCATGAACTGTGTCAGTGCATGCAGTGGACTGTCGCAGAGTTTGTTAATTAACTGCACAGTAGAGAATTAATTGTGAGAGCTTCTATGTATGAAATTTAATTGACTGTAAAACATTCTTAATGCTGTGGGTGCCTTGCTGTTAAATTATTTTTGGTCACTTAATGATTACCGCTCTCCACGTGGCCGGTTTAACCTGCAAATTTATGTCGAAGCATGTTGGCCTTGTGCAGCTCACTTTTATTAAGCCATATTTAATAAGGTCTGTTCATGATTCAAATTTACTTATTCCATGGCTGATTTTTAGACTCTTTAAGCTGGTTGCAAAAACTTAATTAATGAATATTGTGCTTTATTGAGAGTTAGCTGGAGGACCGTTTTGAGGTTAATTACCTTAGCTCGGGTGTACATTTTTAGTGAACAGTTCTCTAATTTATTTGAATGAATAGGGTTCTCGAACTAAGCCGGATTCCTGGCTTGCTGATGGCTGTACACCTGCCTAAGCTGTGAACCATGAACGAGATCTTATACGAAGAGGGAGATGGAGACTGATTTTCTATGTTGCACTCGCCAGCACTTATAAGGTGATATTCATGCATTTATTTCATTTTTTGGGGCCGGGCCGGCAGTGTGCCCGTTTTCTGTAAATAGCCTTGAAGCCATGGGACCGCGTGTCCAGACTGTCTACCGGGAAGTTGAGCTGTGATCATGACTCTGTACACTGTAGTTTAAATTCAAGAACACTTTTATAACTCATTTACATAACACTAAATGCACTGCATGTAAGTGTGTGCTGCACTGGGGGAGCGCGCCAGTGATATTTTACTCTTGTACCATTTTACAGTTGCATCTCATTTTCATTAACTCTTTACAAGGTTTATGTACAGGTCAGTAGCTCTGTTCCGGCTGGAACAGCTGTGTATAAGTTTTAATTGACTATGGGTTTCACATTTAAGGGCTGGGGGCTTTCCTGGGGGTTTTTTTTTGGGACGTTTTCAGGGGTTACAAAAGGGGACTTAGTTTTCTCTGACACACGCTGGTGCAACCTCAGACAGGTTGAAGGCCTGTCAAATTTTGTCAACTACATGCGGGCGCGCTCCCACAGATGCCAGAGCACAACCACCTTATTGTATTCTTTTCTTTTAATTATTTTATATAGTCATTTGGGGCTAATAGAAATAATTTACTATTTGTCTGGAAATATTTTAGTTGATTTTGCCCCTTGCACAAGGGGTATACTGATTGTTTTTCTTAACTGGTAAACACATATGGATTGACTTCCACTTGTAGTATTTGCTGTTTAATTTTGACTATAAAACATGTATTCAGCATTTTCTTTTTTGGGTAAATCATATATTGTCAAAATTTTCTGAAATTGTAAAGCCTCAGGCAATTAATTTCTGTTTATTAAAGTACATAACGATTTTAATTCCTTTCGGAATTTTGTGAAGTCAAATAACTATTTAGAATTCTATAAACGCTGTTTGAAAGTAGGTGATGTAGTTCTGTCAATTTTTACTTAATGATGTGAAAGGAACTTAAGGTTCACACGCTCATGAGGGGTCCTTGATCAATGGAATGCTAGACAAATGGGCGGTCCGGTTTTATTTATGCGTCATGAATTATTATCATCCTTCCTGGGGTTTTGGCTTTTATGTAATTCTACTGAACGGGTTGCCGACGGGCGTATATTTTATCACTGCTGGGTTATAAGATTGTAGTTACTCTACCTGGTAGGTGGGTGCATTCCAGGGGCATGCGTGTTAAAATTAATGTGATTGGGGGTTTGTGTACCTTATGTTCTGTGTGTGTTGTTATGTGTCTAGCTAGCCACGAGATGGGAGAGAATTTTATAATTATATATACATGTGTTCACTGATTTATATACACTTGTTGTGCTTAATATTTATACACATTTGTTATGCTTAAGATTTATACACAATTGTGATGTTTTATATTTATACACATTTGTTATGCCTAAGATTTATACACATTTGTTATGTTTTATATTGATACACACTTGTTATGCTTTACCTTTATTCATACTTGTGATTGGGCACACATGTTGTTCTAGTTTAATAATATTAAAGCAGGGCATGAAATAAAATAAATTGTTATCGTTCTGTTACGGCTGAGTTTTATTGCAAGTCCCGTCATACTGGACCCAGCATAATTTTTGCTTCTCTAGGCTTCGGCCTAGTCCTAATTAACTTGTGGCTTCTCTTTCCAAAAAAAAAATATTAAAATAAATTAAGTTGTTTTTATACTCATAAAAAAAGGACATAAAAGGAAAGAGGGGTTACAATACTACATTTTTAGAATAGTGTAGGATAGGCAGGTAATATTTAAAGACAGAAATTAACAAATTAATAGTATAGTATTTGTGGTACAGAAAACAGCTGATTGAAAAGTCGCCATATAGGTTGGCTTTCAATACTGTAATTGACCTTTGGTAGTAAGTTTGCACAGGAACAGGGCAGACAGTTGTTGAGGTTAGAGTACCCTTAGTTTGGCGCCTTTCCCACACATAAGGAAAATTTATCTTGCAGCAAGGAAATTGGACTTGGAATATTTGCATCAGTGCATCAGTGCTATATAGGACTTAGTTACTTTTTCTGTTGAGAACTTTGGAAATTTTTGGTTTGTTAATACAATAAGGTGCAAATAGGACTTAGTCATTTTTCATAGTTATGCATAAAGTGTAGCACTTCAGATGCAATCCGATTCGGATTAATTGTAAATTTTTGGTGAATTTTATTTTTGGACTTGAGACCGTTGAGAGCTTAGAGAGATTTTTTATGTATACAAGTACAAATTAAATAGGAATACTTGTTGTAAGATAATTTATTAAATTTTTGAGCTCTATAGAGAGCTTTAAATTTGTGTGTGTCGGATTGTGACTTTATTATAAAGTTGAATTAGTCTAAATAAGCTTATGCATGATATTAGGGTCATTGCTGTAATACCTATAATAATATGGAAAACAGTCTCAATACAGCGGAAGGAACGCCAAACCCCTTCGCGAAGAGCTCGCGGGTGCAAAGGACTCCTCCGGGGAGTGAAAACAGAGAGGGGTGGGGCAAACAACTGCCCAGAAGATGCCTGCAGGCAAGAGCTCTGCAGATGAACAGAGGGTGCCGGACACGAGCAACGAGGGGGAGATGTGGCGATACTGTCGCTCTCTTCTCAACAGCATGAAGACTGCCACGGACAGGCAGAAAAACATCTCAATGGAGGTGAAATCTGGCCTGTCCAAACTACGGGAGGCGTTGGAAGTCCTCGAGTTCCTGCGAGCACTAAAGCAGGAGAAGGGAGCAGACCGTGCCACACAGACGGAGGAGGGCCAAGAAAGTGGGGCCTCGTCTTTTGCGGGAGGTGGCAGTAAGCGAACTGCCACCAACCCCCTTCCACAGAGGACCACAGATAAGAAGAAGGTAAAAGAAGACACACCCACTGTATGGCAGACAATGCAGTCCAGGAGATCGGTCCGCGAAGCGAAAAGACGGCTACAGAAGAAGGAGGCCGGGAAGGAGAGCAAGGCCCCTGCGACCACGGAGAGGAGGAGGACGCGTCCACCGAAGGCTAGACCCGAGGCTTTGCTCATCAAGCCTGCAGAGGGGAAGACATTTGCGGAGGTCCTGACACAGATCAGGAGAAATGCCAACCCGGAGACGACTGGAACTGAAATCAAGTCCGTCCGCCGCACTCGCACCGGGGATGTTCTCCTGGAATTGGGATCTAAGACCACCAAAAAGGAGGGCTTCTGTGAGGCGTTGCGTGGAGTGTTGGGCGAGTCTGCTTCTGTCCGCAGCCTGGAACCCAGGACAACTATTGACATAAGGTACCTTGACTGCCTCACAACAGAAGAGGAGGTCCGTAATGCCGTCAAACGCGATGAAATGTCCTGGCTGGGGACATGAGAGTGACGCTGACGAAGGCAAACACCCGGGAGCAGAAGATGGTGATTGTGGAGCTGGGGGAGCGAGGAGCTGCTAAACTCCTCGAAACTGGCCGCATAAAGATCGGATGGGTGTATGGCAGAGTGTGCCGAAGGGCCCTGGTGATTCGCTGTTACGCCTGCTTTGGTTTTGGCCATCGTCGGGCGGACTGCAAAAGGCCCGACAGAAAGAAGGCAGGTATATGCACACAGTGTGGCTGTGCAGGCCAGCTGAAAAAAGACTATTTCTTTTATGAATTTGCTAACTGCTATAATTTTTTTTTTTTTTTTTTATTGTTCGACTAAGCTTTTCGTCATTACTGACATCTTCAGGTCTTAAACAACGAGACCTCTTGGTTGTTTAAGACTTGAAGATGTCAGTAATGACGAAAAGCTTAGTCGAACAATAAAAAAAAAAAAATTATAGCAGTTAGCAAATACATAAAAGAAATAGTAAGGATGGCTGCTAATTTAAACAATACGATGAAAAAAGACTGCCAAGCAGAGCCGAGGTGTTTCCTCTGCGCGGAGCGTGGTTTGGATTCCGATGCTCTAAATCATGTTCCTGGGTCGGGTATCTGTGCGGTCTTTCGACAGGCGCTTGGGAGGGCCCAGAGCAGGCTTGGCCGATGAAGATTCTCTAGGGAAACCTGCATAGGAGCAGGACGGCGGACGCCCTCCTGGAGCAGCTGAAGCTGGTCGTGGGTGCCAATCTTCTGATCATCAGCGAGCAGCACCACGATAGAGAGGAATCGGGATGGTATGCTGACTTACTCGGGACGGCTGCAATGTGGATTCCCGACCCGACCGTGCCGCTCCCTTCAAGCCATGGTGCCGGAAGTGGTTTCGTGTGGGTGAGATGCGAGGACATTACTTATGTGAGCTGCTACCTCACCCCTAACGAGACCATCCACGAATTTCGTGAGAAAGTGGACAAATTAGAAGACACGATTCGTGAGATGGAAGGACACTGCGTGGTCGCTGAAGACTTCAAGTCAAAGCGGTGGAGTTGGGAATGCCTGTGACGTGCGCCAGGGGACGGTACATGTTAGAGATGGCAGCAATAGTCGGGCTTGCGGTGGTCAATGTGGGCAGTATCTCAACTTTTAGAAGACCTGGTTACGCCGAAGCAATCCCGGACATCACTTTGGTATCCGACGCATTGGCACACAGCGTCATGAACTGGGAGGAGTTGGAAGATTATACTGGTAGTGATCACCAGTATATCACTTTCACCCTGCGGAGAGTTCAGCATTTGCCCATAGCTGAATCCAGCCGAACACCTGGCTGGAACGTGTCCAAACTGGACGAGGACTTGTTGCAGGATGTCATCGCAATCGGCGGTGATGAACAGCTCGCGTCGCATGACGACCAGAAACAGACGGAAAAAGATTGCAGCCGAAGCGCAAGACGAATATCGGCTCGCTAGAAAAAGACTGAAGGAGGCCTTCAACAGAAGCAAGCGGCTCAAGTGGGAGCTCTCAGGAGTGATCGAGATTCTGATCCCTGGGGTCTGGGGTACAGGCTTGTAATAAGCAGGCTTGGAGACCGGCCTCGTAGCCCAAAGATAGACGAAAATCAGATGCGCTTCATCGTGGACGGTCTATTTCCTCGTCACCCACTGAGGGATCGAGAGGAATACCCAGGCCCATTCGAAGACGTCCCGATTTTTAGTGAGGACGAGCTATCACTAGCTGCTAGCTCCCTGCGCAACAAAAAGGTACCAGGGCCAGATGGTATACCTGCGGAAGTGCGAGGGTGGTCGCTAGATCCTGCCTCCAGGTGTTACTTAATATGTACAACCGCTGCCTCAAAGACGGAGTCTTCCCGAATAGGCGGAAGATCCAGAGACTAGTCTTAGTCAGAAAAGGGAAGGGCGACCCGAATTCCCCGTCGGCATACAGACCTCTTTGTATGCTGGACACGGCGGGGAAACTACTGGAACGTCTACTCAGGCCTCGCCTAGTAGCGGCTATTCGGGATGCGGGAGATCTGTCAGCGAGGCAGTACGGGTTCAGAACGGCCAGATCCACCATTGGAGCCATACAGGAGATCTTAAATGCCGTCCAGGCATCATTGTTTCTGACAATGGTCCCCAGTTCATTTCGGGTGAGTTCCGGCGGATGTGTTTCGCCAGTGGGATCAAACATGTAACCCCTTCACCCTATTACCCACAGCCGTCCCATGCGGAGAGATTTAATAGGAATCTCCGGTCCGCACTTATTGCTTATCATGCAGAGCAACAGACCACCTGAAACCAGAATCTGAAGTGGTTACAGCTAGCCTTTAATACGGCCCTACATGACAGTCACCAGGCCGTTCCCTTTGAAATTATGTTTGGATTCTCGCCCGCACTCCCGTTGACTAACTTGTGGAACATTGAGGATCTTCTGCCACGGGAGCCAGATAGTGGGACAGCAGAGAGGTGGAAGGAGCCTCGGAAGAATTTGCTGCGACCGCACGAGCGGGTCCGTCGACGATATAATCAAGGGCGAATTCCTAACCCCTTTCAGACCGGAGACTGGGTCTACTGTCAAAGCTATCCGATCAGCTCAGCTGTGGACAAGAGAGCCGCTAAGTTATGCTATCGCTGGTCGGGGCCATATCGTATCCTGGGGTTCGCGTCGCCGGTGACGGCTCGGTTGGGCGAACCGGGAAGTGATTCCAAGGAAATCACAACACATATTTCGAAACTGAAGCTCTGTCGAAGGGGGTAGACGGGCTGATATGGGGGGGATTTTGATGGTCTCCGTGTTAGTAGGGATCTTGTCATTCTGAAGGGGTGTGCTGCGGGGGTGTCATAGAGAATGATACGGTAGCGGGTAGATGTGCCCCACAGTCCCAGTGGTGTTCATCTACTTCAGGGAGGCGACCCTGCCTACGCGAGCCTTGGTTTTCTCCATTCATCGTTGTTTCCGGAGGGACCCATGTCCTACCCTTTAGTCCTAACTCTTCACCTTCAATAATCCGGGCCTTTTCCTCTTCCCGCTCTTCCTAACCCTTCCCGCAAAAAAAATTTCAAAAAATTAGAAAATGTCAAAAAAAGGAGTTAGAGAGAGGATGGTGGGCAACGTGGATGAGCGGGGCGGTTGTGCACTTACTCCTTCACGTTGTTCACGACATGCCCTTGGAGCACACATGTAATTTTGTTGTAGGTTAGGTAAATAACATATTGATAAGTTGCATTGCATTTGCATGCTATCGAGAATTTGGAGTATCGCATCATAGAGGCCATCCCCCCCCCTAGTCCTGTGGGATGTAGGTTGTATTTATGAGATAATGTTGTTGTTTGGTTTTTGGGTTAGACCCTCCGTGTAACTATAGGGCATGTGCCCTGTTAAGGTAGCATTGGTGTCTCAAGCGTGAGTGGACAAGCCTCAGGAGGTCAGAACTCAGGGAGCTCCCGAACTTTTCTTTTTTCTTTTCTTCTCTGTCCCTTCTTGCCTTGGGTTGGCCCTGATCAGGTCAGCGTGCAGTGCCAGCACACTTACACACTACACGTCTTCTTTCTGCTCTTTCGTTTTCCTTCTGAGCCTCTGTTCTCCTGAGAGCGAGGACTACTGCGAACACCGATGAATACCCATGTTTTAAAAGACTATAGGGGTACACTGCAGGGTACCCCTGAGTTCAAGTGTAAGGCAACCATGTTGCCCTTTTGGGGTGGGAGTGTGCCGGGAATTTAAGTCCCGGCGCTTCTATTGGTTATAAATTATTTAAGAGGATCAGCTGCCGAAATAAATTTAACTAGTGGTCGCCCAGTGGTCGAAATTCGACCGTAATTCATTAACATTTTAAGTTTGAACGTTATTGAGATTCTTTTGTCAAAGAGTATACCTCTATAATCATTGCATATAATTTTTTTGAATTTTGTTCTATTACGTCAGCTGCGAGCGTGTACAAATACGTCATTAGCGTGTGTTGTTTGCCTTAATTCCCTACAATACCTATGAAATTTAAAATTTAATGTTAGTAACAGTTGAAAAAAAAACAATTACAGCTTGTATTCGTATATATTTTTTGATATAACTCATTGTCAGTTTTAATTTTTTCATGTTATTATTGAATCAACATTAGATGTAAATTGATGGTTGGTCTTTTAGACCAGTTTCAATAATTAAAATAAAAAAAAATTATTGAATCAAATAAACTCTAATAAAAATGAGACTTGACATTCATAGAAGTATAAGATACATTGTTTTCAATTCCAGTGGATTACATTTCATTTTTGGTAAGGTACAAAATTCGAAAACAGTTTGAAGATTATCTGCTACAAAGCTTATATAATTTTTTAATTTTTTTTTCTATGCATTAATTTTCGAGTTATTTGAAAAATATGAAAGATAGGAAAAATGAGGTTTAGCTTGGCTAAGCCATATTTAAAAAGCAATAACGCGTTTTTTGACATTTCCTTGGGTTTTTTTTTATTGCCATACTGACCAGGTTTCGCCAAGGCTACACAGTTATTTTGCCTATCTTTTTCGAATTATATAAAATTTAAATAAAAAATTAATAAAAAATAAAAAATGAAATAAAAAATACGTGCCTCGTATTTTTTCATATATTTTTCATTAAATCAAAAAAATCAGGCGGTTAAAAAATAAATGTTGTCCATTAGTTTGAAAGTGAATTTAGTAATTCAGAACTTCTATGTAAACGATGTTTTTGTAAAAACTCTTTCATCATTTGCTAAATGCCCTTGGCCATTATATTCGGAAATATAAAATCTCAAGCCATCGAATGATCGAACTCTACTTGCTGCGACGTAAAATTGACCATGTGTAAAAACTGGCTGCCTCAATAAAATTCAAATTTTTTCGAATGTTTGTCCTTTCGACTTATTTATTGTCATCGCAAATGCAGGTATAATTGGAAATTGAGTTCTTTGAAAGTTAAATGGTAAAACAGTACCGGAATATGTTAAATTTATACGTGGAATCAAAATTCTCTTATTGGGTGCGGTTCCAGTTAAAACTTCGCAATCAATAGCATTACGATGCATACACTTGATGCGCATTCTTGTTCCATTGACTAATGCTTCCTTTGTACTTAAGTTTCTGATCAGTAAAACGATGCAATTAACTTTCAGTACTAACTTATGTGGTGGCAAACCACTAATAGTCAAAGAATTCAAAAACTCTACTGGATAGTTATTGATTTCATTGTCATCATCACAAATTATTTTATCGTAGCTATGATATGTTTTCTGTTCACCTGGTATTCGATTAAGTATATCAGTATTAATAAAAGTACAATCATCATTTTTAGGTGCTAAAATAACTGACTTCAATATGTTATCTGAGAGTATGTTTTCGGAAATATTTCCATACACCTCATTAATAATATTATTTTCATCTCCTATTAATTGCTGAGGTATTTCAATAATATTTTCACCAAACTGAGGGAATTGTGGGGCTTCATCATTACCAATTTTTTTCAAGAATTCGACAAATTCTATTTCACTTGGTAAGGCTCTCATATTTTGAGTAAACGTTACTTTATGAAAATAAACAAATTTATGCCAACTCGTGACACAATTTTCAATTAAAGTTGCACGTGATCCATGTGGGACAACTGGTAATATTTGCCGAAAATCACCGCACAGAAGTATCGTTTTCCCTCCAAATGGTTTATGTTTATCATTTTCATCGCATAGATCCTGCAATAATCTATCTATGATTTTCAACACTTGCAGTGGGCACATAGAAATTTCATCAATAATTATCAATGATGATGAATTTATATAACGTCCATAGCTACTAATTGCGGTAATATTCGCTACAGAATTTTCCAAAATGGGTATAGGCAATTTAAACACATTGTGTAAAGTTCTACCTCCAAGTAATAAAGTTGAAGCTATGCCACTGAACGCTGTTGCAATGCAACTAAGATTAAGCGAATTTAATTTGTGAATGATTGCTGTTTGTGTGAATGTTTTTCCACAACCTGCATGAGCGGTTAAACAAAAACATTAGATCCAGTATCATGATGCAAAACTTCACGAATCACACGATCAATTAGATTACGCTGTTCAATATTTTCAGTTTCATAATGCTCAGAAAACAGAAATTCTTGTTCTATTGGATCAATAGCATTTGCTTCGTCTGTTCTCTGCGAATACGTGGGAACTGGTAAACCAAGTTCTTGACATGACAAATTATGAACATTCAAAATATCTTCAATTTCTAATAGAGCTGTATTAAAGGATACTTCTTCGTTGTAATCTCTCAAAAAATCTTCACTAAGATATACTTTAAATTCATTCCATAACGCCAATGCATTGGCTGGCACATTTAATGCACAAATGTAACCAAATAAATTTCGCATTTGTTTTGGTGAATGTAATTCTTTTGCTTCATTTAAACATTCGCGCCATTCATTATCATTTGAAGCAATGCCGCGAGCATGGCACGCTTCAACAAAATAAGTGTGTATAATTCCTTTGTATGTTCTAACATCCTCAAATGATTTTGGACCATAGACATGTAATAAAAGCAGTCATAAATGGAAAAGTTCGATGTCTTTTGGTGATACTACATATATGCGTGTAATGATTTTATCACCTCCACGCCTTCTCTTCTTCCATTTTTTTCGGGAATCTTCCCACACATAATGCAAAGGATTTTCAACATACTTATATTCATGTGCTGATGGATCTGATCGATTCAATTCAAAAAATGCTAATAATTTTGTTTGTCTTGCATTTCCAATTGCTTGACGTTCTTGCCCTTCTCGAAAGTAAACATTCTGTCTACGCGGTAAATGAATGTTAAGTCTAACGATGACATGTGATTGAAAATGCAATGGTAATTCATAGATGCGCCATACAGCTTCAGTTGATCCGACATAACGGCCATTTAAAAAATGTTTAACTTCATCAATTTGTATTTCTTGACCTGGCTCATTTCTCTCTGAACCTAATTCCACAGATGCACTGTCATAGCCTTTATACACGTATTTATAAATGTATTTAACACTTTTAACTGTAGTGCATACTTCAACATTTATATGGCAATTAAATTTGGCAAGTTAATACGGGTTGTATGGTACAACATAACGATTTTCGAGGCAACTACCGCGAACTTCAGCATTAATACCATTATCTCGCCTTCTGTATAATGGATATCCATTTAATGATTCACATCTAAATTCATTAAATCGTTTTGGATAATCTTTTGTGCATTTTCCATCTCCCATACATACAGAATTTGGATTAAGTACACCGCATGGACCATGCATCATGTGTTTTACAACATATTCATGTAATGTAGGATGTGTTTGAATGTTAGGAATCTCCGCAGATACAACTTTATCAATATCGGTAGCGTTAACAATTTTATCTTGCTCATTTAAAGAGAGTAAAATGTGAGCATGAGGCAATCCTCTCTTTTGAAACTCAATTGTATAAATGAGTGCTTCAACTTTACCGAAGATGTAATGTATTTGTAACAGATATTATATATAAATTTTAGCGTTCTGCACTCCTTCTCCATATAAACTTTAACTATGCCAAATCTCACACTCCTCCGTGCGCGCAATATGCTTAAAAAGGGGTACAAAGTTTTCTCTTCACGTATTAATATATAGATTATGGTAATTACGCGTCGGTACGGAGTGGACGTTTCGGGGGGGTTGCGCTGGATGCCGTCGCTATCTGGTGGCGGAGTGGTGAGTTATGTTTTTTACACGCTTGCTTGATGCAAGCTGAGTCACTATGAATTCAGCTGTTACGGGCAGAAGCAGTCGTCTTCCCAGGTCGAACCAAGTTGCTTTAAACTTCAAACTTCTATCCACTATGTTTGAGTAGATGCTAAAGCGATCTCCGGTAAGTGACTTTAAGGTATATTGTTCCTTATATTGCAAAAGATATAAAACGTAATTTGAAATTAACTTGGTTGCGAATGAAATAAAAGTTGTAAGTTGCCACGTGGTGGTGATTGAAAGGGCATGTCCATGATTAAATATTCGATTTATTGTTAGCTCTAGTACAGCAGGATAATTTGTATTTATAATTAACTATTGTACCTATGAAAATGGGGCGTAAAAGAAAGATTATTTTGTAATTTGTGAAGATAGGGAACTCTATGAAACCGTTGTGAGCGAGCACGTGCTGCTTGACGCCTTATGCCTGTTTGAGTTTGTTAATTTGCATACAGTCATCACTTAATGAACTATAAGGTAATACATTATGTTCGTTACAAAAATATATACATATTTTTTTTAATTGTCGTTTGTATAATAATTAAAATAACATTTACACGCGATGGAAATAGGTTACAGAAGCTGGACTTCGCTGCGATCGTAAGCCTACTGGTGGCGTTAAGCGCTGAGACCGTAGAAGCAGCTTTCTGCAACTTGTATGCTGCATCAGTTAATACGTCACTAACAATGCTTGGTTTATGACGGTTTCCATGACAACGTATATGCCGTACTCAGCGTTCCCCACCCACGTGAAGCAGTGTCTCTGTGCTGTTTCTCAGTTGTGTACGTGTACAGTGCTTTACCTATCCAGCGCGTTTGTTTTGTTCGTTGTATTTGATCGTGTGTGAAGTTTTTACAGAATGTTTCCTTCATATGACCCAGTATGTGTTTTATTAGAAACACCATTTTCAAGATGGAATAATGATGATAAGAAGAACTTTTAAGCTGTTAAAAACCTATGCCTACATTGAAAGTAAATAAAGTTGCAAAAATAAAGGACAAGGTGTACAATCGCAACTTTAAACAAAATTGGTATTCAACGTTCGAGTGGTTGTGTGGCAGTTATTATTTAAATAAACTTTTTTGTATGCGCTGCTTAATTATTAGCATTAAATCAAGTGCGTGGAATAAGAACGGCTTTGATGATTTCGGTAACGTTACTCGTGCCCTTTCCAAACATGAAGGTTCTTCTGAGCAAATGCGTTGTGCATTGAGTTTTTCAAAACTAAAGAAAAATTTAAGTACTATCGAGGATGCTTTGAAGGAAAATTCTAGGTTTTATATTAAACACTTCAATGACAACGTTCGGCTTAACAGACGTTTCATGCATCTTCCTATTCGTGCAGTTCTTTACTTGGGTAAACAAGAATTAGCATTTCGCGCTCACCACGAAGAGTTATCATCTATTAATCGCGGAAATTTTAAAAAACTGCTAGAAACCATCGTATCGATAAGCCCTGTAAATATTCAAGAACACTATAAAAAAATCTTACCCGTCTTTGCCGCCAATTCTAAGACTATTCGGAATGAAATAATTGACTGCATTTCACAATATATTGATGAGCATTTCGCAAAGGAAATAGAAGATAGTACATTTTTTTCAATTCAAGTGGATGATTCCACAGACATTGTCCACAAATCTCAATGTAGCATCATAATTAGACACGTTATTCCCGGAGGAAAGCTGGTGAAAAGATTTTTGGGATTTTATGGTGTTAGTTCTAGTCGGACTGCCGACACACTGTTTCACGTTGTGTCAAGGTCCCTCGAAAAATTTGACTATAAATCAAAACTTATTGCCCAGTGTTTTGATGGTGCAAACGTTATGTCAGGGGCATTAAATGGTCTTCAGGCAAAAATCAAAGAAGTAGTGCCACAAGCGGTTTTGTTCACTGCATGGCGCATCGTTTGAATTTAGTGCTACAACAAAGCTGCAACAGCATTTCGAAATGTCGGTTATTTTTTGCAACTGTTAACGGTTTACACCACAGTTTTGCACAGTTCTTTTTCCACAGTTCTGCTAGGCGAACTTACGCAGTAGACACAGTCGTTGGAAGACGAATCCCTACTTCCGTTATTACGTGATGGAAGTCTAATTCCTAAATTGTGAATAGCCTACTACTGTATATATAACGAATGGGATTCATTAAAAGAAGTATTCACTAAAATTGTGAACGATTCAAATTATGATCAAACATCAATTAGGCAGAGTGACGGCTTCTTAAATAAATTTAATGATTTTGAATTTACGCTTTTGGTTGTCGTTTTTAACGATATTTTTGGAGCCACGGATGCTCTCTTCAATGTGCTACAAAAGAAATCATTTGACATTAATTTCTGTGTCTCGCAAGTTAAAAATACGCAAACACTCATAAATAGCAAAAGAACTGATGATGCATTTAAGAAAATTTTCGATTTAGCTGCTTCAAAAACAACAGTTCCAACTGAATACCATGAGTGGCAGAAAAGAATTACACTCACACGAGATCAAATTTTTGAAAAATACAAAATTCTGTATTATGAAATTTTAGATAACCTTTCAGTACAAATAGCCACATGTTTTAATGATATGGAAAAGCTTCAGTTTGTTACATTAATGGATACTTCAAAGTTCGTAACGTATTTGAAAACTTTCCCACGGATGCATTAAGTAACATAAAGGTGTGCTACCCTAATCTGTTTACCGATTTCCAAAGACTGAAAAACGAATTACAGCTTATTTATGAGGATAAGCAATACAGACAAATGGAAACACTAAATTTTATGGAACTTTTAGCTGTCAACAGGAACATCTTTAAAGAAGCTTACAAACTGTTTTGTTTAATAGTAACTATTCCATCCACTAGCATTTCCGTAGAACGAAGTTTTTCTTGTTTAAAAAGAATGAAATCATACCTGCGCAATACAATGACAGAGGACAGACTTACTAACTTATCAAAAATTTCCATAGAAAAGGAACTGTTAAACGAATTAATTAATGTACAACCATTTTATGACGACACTATCGACAAGTTTGCATATTTTAAAGAGAGGAGAATTGACCTTGTGTTCAAGAAATAAAATGCAAGTGTAAGTACTTACTATTTTTAACTACTTTATTTGTAAATTTTATTAACTATACTTTTCTTTTGTCTCCATATGTTATTGATGATTCCAAAACAGGAAGAAACCCTAAAGTAAAAAAAAAGAAAAAATTTCAAACGGGTTATGATGAACAAACTGAGTTTTTATGCTGTTGGATGCGGGTGTTGTGAATTAGGGGTCACTGAAGTAATTATCCTTATAATTGTTCAGGGTTCCTGCCCCGTCGGAAGTCCGACTCATTCCAGCGGGTGGCTGTCCATCTGCCACGATGCAACGAATATAACTAGACTCGATCTTGGTGGCCACGGGAGGAACGACTGCACATCATGCCACAGTGCCCATGAGACATCCCCTGAACAATACTCAGGTGATATTTATGCCTTAAATACACTCTAGGCCGTTGCAGCAAATACCATCTGATGTGACTTTATTTTCAGTATAACTCTAGTTCGATTTTCATTTGTGCTCAAGTCCAGCTGGACATAATGGTTTCAAACTTTATCTGTTTTACTTTCTGAATGTAATTACGCCCCAGAATAAGTGTAGACCCGGCCGGTACCATGTGTTCGGCGATCTTTAATGTTATATTTTTTTTCTAACGATAAAAGTTGTGGGGAATCTGAATTTTAGTGATTCATGTGGGTGCTGTTCATTTATGCTGGGGGACTTAACCGGCTGGTTGGGTCCCTATTACATTTGGGTATTTTATTGATATATATATATATATTAATAATTTAAAAAGGGGTTGGGTTTTTTTTAATGGGTTTTAAGGGTTTTTGTTGTTCTTTAACCTGAGGCCGTCACCTGTTGGTGCAGTTGTCTGCAGGAACCTGACAGGTTATTTTCTGTTGAATCTGGTTCGGGCGCATGTCTGCGGCTGGGTCAGTTCAGTTCTCTGTGAATTCTTTTATATAATTTTATAAAGTTTAAACTATAGATTTTACAATTTTATAAAATTATTTTGGCTCTTCAATAATTCTTTAATAATTAAATTCATCATTGTTTTTTTTACTGCCATAGTCAGTTCAGGATTTGTTGAGTTTTTTTTACATATATTTATCTATATATTAATACGTGAAGAGAAAACTTTGTACCCCTTTTTAAGCATATTGCGCGCACGGAGGAGTGTGAGATTTGGCATAGTTAAAGTTTATATGGAGAAGGAGTGCAGAAAGCTAAAATTTATATATAATGTGTTACAAATACATTACATTAAATAAAATAAAACATTCATTTGCACTTGAAAATTCATTTAAACTTTTTCAAAAAATGGTAATTGTTAAAAATAAAATAATTTTGTTGCCAGGCAACAATAGTCTGTGGAGTGTATGTCAAGGCAAAAAAGCGTTTATTTTATATTTTGTATATTAGATATGTGTTTTATATATTAATGTGCAGTTGAAAGTGAAATACAGCTTGCTTAATACTGACAGATTGACTGAATGAGCTGTGAATTTTGTGTGATTTCAAATGTTCCTTTTTCAATAGTCTGTGGAGTGTATGTCAAGGCAAAAAAGCGTTTATTTTATATTTTGTATATTACATATCTGTGTTTTATATATTAATGTGCAGTTGAAAGTGAAATACAGCTTGCTTAATATACACCTGTTGCAAAAGGAAAATTTTGTAGCAGCAATTTGAATTGACTTACACTCGCCTAATTATTATTGATAGTTTCAAAAAAGTGAGTACATTTTATTATTTTTAAATTAAACCCTGTCTAATCTTAGTTTCAGTAATTTCATTACATGTTTTTTTTTACATTCAGATATTTGCACCAACTTCCATTATGCCTCGACATAAAACATTGACGGGTCGGAGTGAGAGACAATGAAGAAGGAATATATATTCGCGTGAAAGTCAAAATGATAATAGACCAAATCCAAATTTAAATAGTGTAAATAGTATAACATTGACGGGTCGGAGTGAGAGACAAAGAAGAAGGAATATATATTCGCGTGAAAGTCAAAATGATAATAGACCAAATGCAAATTTAAATAGTGTAAATAGTATACAAAATGATGAAATTATTCTGAGGGATACATTTAAATGCGCACTGAATGTCATTCCAAGAAATTTTAATACTTTTGATTGTGGATTAATTCATTTACAATGCTGGTTTTGCAATGCAAAACATTTCGAATCTGAGGTCACTTTAGGTGAAAGGACTGCATTCACTTCATGTTGTCATAAGGGTAAAGCAATATTACCGGCCTTAAGTCAAAATGAATACTTTAAATCATTGTATGATGGACTTACTTCAAATTAACCTTCAATAAAAAGAAAGTAAAAAAATTATTTTGAAAACATTTGTAAATACAATTCATCATTTGCTATGGTTAGCTCAGAAGCTAAAATTTCGGATACAGTTACGCGTGGAGTGTATTATTTTAAAATACATGATGTTTTTTTATCACAGATCAGGTCCAATGACTGCTGGATATGGTCGCTCACCATGTTATGCGCAATTATATTTTTATGATGTTGACACTGCTGTCAATTATAGATTACGTGAACACTATAATCAAACATGCAATAACAATATAATGCGCGAAATCTCTCTTGAATTGGAACGCATTAATCCTTTCGTTCGGTCATTCATTGCAATGAAAGATCATTGTCAGAGAGTTGAAAATCAAAATAAAGAAATTTGTATGCTCCTTAAAGTAAATCGTGATTTAGATCTACGCCGTTGTAATGATGCAGTTCAAACTGATGTAGCAGTAATATTTAGTATAGTCGATGGTGAGCCACCCTTTGAATGAAATATGGTTTCGGTTTCAAAAGTTAATGGTACCATTAAAAATATCTCTGTTTTGGATTCATCATTGGACCCTTTAGCGTATCCATTACTTTTTCCAAATGGTGATACTGGGTGGCATATCAATATTTCTCATAATGTACCAACTACATCTAATTCAAGAGCGCCCAGAAATAAATTAACCATGCTTCAGTATGCAGCCTATCGACTTGCAATTAGAGAAGATTTTAGCATGTTGCACCATTCACAAAAATTATTTCTGCAGTGGATAGTTGATATGTATGTGAGAATAGAGGGCACAAGGTTACATTTCATTCGACAAAATCAAACAAGTCTTAAGTCTGAAGTTTACAACAATTTAACAGATTATTTAGAATTGAACTCCAATGCCAATAATGTTGGCCGTATAGTAATTTTACCATCTTCATTCAATGGATCTCCAAGAAATATGTATCAGAATTATTTAGATGCAATTTCAATTGTACAACATTTCAGAAAGCCTTCTTTGTTTATTACAATGACTTGCAATCCAAGTTGGCCTGAAATAGTTAGCAATATTGGTGTAGGTGAGTCAGCTAATTTTCAACCTGATATTGTTGTGCGTGTATTCAAGTCCAAACTGAAAGCATTAATTGAGGGCCTTACACTAAAAAAAATCTTCGGTAAAGTTGAAGCACTCATTTATACAATTGAGTTTCAAAAGAGAGGATTGCCTCATGCTCACATTTTACTCTCTTTAAATGAGCAAGATAAAATTGTTAACGCTGCCGATATTGATAAAGTTGTATCTGCGGAGATTCCTAACATTCAAACACATCCTACATTACATGAATATGTTGTAAAACACATGATGCATGGTCCATGCGGTGTACTTAATCCAAATTCTGTATATATGAGAGATGGAAAATGCACAAAAGATTATCCAAAACGATTTAATGAATTTAGATGTGAATCATTAAATGGATATCCATTATACAGAAGGCGTGATAATGGTATTAATGCTGAAGTTCGCGGTAGTTGCCTCGACAATCGTTATGTTGTACCTTACAATCCGTATTAACTTGCCAAATTTAATTGCCATATAAATGTTGAAGTATGCACTACAGTTAAAAGTGTTAAATACATTTATAAATACGTGTATAAAGGCTATGACAGTGCATCTGTTGAATTAGGTTCAGAGAGAAATGAACCAGGTCAAGCAATACAAATTGATGAAGTTAAAAATTTTTTTAATGGCCGTTATGTCGGATCAACTGAAGCTGTATGGCGCATCAATGAATTACCATTGCATTTTCAATCACATGTCATCGTTAGACTTAACATTCATTTACCGCGTAGACAGAATGTTTACTTTCGAGAAGGGCAAGAACGTCAAGCAATTGAAATGCAAGACAAACAAAATTACTGTATTAGCATTTTTTGAATTGAATCGATCAGATCCATCAGCGCATGAATATAAGTATGTTGAAATTCCTTTGCATTATGTGTGGGAAGATTCCCGAAAAAAATGGAAGAAGAGAAGGCGTGGAGGTGATAAAATCATTACACGCATATATGTAGTATCACCAAAAGACATCGAACTTTTCCATTTACGATTGCTTTTATTACATGTCTGTGGTCCTAAATCATTTGAGGATGTTAGAACATACAATGGAATTATACACACTTCTTTTGTTGAAGCGTGCCATGCTCGCGGCATTGCTTCAAATGATAATGAATGGCGCGAATGTTTAAATGAAGCAGAAGAAATACATTCACCAAAACAAATGCGAAATTTATTTGGTTACATTTGTGCATTAAATGTGCCAGCCAATGCATTGGCGTTATGGAATGAATTTAAAGTATATCTTAGTGAAGATTTTTTGAGAGATTACAACGAAGAAGTATCCTTTAATACAGCTCTATTAGAAATTGAAGATATTTTGAATATTCATAATTTGTCATGTCAAGAACTTGGTTTACCAGTTCCCACGTATTCGCAGAGAACAGACGAAGCAATTGCTATTGATCCAATAGAACAAGAGTTTCTGTTTTCTGAGCATTATGAAACTGCAAATATTGAACAGCGTAATCTAATTGATCGTGTGATTCGTGAAGTTTTGCATCATGATACTGGATCTAATGTTTTTTGTTTAACCGCTCATGCAGGTTGTGGAAAAACATTCACACAAACAGCAATCATTCACAAATTAAATTCGCTTAATCTTAGTTGCATTGCAACAGCGTTCAGTGGCATAGCTTCAACTTTATTACTTGGAGGTAGAACTTTACACAATGTGTTTAAATTGCCTATACCCATTTTGGAAAATTCTGTAGCGAATATTACCGCAATTAGTAGCTATGGACGTTATATAAATTCATCATCATTGATAATTATTGATGAAATTTCTATGTGCCCACTGCAAGTGTTGAAAATCATAGATAGATTATTGCAGGATCTATGCGATGAAAATGATAAACATAAACCATTTGGAGGGAAAACGATACTTCTGTGCGGTGATTTTCGGCAAATATTACCAGTTGTCCCACATGGATCACGTGCAACTTTAATTGAAAATTGTGTCACGAGTTGGCATAAATTTGTTTATTTTCATAAAGTAACGTTTACTCAAAATATGAGAGCCTTACCAAGTGAAATAGAATTTGTCGAATTCTTGAAAAAAATTGGTAATGATGAAGCCCCACAATTCCCTCAGTTTGGTGAAAATATTATTGAAATACCTCAGCAATTAATAGGAGATGAAAATAATATTATTAATGAGGTGTATGGAAATATTTCCGAAAACATACTCTCAGATAACATATTGAAGTCAGTTATTTTAGCACCTAAAAATGATGATTGTACTTTTATTAATACTGATATACTTAATCGAATACCAGGTGAACAGAAAACATATCATAGCTACGATAAAATAATTTGTGATGATGACAATGAAATCAAAAACTATCCAGTAGAGTTTTTGAATTCTTTGACTATTAGTGGTTTGCCACCACATAAGTTAGTATTGAAAGTTAATTGCATCGTTTTACTGATCAGAAACTTAAATACAAAGGAAGCATTAGTCAATGGAACAAGAATGCGCATCAAGTGTATGCATCGTAATGCTATTGATTGCGAAGTTTTAACTGGAACCGCACCCAATAAGAGAATTTTGATTCCACGTATAAATTTAACATATTCCGGTACTGTTTTACCATTTAACTTTCAAAGAACTCAATTTCCAATTATACCTGCATTTGCGATGACAATAAATAAGTCTAAAGGACAAACATTCGAAGAAATTTGAATTTTATTGAGGCAGCCAGTTTTTACACATGGTCAATTGTACGTCGCAGCAAGTAGAGTTCGATCATTCGATGGTTTGAGATTTTATATTTCCGAATATAATGGCCAAGGGCATTTACCAAATGATGAAAGAGTTTTTACAAAAACATCGTTTACATAGAAGTTCTGAATCACTAAAATCACTTTCAAACTAATGGACAACATTTATTTTTTTAACCGCCCGATTTTTTAGATTTAATGAAAAATATATGAAAAAATACGAGGCACGTATTTTTTATTTCATTTTTTATTTTTTATTAATTTTTTATTTAAATTTTATATAATTCGAAAAAGATAGGCAAAATAACTGTGTAGCCTTGGCGAAACCTGGTCAGTATGGCAATAAAAAAAACCCAAGGAAATGTCAAAAAACGCAAAAAACGCGTTATTGCTTTTTAAATATGGCTTAGCCAAGCTAAACCTCATTTTTCCTATCTTTCATATTTTTCAAATAACTCGACAATTAATGCATAGAAAAAAAAATGAAAAAATTATATAAGCTTTGTAGCACATAATCTTGAAACTGTTTTCGAATTTTGTACCTTACCAAAAATGAAATGTAATCCACTGGAATTGAAAACAATGTCTTATACTTCTATGAATGTCAAGTCTCATTTTTATTAGCGTTCATTTGATTCAATAATAACATGAATAAATTAAAACTGACAATGAGTTATATCAAAAATATCGGTATGGAGAACCATACATGACTTCCATATTCTAAGATTTATATTTAAAATCATTTTCGAAATGAAATATTACCATAGAAACTACTTCTTTCTACTTACTGCTTCAGCCTTAACCACAGTACTGTGGTCACTAACGTATACCACCTCACCTTATCGCACTCGGTTTTCACTGATGATGGAAGTCGATGGCATTGCCGAAATGTCTGGTTTTGTAGAAAACATTGGACTACGGCCAAATATCCCGGGAAGGAATTTTAACAAAAACTACTTCTTTGTTGCCGATAACGTTGTACACATATATATCAGTGGCGAAGTTACATGGAGGCAATTGAGGCAATGCCTACCCTAAAAAATTCTGTAGAATAAAAATTATAAATACGTATGAACTACATAACGTAAAGATTATACATTGTTACTGCGACTGTCAAATTTATTAAACCGAAACGTGCTTTATTGAGCGACCGCTAGATGGTGACAGGTGAGATTCGGCATAGTTCGTTTAAAGCGAATGAGGCAACCTGAACTTGCCTCAGCGTTTTTTGTATACATCGTATGTAAGCAATGTAGGGGTTTGATAGGGAAGTGTAGGGAGGGGGGATTGTCCCGCGCTGTCCACATAGACGGTTGAGGCATGCCTCACTTCTGTGGTCAAACAGTTAAGTTCAAGCGCCTGTGTTGTTTCTAAGTGTTTATTTTATGCGGTTATTAAAAGTGTCACTGTTATTCCGCTGAACTAACAGATGATCAAGATTGTTATTTGAATTATTTGTAACATTAAACATATATATAGAAACTAATCAAGTTTAAAAATTTGAAGTTCAATCAGTTGTATTATTGTGTATGACTAATACAAGGATTGTTCAATAGAAACACGTATAGAGCTGTAAAGCATTTTTTATTCAACGATTTTAAAAGAAGTCTCCAATAACATTAAGACATGAGTTCCACTGTTGCGCTAACCTGTAGATTCCCTGCTAGTAAAATTCTTACGGCTGTTTGTGGAACCATTCGGTTACAGCAAACTCTACCTCAGCGTCCGATTTGAACCACCGTCCTTTTAGTGATTCCTTAAAAAAAATTTAAGATAAGATTTTTGCCTACCCATTCATTAACTACTAGCTTCGCCAGTAAGCAAATTGATGTCCATTTTTCGGCTTGCACGCGTTATGTTGGTGTGGGTTTCGGCACTTTCCATTTAAAAAGCGTGCAAACGTAAGAAAATAAACATGAGTGAGGCCAGAAATAACGTGAATTGTGTGTGTGTGTGTGTGTGTGTGTCTTACCTGCCTTTTTATTGCTGTATTAAATGAAAAATATTATATTACATTAAAATGAAAAAATTATAATTTTATTGCCTGGCAAGAAAATTATTTTATTTTTAACAATTACCATTGTTTCAAAAAGTTTAAATAAATTTTGAAGTACTTTACTCTTGTTAAAACGTAAAAGGTTGCAGGTAAACTACCCCTTCCCCTTAACCGATCTTCACCAAAATCGAAAGTCCTTGAGACCTCTACAATTTAGGGACGTATGCAAAAAATTATTTGATTCTGTTTGAATTTGCGGCCGTTATCGTTTGCCATAAAAAATACGCTTGATAAAAAAACGTTGCTGGTAAACTACCCCTTCCCCTTAACCGATCTTCACCAAAAACAATAGGTCTTGAGTACCCTACAAATCAGGGCTGTATGCAAAACATCATTTGATTCTGTTTGAATTTGCGGCTGTTATCGTTTGCCATAGAAAATACCCTTGTTAAAAAAATGTTGCAGGTAAACTACCCCTTTCCCTCAACCGATCTTCACCAAAAACAACAGGTCTTGAGAACTCAACAATTTAGGGCTGTATGCAAATAATCTTTTGATTCTGTTTGAATTTGCGGCTGTTATCTTTTGCCATAGGAAATACCCTTGTTAAAACATAAAACGTTACAGGTAAACTACCCCTTTCCCTTAACCGATCTTCACTAAAAACAACAGATCTTGAGAACTCTACAATTCAGGGCTGTATACGAAACATTATTTAATTCCGTTTGAATTTGCGGCTGTTATCGTTTGCCAAAAAAAAAAAATTTCCCTTGATAAAAAAAACCGTTGCAGGTAAACTACCCCTTTCCCTCAACCAATCTTCACCAAAAACAACAGGTCGTGAGTACTCTACAAATCACGGCTGTATGAAAAAAATTATTTGGTTCTGTTTGAATTTGCGGCAGTTATCGTTTGCCAAAAAAAAAAAATCTAGACACACAGACAGATAGACAGACACACACACAGACACTTTTCGGAAAACGACTTTTTTTCATGTTTTGAGTGTAGTAGAATCAGAATCTGCAATAATCTCGAACACGATTTTTTTTGCCATCACCATACTTCCATTCCTTAAGGAATATGGAAGTAAATAAATAAATTTTCAAGTACTTTACTCTTGTTAAAACGTAAAAGGTTGCAGGTAAATTACCCCTTCCCCTTTACCGATCTTCACCAAAATCGAAAGTCATTGAGACCTCTACAATTCAGGGACGTTTGCAAAAAATTATTTGATTCTGTTTGAATTTGCGGCTGTTATCGTTTGCCATAGAAAATACGCTTGATAAAAAAACGTTGCAGGTAAACTACCCCTTCCCCTTAACCGATCTTCACCAAAAACAATAGATCTTGATTACTCTACAAATCAGGGCTGTATGCAAAACATTATTTGATTCTGTTTGAAATTGCGGCTGTTATCGTTTGCCATAGAAAATACCCTTGTTAAAAAAACGTTGCAGGTAAACTACCCCTTTCCCTCAACCGATCTTCACCAAAAACAATAGGTCTTGAGAACTCTACAATTTAGGGCTGTATGCAAAAATCTTTTGATTCTGTTTGAATTTGCGGCTGTTATCGTTTGCCAAAAAAAAAAAATTTCCCTTGATAAAAAAAACCGTTGCAGGTAAACTACCCCTTCCCCTCAACCGATCTTCACCAAAAACAATAGGTCGCGAGTACTCTACAAATCAGGCCTGTATGCAAAAAATTATTTGATTCTGTTTGAATTTGCGGCTGTTATCGTTTGCCATAGAAAATACCCTTGTTAATAAAACGTTGTAGGTAAACTACCCCTTTCCCTTAACCGATCTTCACCAAAAACAATAGGTCTTGAGAACTCTACAATTTAGGGCTGTATGCAAATAATCTTTTGATTCTGTTTGAATTTGCGGCTGTTATCGTTTGCCATAGGAAATACCCTTGTTAAAACATAAAACGTTACGGGTAAACTACCCCTTTCCCTTAACCGATCTTCACCAGAAACAATAGGTCTTGAGAACTCTACAATTCAGGGCTGTATGCGAAGCATTATTTGATTCTGTTTGAATTTGCGGCAGTTATCGTTTGCCATAGAAAAAAAATCTACAGACACACACACAGACAGACACACACACAGACACACACACAGACACTTTTCGGAAAACCACTTTTTTTCATGTTTTGAGTGTAGTAGAATCAGAATCTGCAATAATCTCGAACACGATTTTTTTTGCCATCACCATACTTCCATTCCTTAAGGAATATGGAAGTAAAATAAATACGAATACAAGCTGTAATTGTGTTTTACTTCCATATTCCTTAAGGAATGGAAGTATGGTGATGGCAAAAAAAATCGTGTTCGAGATTATTGCAGATTCTGATTCTACTACACTCAAAACATGAAAAAAAGTCGTTTTCCGAAAAGTGTCTGTGTGTCTGTCTGTCTGTCTGTCTGTCTGTGTGTCTGTCTGTCTATAGATTTTTTTTCTATGGCAAACGATAACTGCCGCAAATTCAAACAGAATCAAATAATTTTTTGCATACAGCTCGGTTTTGCAGAGTTCTCGCGACCTATTGTTTTTGGTGAAGATCGGTTGAGGGAAAGGGGTAGTTTACCTGCAACGGTTTTTTTTTAGCAAGGGTAATTTTGTTTGTTTGGCAAACGATAACAGCCGCAAATTCAAACAGAATCAAATAATGTTTCGCATACAGCCCTGAATTGTAGAGTTCTCAAGACCTATTGTTTTTGGTGAAGATCGGTTAAGGGAAAGGGGTAGTTTACCTGTAACGTTTTATGTTTTAACAAGGGTATTTCCTATGGCAAACGATAACAGCCGCAAATTCAAACAGAATGAAAAGATTATTTGCATACAGCCCTAAATTGTAGAGTTCTCAATACTTTTTGTTTTTGGTGAAGATCGGTTAAGGGAAAGGGGTAGTTTACCTACAACGTTTTTTTAACAAGGGTATTTCCTATGGCAAACGATAACAGCCGCAAATTCAAACAGAATCAAATAATTTTCTGCATACAGCCCTGATTTGTAGAGTACTCAAGACCTATTGTTTTTGGTGAAGATCGGTTGAGGGGAAGGGGTAGTTTACCAGCAACGTTTTTTATCATGCGTATTTTCTATGGCAAACGACAACTGCCGCAAATTCAAACAGAATCAAATAATTTTTTGCATACAGCCCTGATTTGTAGAGTACTCGCGACCTATTGTTTTTGGTGAAGATCGGTTGAGGGGAAGGGGTAGTTTACCTGCAACGGTTTTTTTTATCAAGGGAAATTTTTTTTTTTGGCAAACGATAACAGCCGCAAATTCAAACAGAATCAAATAATGTTTCGCATACAGCCCTGAATTGTAGATTTCTCAAGACCTATTGTTTTTGGTGAAGATCGGTTGAGGGAAAGGGGTAGTTTACCTGCAACGTTTTTTTAACAAGGGTATTTTCTATGGCAAACGATAACAGCCGCAAATTCAAACAGAATCAAATAATGTTTTGTATACAATCCTGATTTGTAGAGTACTCAAGACCTATTGTTTTTGGTGAAGATCGGTTAAGGGGAAGGGGTAGTTTACCTGCAACCTTATACGTTTTAACAAGAGTAAAGTACTTGAAAATTTATTTAAACTTTTTGAAACAATGGTAATTGTTAAAAATAAAATAATTTTGTTGCCAGGCAATAAAATTATAATTTTTTCATTTTAATGTAATATAATATTTTTCATTTAATACAGCAATAAAAAGGCAGGTAAGACACAGCCTGGCTGTTTGGCTGAAAATGATTTTAAATATAAATCTTAGAATATGGAAGTCATGTATGGTTCTCCATACCGATATTTTTTTCAACTGTTACTAACATTAAATTTTAAATTTCATAGGTATTGCAGGGAATTAAGGCAAACAACACACGCTAATGACGTATTTGTACTCGCTCGCAGCTGACGTAATAGAACAAAATTCAAAAAAATTATATGCAATGATTATAGAGGTATACTCTTTGACAAAAGAACCTCAATAACGTTCAAACTTAAAAATTTAATGAATTACGGTCGAATTTCGACCACTAGTAATATTAGTTTCTCACTATTTCATTTTATAATTGTAAATTTATAAAATCCGCCTCAGTTTATATTTTATTTTCTGGTGGTTATGTTCCACTTGGGTTTTCTTTAAAATTTTTGTATTCTTATAAAAGCATAAAAGAAAGTGAGAACTTACCATTTTATAAACCCATACAGACATGTTAACCTTGTGATGGTACTTTACTATTTGGGAACAAACCCGAAATTTTTAATTATGAATTGTAACCTGAGAGTTTTTACAGGCTGCTATGCCAATTTAAATTGGCAAATTCTAGTCCTTATAATTAATTCAGTTTTTTAATTCTGTTATACTCTTATGAGTTAATGGGTTTTGGGTTTTTTAATGAAAATTTATATAAGGCTGTGCCGGGCACTTAAACTGATTACTGTAGTCTTGGGTCATGATAAACTAATCCAGGGGTTCTCCACATTCCTGTTTGGGGTATGATAAAAATATACAGGCTGTCTGCCAGGTTGAACATGTGTCTGTGATATGTGTATATATTTATATGTGTATTTATGTGAATTATGTATTCTTTATGTCAGTGTGTTATGTACGGGGAATATTTATGCAAGCATATAATTATAAACATTAAGAGATATTAAAGCAATGTTGTATTGTGATATTAGATATTGAATTATGAGGGTAATTTTAAATTGCTAATTTGGGGAGTTCTGGGAAACTAAAGAATTGTGTATGATGATATAAATTAAATGTGAATTGTGATAAAACATTTTTTGAATTTTTAACTAAAATTGCAGTTAAGATGTATGAATACTAAATGAATTTGGAAATAATAAAACCTGTTATTGTTGGGTAAAAGCAAGTTTTAATTGCAAGTCCCGTCTCACTGGACCCAGCACATTTTATGCTTCATCTAGGCCCTCCGCCTAGTTTTAAATATCCGGTAGCCTATCCTTAAAAAAAAAATTCTATAAAATTGAATAAAAAATTAAGTAGGGGTTACAGTGTTTGTCACTGTAGCTCAGCCGACTCTTTGGCTTGTCGGGCCGAAGTATGTGCGTGGCAGATGGGGGGTCCGGGGGTCCGGCGGAAGACAGAGGGCCTTGACCGGTTGACAACAGTGTGATGCCTGCGCGGTTGAGCTATGATGCCTCGCTTGTTCCAGCCAATAACGTTACCTACGTGTGTCCCTCGTTGTACACTCGCATCTACTTGCATTTGCATTTACGTGCCACATTTTACGTTATTCTCCCACAAAATGAAGCCGTGCTCGTAGACATCATCACTGCGATTTTATAGCTGATGTGTAGCAGCTCCTAGTGAGAGAGACTTCGAAGGACGTCTTGTATGGAAATCTGCTCCCTCTCCCCTAAACAAAAAATCTTAGTACGGTATCAGATTACTGTGTTCACACATCTTGAGACGTAAGGGGGTGAACGTCACCAGTAGTGTAACACATTCCTGAAACCATCCTCCGCGAAAACATTGAAATTTCTTAAAGTGCGCTTGCTGTGGTCAGGATAACTATTGTTCTTTCCCACTACAGCTTTGAACAAAATTCATTGTGTGTAGTATCCAAGTTGCATTAATTAATGAGATAATAGGTAGGTACCTATTGTATTGTCCTTCTTGCAACTTCAGTCGTTAGGTACAACGCGTTTCGATCTCACACTCCCATCTTCCGGTAAAAATCACTCGATTTTAAGCCCATACATTATTGTAAAAAAGGCCGATTTATGGATGCATTGGAAGAATACGAGATATACAAAATGGCTAGATTACAGAAGAAGTGTCTTTTGGGTCAGTTCATGTCAAGGGCCCAACATTTGATGAAGCACTCACTGTGCAACATATCTTTGACAATTTGAAGCCACTGTACACACAGATCATTGGAAAGAGAGAGAGAGAGAGAGAGAGAGAGAGAGAGAGAGAGAGAGAGAGAGAGAGAGAGAGAGAGAAAGTAATTTCACTGGTTCTTGCTTTAAAGGTCCCACTGCAGATATACTACAGAGAGTGTCACGTTATAGCCACAACACGTACACCAAATTAATAAAATATTTGGAATTACACTTTGGAAGTTGTCATCTTTGCGATATGTACTGGGCTCAATAAGAGCAAGACGGACAGCATTGTTCAAGTGTTTGAGGCAAATATAGACAGACTAATTAGACTGACCTATCGTGAAGCACTGGAGGATTTCTTATTGTGGATTGCAGTGCAGATATGAACAGATGATGTCAGAGATATCTACAGCATGACAAATACCAGAATAGTGAGGATGCCCTGGTCCATGCTCTACAGTTGGTCCAAAGCAACAGTGACCCAACGATCATCACCACAATACAAGGGAAGAAAGAAATGTTAGCTGAACAGGTTTTTATTTCCAAATAATATCATTTATTAAATAGACGATTGTTCACACTCTTACATACAAAAAAATATATAACACTTAAAGCCATATTTTATCTATTATAAATATAGTTTTGTATATAGATTACAAAATTCTGACAAATGATTAAATATTTATTCTTTTCTATGAATTCTGTAACTAACAATTGTTGCAATTCGAAATGCTGCATCAGTTATCTGTTTATTCTTATTAAATGGTATGTTGAAAAACAATTTAATTCAGTTACAAGATAAAGTTACCTCATTATAATGAAACATTAAAAATGATAATTAGGCGGGTAAAAACATCACTGGGGTGGGTAAAATAATGATTAATTATTTTACAAACAGTGTTGTTTGAAACAATGGTTCATATATAGTCAAAGTTGCAGCTACATTTGTTGTATTGGAGTGCTGATAACTAGAACCATACTAAACATGAACTGAAGAAACAAAAATACACATACCTTCCTCACACAACAGTGAGTTGTGCTGGAGCATGGGAAGTAATAATAAAAATATTATCCATCTGAAAGGGTACAGAACTCAACCTAATGTCATGCTCATGTAAATAACAAGCTGAATATGGCAAAAAACGAAGACTACTTGCATCTAGAGCAGCTGTTTATATAAAATTACAGATAGCACTGAAACAAAAATGATGTTTTGATTCTGTCACATATAGTGTGAACAAGACAATAGATACTATTGAAAATATTAACTCTGCAAACCTCGTAAACCAAGGTGAAGAAGGTGCATAAAAAAACTATCTCGGAATAAAGGGGTTTGGCAAGTTATGAAAAATTAAAATTATAACAGGCAGGTTGTCACGTAAAATTATTGGTTTTCTCTGCAAAAACTAAAATTTAATAATGAAATATGATCTACAGTTTATTAAGAGTAGAAGGCTTGAGTGATTGGGCCATGTAAGGGGAATGGATGACAGAAGAATAGCTAAGAGAATTGCAGATTTGAGACTGGTAGGAAGAAGAATCAAGAGGTAGAGCCAGAAAGAGATGGTTGGATGATGTGGAGGATGACTTGAGATGAGTGAACGTGAGTGGATGGACATGAATTGAGGAGGACATGGAAAAAGTCATTGAACAGGCGAAAATGCACGCTAGGTTGTAACACCAGGAAAAGAAGAAAAGGTATACATTTTAGAATAAATTTCTTACATATTTTGCTGTCATTTTTGTTTTATCATTTTCATCCATTTCGTTGTGGAATATTACTTTAAAATAATTATAATCTTCAGTTTTAAATTGTTTTATAAGAATAATGGCATGTTACCTAGGAACATTGGTTGACGGTGATGTTTCCCTTACCTTCCAGGTCAAACGCAGAAGGGAAGTAGTGAAAGCTGCACACACTGTACCTCTATGGTACTTCCTGTTACTAAGCAACTCTATAGTAGAGATAGTCAAGGCTCGTGTATAGATTGGGGCAGTTAGAGGTAGGGATGTGTGTCGCATCCCAGACAGTTGAATCAGCTGTTGTTGTTGGGGACGTTGGTTAAAGTGGCGTTACATTTTTTCATGGCATTCTACAACTGCAGCTGTTACTGGCCTTGGTTGAGTGATGTGTGTCGATTAATGTTGTCAAGTACTGTATGAATTATGTACAAGTATCATCATATGTCAAATTACAGCTGTAATATCATACTGTTCAGTGACATTTAAATCGTAAGTTGCTAATTGTTATATGAATAAATGGGAACATTTACAAAGAATGGGCACTGGGAGGATGCCAAAGGTTATGTATAAATGATGTTAACCACAGGGACGGAGATTCCTAAGGAGACCAAAAAATAGGTGGAATGATCAGGTCACAACAGAATGTTAACCTAATGCTCGGTTGGTAGAAGAAGAAGAAAGTTGTCAATTGTCTTTAGCATTTTAGTGTTATTAACTTGTCTTGTTATTTAGTGAAACTAAGTCGATAGTGATAAAACATGATATTGTAAAATATAATTTAGAAGTGAATTCCTGCTTTTATACTTTACTTACTCTATACAGTTCAAACTAGTTTCTTTTACTTTTTGTATTACACAATAATTGTAAACCAAGGAAGCACTGTAAATTTTAAAACAGGAACTAGCTTCAGGAACTTCATAACAAGTTTGTGCGGATGATCAGAGAGGCAATAGAAATTTACAAAAATAAGAATAATTTTAACAGAGTCAATAGTTATCAGTTGCGGTAGTTGAGAATCCTGTTTTAAGTAAGGTAACAGGATCTTTGTAATAAAAAAAATAACCTCTTTGTGTTTAAATATTTTTGGTGTATTATGTTTTACTTTCCACAATTTATCGTAATTTTTGGATTAATAGACAGAGAATACTTTGTTGTAAATCATGGGCTTTCTTTGCAACATTGTAGATGGAGTATACTGTGTAAATAGGGTTGGTCAAGACTTTGTGCTCTGTCTCAGTTGAGTTACTGAGGATGAATCATCATAGTATGGGCAAAATATTTTGTATAAAGAAAAATAAAATTATGTGTGTTAACTGATAAAACGGTATTCTTGTTGTTGTCGTTAACAAAAACTACAAAACTTTATGAGTGAGTTTCAGGAACTTATCGATGGCTGGAAACCTAATGCTGATAGTGAGGTGGTGATGATATTGCTCAATAAGCGGAATATAAAAAGTTGAGGTTTGTAACTTTATCAAAACAGCAGTGCCCAGTTCACTTGCACTCCACTAAAGCTTATGCTTTATAGCATATCTATCAAAATATTGACTAGACTGTTATACATTTAGCACCGGTATACTGCCACTCAGCTCATTAAGTGGTAAAAATCATATGTGTTTGTTAAATATAATCATGAGGTTTACACTATTCAATGGCAACTTTCGTTTCATTATTTGAATCAACTCTGAATATGTCAGGATGACAAATGTTTTCTGCATTATCATCTTCTGAGCTTGCCTTGTGATATCTCACATTCGTGTAAAATCGTAGAGTAATATAGTAGATAATCTCGATTAGGCTCAGCACGCTGAATCCACTGAACAGACCTAACAGACCGCCACAGTTTGCTGAAATGTAAATTTAATTTGTTATTATTTGTCTATACTGTTATACAACACACACACACACACACACACACACACACACACACACACACACACACACACACACACACACACACACACACACACACACACACACACACACACACACACACACACACAAGATGATACACCATTTTCTTTTACTAAATACAGTGTTTTGAACACCATTTACAAATGCTCCACAGCCCCTAACACTGAACTGATTTACATGGCATTTTCAACATTATGTTTGTGTACCCTACAGTCCAGTTTTGACATGTTTGTTCTTGAAGGTCTGTATAGCTGAATTATATAAAAACATAATCCATTTGATCTCAGTGCCTATTTTTCTCCGCTAAGGTGAAGTTGTGGAATCATACGGTATACAAAACAATTGGGAAAAAGTTTGTGGTAGTTTCTTGACATATTCTTTATTGTATTTATACTGTGATGTAAGATTTATCTTTATCTGTTGAATTGTATGCTTCTAATAAGGTAACCGTTGTTTCCATACTTACCTTCTTGATTGTAAAACACTAGTGATTAAAGAATACTTTCTTTAAATGTTTATATTTTTCTTATAAAAATTTTAAATATCCCTCAGATCAAAACATAAGTGGCACTGATTTGTATATAATGGTGTATTATAAACTAATTAACTTTGTTAGCTTGTTAAGTTATTTATTTTATGAAAATAGCATCATTACAAGGTTTTCTCTTCACGAATCTCTGTTGCTCGTCTATAAAATTCCAAGTATTGGTCAAATACAGCTGAGTATTATTTTTAAAATAATTTCACCACAGTACATAGTAATTTATTTTTCTATACCTTTCTGCCTCATTCATTAATGTTTCCCTTTCATGAACTGTAGTACTTTTGATTACAACTTTGTTTTAAGTTGTATATGAGATGCTATACATATTCTGAGATAAGGAATCCTTATAATTAAGCAACTAAAAATGCATAAATGTGTATAAAATTAAAGAAACTGTTTTCATATTGTTTATAGTATGTTACAGTATATGAGATGTGCTTATTAGTAACAAAACGTACATTGTATTAAATACCATGTCCTAATAACTATTTAAATAAAATACTAATATTGATAAGAGACATAAATATCTCACCAAGGAAGTCAGCAACACCATATACCTCACTCCTTCTGCGTGTGATAAACTGGATATCTTTAAAGGATATGGAGACTCTAGACAGTTGTATCCTGGTAATACATTACATTTTATAAATCATTATTTATAGTGTTATAATTCAAAGTTTTATCAATATGATAAAGATTAAAATTTCATATCTACATAGAGAAACATGAAGAGCACTCTGGTGAGTCACTTATTTTTCAAAGTTACATATTTAAATATCTCACTAATTAACTTCTGCCACCCTACATACTACTGGCAGTAATACAGAGAGATTGTCTCTAATAACAGATGTCCAAATTAAAAAAACTATAAGACAAAACATACTAGTACCACGAAATTACAAAAACACAATTCATGTCGCATACATTTTACAATACATATTTGGTTATTAGAAATTTTAGTCGAATTACATGCAGTAATATTTAATAAAGTGTGGTGCAGGCACTATAATTATGAACTATATCATCTTTACAAAGAGGTGGACGTTGTCAGGATAATCAAAATATACAGGCTAAAGTGGGTTGGGCACATAGAGAGAATGGAGGAAGGACAACCTACGAAACATATTTTCTACCAGAAAACAATGGGTAATAGAAAAAGGGGAAGACCCCGAAGTAGATTCAAAGACCAGATAGAGGAGGACCTCAGAAAGCTGAACATAAGAAACTGGAAAGCCAGGCCATGCGATAGGGAGGAATAGAATCGACTCTTGGAGCAGACCAAGACCCATCAAGGGTTGTAGAGCCACGGGTGATGATGATGATGATGACGAATATTTAATAATAAAGTACGAGGGCGATTTGAAACGTTCGCGGCCTACCATATAAACGAATGTGTGGTGTTTCTGTTTTTTACTGCATCGTGGCGCCATGTTGGCCCCACAAACAGCTGTGAAGCGTCAAATCGGGTCAAGTCATTGTTGCGGAGAAACAGCTGTATAAACAAGGTTATCTCACAGCAATGCTGAAAATGGACAAATCTGAACAAAAACTTTTTTGTTAAGAAAGGTTTAACGCCAACAGAAATGTTTAATGAGATGAAGAATGTGTTGGGTGACGCTGGACCTTCATTTACTACAGTGAAAAAATGGGTTACTGAATTTAAACGTGGTCGTGCAAGTTTGGAAGGTGACCCGTGTACTGGGCGTCCGAAAAGTGCCACTACACCAGAAATCATCAATTAAGTGTACGATATTGTTTTGGAAGATCGCCGTTTGAAGGTGTCTGAAATTGTTAAGCCTGTGGACATCTCAGATGAAAGGGTACATCACATTCTTACTGAGGAATTAGGTATGAAAAAGCTGTCTGCAAGATGGGTGCCACGTTTGTTGGCAAGTGACCAAAAACGCATGCGAATGCAAGCTTCTCAGGAATGTTTGGACCGGTTTAAGAAAAATCTGAAAGATTTTATTTAGTAGCTTTGCAACAACTGATGAAACGTGGGTCCATTACTTCACACTAAAAACAAAACTACAGTCAAAACAATGGATGCATAGTGATTCGCTGCCTTCAAAAACAGTAAAATCAATTTTATCGGCTGGAAAGTGTATGGATCCATTTTTCTGGGATGCTGAGGGAATATTGTTACTAGATTGCATTGAAAAGGGTCAAACAATAAATGGAGAGTATTACACTAACCTTTTGGGCCAATTAAATGTAAAAATTCGAGAAAAAAGAACAGGTTTAGCAAAGAAGATCATTTTCCATCAGGATAATGCACACCCTAACATATGTATTGTGTCTATGGCAAAAATCGCCAGTTGAAGTACGATCTGTTGCACCAACCCCCTTATTCGCCTGATTTTGTGCCACCTGATTTTCATTTATTCCCAAACATCAAAAATTTTCAGGGGGAAGCGATTTTCCTCAGATGACGAGCTGAAAGTGGCAGTAAACGGTTATTTTGTGGACCTAGAAGAATCGGACTTCCTCAACAGGGTAAATGACTGGGTAATGACTTGACGCTTCACTGCTGTTCGTGGGGCGAACGTGGCACCACGATGTGGTAAAAAACAGAAACATCACACATTCGTTTCTATGGTAGGCCGCAAACTTTTCAAATCGCCGTCATATAACAACAAAACTAAAAAATCTGGGGATATACTAATGTAATGAAGCTATTGCTGCTTATGTGGGTTGCAAACAATATGTGTACGCAAATGGGGTATATAGTTCAGGAGAACCTAACACATTAAAACTACCGGTAGTTTGCTGAAATCATTATACCTTGTAACAGGATGTTTTAAATGTGTGGGTATTTTTGTTAAAACAAGTTTGGAATATAATTGTGGCAAGTGTAACGGAAAGCAGTTTATATATGCAGCAGTGATCATGAACAATATCATCTCATTCGACGTGTACATGACAAATGTTGCCTTCTCGTGAGTATGTAAGCAACTGTTCCACAAATTATTCAAACACCTGCTTGCAGAAAGCCAGAAACAATCCAGTTTTCTCCGGTCTAAACAAAGGAAAGCATTGCACTAACCAGGGGACACTAAGTCAGTCTTCATCCGACCACCATGCTCAGGGGCAGATTAACCATTAGGCTGACTAGACTGTAGCCTAGGGCGTGGCACTTTGAGAGGCGGAAAATTTTAGCTAAAAGAGTAATAAAATTTTACAGCTAAATGTAAAATTGGTAATAAATTACAAGGATAAAAATTTGAGTTCACTTTGAACACAAGCGCCTGTTTGCGAGAAATTATTTGTAAAACTGTACATAAATAATAGAAGTGCTTTCCAAACTGTTTTCTCCGGTCATGAGTCATCGGCAGCCGGCGCTAATAGAACTATGCCTTATAAAAGCCATGCAAACTACAAATGGTTGAAGGTGTAACTCTAAAACAATCTCTGAAAAATAGCCTCAGTTTTCAATTCTTGAGACTATTTTCAAAAACAGTAAGATATTTGAAATAATCCTAACTAAGAAATATATTGTAGGGTGTTTAAAGCTTCATTCAACCCCTTGGAAATAAACATAAGAGTAGCCTATACGAGGTGAGAGGGGGCCCTAAAATATAATTAGCCTAGGGCGCCAAGATACCTTAATCCGGCCCTGACCATGCTGTTAACATTTAAGAAGACAGTGATTCGCAAAAACAAAATGTAGTTGGAAACTCATTAATTATTGCCAGCCATTTCAGCTAATCTTCATCCAGTCCATAAAGTAAAGTTTAGTTTAATCACTGTGGTTGACCGAAGTATGGAAAATTCAGTAAATAAGTATGGAATGACCAAACATATTGGTGACAAGGTGTGTGAGAATTACACCATTGTGTTCAGACCATGTGCAAAACAAAACTATGTCAAATACAGGGTTATAAATAATCTACATACAGATAGGTGCTCAGAACTAAAGTAGTATTGATTGTGGGGAGGTGGGCAGCAAAAAATGGAGTAAAAAATATTTTGGGGTATTGGTGTGTGTTGCATGAATGAGAGAATGAGACAGGAAAGAGATAGTAACTCCACAGAGTAGGGATTTGTCTTAATATATCATAAATTAGTTGCATACAGTAGAAATAATAATGCAATGGAAAAGTCATGCTTTAATTTGAATTTGCTGTTGCTTTTTTAAACTTCTTCTTCTTCTGCGCTACAAGGATTAGGCATTTGTCTGTTCCATTCTCACAAACTTACGACCACCGTTTTTATGGTCTTCCTATATCTCTTTTCCCTCTTGGGTTGTAGTTAAGTATTTTTGGGGGTATTCTCCCATTTCCCATTCTATTTACGTGTTGTTTCCATCTTTCTTTATATTCAGTTTTTTTTTCATTTATTGCATATACATTTAGTTCATTTCGCACGTCTTCATTTCTTACTAAATCTCTTCTTGTGCAGCCTTTGACCCGTCTCAAAAATCTCATTTCTGCTGCCTGTATTTTGGTGTCTCCTTTTTTGGTGTTTATCCAAATTTCACTCCAATACATAGGTACAGGTACAGCCATTGATTTATAAAATTTTATCCTTGTGTCTTTTCGTGTTTTATTATTTAATGTTCTATTTATTGTGCCACATATTGCCTGGAACTTAATTTATTTTATTTTCCACGTTATTGTCATAATTGTAGCTTGTGTCACAGCCCAAGTATGTAAAATTTGATACTTGTTCGATTGGCTTATTGTTGACAATTTGCTTTTTTAAATATACCATAAAAAGTGAGACAGTTGCACCATTCAGCATACCCTTTATAGGTTAAAGCATGTACTATCATTAATTATAGTTTTTGAAACTATATTTTGTATAGTTGTTGTCTTCTTGGTAATTTGATTATTCTTGTATGATCTCATAATTGAATTAATGCATATTATAACTATAATTACAAGTATGGTGCAACCATTAAGTATGTAAAAATACTTATTATCAGAACTTATTATAATTTTATAATAAATGATATGTACAAATATATACTGGTATTCCGTACAGCGGTGCAGAAAGTTAAAATAGCCTGTATGATATCCAATATCCGAAACGGATAGGAACTATCAGAAGAATATATTAGACGAATGTGAGCTAAGTTGTTTCAAGCACCACCATACCGTAACCTACTCTGTGGAGATAATAAAGTGGTCTCCATGTACCATATATAAAAATATAAATGGCAACACTGGATTTTTGTGTTTTTAGGTTTTTCAGTTGTGTTGTTTGTTTTGGGCCCTCTTAATTAAACCTTTCATTACAACCTTCTTCCTATATACGTTAATATTTTACAAGTGGACAATTCCAGTGAGACAGCATGTGTAAAACTTGAGGGATGCCTGACTGCTCTTCAGTTTTCCACTAACCATGCCACTGTATCACATCTCTTGCTGTCAATTATAATTAATAAACGCATGTTTTTACAAAAAATAATTGTTACTGACAGTCGAATCAAAAGCTCATGGCTGTGCTTACTAACCCTTCAAATTCGGACATGTTTTCTTTGTATGGTCCGAATAGCTTTATCCAGTTGAAATCTGCCTGTGAAGTTTCAGCATCGTACTGCAATGAAGCACATTCAGGTAAACAGCCACATGCTTTTTCAAGTTTTTGTGTTTTCTGGATGCTTAACATGATCTCTTCCATAGTCAGATCATCTGAAACATGACACCTGACTTTAAATGCTGACATAAAACACTGATATGCTACGTATATTCAAAGAAAAACAAAAGTCATCCAATAACATGCACACACCAAGAATACGTAAATAATCAAGAAATGACAATGCTTATAAAATGTAACCACTAAATAGTCAGTGTATATTCACTATTATACACAACTATTATTGGTTCTAAAATATATTAGTGTTTCATGTTAGGTAATAATAATATAAGTAATATTAAGACACTTGTGTAAAGTGGAAATAGTTCTTGGATTTTGTTGTCCATGACGTGTCCATTACTTAACTAAATACACACAGTAGTACAGTGTATTAATTTTAGCATTTAAAAATACACAAAATAGGATGGTTACTAAAAGGTTTTTTAAACTGTTTCCACTAAATACAACTATTTCACTAACGACTCGGAACACAAAGTTTTTTATGAGTAAAAACATAAAGTTTTACCTTACAACCTGAACCAGTTTTCACTTTTAAAAAGCTTCTTCACAAGTTCAGGAGAAGCTTTTTAAAAGTGACAACTGGTTCAGGTTGTAAGGTAAAACTTTATGTTTTTACTCATAAAAAACTTTGTGTTCCGAGTCGTTAGTGAAATAGTTGTATTTAGTGGAAATAGTTTTAAACTTTTTAGTAACCATCCTATTTTGTAAATTTTTAAATGCTAAAATTAATACACTGTATAGAAACGTATAATAAAAAGAAGACAAATAGAAAAAGCAAGAAAGCAAAAAATTCTATAATCGACATGTACATCATCGTATCTTCTATAATACAGCTGTGCAAATTGATTCTTTGTGTATAGCTGTAGAGTTTGCTCCTTACAGTTACTGAGGAATAAGTCTATGGGAGAAGTGGCTTTCTTTTATGTGGCTGTGAACTCAAGTTCAGGTCAAACTAATGTCAAGGCAAAACAACAGTATGGTTGAGGTATGCAAACATCAGTCAGTAAGAACACACCAATATCTGCATCAGTGGTAACTGATGATAGGGTTGCAAGTTTGCACAACCCCCAGAAAGAAAGTGACTTCTTAACAGTGTGTAATGTTTAAAACTTTTCAGACTACTGTAGTTTGAGACAAAAATTATAGACCTACATGTTTTGTCAAACATTGCTACATGTAAGCTACATCTACGTGACAAGGATCATCATTCGTGATGTCACTAAAAGAGCTTTTAGATTGATAAACCAATGTGTGCTTTCAACTGCCACAAGATAGGACAATTAACACACAATGAAAAGTGAGACATTACAATAGGGAGACGTGAATCTGTAGCTTCCTCAGAAGCACGAAGCACAGAGTAATGCTGGAGTAAACTGGGGTGTAGGACACAATGATGGGTTGTTGTGCCCAAGGCTTGCAGTTTTATAAAGAAGCACTTCCACAGCTTGCATAATTTAGTCAGACAAACATACCTGCACATACGTGCGTGCACACACACACACAGATTATCGATAAGACATACCACTGACATCGCTTATACATCGTTTACTTCCCGCTCCGCACAGAGGTGTTGATTCAAGTCCTGAAAAAAATCACCAATTTCTCACTTAGTACTGTAAACCTAGGACTAGTTTATAATTTATCAAGTAGTCTGGAATTTCTTACTTACTTATGTATGCCTTAAATTGATTTAGTTACTTGTAATTGAACTGTTAAATAATCATATGGCTAATTATTTACTTCTTTCTTAGATCTGTTCTAATATTAAACACTATGTTTTTTTCAAACCACATTCACTCATTTTCTCTTAAACCATTCTCAATCAGCAACAATGTAATTTTCAATATAGTTTTACAGCTGGTTATTAAAAAGTCTACATAATTTATTTCACACAATTCTGTAAAATCCATTCCCCTTGTAAACAACCAGCCTCATGACTTTTCATTTCTCTCAAACAGGTATTAAATATTTCAGTGAACATATATACACCAACAATGGAAGAAGTACCAGTAAAGACAATCATTAGTTAGTGTTTTCATTTTAGTAGAAACTTTAAAATAATTTTAAGTTCTTACTAAATACCTAAATATAGACTCACTTGCTGTTTCTTACAATGAGTATTGAGTCATACATGAAAACATTGCAGCCATGTATGTATGAATATTGAATTATATTTCCACTTATTGAATTTACTTGCATCATACTGTAATCATTTAATTTATCACTTCTCATGGTAATACAAAATCTATACAAATTGATATGCAGAAAATTTCAATATCTAAGTATTCTTTTTTTTTTGGATTTACGAGTTGGTTTATTTCAGAAAACAATTTTTTTATGAGTCTAACGTTTGAGAACCTTAAGAACTTACTAGGCATGAAGATAGCAGCACACTGGCACTTCTTCAGTGTGTAATTGGTGAGACATTCGAGTTCACAGTTGCGCTGTGTGTACACATTAAAGTAGGCAAGATAGCGTTCTGAAGTAAAGTAGCATTGTCTGTCAATGAAATCATAATTGAGCAAACCCTCACTGGTTGACATCATATTAGGTTTTACAGAAAGTATCAAGTCTTGATCCAGTGGGACTCTGAAGTATCGTTCACTTAATCTGGGAGTATCTGCTGGGTTGTGCATCAGCCCCAGTGGGACTGGGGCTTCAGTGTGAACCAGTGGGACTCTGAAGTATCTTTCACTTAATCTGGGAATCTCTGCTGGGTTGTGCAATAGAATCTATATACAGATAAGTAATACTGTAATCAATAACCTAATGCTAAATTTGAACATGAGCATAGGTAGACACTATATGTATTAAATATTATAAAACTTTGAGGTACTTACTCCCTTGGGTCTTTTAATTCATTTCATTTATACAGTTTTCAAAAGTTATGAAATATTGTGATCTTTAACATCCAATAAACTTGATTGCAGGTATGATATTCTTTTGTGAAAAATAATTGTTTTTATCGTACCTGACTAAAATATGAATAAAAAGTAAATAAAATAATAAAAACAATAATGACAAAACAAAAAGTTAACAATTAAAAAAGGTTTGTCTTTTAAATCAACACAAGCTTACTGTAAGCAATGACAGACTACCAATGAGACGTGTGGCTGGCTTGTATGACGTGCAACACTGGACTCACACACACGTCAGCATCCCCACAATACAGAAGGCTGTGTATTGTATTTTTAATGCATACTATATTAGATATTTATCTGTATTTGGTAACAATAATACATCCCGTGTTAAATTGATTATTTTACTGATAACCCTAATAAATTTTTGAAAACCATATTTCATTGCCATTATAATATAATTAAATCAGAAGATTGTAATTCTAGTAGCTAATGCTTCAGAACAGGTGTACTTTTTAAGTGTGTTTCTAATCTGTGTGTGTGTGTGTGTGTGTGTGTGTGTGTGTGTGTGTGTGTGTGTGTGTGTGTGTGTGTGTGTGTGTGTGTGTGTGTGTGTGTGTGTGTGAATTATATTAAACTGACAATATTGTTCAATATATTTGTCTTTTACATGAAAAATGTTATATAAAAGATGTAAACTGTTGTAGGGTATTCAGCGGTGCATGTGTGGAGTGTATTCACTAATTGGCTTCATAATTTTGTAATTGGTACTCCATTTAAGTATAAGGTTGAGTACTCCTGTAAGACATTTTATAAACGATAAATTGAAAAAAACATTAAACACACACACACACATACATTAAAAACTCACTTCAAAATTACACCTGTTCTGAAATATTGGCTATTAGAATTACAATGGTCTGATTTAATTACTAGCTTTGATAAATATTTTCCCACTTCTGGTACAGAACTCCCATTATAAAACTGATGAATATTCTAGCCCTTTTAATTCTGATCCTGAGTTACATTCTGTACCTTGAAACCTTGGACTGGGCCACGACAGAGGTAGTCCATATCATATTGACAGGCACGCAAGACAACTGTAATTCCATTACTGGCTCCAGCTCCTAGTACTCTGCGTGGTTCTGTGTCCAGTGGTGCAGATGGATTATAGCCCTTCTCCAAAGTCCACTCTGGTTTAAGCATGTCTTCATTTTCATCTGATTTATGTTGCACACTAACAAACAATTAGATATTTGTTAGTAATTAAAACCATTTTGTATTTAATGATGCAACAATAAAGGTAAATGTAATAAGAAAGAGAAAACATCTTGTTTTCCTCATCTTCTATACAAGTGTTTATTCTATGACAGAAATTATTTATCGCTGCCATTTTATACTGTATTGGATGGTATGAATCATTTGGTATTATGACATCCTTATATGTGCTTTTCCTATAAATGTCAAATTTTAGTTTATTTTCTTTTGTTATTCTTATGTTTAAATCTAGGAAATTTATTTCTTTGTTTCCTACTTCCATTTTAAATTTTATACTCTCTTCTAATTTGTTAACCTCTTCAAAAAATACCTTTAATTCTTTATCATCGCCCTCCCATATTAACAAGATATCGTCTACATACCTCATCCATTTCTTAATTTTGTCTTTATTTTTCACTGTTAACATTATTTTATTTTCAAAGTAGTTCATGTAAATTTCTGCCATTATCGGTGACATTGATGAACCCATTGGAAGTCACTACTTCTGAATATAAAACTTATTATTAAACCTAAAGTAATTTTGCTTCAAACACTCTTGTATTACTTTTATTAATTCTTCTTTCTTTTCGTATCCTTTCAATTTGTTCTTTTCAATTAGTTTTAACGTTTTTTCAACCGGGATGTTTGTAAACATATCTACTACATCAAGCGATATTAACCTTGAACTTTCTTTTTCTTGTACTTTGTAACGGTACAGAATTGTGCGCTACCCCAGTTTAATTTTATTTAAGCAATTCAGTTTTAATCAGTATTTAATTCAGTAATTCAGTAATTAATAAATTGTTAACTTTCACCTGTGAGGAGCCCCAGTACAACATACACTGTTAGTCTAAACAACAGTCTAGACGCATTGCGTAACTGCCCCAGCAGCAGGCTTTTTGTGAATTACAGTATGCAGTCTATCACCAGAGTTATCATCAGACAGCAGTGGAGAGCAATGCATGTATAAGTAAAACTTTATACAGTGGCCTCGGAAATTTCGGTAGGCCAAAGTGATTACAGTAGCCTAGGCCTACCGAATCTTATAAAAAGTGTGTAAAAGAGTAAAATGAAGAAAGAGATCGAGATAATTAACGAATACATTAATTTGTGCAGTTAGAACAGTTCTGTGTGATATGGCTAATGTGACAGTGAAATACTAGTGATCGGGTAACAACTGGACCACATGTCAGTTAAGTAACAACTACATACAAAAGTGACTCCATAACAATCTGATATCAGTAAAAGCTATACAAATTTAGATTTATAAAAGAATTAATGAGAATACTATAAAGGGGGTAAAAGTTATATATTTAAGGGGAGAAATCATGATTAAAAGTATTGGTTCCTATAAAATAATTAGTTGATAAAACTTGTGTTTGAACAAATTCATGTTTTTTAGCTGTAGGCTACTTAATAAAATAATATCAAGTTTGTTTAGGGATATAAAAATGTGTTAAATTAAGTTATTACGCCATAACCATTTCCTATTCTGTGCTGAAAACCTCGCCTAACGTTCTTTGGGATTTTTCTGATATTTAAGGGTAGTTAGATAGCGGGATTTTTATAAGGGCAAAAGTGTAAAGGTTTCGATATATAACCTTAGAAAAATATCGTGGCGACCTGGGCAGTTTAAAAAGGTAAGTTTAACGGGGACAATGACGGTAAGTAAAATTCTGGCAGCGGTGAGTATTATGATGAGTGTAGTATTTAGTTAAAAGGGTAAAAAAAGGCGGTACCTTTACAATGGCGACCCTGCCAGGATTTTCGTATAAATATTATATGAACTAGACCTGTTTTGAGGCACAGAAAATATGAATTGGTAACGGCGTATTTGTAGAAATAATCGTAAATATATTTACATTATAAAAGGTTATGTTTTGATAGGGTTATTGCGTTTACTTGTCCTGTTGACAATGATTGTGTTAGGTATTTTGATTTTATAGGATAATAGTGGTTTTTATATATAAAGGGTATATTAGAAATAACATTTTGAACATGGCCGAGGCACGTGAAAATAAAGTAAGTGGATCAGGGGAGTTATGGAATAATACGGAATTCATGCACGAGTTTGAAAGGGTTTTGAAAGGAATGACTGAGGATGATTGGAGTAAATTTAATAATGAACTAAGACAAATGAAAGAACAAAAAACGGGATTATATGCTTTTTTGAACGAAAATAGTGATAATACTAGTAAACAAAGTAACGAGGTAGCGTTAGATAATAAAATATTGAATAATGATGATTATGAGATTAAAGTGGGGGTAATTGGTAAAGAGACAGACCAATTAAACGAAAAAGACAATCAAGTAACAGAGAATGAGGTAAGTAAAAATAGTGTAAATGGAAATAATAAAATAACAGACGAAAATGGTGTTAATACAGATGAGAGTGTAGGGGTGACAGAAAACTGTAATTATGGTGGTAAGTTATACGCCGATGAGAATATTGTAGCGCGACAGAAAATCCACTACTTATTAAGTCATATAAAATCATAAAAATTAATTACACCACATATGTTAAAATAATATTGAATGAGATTTAATGAAATCAAAGGAATGAACCACAATAAAATAAAAATCCTCATTACATTATATAAAAGCACTGTTTAAATATCAAAGAAATTATTAAAAGCAACTCCTATTATAAGATCAGGAATTTACCCAGGAAGTTAGGAGCAGTAAACAAATTATTAACACCATATCAAGAAGAAAGAGAATCAGTTTAAGAGTGGTGAACACCAAAATACCCCAAAGACAAGAAGAAGGAAGAATAAATTTTGTGATCAGGAAGAAAACAATACCCTGAAACCCTTAGAGAAGAGCAAGGTCCGTATCAGTAAATAACTTCGATACTCCAAACTAAATATCAGTCGAGATAACACGAAGTACCTTGGTTTACCCAAGAGTGAAGAATGAAGACAAGAAGACCAGAAGAATGAAGACTAGAAGAAGGACAAGAATGAAGACAAGAAAGAAGATAAGAAGAAGGACAAGAAAGAAGATAAGAAGAAAGACAAGAAAGAAGACAGGAGAAGAGGAAGAAATAGTATGAAAGAAACACCGTTGTAAAACCTATTATTATTATTAACTACCATCAACCCCAAACCCATAAAAACGATTAAAAAGAAAGTATAACATACCAAAATCCTATAAAAATGTAATTATTTAGAAACCTAAAGTGTTGTATAGTATTATAAGAAGTGAACCTACTAAAGCTATTGTGTGATAAAAAAATAGACAAGTCTTAACAGTCCATGATTACTAAAGGTCTGGTCTGAGATAGTGAGACTCAAAATATCAGAACCACCAGTGAAAGTGAATTTGTGTAAGTGTTTTTTGGAAATGCAATAAACTTAAAGTTAGTGATACTATGTCTTATCAATATGCTATATAACAACTTTAATATCCAATAATAAACAGCATCATAAAATAATAAAATGGAAGATTTCCAGTATTTTATTATTTTAATGTAACTCTTTATTTACAAGACATTTGTAAAAAATGCTAATAACTAGAGTATGGGTGGTCATGTTTACTGATGAAGGGGATCATAATAATAATGGTTTAGACCAGAAAAGACTGGCATTAATTTAGTATTCATAGGTTTAAAATGTTTAAATAGACTGTTTGTTCACAGCCATAAAATCAATGTATTTGTAAGAGTTATTAGAAAGTAAGATTTATATTATGTGTTTAAAATGAATTATGTTTGCTAAATAACAGCATACATACCAGTAATAATGTTTCAGTAGGTATGCTGTGTTAATTCAAAAAGAGTTAAATGTATATGTTCAAACCATGTCAGCAATAAGTTCAATTGTACAGATGGCTAAATCATGTTCATAATAATTTTTTTTATAACAGTAGTGTTAATTAAATACTACACCTCACAATAAGTTATAAACCATTTTATTTTCATGTAATAATAACTATGTGAAGTCAGAGGAGTGGTAGAATTAAATTTATTTGAGAAAGACAGAAATGTAAAATTCTAAACTCTAGGCCATTTGGTGAATTCACAGAAACCATATAAACCAGTATAATTCACTTATAAATCCTGTAAACTAGCAAGATTTAGATAAGGTAAATCAGTTAACCACTACTGGGAATGATCCTATGAGTTAAAATGATAATAAGGAAATATACCTTAAAATATTGTAAATTTTCAAAATATATAAGTTAATTAATTTTAAAGAGCAATGTCAAATTCAGAGATTAACACAAAAAACCATTTCAAAGGTTCAAATTATATGTATTTAAGGAAAGGAAGAGAAATATGACTAATTAAAATTTATTATAATGGTATTAATAACAAATAAAATGGAAGAAAAATTGTATGAAGGCGGAAATCAGATTTTGAGCCTATATTTCCAAAAGGGAAAGAAATTTGTTAATTTCCACAAAATGTCCACAGATATGGACTATAATATATCAATTTAAAAGGAATGAGATGATTAAACCAATGATAAGGTTCATAATTCATGAAAGTGATGAATAAAATAAATAAATTCCATATATAATGTAATTTTGTATCATGTGTATGGATAATCGAAATATGTTAACAATACTTTTTCAAAGATTAACTGGGCCAGATTTTGACCAAGTTAAAATAGTCTTTTGTTGAATATCAAGCTGAATAGTTGTGTGAAAAAACGTTCCTTATAACCGAGTAGAAAAATGGTACTACAGTTCGCCAGTCATATAAGTGAATTGAGAGTTAGATGAAATACACTTTTTTAACTAAATTTACCAAAACCTTAACGACAATAGTGAAAACTAACACTTAACTTCATTATACGAGTGATCTAAAACAGTAAAACAATATATTTAATCTAATTCACGCTACAAATCATAACCACATTTTGAGAAACTTAACCCACAGAAGTGAACACATACAAAATAACCTAATTAACACAAGTTTACACGGAACACTTCTTCAGAACACACCAAACAACCTGATAGACATATTACACCAGTGCGGGGACATTTCAAACATTCATGAAGGTAATTTTCCTGTGATTTTTTGACACGACGACTTCGCAGTAAATTCGCCAGATCTAGTAGCGGCCATCTTTGAATTTTACAAACCCTGCCTTCCTTATTCAGTGACATCAGTCTACATATGGTTCGACTACAACTTTCTTAAACATTACATATCAGAATTATTTAAATACTGTTAAATAATGGTTATTGAATTTACTTTAATTGTTAATGTTATACTTTCTCGTCACCCTTCTCTGACTATTAATATAATCGCTCAAAGAACCTGTCCTTTTTATAATACTTATAATAATTTTTCTACTGTATGCACGAATCGATAATTCCCTGAGACGGAGTCGATAATTGTTCTCAATCGATAAAAAATCGATTATGATTTAAATTGTTTAATAAATCTGTTTATTTCAATTGTATTTATCTGTTATTATTTCACAGGCTAATTTAAGGTTATTTATTAAGACAAAGAGACTTGAAGAAGAAGAAAATATTTTTTTTCAGTGAGATATTGAACCAGCAAGAAAAATCATCAATCGATTGCTGACTGGAGTTAATCTAGTTAACTCCAGACTTGGTTCAGATCTTCCAGAAGTGCTCAATAGTTAATAAATACCTTCCTAATTCTTAAAATTTTTACAGAACATTTAAAACAGTATTATTTCTTAATTACTGACATTGAATAAACATAAACAAAATTTTTTTTATTGAAAATTTTATTTTTTATAAAATTTTCCATCTACTTTTTATCTTTGTAAGGACCGACCCTGTCTGCTTACAACATATACATTTAACTCCTTTTGAATTAACACAGTATACCTACTGAAACATTATTAATGGTATGTATGCTGTTATTTAGCAAACATAACTTCTTTTTAACACATATAAATCTTATTTTCTAATAATTCTTACAAATACATTGATTTTATGGCTGTGAACAAACAGTCTATTTAAACGTTTTAAACCTATGAATACTAAATTAATGCCAGTCCTTTCTGGTCTAAACCATTATTATTATGATCCCCTTCATCAGTAAACATGACCACCCATACTCTAGTTATTAGCATTTTTTACAAATGTCTTGTAAATAAAGAGTTACATTAAAATAATAAAATACTGGAAATCTTCCATTTTATTATTTTATGATGCTGTTTATTATTGGATATTAAAGTTGTTATATAGCATATTGATAAGTCATAGTATCACTAACTTTAAGTTTATTGCATTTCCAAAAAACACTTACACAAATTCACTTTCACTGGTGGTTCTGATATTTTGAGTCTCACTATCTCAGACCAGACCTTTAGTAATCATGGACTGTTAAGACTTCTTTCATGTCTTCATTCTTGTCCTTCTTCTAGTCTTCCTTCTTCTGGTCTTCTTGTCTTCCTTCTTCATTCTTGGGTAAACCAAGGTACTTTGTGTTATCTCGACTGATGTTTAGTTTGGAGCATCTAATTTATTTACTGACACGGACCTTGTTCTTCTCTAAAGGTTTCAGGGTATTGTTTTCTTCCTGATCACAAACTTAATTCTTCCTTCTTCTTGTCTTTGGGGTATTTTGGTGTTCACCACTCTTAAACTGATTCTCTTTCTTCTTGATATGGTGTTATTTAATTTGTTTACTGCTCCTAGCTTCCTGGGTAAATTACTGATCTTATAATATGAGTTGCTTTCAATACTTTCTTTGATATTTAAACAGTGGTTTTTATATAATGTAATGAGGATTTTTATTTTATCGTGGTTCATTCCTTTGATTTCATTAAATTTCATTCAATATTATTTTAACATATGTGGTGTAATTAATTTTTATGGTTTTATATGACTTAATATGTAGTGGATTTTCTGTCACGCTACAGAATGCCCTTCTCCAGAAGTAATTTTTTCAGACTATACTTGTTTTGTCTGAAACAATTGCTTATGATAATTATTCTAGGTTTGTTATTATTCTGGACTTCCTTCCATTTAAAAATTTTCTAATTTATATTTGAGTTTATTTCCTTCTCATTCTCACTTGATCTTCCTTGATAGTAACAGTCATCTGAGTTTCATATTTATTATTTCATTTTCATATTTCTTCTTAGTATTTTCTCCTTGGGATATTTCCTCCCTATCGTTCCCTACTTTGTGAGCTGGTTCAGTTCAGAGAGGCACTGTACGCTACTGCCTCTGCTGTCCAATACTTCACACATATTTGAGTACAGAGGCAAATCATCTCTGCTCAAAAAACATATTAATACTGCTGGAATTATGTACAGACAGATTAAAAAATTATTCAGAATAGTACACATTTGTTACTATTTAAAAAATATCTTTGGGATACTTCACTTATTACTTATTATATTTCTCAGAGATTTTAATATTCCTATATCAGTTGTTCTTCTGACTCGTTAACTGGATGTTTCTTTCATTTGATATTATGGTAGGAAGCTCTTCTATTATTACATTTTTCAACTTTTCTTATCATATAAAGCTTTTGGTGATAAAATCTTTATTACCTTCTGTTTTTTTTATTTTAATCTGCATTGTTTATTGTAGCATATCTTTATGACATTTTTAGACTGTTTCTTTGTTCTTATTATTTCCACTTGTTCTATTTTCTAGAACTTTTTATAACTGTCATTATCACAATTGACATTTAATTCATAAAGCATTTTATATTAATTCGATTAATTACATATATCTTTGATATTATTCTCACATTATTCCTGTCATGGTTATTATACTTTCGAATGAATGTTTTTTATTAATTCTATAATGAGGTCATAATTTCTCCACATACCACTTCAAAGTTTTATTATCTCATAATTCCAAATAAGTTTTTGTATTTTATTATATTCAATCACTCATATCGTATCAACTCAAATCGTATTAACAAAATTTTTTTTTTTAAATTTCCTTTGGCATCATTTTATGGAAAGGTTTTTACTCTTTATATTGAAACTAGATATGATCATACTTTCCAGAATTATTTGTTTTAATTCTAAAGTCTGTTTCCTTTATTCATCCCATTATGATCCTTTATATACATGATAAATATATTTTATGCTTACCATCAATATGGTATTAAAACTCTTCTGTTTATTTCACCCAAGTGTTTTATTAATAATTGGTTGGTAAGTTGTACTTACTCTTGGTTTGGAAACTTGATTTATACACAATTCAAAATTCACTCTTCTTATATTTCCATAAAGTTTTCAAATAATTGTATGTAATATGTGCTTACTTTTCTTTTTAGAATTTATATTATTTCAATCTAAATTCTGTTTTATATTTATCTCTTCAAAATATTTTTTCTCAAATTCTTGGTTAGTAAGGTGAACTTACAATCTTTTTAAATTTAGATGATTTCTCATTCTAAATTCTTTTTTATATTCTTGCCATAAAGTTTTCTTCAAATAGTTGTTATATAAGGTATTACATTGTTTTTGGAATTTAGACGATTTTTATTTCTAAATTCTCTACTTCTTTATTATTATATTATTGCCACATAGTTTTTTCATAAATAACTGGTATGTAAGGTGATCTTACAATTGCTTTGAATTTAGTTGATTTTTATAAAATTTCTTCTCCTTCTTTAGGTTTCCTTTAAATAATTGTACGTAATTTGGTATTACATTGTTTTTGAATTTATTCATTAAAATAAATTCTTTTTCTTCTCCTTCCAAAATGTTTCCTTTAAATAATTGTATGTAATTTGGTATTACCTTATTTTTGAATTTTGTTAATTTTTATTCATAAAATTTCTTCATGGATGCCTGGTTAAAGACACCCTTAACTTTATTTGAATTCATCTCCTTTACTTCATATGTGTTGTTGTTATTGTTCTTAGAGACAATATAGGGACCAGTGTACAGAAGCAATAATTTTTTTGTTATCCCCTCTAAGGAACTGGGTAATTCCCTATTCTTCAACAACACCTTCTCTCCAACGGTATAATTAATAACCTTAACCTTACCCATGCTTTTATCGTACTTATTCCGCCGTTTCTCCTGATCTTCGGCCACCTTATTATGAATTTGAACTCTATTAAATATATATTTATGCTCTCTGGGGAACTCCAAGATATCCTCGATCTCCCTAGGGGGTTGTCTTTCGTACATGGCGGAGTATGGGGTTATTCCTATGGCTGGATGGTAGGCCAGGTTGAGGAATTCTTCAGTGGCCTCCAAGTATTCTTGCCACCTCCTCTGCTGATCGTGGCAATACGTTCTTAATAGGCGCCCCACCTCTCGCAAGACTCTTTCGGCCGGGTTACTGCTCGGGTGGTATACTGATGTCTTGTATGTATGAACCCCCATTGACAGCAGTGTATCCCGCCATTTCCTCCCCTTGAATTGTGTTCCGTGGTCGGTTATGATCGATACCGGTTTTCCGACGGTTGGGAAGTGCTGGTTGATCAGGATTTCAAGAACTTTATTTGTAGTTACCCGATTCGCTGGGTATAGCTTAACGAACTTGGTATAATGGTCCATTATGATGACGAGATATTTGTATCGGTGGCGGCCACCACTGCGGGGAAATGGCCCAGAGATATCCAGGAATACCTTCTCAAGTTTTGTCTGAGAGGTTATCGGAATCATTTGCCCCTCTCTTTTCTCGTTGTTTGTTTTTACGAGTTGGCAAATGCGACAGTTTCTTATGTACTTTTGTACTTTCCGATTTATGTCTTTGATATGGCAGCTCTCTTCCAGGGCCTTTACCACCTTTAAGGCGCCCATATGCCCATATCGAACATGATAATTAAACACTATCTCCTTCTCGATATGGGTCGGAATAGTAACCTTCCATTCCTCCTTATATAAAGATGGTCTTGAAAACAGGATTCCATTATGGATCTTATAATATTGGGAGATTGTCTCATCCCCTGCTTCCAATCTTGTGATAATAGGGATTAACTTTGGGTCAGCTTGTTGGTGTGTGCTCAGGTGTTCCAAAATTGATTGTAGACCGGCGCTGCTGCTTAGAATATGGTATACTTTAAGAATACTCTCCTTCTCTCCCTCGAACGTCTGTTTGTCAATGTCTACTCTAGACAATACGTCCGCGACGACATACTTCCTTCCGGGGATATACTCCCACTTAAGGTCGTATTCTTGCAGCAATAGTATCCACCGCGTTAACCTTCCATGGCTTAACTTACATCTCTTAAGGAACGAGATAGACTTATGGTCTGTCCGAACGGTAACGGAATAACCAAGGATATAATTGCGGAACTTTCCGCACGCGAACACGACACTCAATAATTCCTTTTCTGTAACGTGGTAGTTTTTCTCACATTGATTCAAAGCTCTGCTGGCAAAGCAGATCACAAGATGTTCGCCCTCCTCATCCTCTTGATATAAGGTAGTGCCGAGGCTGACGTCACTGGCATCACAATTAAGAAAGAAAGGCTTGTTAAAATCTGGATGGCGAAGTATAATGGGTTCAAGGAATTTTTGTTTTATTAAAGATAATATATTCTGTTGTTCATTACCCCAGATCCATTTATTTTTGGATGACAGTTGCGGCTGAAATCTGGCAGTCAGTTCTGAGTACTTTTCCTGGAACTTACGGTAGTAATTACAGAGTCCCAGGAACGACTGTAACTGCCTTCGATTCTTAGGTGTAGGAAAGTTCTGAATCGCTTCGACTTTTTCAGCCGACGGTGAGATTCCCTGATCATTTAAGATGAAGCCTAAGAATTGTATTTCCTTAGCAATGAAATGAGATTTTGCTAATTTTAGCGTAATATTATTTGTCGCTAGCTTCTGTAATATGTGTTCCACACGGTAGCAGTGTTCCTCCCAAGTTTCTGAGGACACTAGCAAGTCATCGACATATACGGTGGTGAATTGTAGTGCTTCTTGGCCAAGTATCTGGTCCATGTAGTGCACAAAGACTGCGACTGAGTTTACCAGTCCGAAGGGCAACCTCTTAAACTGGTAGTTCCGCCCTTCGAATATAAAGGCCAGATACTGGCGACTCTGTGGATGTAATTCCACCTGCCAGTACCCGCACACCGTATCCCAGATACTGAAGTACTTGCTACCGTGGAACCGTTTTAAAATCTCCTCAATCTCACCGGACGAAGTCCTGTCATTAATGATCATTTTATTTATTTCGCGCGCATCTAAACACAAACGGACTCGTCCGTTTTTCTTAGGAATAGCCACGATAGGACTTGTATATGGGGATTTGGCTACTCTCTATAATGTCACGGTTAATCATTTGCTCTATTTCAGCTCTTACTGCTTGCTTTCGTGATTGCGCAATGGGGTAAGGCTTCCGGTTAAATTCCACTGTGTCTCGGAACTGTAGAGTACACTGGAAGTTTTTCACTTTACCGGGCTCATCAGAAAAGACTGATTTATATTTGTTATATATGTTTATTAATTTGTTCGCTTGGTTTAAAGTTAACTTTTCGCCAGTTATACCGCTCCGGAAATCCCTAGTCTCCTGGATTTTTTGTGACCATAAGTCTTCATTGGAGGTGTCGTCTATCCTTTGTTCAATTATAGATGTTGGATGGATGTAGTTAATTTTGCGGATTTGCTGGTGGATACTATCGGGAACGACTTGGTCACTACCCACCAAGTTCGCCGTCCAAGTATGTCCGTTAGTAAACAGCGATAATGTTTCAGTTCTCAGATCAATGATGGCGGAATTCCTCCTGAGCACATCGCACCCGACCAGTATATTAAACGGCAGACCGCTCGCCACCAAGAATTCCATATCAATTGCTATACCACAGCTCATCACACTGGCGGAGACTTGCCTACGTATTGTTTTATTTTGTCGGCCGGTTGCTCCCAACAAAATAATATTATTCAACGGCAACGTTGGTAAAGTTCTCCCGCACTCTTGCTGTATCCTCTCCAACTCCGTCGTACTTATGATTGACACGTCCGAACCAGTATCGATCATTAACTTGGCTGGGATGCCTTCTACTTCGGCGTCGACATGTATTATTTCATTATTGAAGTTATTGGTGGGATTCCTGTTATCCTCTTCCAATAACTCATGTCTGATGTCCTTTAGGTAGTTGCACCCTATGACTGTGATACGATTGTTATTATACTTATGATTACACTCATTCTTTGATTATACCCAGTATTTAGGAGCAGTAACGGGTTCTGGCGATTTATTACTGCCTGTGCCCGTTTAAAGGCTCGGCATCATTGTTCCTTTGAGCCATACTAGTTGATGCCTCATTTGGGATGCTTAGAGTGGGCCCCTGTCGATCTGTCCTATGGTCTTCCGGTCGTTCTTGGTTAGACCTCCGTTCAGCATCGTCTAAACTATTACTCCTTCTTGCCGGATAGTACCTTGGTTGGTCCCGTTCTAGGCTCCTCCGCCTTTCTTCATATCCGCGGTAGCTGCTTCTTCGACCGTTGTTGTATCTGCGCTGTCGTCCATCTGTGGCTCATATGAAATTCACTCGAGGGCGAGGAAACCTATTATTAACGGGATTACCATTATTGGGACCCGCACGATTATTATTATTATGGTAACGATCATTACCATAATTGAGGCTTCTCTGACTATTTGTGTTATTAGGGTAGGGATTGCGGTTACTTTGATAACCATTAGAGGGTCGACTCGGGTTTGTATGGTTTGGACCCGTATTATTATTATTATTGTAACTGGAATTATTAACGTTATTATTGCTATTATTAAAACTGTTATTTTGCGGGTATGCCCGGCCTCCAAGTGTTTATGTTGTTCGTACCCTGGTTGTTGTTCTGATACGTCCTTGGTTCGGGCCCATCACTTCTTCTACGATTCTGTCGGTAGTAGTCTTCATTTTCATAGTTTTCGAGGAGTTCGGTCATTGCCTGGATGGTTTTTATTTGGCTGCTCCTCCTCGCACGAATTACTTCTTCATCATAATGATATGACAACTTATTTATTAGGCACTCCTCAGGTATGGCCGGTTCTAAGTGCTTGCCCATACATACCTTGCCGAGGAAATAAGCTGTCATCGAACTACCGACTTGTGGCTTGTAGTGGCCGTGGCAGATATTGTCTCTTATCAAATTTTGAGTTGTCTCCGACCAGTATTTGGCCTTGAAAAGGCTCTTGAATTGCTGATAATTGTCGATGTCGCTCCGGTTGGCCATCCACCAATGGTCATTCACCTCCCGAAACGACTCGTCAAGGATTTCCCTGTTCTGGACCCATCGGTTCCCTCTGTGTTTTTCTAAGTATTCCTCTATGCGTGCCAAGAATTCCATAGGCTTCCGTTTATATTGCCGGAAATTGAGCCATTCTCTGTTTTCGGACATGGGGAAATTATGATATCCAGATGGTCTGTTCCTTATCAATTCTATCTCCTCCTGGCTCTGACGCACCTGTCCGGTTATGTTCGACATAGCGGCTTCCACGCCGTCGCATCTTTCGGTTACCTGTGTCCGCACTTTATTCACTTCTTCCAAGGCAAATTTCTTGTTTTCTTCCAGCTTCGTTTCCTGTTGTTCTTTGACATGTGTAATCTCTTTATGTATTACCTCCCGGACTTCCAGCACTTCGTTTTCGGTCTGACGACATCTTTCGTCTACTTCCCTGATCTGCTGGTTAACAACCACAACTTCTTGTTCTAACTTTTTGACTATGGATTTCTTCGTCGCTGTTATCTTTTTATTCAACTCCTCCTTAGCTATCTCAATCCTCTCGTCTAACTTATTCATGTTCTCTTGGTTAACTTCCCTTAATTCTTCTCTCAGCAGTTGATTGTCCTCTCTCAATTCTTCCCTTAATTGTTGGTTGTCACTCTCTATTTTCTTACTGGTTTCTTCCATCTTCTCTTCCAAATTCTTATTATTTTCTTCCGTTTTCCTTTCCATCTTCTTACTGGTTTCTTCAATCCTCTTATTAGTATTTTCTATCTTACGGCCCAATTCTTCCTTTGTGGATCGGTTGTCTTCCTTCAAATCCTCTAACTTTTCATTTAATAAGTGGTTATCTTCCTTCCTTTCTTTACTATTTTCCTCTTTTGTAGAATCCATTTTCCTCTCCATCTTCTTACTAGTTTCTTACATTTGCTTACTCATTTCTTGCTTACTAGCTTTTATTTCTTCCTGCGTTGAATCCATTTTCTTATGCATGTCTTCCTTTAATTCCTGATTCAATTTCATTATCATTCTTATTAAGGTTTCCTGGAATGCAACCTCCCCGGTTTGTGTCGGTTCTTCCATTTGTTTCTCTGGTAGTGCGGTTTGTTTATCTTCCAGTGGGGGTAATACCACTTCCGGATCCTCAACGGGTGTTGCCTCGTTATCCCCCATGTCAACTTCTTTTTCGGCCTCTGCCGCCCCCTTTTTTGAAGTAGCTCGTCTTTGCATTTTTCTCTCTTCTATTAATTAACCGCTGCCAGACTTATTTTATCAAGCCCTCTAAGTTGGACGCAACTTTGTAAGCAGACCCTGTATGCCGATCCTTACAAAAATAAAAAGTAGATGGAAAATTTTATAAAAAATAAAATTTTCAATAAAAAAAATTTTGTTTATGTTTAATCAATGTCAGTAATTAAGAAATAATACTGTTTTAAATGTTCTGTAAACATTTTAAGAATTAGGAAGGTATTTATTAACTATTGAGCACTTGTGGAAGATCTGAACCAAGTCTGGAGTTAACTAGATTAACTCCAGTCAGCAATCGATTAATGATTTTTCTTGCTGGTCCAATATCTCACTGAAAAAAAATATTTTCTTCTTCTTCAAGTCTCTTTGCCTTAATAAATAACCTTAAATTAGCCTGTGAAATAATAACAGATAAATACAATTGAAATAAATGGATTTATTAAACAATTTAAATAATAATCAATTTTTTATCGATTGAGAACAATTATCGACTCCGTCTCAGGGAATTATCGATTGTGCATACAATAGAAAAATTATTATAAGTATTATAAAAAGGACAGGTTCTTTGAGCGGTTATATTAATAGTCAGAGAAGGGTGACGAGAAAGTATAACATTAACAATTAAAGTAAATTCAATAATTATTATTTAACAATATTTAAATAATTCTGATATGTAATGTTTAAGAAAGTTGTAGTCAAACCATATGCAGACTGACGTCACTGAATAAGGAAGGCAGGGCTTCGTAAAATTCAAAGATGGCCGCTACTAGATCTGGCGAATTTACTGCGAAGTCGTCGTGTCAAAAAATCACAGCAAAATTACCTTCATGAATGTTTGAAATGTCCCCGCACTGGTGTAATATGTCTATCAGGTTGTTTGGTGTGTTCTGAAGAAGTGTTCCGTGTAAACTTGTGTTAATTAGGTTATTTTGTATGTGTTCACTTCTGTGGGTTAAGTTTCTCAAAATGTGGTTATGATTTGTAGCGTGAATTAGATTAAATATATTGTTTTACTGTTTTAGATCACTCGTATAATGAAGTTAGGTGTTAGTTTTCACTATTGTCGTTAACGTTTTGGTAAATGTAGTTAAAAAAGTGTGTATTTCATCTAACTCTCGATTCACTTATATGACTGGCGAACTGTAGTACCATTTTTCTACTCGGTTATAAGGAACGTTTTTTCACACAACTATTCAGCTGGATATTCAACAAAAGACTATTTTAACTTGGTCAAAATCTGGCCCAGTTAATCTTTGAAAAAGTATTGTTAACATATTTCGATTATCCATACACATGATACAAAATTACATTATATATGGAATTTATTTATTTTATTCATCACTTTCATGAATTATGAACCTTATCATTGGTTTAATCATCTCATTCCTTTTAAATTGATATATTATAGTCCATATCTGTGGACATTTTGTGGAAATTAACAAATTTCTTTCCCTTTTGGAAATATAGGCTCAAAATCTGATTTCCGCCTTCATACAATTTTTCTTCCATTTTATTTGTTATTAATACCATTATAATAAATTTTAATTAGTCATATTTCTCTTCCTTTCCTTAAATACATATAATTTGAACCTTTGAACTGGTTTTTTGTGTTAATCTCTGAATTTGACATTGCTCTTTAAAATTAATTTATTTATATATTTTGAAAATTTACAATAGTTTAAGGTATATTTCCTTATTATCATTTTAACTCATAGGATCATTCCCAGTAGTGGTTAACTGATTTACCTTATCTAAACCTTGCTAGTTTACAGGATTTATAAGTGAATTATACTGGTTTATATGGTTTCTGTGAATTCACCAAATGGCCTAGAGTTTAGAATTTTACATTTCTGTCTTTCTCAAATAAATTTAATTCTACCACTCTTCTGACTTCACATAGTTATTATTACATGAAAATAAAATGGTTTATAACTTATTGTGAGGTGTAGTATTTAATTAACACTACTGTAATAAAAAAAATAATTATGAACATGATTTAGCCATCTGTACAATTGAACTTATTGCTGACATGGTTTGAACATATACATTTAACTCCTTTTGAATTAACACAGCATACCTACTGAAACATTATTAATGGTATGTATGCTGTTATTTAGCAAACATAACTTCTTGTTAACACATATAAATCTTATTTTCTAATAATTCTTCCAAATACATTGATTCTATGGCTGTGAACAAACAGTCTATTTAAACATTTTAAACCTATGAATACTAAATTAATGCCAGTCCTTTCTGGTCTAAACCATTATTATTATGATCCCCTTCATCAGTAAACATGACCACCCATACTCTAGTTATTAGCATTTTTTACAAATGTCTTGTAAATAAAGAGTTACATTAAAATAATAAAATACTGGAAATCTTCCATTTTATTATTTTATGATGCTGTTTATTATTGGATATTAAAGTTGTTATATAGCATATTGATAAGACATAGTATCACTAACTTTAAGTTTATTGCATTTCCAAAAAACACTTACACAAATTCACTTTCACTGGTGGTTCTGATATTTTGAGTCTCACTATCTCAGACCAGACCTTTAGTAATCATGGACTGTTAAGACTTGTCTATTTTTTTATCACACAATAGCTTTAGTAGGTTCACTTCTTATAATACTATACAACACTTTAGGTTTCTAAATACATACATTTTTATAGGATTTTGGTATGTTATACTTTCTCTTTAATCGTTTTTATGGGTTTGGGGTTGATGGTAGTTAATAATAATAATAGGTTTTACAACGGTGTTTCTTTCATACTATTTCTTCTTCTCCTCCTGGTCTTCTTTCTTGTCCTTCTTCTTATCTTCTTTCTTGTCCTTCTTCTTATCTTCTTTCTTGTCTTCATTCTTGTCCTTCTTCTAGTCTTCATTCTTCTTGTCTTCTTGTCTTCATTATTCACTCTTGGGTAAACCAAGGTACTTCGTGTTATCTCGACTGATATTTAGTTTGGAGTATCGAAGTTATTTACTGATACGGACCTTGCTCTTCTCTAAGGGTTTCAGGGTATTGTTTTCTTCCTGATCACAAAATTTATTCTTCCTTCTTCTTGTCTTTGGGGTATTTTGGTGTTCACCACTCTTAAACTGATTCTCTTTCTTCTTGATATGGTGTTATTTAATTTGTTTACTGCTCCTAGCTTCCTGGGTAAATTACTGATCTTATAATATGAGTTGCTTTCAATAATTTCTTTGATATTTAAACAGTGGTTTTTATATAATGTAATGAGGATTTTTATTTTATCGTAGTTCATTCCTTTGATTTCATTAAATTTCATTCATTATTATTTTAACATATGTGGTGTAATTAATTTTTATGATTTTATATGACTTAATAAGTAGTGGATTTTCTGTCACGCTACAGAATGCCCTTCTCCAAAAGTTATTTTTTCAGACTATAGGCCTACTTGCTTTGTCTGAAACAATTACTTATGATAATTATTCTAGGTTTGTTATTATTCTGGACTTCCTTCCATTTAAAAATTTTCTTATTTATATTTGAGTTTATATCAATATAAACAATGCAAATTATAATAAAAAAACCAGAAGGTAATAAAGAATTTATAACCAAAAGATTTATATGATAAGAAAAGTTGAAAAATGTAACAGTAGAAGAGCTTCCTACCATAATATCAAATGAATGAAACATCTAGTTAACGAGTCAGAAGAACAACTGAGATAGGAATATTAAAATCTCTGAGAAATATAATAAGTAATAAGTGAAGTATGCCAAAGATATTTTTTAAATAGTAACAAACGTGTACTATTCTGAATAACTTTTTAATCTGTCTGTAGATAATTCCAGCAGTATTAATATGTTTTTTGAGCAGAGATAATTTGCCTCTGTACACAAATAAGTGTGAAGTATTGGACAGCAGAGGAAGTAGCGTACAGTGCCTCTCTGAACTGAACCAGCTCACAAAGTAGGGAACGATAGGGAGGAAATATCCCAAGGAGAAAATACTAAGAAGAAATATGAAAATGAAATAATAAATATGAAATTCAGATGACTATTACTATCAAGGAAGATCAAGTGAGAATGAGAAGGATATAAACTCAAATATAAATAAGAAAATTTTTAAAATGGAAGGAAGTCCAGAATAATAACAAACCTAGAATAATTATCATAAGCAATTGTTTCAGACAAAGCAAGTATAGTCTGCAAAATTACTTCTGGAGAAGGGCATTCTGTAGCGCGACAGAAAATCCACTACTTATTAAGTCATATAAAATCATAAAAATTAATTACACCACATATGTTAAAATAATATTGAATGAGATTTAATGAAATCAAAGGAATGAACCACAATAAAATAAAAATCCTCATTACATTATATAAAAACCACTGTTTAAATATCAAAGAAATTATTAAAAGCAACTCCTATTATAAGATCAGGAATTTACCCAGGAAGCTAGGAGCAGTAAACAAATTAAATAACACCATATCAAGAAGAAAGAGAATCAGTTTAAGCGTGGTGAACACCAAACTACCCCAAAGACAAGAAGAAGGAAGAATAAATTTTGTGATCAGGAAGAAAACAATACCCTGAAACCATTAGAGAAGAGCAAGGTCCGTATCAGTAAATAACTTCGATACTCCAAACTAAACATCAGTCGAGATAACACGAAGTACCTTGGTTTACCCAAGAGTGAAGAATGAAGACAAGAAGACCAGAAGAATGAAGACTAGAAGAAGGACAAGAATGAAGACAAGAAAGAAGATAAGAAGAAGGACAAGAAAGAAGATAAGAAGAAAGACAAGAAAGAAGACAGGAGGAGAGGAAGAAATAGTATGAAAGAAACACCGTTGTAAAACCTATTATTATTATTAACTACCATCAACCCCAAACCCATAAAAACGATTAAAAAGAAAGTATAACATACAAAAATCCTATAAAAATGTAATTATTTAGAAACCTAAAGTGTTGTATAGTATTATAAGAAGTGAACCTACAAAAGCTATTGTGTGATAAAAAAATAGACAAGTCTTAACAGTCCATGATTACTAAAGGTCTGGTCTGAGATAGTGAGACTCAAAATATCAGAACCACCAGTGAAAGTGAATTTGTGTAAGTGTTTTTTGGAAATGCAATAAACTTAAAGTTAGTGATACTATGTCTTATCAATATGCTATATAACAACTTTAATATCCAATAATAAACAGCATCATAAAATAATAAAATGGAAGATTTCCAGTATTTTATTATTTTAATGTAAATCTTTATTTACAAGACATTTGTAAAAAATGCTAATAACTAGAGTATGGGTGGTCATGTTTACTGATGAAGGGGATCATAATAATAATGGTTTAGACCAGAAAGGACTGGCATTAATTTAGTATTCATAGGTTTAAAATGTTTAAATAGACTGTTTGTTCACAGCCATAGAATCAATGTATTTGTAAGAATTATTAGAAAATAAGATTTATATGTGTTAACAAGAAGTTATGTTTGCTAAATAACAGCATACATACCATTAATAATGTTTCAGTAGGTATGCTGTGTTAATTCAAAAGGAGTTAAATGTATATGTTCAAACCATGTCAGCAATATGTTCAATTGTACCGATTGCTAAATAATTTTATTTCATAAATATTTTTTTTTTTTACAGTATTGTTAATTAAATACTACACTTCACAATAAGTTATAAACCATTTTATTTTCATGTAATAATAACTATGTAAAGTCAGAGGAGTGGTAGGATTAAATTTATTTGAGAAAGACAGAAATGTAAAATTCTAAATTCTAGGCCATTTGGTGAATTCACAGAAACCATGTAAACCAGTATAATTCACTTATAAATCCTGTAAACTAGCAAGATTTAGATAAGGTAAATCAGTTAACCACTACTAGGAATGATCCTATGAGTTAAAATGATAATAAGGAAATATACCTTAAAATATTGTAAATTTTCAAAATATATAAATTAATTAATTTTAAAGAGCAATGTCAAATTCAGAGACTAACACAAAAAACCAGTTCAAAGGTTTAATTTATATGTATTTAAGGAAAGGAAGAGAAATATGACTAATTAAAATTTATTATAATAGTATTAATAACAATTAAAATGGAAGAAAAATTGTATGAAGGCGGAAATCAATGTATGAGCCTGGATTTCCAAAAAGGAAAGAAATTTGGTGATTTCCACAAAATGTCTACAGGTATGGACTATAATATATCAATTTAAAAGGAATGAGATGATTAAACCAATGATAAGGTTCATAATTCATGAAAGTGATGAATAAAATAAATAAATTTCATATATAATGTAATTTTGTATCATGTGTACGGGTAATCGAAATATGTTAACAATACTTTTTCAAAGATTAACTGGGCCAGATTTTGACCAAGTTAAAATAGTCTTTTGTTGAATATCAAGCTGAATAGTTGTGTGAAAAAACGTTCCTTATAACCGAGTAGAAAAATGGTACTACAGTTCGCCAGTCATATAAGTGAATTGAGAGTTAGATGAAATACACACTTTTTTAACTAAATTTACCAAAACCTTAACGACAATAGTGAAAACTAACACCTAACTTCATTATACGAGTGATCTAAAACAGTAAAACAATATATTTAATCTAATTCACGCTACAAATCATAACCACATTTTGAGAAACTTAACCCACAGAAGTGAACACATACAAAATAACCTAATTAACACAAGTTTACACGGAACACTTCTTCAGAACACACCAAACAACCTGATAGACATATTACACCAGTGCGGGGACATTTCAAACATTCATGAAGGTAATTTTGCTGTGATTTTTTGACACGACGACTTCGCAGTAAATTCGCCAGATCTAGTAGCGGCCATCTTTGAATTTTACAAACCCTGCCTTCCTTATTCAGTGACATCAGTCTACATATGGTTCGACTACAACTTTCTTAAACATTACATATCAGAATTATTTAAATACTGTTAAATAATGATTATTGAATTTACTTTAATTGTTAATGTTATACTTTCTCGTCACCCTTCTCTGACTATTAATATAATCGCTCAAAGAACCTGTCCTTTTTATAATACTTATAATAATTTTTCTACTGTATGCACGAATCGATAATTCCCTGAGACGGAGTCGATAATTGTTCTCAATCGATAAAAAATCGATTATGATTTAAATTGTTTAATAAATCCATTTATTTCAATTGTATTTATCTGTTATTATTTCACAGGCTAATTTAAGGTTATTTATTAAGGCAAAGAGACTTGAAGAAGAAGAAAATATTTTTTTTCAGTGAGATATTGAACCAGCAAGAAAAATCATCAATCGATTGCTGACTGGAGTTAATCTAGTTAACTCCAGACTTGGTTCAGATCTTCCACAAGTGCTCAATAGTTAATAAATACCTTCCTAATTCTTAAAATTTTTACAGAACATTTAAAACAGTATTATTTCTTAATTACTGACATTGATTAAACATAAAAAAATTTTTTTTATTGAAAATTTTATTTTTTATAAAATTTTCCATCTACTTTTTATCTTTGTAAGGACCGACCCTGTCTGCTTACAACATATACATTTAACTCCTTTTGAATTAACACAGTATACCTACTGAAACATTATTAATGGTATGTATGCTGTTATTTAGCAAACATAACTTCTTTTTAACACATATAAATCTTATTTTCTAATAATTCTTACAAATACATTGATTTTATGGCTGTGAACAAACAGTCTATTTAAACGTTTTAAACCTATGAATACTAAATTAATGCCAGTCCTTTCTGGTCTAAACCATTATTATTATGATCCCCTTCATCAGTAAACATGACCACCCATACTCTAGTTATTAGCATTTTTTACAAATGTCTTGTAAATAAAGAGTTACATTGAAATAATAAAATACTGGAAATCTTCCATTTTATTATTTTATGATGCTGTTTATTATTGGATATTAAAGTTGTTATATAGCATATTGATAAGTCATAGTATCACTAACTTTAAGTTTATTGCATTTCCAAAAAACACTTACACAAATTCACTTTCACTGGTGGTTCTGATATTTTGAGTCTCACTATCTCAGACCAGACCTTTAGTAATCATGGACTGTTAAGACTTCTTTCATGTCTTCATTCTTGTCCTTCTTCTAGTCTTCCTTCTTCTGGTCTTCTTGTCTTCCTTCTTCATTCTTGGGTAAACCAAGGTACTTTGTGTTATCTCGACTGATGTTTAGTTTGGAGCATCTAATTTATTTACTGACACGGACCTTGTTCTTCTCTAAAGGTTTCAGGGTATTGTTTTCTTCCTGATCACAAACTTAATTCTTCCTTCTTCTTGTCTTTGGGGTATTTTGGTGTTCAGCACTCTTAAACTGATTCTCTTTCTTCTTGATATGGTGTTGTTTAATTTGTTTACTGCTCCTAGCTTCCTGGGTAAATTACTGATCTTATAATATGAGTTGCTTTCAATACTTTCTTTGATATTTAAACAGTGGTTTTTATATAATGTAATGAGGATTTTTATTTTATCGTGGTTCATTCCTTTGATTTCATTAAATTTCATTCAATATTATTTTAACATATGTGGTGTAATTAATTTTTATGGTTTTATATGACTTAATAAGTAGTGGATTTTCTGTCACGCTACAGAATGCCCTTCTCCAGAAGTAATTTTTTCAGACTATACTTGTTTTGTCTGAAACAATTGCTTATGATTATTATTCTATGTTTGTTATTATTCTGGACTTCCTTCCATTTAAAAATTTTCTAATTTATATTTGAGTTTATTTCCTTCTCATTCTCACTTGATCTTCCTTGATAGTAACAGTCATCTGAGTTTCATATTTATTATTTCATTTTCATATTTCTTCTTAGTATTTTCTCCTTGGGATATTTCCTCCCTATCGTTCCCTACTTTGTGAGCTGGTTCAGTTCAGAGAGGCACTGTACGCTACTGCCTCTGCTGTCCAATACTTCACACATATTTGAGTACAGAGGCAAATCATCTCTGCTCAAAAAACATATTAATACTGCTGGAATTATGTACAGACAGATTAAAAAATTATTCAGAATAGTACACATTTGTTACTATTTAAAAAATATCTTTGGGATACTTCACTTATTACTTATTATATTTCTCAGAGATTTTAATATTCCTATATCAGTTGTTCTTCTGACTCGTTAACTGGATGTTTCTTTCATTTGATATTATGGTAGGAAGCTCTTCTATTATTACATTTTTCAACTTTTCTTATCATATAAAGCTTTTGGTGATAAAATCTTTATTACCTTCTGTTTTTTTTATTTTAATCTGCATTGTTTATTGTAGCATATCTTTATGACATTTTTAGACTGTTTCTTTGTTCTTATTATTTCCACTTGTTCTATTTTCTAGAACTTTTTATAACTGTCATTATCACAATTGACATTTAATTCATAAAGCATTTTATATTAATTCGATTAATTACATATATCTTTGATATTATTCTCACATTATTCCTGTCATGGTTATTATACTTTCGAATGAATGTTTTTTATTAATTCTATAATGAGGTCATAATTTCTCCACATACCACTTCAAAGTTTTATTATCTCATAATTCCAAATAAGTTTTTGTATTTTATTATATTCAATCACTCAAAAAGTATCAACTCAAATCGTATTAAAAAAATTTTTTTTTTTAAATTTCCTTTGGCATCATTTTATGGAAAGGTTTTTACTCTTTATATTGAAACTAGATATGATCATACTTTCCAGAATTATTTGTTTTAATTCTAAAGTCTGTTTCCTTTATTCATCCCATTATGATCCTTTATATACATGATAAATATATTTTATGCTTACCATCAATATGGTATTAAAACTCTTCTGTTTATTTCACCCAAGTGTTTTATTAATAATTGGTTGGTAAGTTGTACTTACTCTTGGTTTGGAAACTTGATTTATACACAATTCAAAATTCACTCTTCTTATATTTCCATAAAGTTTTCAAATAATTGTATGTAATATGTGCTTACTTTTCTTTTTAGAATTTATAGTATTTCAATCTAAATTCTGTTTTATATTTATCTCTTCAAAATATTTTTTCTCAAATTCTTGGTTAGTAAGGTGAACTTACAATCTTTTTAAATTTAGATGATTTCTCATTCTAAATTCTTTTTTATATTCTTGCCATAAAGTTTTCTTCAAATAGTTGTTATATAAGGTATTACATTGTTTTTGGAATTTAGACGATTTTTATTTCTAAATTCTCTCCTTCTTTATTATTATATTATTGCCACATAGTTTTTTCATAAATAACTGGTATGTAAGGTGATCTTACAATTGCTTTGAATTTAGTTGATTTTTATAAAATTTCTTCTCCTTCTTTAGGTTTCCTTTAAATAATTGTACGTAATTTGGTATTACATTGTTTTTGAATTTATTCATTAAAATAAATTCTTTTTCTTCTCCTTCCAAAATGTTTCCTTTAAATAATTGTATGTAATTTGGTATTACCTTATTTTTGAATTTTGTTAATTTTTATTCATAAAATTTCTTCATGGATGCCTGGTTAAAGACACCCTTAACTTTATTTGAATTCATCTCCTTTACTTCATATGTGTTGTTGTTATTGTTCTTAGAGACAATATAGGGACCAGTGTACAGAAGCAATAATTTTTTTGTTATCCCCTCTAAGGAACTGGGTAATTCCCTATTCTTCAACAACACCTTCTCTCCAACGGTATAATTAATAACCTTACCCATGCTTTTATCGTACTTATTCCGCCGCTTCTCCTGATCTTCGGCCACCTTATTATGAAATTGAACTCTATTAAATATATATTTATGCTCTCTGGGGAACTCCAAGATATCCTCGATCTCCCTAGGGGGTTGTCTTTCGTACATTGCGGAGTAAGGGGTTATTCCTATGGCTGGATGGTAGGCCAGGTTGAGGAATTCTTCGGTGGCCTCCAAGTATTCTTGCCACCTCCTCTGCTGATCGTGGCAATACGTTCTTAATAGGCGCCCCACCTCTCGCAAGACTCTTTCGGCCGGGTTACTGCTCGGGTGGTATACTGATGTCTTGTATGTATGAACCCCCATTGACAGCAGTGTATCCCGCCATTTCCTCCCCTTGAATTGTGTTCCGTGGTCGGTTATGATCGATACCGGTTTTCCGACGGTTGGGAAGTGCTGGTTGATCAGGATTTCAAGAACTTTATTTGTAGTTACCCGATTCGCTGGGTATAGCTTAACGAACTTGGTATAATGGTCCATTATGATGACGAGATATTTGTATCGGTGGCGGCCACCAATGCGGGGAAATGGCCCAGAGATATCCAGGAATACCTTCTCAAGTTTTGTCTGAGAGGTTATCGGAATCATTTGCCCCTCTCTTTTCTCGTTGTTTGTTTTTACGAGTTGGCAAATGCGACAGTTTCTTATGTACTTTTGTACTTTCCGATTTATGTCTTTGATATGGCAGCTCTCTTCCAGGGCCTTTACCACCTTTAAGGCGCCCATATGCCCATATCGAACATGATAATTAAACACTATCTCCTTCTCGATATGGGTCGGAATAGTAACCTTCCATTCCTCCTTATATAAAGATGGTCTTGAAAACAGGATTCCATTATGGATCTTATAATATTGGGAGATTGTCTCATCCCCTGCTTCCAATCTTGTGATAATAGGGATTAACTTTGGGTCAGCTTGTTGGTGTGTGCTCAGGTGTTCCAAAATTGATTGTAGACCGGCGCTGCTGCTTAGAATATGGTATACTTTAAGAATACTCTCCTTCTCTCCCTCGAACGTCTGTTTGTCAATGTCTACTCTAGACAATACGTCCGCGACGACATACTTCCTTCCGGAGATATACTCCCACTTAAGGTCGTATTCTTGCAGCAATAGTATCCACCGCGTTAACCTTCCATGGCTTAACTTACATCTCTTAAGGAACGAGATAGACTTATGGTCTGTCCGAACGGTAACGGAATAACCAAGGATATAATTGCGGAACTTTCCGCACGCGAACACGACACTCAATAATTCCTTTTCTGTAACGTGGTAGTTTTTCTCACATTGATTCAAAGCTCTGCTGGCAAAGCAGATCACAAGATGTTCGCCCTCCTCATCCTCTTGATATAAGGTAGTGCCGAGGCTGACGTCACTGGCATCACAATTAAGAAAGAAAGGCTTGTTAAAATCTGGATGGCGAAGTATAATGGGTTCAAGGAATTTTTGTTTTATTAAAGATAATATATTCTGTTGTTCATTACCCCAGATCCATTTATTTTTGGATGACAGTTGCGGCTGAAATCTGGCAGTCAGTTCTGAGTACTTTTCCTGGAACTTACGGTAGTAATTACAGAGTCCCAGGAACGACTGTAACTGCCTTCGATTCTTAGGTGTAGGAAAGTTCTGAATCGCTTCGACTTTTTCAGCCGACGGTGAGATTCCCTGATCATTTAAGATGAAGCCTAAGAATTGTATTTCCTTAGCAATGAAATGAGATTTTGCTAATTTTAGCGTAATATTATTTGTCGCTAGCTTCTGTAATATGTGTTCCACACGGTAGCAGTGTTCCTCCCAAGTTTCTGAGGACACTAGCAAGTCATCGACATATACGGTGGTGAATTGTAGTGCTTCTTGGCCAAGTATCTGGTCCATGTAGTGCACAAAGACTGCGACTGAGTTTACCAGTCCGAAGGGCAACCTCTTAAACTGGTAGTTCCGCCCTTCGAATATAAAGGCCAGATACTGGCGACTATGTGGATGTAATTCCACCTGCCAGTACCCGCACACCGTATCCCAGATACTGAAGTACTTGCTACCGTGGAACCGTTTTAAAATCTCCTCAATCTCACCGGACGAAGTCCTGTCATTAATGATCATTTTATTTATTTCGCGCGCATCTAAACACAAACGGACTCGTCCGTTTTTCTTAGGAATAGCCACGATAGGACTTGTATATGGGGATTTGGCTACTCTCTATAATGTCACGGTTAATCATTTGCTCTATTTCAGCTCTTACTGCTTGCTTTCGTGATTGCGCAATGGGGTAAGGCTTCCGGTTAAATTCCACTGTGTCTCGGAACTGTAGAGTACACTGGAAGTTTTTCACTTTACCGGGCTCATCAGAAAAGACTGATTTATATTTGTTATATATGTTTATTAATTTGTTCGCTTGGTTTAAAGTTAACTTTTCGCCAGTTATACCGCTCCGGAAATCCCTAGTCTCCTGGATTTTTTGTGACCATAAATCTTCATTGGAGGTGTCGTCTATCCTTTGTTCAATTATAGATGTTGGATGGATGTAGTTAATTTTGCGGATTTGCTGGTGGATACTATCGGGGACGACTTGGTCACTACCCACCAAGTTCGCCGTCCAAGTATGTCCGTTAGTAAACAGCGATAATGTTTCAGTTCTCAGATCAATGATGGCGGAATTCCTCCTGAGCACATCGCACCCGACCAGTATATTAAACGGCAGACCGCTCGCCACCAAGAATTCCATATCAATTGCTATACCACAGCTCATCACACTGGCGGAGACTTGCCTACGTATTGTTTTATTTTGTCGGCCGGTTGCTCCCAACAAAATAATATTATTCAACGGCAACGTTGGTAAAGTTCTCCCGCACTCTTGCTGTATCCTCTCCAACTCCGTCGTACTTATGATTGACACGTCCGAACCAGTATCGATCATTAACTTGGCTGGGATGCCTTCTACTTCGGCGTCGACATGTATTATTTCATTATTGAAGTTATTGGTGGGATTCCTGTTATCCTCTTCCAATAACTCATGTCTGATGTCCTTTAGGTAGTTGCACCCTATGACTGTGATACGATTGTTATTATACTTATGATTACACTCATTCTTTGATTATACCCAGTATTTAGGAGCAGTAACGGGTTCTGGCGATTTATTACTGCCTGTGCCCGTTTAAAGGCTCGGCATCATTGTTCCTTTGAGCCATACTAGTTGATGCCTCATTTGGGATGCTTAGAGTGGGCCCCTGTCGATCTGTCCTATGGTCTTCCGGTCGTTCTTGGTTAGACCTCCGTTCAGCATCGTCTAAACTATTACTCCTTCTTGCCGGATAGTACCTTGGTTGGTCCCGTTCTAGGCTCCTCCGCCTTTCTTCATATCCGCGGTAGCTGTTTCTTCGACCGTTGTTGTATCTGCGCTGTCGTCCATCTGTGGCTCATATGAAATTCACTCGAGGGCGAGGAAACCTATTATTAACGGGATTACCATTATTGGGACCCGCACGATTATTATTATTATGGTAACGATCATTACCATAATTGAGGCTTCTCTGACTATTTGTGTTATTAGGGTAGGGATTGCGGTTACTTTGATAACCATTAGAGGGTCGACTCGGGTTTGTATGGTTTGGACCCGTATTATTATTATTATTGTAACTGGAATTATTAACGTTATTATTGCTATTATTAAAACTGTTATTTTGCGGGTATGCCCGGTCTCCTTGGTACCCAGTGTTTATGTTGTTCGTACCCTGGTTGTTGTTCTGATACGTCCTTGGTTCGGGCCCATCACTTCTTCTACGATTCTGTCGGTAGTAGTCTTCATTTTCATAGTTTTCGAGGAGTTCGGTCATTGCCTGGATGGTTTTTATTTGGCTGCCCCTCCTCGCACGAATTACTTCTTCATCATAATGATATGACAACTTATTTATTAGGCACTCCTCAGGTATGGCCGGTTCTAAGTGCTTGGCCATACATACCTTGCCGAGGAAATAAGCTGTCATCGAACTACCGACTTGTGGCTTGTAGTGGCCGTGGCAGATATTGTCTCTTATCAAATTTTGAGTTGTCTCCGACCAGTATTTGGCCTTGAAAAGGCTCTTGAATTGCTGATAATTGTCGATGTCGCTCCGGTTGGCCATCCACCAATGGTCATTCACCTCCCGAAACGACTCGTCAAGGATTTCCCTGTTCTGGACCCATCGGTTCCCTCTGTGTTTTTCTAAGTATTCCTCTATGCGTGCCAAGAATTCCATAGGCTTCCGTTTATATTGCCGGAAATTGAGCCATTCTCTGTTTTCGGACATGGGGAAGTTATGATATCCAGATGGTCTGTTCCTTATCAATTCTATCTCCTCCTGGCTCTGACGCACCTGTCCGGTTATGTTCGACATAGCGGCTTCCACGCCGTCGCATCTTTCGGTTACCTGTGTCCGCACTTTATTCACTTCTTCCAAGGCAAATTTCTTGTTGTCTTCCAGCTTCGTTTCCTGTTGTTCTTTGACATGTGTAATCTCTTTATGTATTACCTCCCGGACTTCCAGCACTTCGTTTTCGGTCTGACGACATCTTTCGTCTACTTCCCTGATCTGCTGGTTAACAACCACAACTTCTTGTTCTAACTTTTTGACTATGGATTTCTTCGTCGCTGTTATCTTTTTATTCAACTCCTCCTCAGCTATCTCAATCCTCTCGTCTAACTTATTCATGTTCTCTTGGTTAACTTCCCTTAATTCTTCTCTCAGCAGTTGATTGTCCTCTCTCAATTCTTCCCTTAATTGTTGGTTGTCACTCTCTATTTTCTTACTGGTTTCTTCCATCTTCTCTTCCAAATTCTTATTATTTTCTTCCGTTTTCCTTTCCATCTTCTTACTGGTTTCTTCAATCCTCTTATTAGTATTTTCTATCTTACGGCCCAATTCTTCCTTTGTGGATCGGTTGTCTTCCTTCAAATCCTCTAACTTTTCATTTAATAAGTGGTTATCTTCCTTCCTTTCTTTACTATTTTCCTCTTTTGTAGAATCCATTTTCCTCTCCATCTTCTTACTAGTTTCTTACATTTGCTTACTCATTTCTTGCTTACTAGCTTTTATTTCTTCCTGCGTGGAATCCATTTTCTTATGCATGTCTTCCTTTAATTCCTGATTCAATTTCATTATCATTCTTATTAAGGTTTCCTGGAATGCAACCTCCCCGGTTTGTGTCGGTTCTTCCATTTGTTTCTCTGGTAGTGCGGTTTGTTTATCTTCCAGTGGGGGTAATACCACTTCCGGATCCTCAACGGGTGTTGCCTCTTTATCCCCCATGTCAACTTCTTTTTCGGCCTCTGCCGCCCCCTTTTTTGAAGTAGCTCGTCTTTGCATTTTTCTCTCTTCTATTAATTAACCGCTGCCAGGCTTATTTTATCAAGCCCTCTAAGTTGGACGCAACTTTGTAAGCAGACCCTGTATGCCGGTCCTTACAAAAATAAAAAGTAGATGGAAAATTTTATAAAAAATAAAATTTTCAATAAAAAAAATTTTGTTTATGTTTAATCAATGTCAGTAATTAAGAAATAATACTGTTTTAAATGTTCTGTAAACATTTTAAGAATTAGGAAGGTATTTATTAACTATTGAGCACTTCTGGAAGATCTGAACCAAGTCTGGAGTTAACTAGATTAACTCCAGTCAGCAATCGATTAATGATTTTTCTTGCTGGTCCAATATCTCACTGAAAAAAAATATTTTCTTCTTCTTCAAGTCTCTTTGCCTTAATAAATAACCTTAAATTAGCCTGTGAAATAATAACAGATAAATACAATTGAAATAAATGGATTTATTAAACAATTTAAATAATAATCAATTTTTTATCGATTGAGAACAATTATCGACTCCGTCTCAGGGAATTATCGATTGTGCATACAGTAGAAAAATTATTATAAGTATTATAAAAAGGACAGGTTCTTTGAGCGGTTATATTAATAGTCAGAGAAGGGTGACGAGAAAGTATAACATTAACAATTAAAGTAAATTCAATAATTATTATTTAACAATATTTAAATAATTCTGATATGTAATGTTTAAGAAAGTTGTAGTCAAACCATATGCAGACTGACGTCACTGAATAAGGAAGGCAGGGCTTCGTAAAATTCAAAGATGGCCGCTACTAGATCTGGCGAATTTACTGCGAAGTCGTCGTGTCAAAAAATCACAGCAAAATTACCTTCATGAATGTTTGAAATGTCCCCGCACTGGTGTAATATGTCTATCAGGTTGTTTGGTGTGTTCTGAAGAAGTGTTCCGTGTAAACTTGTGTTAATTAGGTTATTTTGTATGTGTTCACTTCTGTGGGTTAAGTTTCTCAAAATGTGGTTATGATTTGTAGCGTGAATTAGATTAAATATATTGTTTTACTGTTTTAGATCACTCGTATAATGAAGTTAGGTGTTAGTTTTCACTATTGTCGTTAACGTTTTGGTAAATTTAGTTAAAAAAGTGTGTATTTCATCTAACTCTCGATTCACTTGTATGACTGGCGAACTGTAGTACCATTTTTCTACTCGGTTATAAGGAACGTTTTTTCACACAACTATTCAGCTTATTTTCTAATAATTCTTACAAATACATTGATTTTATGGCTGTGAACAAACAGTCTATTTAAACATTTTAAACCTATGAATACTAAATTAATGCCAGTCCTTTCTGGTCTAAACCATTATTATTATGATCCCCTTCATCAGTAAACATGACCACCCATACTCTAGTTATTAGCATTTTTTACAAATGTCTTGTAAATAAAGAGTTACATTAAAATAATAAAATACTGGAAATCTTCCATTTTATTATTTTATGATGCTGTTTATTATTGGATATTAAAGTTGTTATATAGCATATTGATAAGTCATAGTATCACTAACTTTAAGTTTATTGCATTTCCAAAAAACACTTACACAAATTCACTTTCACTGGTGGTTCTGATATTTTGAGTCTCACTATCTCAGACCAGACCTTTAGTAATAAGGGACTGTTAAGACTTGTCTATTTTCTTTATCACACAATAGCTTTAGTAGGTTCACTTCTTATAATACTATACAACACTTTAGGTTTCTAAATAATTACATTTTTATAGGATTTTGGTATGTTATACTTTCTTTTTAATCGTTTTTATGGGTTTGGGGTTGATGGTAGTTAATAATAATAATAGGTTTTACAACGGTGTTTCTTTCATACTATTTCTTCTTCTCCTCCTGGTCTTCTTTCTTGTCCTTCTTCTTATCTTCTTTCTTGTCCTTCTTCTTATCTTCTTTCTTGTCTTCATTCTTGTCCTTCTTCTAGTCTTCATTCTTCTGGTCTTCTTGTCTTCATTCTTCACTCTTGGGTAAACCAAGGTACTTCGTGTTATCTCGACTGATATTTAGTTTGGAGTATCGAAGTTATTTACTGATACGGACCTTGCTCTTCTCTAAGGGTTTCAGGGTATTGTTTTCTTCCTGATCACAAAATTTATTCTTCCTTCTTCTTGTCCTTGGGGTATTTTGGTGTTCACCACTCTTAAACTGATTCTCTTTCTTCTTGATATGGTGTTATTTAATTTGTTTACTGCTCCTAGCTTCCTGGGTAAATTACTGATCTTATAATATGAGTTGCTTTCAATAATTTCTTTGATATTTAAACAGTGGTTTTTATATAATGTAATGAGGATTTTTATTTTATCGTAGTTCATTCCTTTGATTTCATTAAATTTCATTCAATATTATTTTAACATATGTGGTGTAATTAATTTTTATGATTTTATATGACTTAATAAGTAGTGGATTTTCTGTCACGCTACAGAATGCCCTTCTCCAAAAGTAATTTTTTCAGACTATAGGCCTACTTGCTTTGTCTGAAACAATTGCTTATGATAATTATTCTAGGTTTGATATTATTCTGGACTTCCTTCCATTTAAAAATTTTCTTATTTATATTTGAGTTTATATCAATATAAACAATGCAAATTATAATAAAAAAACCAGAAGGTAATAAAGAATTTATAACCAAAAGATTTATATGATAAGAAAAGTTGAAAAATGTAACAGTAGAAGAGCTTCCTACCATAATATCAAATGAATGAAACATCTAGTTAACGAGTCAGAAGAACAACTGAGATAGGAATATTAAAATCTCTGAGAAATATAATAAGTAAAAAGTGAAGTATGCCAAAGATATTTTTTAAATAGTAACAAATGTGTACTATTCTGAATAACTTTTTAATCTGTCTGTAGATAATTCCAGCAGTATTAATATGTTTTTTGAGCAGAGATGATTTGCCTCTGTACACAAATAAGTGTGAAGTATTGGACAGCAGAGGAAGTAGCGTACAGTGCCTCTCTGAACTGAACCAGCTCACAAAGTAGGGAACGATAGGGAGGAAATATCCCAAGGAGAAAATACTAAGAAGAAATATGAAAATGAACTAATAAATATGAAATTCAGATGACTATTACTATCAAGGAAGATCAAGTGAGAATGAGAAGGATATAAACTCAAATATAAATAAGAAAATTTTTAAAATGGAAGGAAGTCCAGAATAATAACAAACCTAGAATAATTATCATAAGCAATTGTTTCAGACAAAGCAAGTATAGTCTGCAAAATTACTTCTGGAGAAGGGCATTCTGTAGCGCGACAGAAAATCCACTACTTATTAAGTCATATAAAATCATAAAAATTAATTACACCACATATGTTAAAATAATATTGAATGAGATTTAATGAAATCAAAGGAATGAACCACAATAAAATAAAAATCCTCATTACATTATATAAAAACCACTGTTTAAATATCAAAGAAATTATTAAAAGCAACTCCTATTATAAGATCAGGAATTTACCCAGGAAGCTAGGAGCAGTAAACAAATTAAATAACACCATATCAAGAAGAAAGAGAATCAGTTTAAGCGTGGTGAACACCAAAATACCCCAAAGACAAGAAGAAGGAAGAATAAATTTTGTGATCAGGAAGAAAACAGTACCCTGAAACCATTAGAGAAGAGCAAGGTCCGTATCAGTAAATAACTTCGATACTCCAAACTAAACATCAGTCGAGATAACACGAAGTACCTTGGTTTACGCAAGAGTGAAGAATGAAGACAAGAAGACCAGAAGAATGAAGACTAGAAGAAGGACAAGAATGAAGACAAGAAAGAAGATAAGAAGAAGGACAAGAAAGAAGATAAGAAGAAAGACAAGAAAGAAGACAGGAGGAGAGGAAGAAATAGTATGAAAGAAACACCGTTGTAAAACCTATTATTATTATTAACTACCATCAACCCCAAACCCATAAAAACGATTAAAAAGAAAGTATAACATACCAAAATCCTATAAAAATGTAATTATTTAGAAACCTAAAGTGTTGTATAGTATTATAAGAAGTGAACCTACTAAAGCTATTGTGTGATAAAAAATAGACAAGTCTTAACAGTCCATGATTACTAAAGGTCTGGTCTGAGATAGTGAGACTCAAAATATCAGAACCACCAGTGAAAGTGAAATTGTGTAAGTGTTTTTTGGAAATGCAATAAACTTAAAGTTAGTGATACTATGTCTTATCAATATGCTATATAACAACTTTAATATCCAATAATAAACAGCATCATAAAATAATAAAATGGAAGACTTCCAGTATTTTATTATTTTAATGTAACTCTTTATTTACAAGACATTTGTAAAAAATGCTAATAACTAGAGTATGGGTGGTCATGTTTACTGATGAAGGGGATCATAATAATAATGGTTTAGACCAGAAAGGACTGGCATTAATTTAGTATTCATAGGTTTAAAATGTTTAAATAGACTGTTTGTTCACAGCCATAAAATCAATGTATTTGTAAGAATTATTAGAAAATAAGATTTATATGTGTTAAAAAGAAGTTATGTTTGCTAAATAACAGCATACATACCATTAATAATGTTTCAGTAGGTATGCTGTGTTAATTCAAAAGGAGTTAAATGTATATGTTCATACCATGTCAGCAATATGTTCAATTGTACCGATTGCTAAATATTTTTATTTCATAAATATTTTTTTTTTTTACAGTATTGTTAATTAAATACTACACCTCACAATAAGTTATAAACCATTTTATTTTCATGTAATAATAACTATGTAAAGTCAGAGGAGTGGTAGGATTAAATTTATTTGTGAAAGACAGAAATGTAAAATTCTAAACTCTAGGCCATTTGGTGAATTCACAGAAACCATGTAAACCAGTATAATTCACTTATAAATCCTGTAAACTAGCAAGATTTAGATAAGGTAAATCAGTTAACCACTACTGGGAATGATCCTATGAGTTAAAATGATAATAAGGAAATATACCTTAAAATATTGTAAATTTTCAAAATATATAAATTAATTAATTTTAAAGAGCAATGTCAAATTCAGAGACTAACACAAAAAACCAGTTCAAAGGTTTAATTTATATGTATTTAAGGAAAGGAAGAGAAATATGACTAATTAAAATTTATTATAATAGTATTAATAACAATCAAAATGGAAGAAAAATTGTATGAAGGCGGAAATCAATGTATGAGCCTGGATTTCCAAAAAGGAAAGAAATTTGGTGATTTCCACAAAATGTCTACAGATATGGACTATAATATATCAATTTGAAAGGAATGAGATGATTAAACCAATGATAAGGTTCATAATTCATGAAAGTGATGAATAAAATAAATAAATTCCATATATAATGTAATTTTGTATCATGTGTATGGGTAATCGAAATATGTTAGCAATACTTTTTCAAAGATTAACTGGGCCAGATTTTGACTAAGTTAAAATAGTCTTTTGTTGAATATCAAGCTGAATAGTTGTGTGATAAAACGTTCCTTTAAAACCGAGTAGAAAATGGTACTACGGTTAGCCATTAATATAAGTGCATCGAGAGTTAGATGAGTTAAACACTTTTTTAACTAACTCTACCAAACCTTTAGCGACAATAGTGAAAACTATCATCTAACTTCATTATACGAGTGGTCTAAAACAGTAAAACAATATATTTGATATAATTCACGCTACAAATCATAACCACTATTTTGAGCAAATTAACCCACAGAAGTGAACACATACCAAATAACATAATTAACACAAGTATACACAGAACACTTCTTCAGAACACACCAAACAACCTAATAGACAGATTACACCAGTGCGGGGACATTTCAAACATTCATGAAGGTAATTTTGGTGTGATTTTTTTGACACAATGACATCGCAGTAACTTCGCCAGATCTAGTAGCGGCCATCTTGAAAATACGAATCTGCCTTCCACATCGAGTGACGTCATAGAAGCTACATATGGTCTGACAAAACAATTTATTAAACATTATATATCAGAATTATTTCAATATTGTTAAATAATAATTAATGAAATTACTTTAATTGTTAATGTTATACTTTCTCGTTACCCTTCTCTGACTATTAACTTAATCGCTCAAAGAACCTGTCCTTTTTATAATACTTATAATAATTTTTACTACTGTATGCACGAATCGATAATTCCCTGAGACGGAGTCGATAATTGTTCTCAATCGATAATAAATCGATTATTTATTAAATTGTTTAATAAATCCATTTATTTCACAGGCTAATTTAAGGTTATTTATTAAGGCAAAGAGACTTCAAGAAGAAGAAAATTTTTTTTTCAGTGAGATATTGGACCAGCAAGAAAAATCATCAATCGATTACTGACCGGAGTTAATCTGGTTAACTCCAGACTTGGTTCAGATCTTCCAGACGTGCTCAATACTTAATAAATACCTTCCTGATTCTTAAAATTTTTACAGAACATTTAAAACAGCATTATTTCTTAATTACAAACATCTATTAAAACATAAAATTTATTTTTTTTTTAAATAAAATTTTTTTCTATTATCTTTTTTTGTAAAGACCGGCATACAGGGTCTATTACAAAGTGGCGTCCAACTTAGAGGGCTTGATAAGATAAGCCTGGCAGCGATTAATTAATAGAGACAGAGGAAAAATGCAAAGACGAGCTACTTCGAAAAAGAGGGCGGCAGAGGCCGAAAAGGTGTTGACATGGGGGATAAGGTGGCAACACCCGTGGAGGATCCGGAAGTGTTACTAACCCAGGTGGAACCGAAACAACCCGCACCACCAGAGGAACAACCTGAAGTAACAACGCAGACAGGGGAAGTCAATGTCCCAGAGAAGAAGAAACCATCACAACCAGAAGAAATGACAACACAAGAAATGTTCAGGCAGGTAATGGAGGTAATGCAAGAGAATAGTAGGAAATTGAGAGAAGACATGAATAAGCAGATGGAGTCCACAAAGGAGGAAAACAAATCCATAAGGAAGGACATTGGAAATACCAATAAGAATATGGAGTCTAAAATGGAAGGAGTAAATAAAAACATAGAATCCAACATAGAGGATTTGAAGGAAGACAACCATTCATTAAATGAAATACTAGAGGATTTGAAGGAAGACAACCATTCAGTAAATGAAAACTAGAGGATCTGAAGGAAGATAACCGAACCACAAAGGAAGAATTGTGACGTAAGATAGAAAATACTAATAAAAGGATTGAGGAAACCAGTAAGAATTTGAGTAAGAAGATGGAAGAGAAAATGGAGGAAACAAGTAGGAAAATGGAAAACGACAATCAGCAATTGAGGGAAAAGTTGGAGGAAAATAATCAGAAAATGGAGGAGAAAATGGACGAGAATAAACAAAGGTTAAGAGAAGAACTGAGGGAAGTTAACCAGGAGAACATGAATAAGGTAGACGAGAGAATAGAGCTGGTGAAAGAAGAGTTAAATAAAAAGATAACAGAGACAAAGAAATCCATCGTAAAGAAGTTAGAACAGGAAGTCGTCGTGGTTGTGAACCAGCAAATCAGGGAATTAGACGAAAGATGTCGTCAGACCGAAAACGAAGTGATGGAAGTCCGGGAAGTAATACATAAAGAGATTACATATGTCAAAGAACAACAGGAAACGAAACTAGAAGAAAACAAGAAATTTGCCTTGGAAGAAGTGAATAAAGTGCGGACACAGGTAACCGAAAGATGCGACGGCGTGGAAGCCGCTATGTCGAACATAACCGGACAGGTGCGTCAGAGCCAGGAGGAGATAGAAATGATAAGGAACAGACCATCTGGATATCATAATTTCCCCATGTCCGAAAACAGAGAATGGCTCAATTTCCGGCAATATAAACGGAAGCCTATGGAGTTCTTGGCACGCATAGAGGAATACCTAGAAAAACACAGAGGGAACCGATGGGTCCAGAGCAGGGAAATCCTTGACGAGTCGTTTCGGGAGGTGAATGACCATTGGTGGATGGCCAACCGGAGCGACATCGACAATTATCAGCAATTTAAGAGCCTTTTCAAGGCCAAGTACTGGTCGGAGACAACTCAAAATTTGATAAGAGACCATATATGCCACGGCCACTACAAACCACAAGTCGGTAGTTCAATGACAGCTTATTTCCTCGGCAAGGTATGTATGGCCAAGCATTTAGAACCGGCCATACCTGAGGAGTGCCTAATAAATAAGTTGTCATATCATTATGATGAAGAAGTAATTCGTGCGAGGAGGGGCAGCCAAATAAAAACCATCCAGGCAATGACCGAACTCCTCGAAAACTATGAAAATGAAGACTACTACCGACAGAGTCGTAGAAGAAGTGATGGGCCCGAACCAAGGACGTATCAGAACATCAACCAGGGTACGAACAACATAAACACTGGGTACCAAGGAGGCCGGGCATACCGGGCATACAGGGTCTATTACAATATAAATAATGAAGGAATAGTAGATAAGGTAAGTGGTGGTAGTAATATAATTAATTATAATGGTGAAATAACATTAAATAAGAATAATGATTATATAGCTGAAAATGGGGTATCTAAGAATGATACGGTAAGTAACAGTGGTGAAATTAAAAACGTGGTGTTAGAGTGTAAAGTTGTGAGCAGAGAAAGTGTTGATGAGGTTATAAGTGTGTGTGTAGAGAGGTTAAATGGGCAAAGGGCAGATGTTCCCCAAGTTTATGGTGAAACAGAGTTTTCACAGGTGTTTAATGAGGACAGAGTTTCCTCCTGTATTTGTATGGAAGACAAGGTGTCTTCAGATGGTCCCTGTATTTTTTGTGATTTAACTGGTAAAGCCAGTAGAGGTAATAAATATTTAATGGTGCCCTTTGCATGGAATGGGAGAGTTCAGTATGGTTATGAGAGGTGTTGTAATAAAAGAGAGAGAGAAATAAAAATTTTTGAGATTAATAGAGGTTATGAAATGTTGGTGCAGGTGTTAGATATTAAGAGAGATGAAGAAAGTGAATTGCATTATGAAACAGAAAGAGAGGAATATTTGAATAAAACTGTTATAAATGATAAAATAACTGACTTGATGTTGACAAAAAATACTTACGGAGACTGGACAAAAATAATTGATAGTGACAAGTTTTATGACATAATAAAAGGGATAATGAATGATATAGAGGTAATGGTTTATTATAATAATAATAATAATAATAAATTGGATGTAAATAAAAATGATTTATGCTATAAATATATTAGGTATATACATGACGATGGAGGTTGAATTAAAAAAAACAGTGTATGGACATTTTAAATACTTTAGTATATGGTAATGACTTGGCTGAATCAGGTATTAAATGTGACAAATAATAATAATAATATTGGATATGACGAAAATTTGTAAATAAATGTATTGTGTTAATATTATTTTGCTGCAATGTACAGTATAGCTTATAGGTAACGTATGTTTGTAATAAGAACAAATTGCATAATAATATTTAAGTTTATTTTGAATGATGTGTATATATTAAAAACGTTTTAAATAATATAACTACAGCTAAATTGTTTTGAGTGGAGGTTATTAAATAATTGTCAAGTTAAACAAATAATTTAAAAAGGTTAATTTTATTAATGAAGCAAAATTAATTTTGGTTTGAATTGTAATAAATAGAAATTGATAAATATGTTAACTACAAGACTGAGAGAAATTAACAGCTGAAGTAAGCAGATGTGTCAGTATATGACGTAACCATGAATGTTGAGACTGAAGGAGTGTTTATAACACAAGTCTGGCATACAAGTGTTTATGTAAACAGGTGTGTTGTCTGTTGTGACTAATGTCTACCGTCACGTTGAGTTGACAATAACAAAAATGCTGTAGTCTGCTGAATCATTGCCAGTAGGAAAATCCTATTATGAAATAAAAAGAAATACCAGCTGTGAAGAAATGAAGGTAAATTTTTTGAATAATGTATGGAATACTTTTATGTCGGATCATTTTGAAAAATGTAATTAATTTTGAGATTGTTAATTATAACAATATGAATTAAAGTTAATGAAAGGTAATTAAATAAATTGAAAAGATAATTTTTAATAATGACTTTAAATCTATTTTGATCTGAAATTTGATTGTAATGGTAAAATAAATAATTGATAAAAAACATAATGATTAAAATATTCATTTAAAATGGAAAACTGAAGGAAATTTTGTATGGATATAATAAAAAATGTTCAAGCTGAGATAGTGTTTGGAAAATAAGATGTGCACATAACTGTTCATGTAAACTTTTATAATTGACAACTTATATTTTACGTTTAACTGTAGATTCCCAACCTAAGTGCGGCCATGACCTCACCGGATCATGACCGTGAAAGTAGTTAATTGTGACAAATCATAAATTTTACTTGATATAACCGGCTTGTGGTTTGTTTTATTTTGTCAACCCGGTGGTTTGTTAGATTTAGTAGGGGGGTTATTTTTTGGGGAATCTACCAAATTTTGGAACAGGTCTATTTTCACCCAGATAGGGGTGGTAGTCCATTAGGGGCGTATAAATAAAAAATAGTAGGTGTAATACCGAATTTTATTGTAACGCCGAAGCAAGGATGGGGGTGGAATAAAAGAAAAAAGTCCACCCCTTCCGCATCAGTCCTTGTGGAAGCAACTGGGCGCCACAGTCCAGGGGGGGAAATAGTGAGTGTGGATGGGCGGTGACCCAGTTACAGGTCACGAGGGAGATGTGGTTTACGGCTAGGATGAGGCTGGAAAAGGCCAAGAAGCCTAGCGCAGAAGACATGAATATGTAATGGGTATCAGGGGTACGGGATTAAAAGGGGGTAGTATAGAAAAAAAAAAATTTTTTTATATATGATTGAACTGTAGGTAGACTGTAAGTTTATATTATTATTTTTAATTATTTATTATTTAATAATTTATTATACTTTGTATAAACAGAACCAGTACTTTGCAAAGAATGAGCCTGTATGGATGAGAGGAAACAAATCAGTTGTGGGATATGGAGTGATGGAAGGCCGTTTATTAAATTTTTTAATTAAATGTTACAGAGTCGGGCGATACTGTGACGGGTATCTGTCCGAGCTTATGGTGTTGGGATCTCGTATAGAGAAGTCCAGTAGGATCGGATGGGTGCTGCCGCAGTCGCCAGACTAGGGGGGTAAGTACCCATGATTTTAGTAGAGTGTTCAGGGGGGTTGCGGCGCCATATCCTCACTGATCCTCTTAGGTTTTAGGCAATAAGAGTTTGAACGCTTCGGCCTTCAACCTCTTATTGGGGGGGGGGGTATTGTAACGGTACAGAATTGTGCGCTACCCCAGTTTAATTTTATTTTAGCAATTCAGTTTTAATCAGTATTTAATTCAGTAATTCAGTAATTAATAAATTGTTAACTTTCACCTGTGAGGAGCCCCAGTACAACATACACTGTTAGTCTAAACAACAGTCTAGACGCATTGCGTAACTGCCCCAGCAGCAGGCTTTCTGTGAATTACAGTATGCAGTCTATCACCAGAGTTATCATCAGACAGCAGTGGAGAGCAATGCATGTATAAGTAAAACTTTATACAGTGGCCTCGGAAATTTCGGTAGGCCAAAGTGATTACAGTAGCCTAGGCCTACCGAAACTTATAAAAAGTGTGCAAAAGAGTAAAATGAAGAAAGAGATCGAGACAATTAACGAATACGTCAATTTGTGCAGTTAGAACAGTTCTGTGTGATGTGGCTAATGTGACAGTGAAATACTAGTGATCGGGTAACAACTGGACCACATGTCAGTTAAGTAACAACTACATACAAAAGTGACTCCATAACAATCTGATATCACTAAAAGCTATACAAATTTAGATTTATAAAAGAATTAATGAGAATACTATAAAGGGGGTAAAAGTTATATATTTAAGGGGAGAAATCATGATTAAAAGTACTGGTTCCTATAAAATAATTAGTTGATAAAACTTGTGTTTGAACAAATTCATGTTTTTTAGCTGTAGGCTACTTAATAAAATAATATCAAGTTTGTTTAGGGATATAAAAATGTGTTAAATTAAGTTATTACGCCACAACCATTTCCTATTCTGTGCTGAAAACCTCGCCTAACGTTCTTTGGGATTTTTCTGATATTTAAGGGTAGTTAGATAGCTGGATTTTTATAAGGGCAAAAGTGTAAAGGTTTCGATATATAACCTTAGAAAAATATCGTGGCGACCTGGGCAGTTTAATAAGGTAAGTTTAACGGGGACAATGACGGTAAGTAAAATTCTGGCAGCGGTGAGTATTATGATGAGTGTAGTATTTAGTTACAAGGGTAAAAAAAGGCGGTACTTTTACAACTTCTTCTTTCATTGTTTCTATTGTGATGATATAAAATATATGCCGAAATATATTAATACATAAAAATACACTGCCAGAACTTACCTGTTTGCATTCACAACTACTTACCGTATTAAATTTCTCTCAGAAGACCAAGGTCGCCACGATTATTTTTTATAGGTTAAAATATCGAAAACCTTTATACTCCACCTTAAATAAAAGGGACAATTTCGCTATCTGACCACACCCAATTAATAATTCAGAAAGATCCCGGAACGTTAGACGAATCTTGTAGCACAGAAATGAGAAAGTGGTAATGACGAAATAACTTAGTCTAACACATTTTTATGTTATGAAAATGAAATATTTTTACTCACATAAGACAGCAAATTCTTCATACAAAGACACAAAAAGAACGGAACACATTTTGTAATGGTTAAATCGGCCTTACCCTTACATACTATTCATACTATAGAAAGTAGCCCAGCTTTGCACACACACAAAAACACACCATTTAAACCCCTTTAAAATATATATTAAATAGTTTGTCTTTACATTCCTGTTTCACTTACGGTAACTCACGGTCGCGATGCCGGCCGAACACATGCTTCATCCCGCGGTTCGAATGTATACACACATCAATTTAGGAAGTTGCCTGGTTAGCGCATGCGCAATGAATGAGCGTCTCCCACCATACAGTGTGACTGTACGTGTGGTGTTGTTTAAACGTACAGTCTGCAAGCATTCCAAAATTTACTGAGTTGCTGTTGTGTTTTGTGTTTTGCAATCTGTGCTGTCGTTTTGTATTTTAATAGCTATCTTAGTGATTAGGTTTACCTTTCTGTGACGTTATTTAAAACTAATTTGTTTGTATTGTTTTTCGTCGCGATACATTTTATATCTTTAATTTTTGTTATTAGTGATTGATTAACAATGAGTAAGTTGTCGGGAAAGGTGCTTAAAAGCCAAACTCGCGAAGTTATATACAATGTGATGGAGTTTATGAAGAAGAAAGTAGATCATGGAGGGTTTTTAATAGACTGTAAAAAAGTTAGAGAAAGAGTGTCGGCTGCAGTTAGTGTAAGTCAGATGACACTAGCGAGAATAAACCAGGAAGCGAAGAGGCAGAGAAGCGAAGGGCAACCATTATTTGAAACGCAAAACAAGAAAAGGAAGAGAGAAAAGCCTTCGACAGATTTGGACGATTTTGATAAATCTGTTATACGCCGAATGATCAACGGCTTTTACCTCGTCGAAAAATGTCTACCTACACTACCAAAATTACATTCAAAATTAGTGAAAGATATAGGGTTTAATGGAGGGAAGACATGTTTAAGGACAGTAATCAAACAGTTGGGTTTTAAATGGAAAAAGACGAGAACCAACAGAAATGTACTTATTGAACAACAACACATAGCCTTCCACAGACACGAATATTTAAAAAACATTAGGAAATACAGAGAAGAAGGGCGACCCGTAGTTTACATGGACGAGACTTATATTCCCTCGTCACATGTGAGCCAGAAATCGTGGGCAGACAATAACAATGATGGTGTCGCTATACCCCTCACTAAAGGAGCAAGACTTATAATAATTCGGGAGGAGAGATGGGTTTTATTGAAAACTGCTTCACCATGTGGAAATCAAGTCTGTGTTCAGGAGACTATCACAGTTCAATGAACTTTGAAAACTACCAAAAGTGGTTGACAGAAAAATTAATACCAAACCTGCCAGAAAAAAGTGTACTTGTCATTGACAATGCACCATACCATAATGTGCAGTCAAAAAAGTGTCCAACCTCCGCTTCAACTAAAAGTAAAATGCAAGAGTGGCTTCGAAGTAACTGAATACCTTTCGATAATTCGATGCTGAAGGTACAGTTACTGCAGTTGATTTCGTTACATAAACCAAGGATCAAAGAATATGTAATCGATTCGCTCCAACAACACGGCCACACTATTGCGCTTACCTCCATACCATCCGGAGCTCAACCCAATAGAACTTATTTGGGCCGAGGTGAAGAACTGGGTAGCAACCAACAACACAACGTTTACAATTGAAGACGTGAAGCAGCTAACAGTACAAAAATTCGGGGAAATCACCAGAGAATCCTGGCAAAAAAAAATGTGACCATGTAAAAAAGGTTGAAGAAGACTACGTTACATCTCAACCACAAATAGAAAACGCTGTTGAAAATTTCATCATTCAACTTGGAGGGGAAACCAGTGACACAGATGAGGATGACGCCAGCGGATGTAGTCAAATGGACACGGACAGTGAAGAAACTATCAGGAATTGAAGACTTAATGTGAAGTGTGGTTTACCTGCTGTCATAGCTGTTAACTTAGTTGAAAATATTTTTGTTACAAAAAAGTACATTACTATAAAAAAAGTCATATTACTATATGACTTGCACAGTAAAAATTTTATTATTTTCTATTTGAACAGTTAGCAATTATTTGTGACCATAGGACTGCATATTACTGATCGTCTACTGACATGAAACGAAAAAGAGCCCTGAAGATGACCTTGGAATCATGAAAGGTAATTTGTATAAACATAATTCCATTTTTCATTTTTGTTGTCTTGTGTAGACCTACTTCTATAGTACGTAGTTCCAATGATCTATTTTACTGCATAAATAGGAGCAAGTGGGGTGAGGTGATGAATGGATTAATTTGATAATGTCGGCATATTTATAGGCCTACGATAATTTTACAATAATTTTCGGTATGCTTTGTTAGTGTTCTGTGTTTAATTTGTAGTACGTTAACGATTATAAATGTTGTTCTTTAGATCCAAAAACATTAAATAGAAAATAATTTGCATTATAAAATTTAGAAATTACAGTAGCACATAATTACCAGTAGTATTTGCATTTCGTTGTTTGGTTCTATTTTTAAAGTGACAGTGGATATTTTTCTTAAGACATAAAAATATAAGGCATATTTGCTACCACCTGGGGGCTATGAGCGCACGAGTGTGCAATTTTTATATTTAAAACAGCTCTTAAATTATTGAAATTTAAACAAACACTGACACAAACAAAGCGTTCCGAACCCTGCTTGCAGTGGTGACTGTACCAACTAGTACACGCGTACTCACGTAGTAGTGGGAAGTTTGTCAGCGGAGGGGAAATTTCCCCTCTGTGGGTTTCCAGCTACGTTGATGTATGTATACGTATTTAACTGTTTTCACCTTGTGACTCCACCGCACCAATTTATAACTGTGATATCCTGATTAATTTACTGGGTCCCGGTCGGTACTAAAACGTTATTCAACTGAATTATACATATTTAAAAGTTCGACCCGACCGGGACCTCGTCTCACCAATTACGTCTGTACGCTGTTGTAAGATCTCGTGGACTGCTCAACGTAGACTGTGTAAAATGGACTGCCAGCGGGCGGAAGCTGTGGTTCACTGCCACCTGATTTCGTCGCCGTTCATAGCTGATTTGATGCAGTTTGTTAGCTATGACCATGATACATAGTGGTTGTTTCTGTAGTGAGTGCCGACGATATTCGGCACTGCTAGACTGACGTCACCAAAAGGAGGCGGTCCATAGCTACGTTTCCTGCAGGTCGGCTTGTAGATCTCACCAAACGTCGTTTCTGCGCCATTTTTTACAGCGTCGGTTGGTTTTCTTTGCGTCCCAACAGCGCGCATACTTGAGTCGTTGCGTACAAGCACATGACCACACACAAGCAGAGTTCGTGGAAATAGAGGGTGGCTACATACCTGAACTGATTTCGCAACGGAATATTGCGTCTTGCCTTTGTTCTGAAACTGTTTTACTTGCCACGTGTTCTGGTTTGTTGGAAAATAAGACTTTCACACTGTTTTGTATAAAAATCCCGAAATGGAATAAAATGAAATACAAATACCCCAGAAATGCAATAAATACAATTACCCAATTTTGACACGTTACAATACCCCCCCCCCCAATGAGAAGTCTTCTGTCAAAACAGAAGAAATCTCATTGATAAAACCCCTAAGAGGACCGGTGAGGAACTGGTGCCAACAACCCCCTTTTGTTCTTACTCTACATGGGTAAACGACCCCCCTGGCTCGGCGACTATGGGCGCATCTGAACGAGATCACTGGACTTCTCTATACGAGATCCCAACACCGAAAAATCGAACAGACACGCACCACGGCGCACCTCACCTTCTATCATGCTACCCCAAAAATCCTACACCCTGGCTTAGATTATGCCAGATCCTCAACCGATATGTTTCCCCTTATATGCAAGCTGGGCTGCCTTTAGCAGATACTGGGCTCACACATACTCACATTACATATTGAAAATTGAAAAATTCTTCAAAAATTTGTTTAATTTATAACTCACTGGTTGTTTCCATTTGAAATCAAATCATAAATTTTGTATATATTTTAAATTATTCTCTTCATTAGGTTTTTCTGTTATTTCTGTTAGTTAAAATAAATCAATTTAAACATTTCTTACAATTAAGAACATCCTTAACCTAACATGTGATTACCTAAAGTCTAACAATACAATTCAATACGAAATAATTCAATAATAATAAACATGGTTAGCACACAAATAATAATGTAATCAAAGTTTAAAATTATCCATTAGCTGGCAGGCGAAAAATCAAGATTATTTTTTTTTTCAAAAAAATATTTTCCAAAAAATTTTAAATTTCAAAGAAAAAAATTTAAATTTATTAAAATGTTTCCTTTACATATAGAAATTATTTAAAATTTGTTTAAATTGATGAAAAAACAAAAGTTGAATTAACTTCCTTACTAAACAATCTTAGTATGTATATGACCTCACTGTCAGCTGATCAAAACTAGGTCAAGTCAAAACCTTGACCTACATACGTTATGTATAAGTTCTATCTGAAAATACGTTTGACATCTGCAACAATCTAACTTGAAACACAAAACATAATAAAATAAAACATTTAAAATTAACAAAATATTATTATAAATAATAAGCAAATTGACATTTAAATCATTCAAAATAAACAATTCTTAATTTTACATTATTTTCAAATTCTATTAAAATTCGTCACTGGTTTTAATTAAAAAATTTTATATTTTCGTTATAAATCTCTTTCTTTATTTGGCAATCTTATTCTCCATTACTATGGGTGATTTAAATATTTATCTCATTTAATTTACTACTTGATCTGTATACATATATAATCTTTCTCCATTTGACTCTAAACTCTAACAACTGTAACTCACAAGACACCCATCTCTATCAAAGACATCTATCCAAACACTCTCTAAACCTCAACTTACTAATAAACTCAAATCGCCACCTTCTCTCGATATATAAAAAAAATACTCTCTAATCCTTTGTACTTAGGATACGTGTTTACCCCCCCCCAAAACTCATTTCCCATTATTTGGTCCCTGGATTCTACCTAAGGCGACCCCTTCCCACTAAATCGGTCCCATCCCGTCCCAACCTTGTTGCGGACTCCTACATTACACTACCCCCTTATTACAAAATTGCCATCCCCAAAATCTCAATCTCATTACCTTACTTCATTACAACAAAATAACATCATCAATTATAAACAACAATATATCACTCAAAACTCTACATATTCCACATAACTACTGTGTCAACATCATTACTTCTCAAAACTCTATAATATACATTAACTCAAAACAACATTTTATTATTTTCATCTCTACTATTTCTTTAACTTTGACTTCAACTTGTACAGATCTACATGTCCCCCAAAATACTAATCACCCCCAAAACTATCTTTTATTATTTCTGACAATTCATTTAAAATCTTACCACATTAAATTACTTTTCTCATTATTTAAATAGCATCTGTAATACATTGAAACATTACATTAAACATCAATTACCTGGAACATTTACAACCAATATAACAGTGACATTTTATTGCTGATCAGCTGATCTTACTAACACAATGAAACACATCTCAAAATTGAACAAATTACATGAAATATATATGTTTATCAATACTTACTTCTAACCTCCTTGTTTTCCCTTTTTCTGACTCTAGTAATTTATGTTAACCGCCTGCCAGTCGGTTTAATTATTTGCTTAGTAAAAAAAATACCTAAATTATATAAAACACATACTTTCTGTCAACTCTTATATCTAACCTACTACAATAAAATATTACATTTAAACATAGAATGAACACCTCATAGTTAATGTATGAGCAGCTAGTTATTTAAACAGAACACAAGCATTTTATCGGATCAAAATTTGAGTTAGCAATTTTTTATGTTATGAAATTTAAATTCGTGGCTCCTCTGAGCCACCTCCCATCCACACACTAAAATTTCTAAATTTATTATTAATAATTATTATATATCATCTTTCAGTTATTATTAAAATTTGTAACTATCATTTTTATTTAACACAATTATTTCACATCATCTCATTATTTAATTAAAATCTCTTTATTTGAGTTACACCTGTAAACATTTTTTTTTTTTTTTATACATGATTCGTACTATAAAATTTCTATACTTACAGTCCATTTAAAATGACATACACAAAACATAATCACCATACACCCCAATACTTTCACCTCACCTCTGAAACATTTAACACAAATATTAGTTTAAATCAAACAATTTATCATTTAACTACCAACTTTCCAAATCTCGTAAAAATAATTTAAGTTCATTAAAAAATTTTAATTATACAACATTTAAATAGTCAATCAAAATATTTAAAACATATCAAATTGTTTTAATTATATTAATTACGGAAAATACAAATTATATAGCTATCGAAACAATTACATTTAGTCAATTACTGTTTTCAAAATTAAAATAGTTATTTATTTAAATTGTAAAATATTAATATTATTATTACAACAATTATCTACCTACATACACTGTTCACTTAACCACAACACATACAATTGACTTCACTACATATTTATTTACAAATCTGATTAATTATTTATTCAGTTATCATATTTCAATGTCCAAATCAGCTAGGTCAAAACCCACAAAACAAAATGTTTCTAACTGTCCTTTACTGTTTTATGGTTTAGCCTCCATCGTCAAAAAGATATCTCACATATTTGTAGACTAAATTATTTTTGTTTACCTTGAGTTTATTATTATTGTTTTCATAAACCATTATTTCCAAGTCCTTCATCATACCATTTATTATTTCATACAACCTGTCGCTATCAGTTAATTTTGTCCAGTCTCCGTCAGTAATTTTTCCAAACACCAAATCAATTATTTTATCATTATTTATAACAGTTTTATTCAAATATTCCTCTCTCTCTGTTTCATAATGCAATTTACTTTCTTCATCTCTCTCAATATCTAACACCTGCACCAACATCTCATAACCTCTATTAATCTCAAAAATTTTTAATTCTCTCTCTCTTTCATTACAACACCTCTCATAACCATACTGAACTCTCCCATTCCATGCAGAGGGTAATACCACAAAATTATTTAAATACCATCTGGCCCTACCAGATAAACACAAAAAACTTATATGACCTTCTGAAGATCTCTCGTCTTCTTCAAAAATTATTGAGGAACTCTTGTCCTCCATCAACACTTGTGAAGTCTCTGCTTCACATTTAACCCCATAAAATTTTGCCCCCTGTTTCATACCCACAATATAACTCTCTTTCCACTCATTATCTAACTCACCAACATTAATTACTACGCCTTTACAATCTATTACTTTCTCTCTCTCACTCACTATCTCTATCTCACCGCTATCCAATGCTTCATTATTATTATTTAACATGATTACATCACTGGAATTAATTATATTAACATCACCACTTACCTCTGAATTGCAATCACCATCATTATTTTCACTAGTTAACCCTACTTCTCCCACTATTTTATCACTGTTATTTATTACTTCATTATCGTTATCACTCACCTGGTTAATTATTTCTTCACTATCATTAAAAACATTATTACCACTTACCTGTTTTACTTCAACTTCCGTACTCTCTTTCAATTGACATCCATCTCCTACCCACTTTTCGTCTTGTTTATTAAGAACATTTATTACTTTATTGACACCCTCATCCATTATTTCCTTGGTTTTGTTTAATTCTGTGTGCATCTCGTCAAAATGTTTATCCCACTTTTTCTCCCTTTCGTCAAACCGTTTATTTATATTATCAAAATGTTTATTCATCATATCAAACGCCTTTTGCAGAAAATTCCTCATCTCATCCTGTGAATACTCTTCTTCGACCACCCCTACACTGTCATCATTATCACTAGGCCTATTTACAGTCTTATTTTCTACCAATGTTACTTCAGCTATCTTACCTTCATCATTGGTCATCTCCCTATGTTTATTGATTTCTGCAAATATTCCTTGTTCCTGTTCTTCCATTCGTGTTAACCTATCGTCTAAATTACCCCATTCCTCGTCTGTCATCTCACCCACAACACCTCGAAATTCACTCTCCCACTCATCCCACACAAAATCAATATCATTACTTTGAATTTTTGACATGTTTAAAGTTCGTTTGTATAACACTTTTTATATAAAAACCCCTATTTTTCTACACTCGACACACCTACCACAACTGTAAATCACAACCCAAACATAACCTATTCACACGTAAATACTTACTCTAAATATTGTTTACAAATTCATCATTACCACATCCTATTTTCTGTGCATTAAAATAGGTCTATCTCGTATAAATAAAATTAAACGAAAATCCTGGCAGCGAGAGCCAGTGTGATGATATAAAATATATGCCGAAATATATTAATACATAAAAATACACTGCCAGAACTTACCTGTTTGCATTCACAACTACTTACCGTATTAAATTTCTCTCAGAAGACCAAGGTCGCCACGATTATTTTTATAGGTTAAAATATCGAAAACCTATATACTCCACCTTAAATAAAAGGGACAATTTCGCTATCTGACCACACCCAATTAATAATTCAGACAGATCCCGGAACGTTAGACGAATCTTGCAGCACAGAAATAAGAAAGTGGTAATGACGAAATAACTTAGTCTAACACATTTTTATGTTATGAAAATGAAATATTTTTACTCACATAAGACAGCAAATTCTTCATACAAAGACACAAAAAGAACGGAACACATTTTGTAATGGTTAAATCGGCCTTACCCTTACATAATATTCATACTATAGAAAGTAGCCCAGCTTTGCACACACACACAAACACACCATTTAAACCCCTTTAAAATATTATATTAAATAGTTTGTCTTTACATTCCTGTTTCACTTACGGTAACTCACGGTCGCGATGCCGGCCGAACACGTGCTTTATCCCGCGGTTCGAATGTACGTATTTAACTGTTTTCACCTTGTGACTCCACCGCACCAATTTATAACTGTGATATCCTGATTAATTTACTGGGTCCCGGTCGGTACTAAAACGTTATTCAACTGAATTATACATATTTAAAAATTCGACCCGACTGGGACCTCGTCTCACCAATTATGTCTGTACGCTGTTGTAAGATCTCGTGGACTGCTCACCGTAGACTGTGTAAAATGGACTGCCAGCGGGCGGAAGCTGTGGTTCACTGCCACCTGATTTCGTCGCCGTTCATAGCTGATTTGATGCAGTTTGTTAGCTATGACCATGATACATAGTGGTTGTTTCTGTAGTGAGTGCCGACGATATTCGGCACTGCTAGACTGACATCACCAAAAGGAGGCGGTCCTTAGCTACGTTTCCTGCAGGTCGGCTTGTAGATCTCACCAAACGTCGTTTCTGCGCCATTTTTTACAGCGTCGGTTGGTTTTCTTTGCGTCCCAACAGCGCGCATACTTGAGTCGTTGCGTACAAGCACATGACCACACACAAGCAGAGTTCGTGGAAATAGAGGGTGGCTACATATCTGAACTGATTTCGCAACGGAATATTGCGTCTTGCCTTTGTTCTGAAACTATTTTACTTCCCACGTGTTCTGGTTTGTTGGAAAATAAAACTTTCACAATATTTTGTATAAAAATCCCGAAATGAAATAAAATGAAATACAAATACCCCAGAAATGCAATAAATACAATTACCCAATTTTGACACACGTTACACTATAAACTTTTTGTTATTTTCTATACTATGTTTTTTCTCGAAGTAATAGTATACTTCTAGTATCTTACTACATTCTTTTGATAACTTATATGCTGATGCTCCAATAAACGATAATATTGGCCTAACTGGGTGGTTTTCTTTGTGCAATTTTATCTGACATTTAAATTTAAGCGCTTCCGGATTTGATTCTGTTAGTTTTATTTTATTCTTAAACATAGTGGAATTTTTTATTAATTTCTTCACCCTACTTTGAAATTTATTAGTATAATCATATTTAATCTCTTCATAATTATTATTTTTTATAAATTCATTCCCTTTCTTTATATACTCTTCTTTATCTATTAGCACTACGTAGTTGCCTTTGTCCGCTTTTGTTACCATAATATTATTTTGTTTTATTTTACTTTTTAACTGTTTTATGTTTCTCTTAACAGCCATACTATTTCCTCCTTGTTTTCTGTTCTTTCCTTCTAATGTTCCCACAATGTTACTAACTTCAAATCTCAATTTTTTTTTATTTTCTCCTCTTTTTCTTTGCTTATTATACTTTCACATTCTATTAATAAACCTTCTTTATTCAAATTCTTTGGCAGTGCATATTATAGGCTTTTTTCTAATAATTTCTTTTCTTCATTATTGAATACCACCTCTGTTAAATTAACTATTCTCTCGGATAACTTCAAATCTGCTTGATCTGGTTTTTTCATTCTCATATCATTCATTTCTTTTAAATATTCTAATTTAGTTTTCAACTTCTTATTTCTTTCTTCCAATTTCGTCTTCATATACCGCTCACCAAAATCGTACAAAATTTCTTCTATTCCTATGTAATTATACTTTTGATGTAGTTCTAAGTGCATTTTTAGTAATTTTTTTATTATACATATTCAGTTGCTGATACAAATATTTTATTTCCTTTTTTACCCATAACTGTTCACTTCTTGACTTTTTTCCGTATTTCACTACTTCCTTTTATTTCGATTTTTGCATACTTTGGTATTATATTATGACGTAAACACTGCTTATTAAACCAAATTTTAGACAAAGTTATCTTTAACTTAATTTTTGTTTTCAAATATTTATAGAAATTTTCTACTTTATTTCTCTGTCCCATTATTCTTCTACTCCTTAGATTTGTCAATCTATTAATTTATTGTTGTATTGTAAATTGTAACGGCTACAAAATTGATAATGTAAGACAACCCACTATGGGTGGAGCTAAGTATGACGTTACTCCGTCAGGGGCCGGGGCTAGATAGGTCAGGTAAAACGGTATATAAGAAGTGAACGGTTTCATATTTCTCTGTTGGTAAATGACCTGAAGATGGCTTGACTGCCGAAAGCGCTCGTCAATACCAAAGACAACATAGTGGTTTGTATAAAATTACTAGTAGAAATATTTGAGACCACTAACACTCCAATACAATAATAAATTAATAGATTGACAAACCTAAGGAGTAGAAGAATAATGGAGCAGAGAAATAAAGTAGAAGATTTCTATAAATATTTGAAAACAAAAATTAATTTAAAGATAACTTTGTCTAAAATTTGGTTTAATAAGCAGTGTTTACTTCATAATATAATACCAAAGTATGCAAAAATCGAAATAAAAGGAAGTAGTGAAATACGGAAAAAAGTCAAGAAGTGAACAGTTATGGGTAAAACAGGAAATAAAATATTTGTATCAGCAGCTCAATACGTATAATAAAAAATTACTAAAAATGCACTTAGAACTACATCAAAAGTGTAATTACATAGAAATAGAAGAAATTTTGTACGATTTTGGTGTGCGGTATATGGAGACGAAATTAGAAGAAAGAAATAAGAAGTTGAAAACTAAATTAGAATGTTTAAAAGAAATGAATGATATGAGAATGAAAAAACCAGATCAAGCAGATTTGAAGTTATCCGAGAGAATAGTTAATTTAACAGATGTGGTATTCAATAATGAAGAAAAGAAATTATTAGAAAAAAGCCTAAAATATGCACCGCCAAAGAATTTGAATAAAGAAGGTTTATTAATAGAATGTGAAAGTATAATAAGCAAAGAAAAAGAGGAGAAAATAAAAAAAAATTGAGATTTGAAGTTAGTAACATTGTGGGAACATTAGAAGGAAAGAACAGAAAACAAGGAGGAAATAGTATGGCTGTTAAGAGAAACATAAAACAGTTAAAAAGTAAAATAAAACAAAATAATATTATGGTAACAAAAGCGGACAAAGGCAACTACGTAGTGCTAATAGATAAAGAAGAGAAAAAAAAGGGAATGAATTTATAAAAAATAATAATTATGAAGAGATTAAATATGATTATACTAATAAATTTCAAAGTAGGGTGAAGAAATTAATAAAAAATTCCACTATGTTTAAGAATAAAATAAAACTAACAGAATCAAATCCGGAAGCGCTTAAATTTAAATGTCAGATAAAATTGCACAAAGAAAACCACCCAGTTAGGCCAATAATATCGTTTATTGGAGCACCAGAATATAAGTTATCAAAAGAATGTAGTAAGATACTAGAAGTATATTATTACTTCGAGAAAAAACATAGTATAGAAAATAACAAAAAGTTTATAGAAACACTGAAAGAAGAAGTACAAGAAAAAGAAAGTTCAAGGTTAATATCGCTTGATGTAGTAGATATGTTTACAAACATCCTGGTTGAAAAAACGTTAAAACTAATTGAAAAGAACAAATTGAAAGGATACGAAAAGAAAGAAGAATTAATAAAAGTAATACAAGAGTGTTTGAAGCAAAATTACTTTAGGTTTAATAATAAGTTTTATATTCAGAAGTAGTGACTTCCAATGGGTTCATCAATGTCACCGATAATGGCAGAAATTTACATGAACTACTTTGAAAATAATATAATGTTAACAGTGAAAAATAAAGACAAAATTAAGAAATGGATGAGGTATGTAGACGATACCTTGTTAATATGGGAGGGCGATGATGAAGAATTAAATGTATTTTTTGAAGAGGTTAACAAATTAGAAGAGAGTATAAAATTTAAAATGGAAGTAGGAAACAAGGAAATAAATTTCCTAGATTTAAACATAAGAATAACAAAAGAAAATAAACTAAAATTTGACATTTATAGGAAAAGCACATATACGGTGTTATAATACCAAATGATTCGTACCATCCAATACAGTATAAAATGGCAGCGATAAATAATTTCTGTCATAGAATAAACACTTGTATAGAAGATGAGGAAAACAGAAAGTAAGAAATAGAAAGAATAAAAATAATTGTAAAAAACAACAAGTATAATACGAATGTAGTAGATAAAATATTTAATAATATAAAACGAAGAGAAGAAACAAAAAATGAGAATAGTAAAGAAAAGAAGGAGTATAAGGGATCCATATCTTATATAGTTTATAACACAAGAAAGATGCAAAAATGTTTTAGAAAATATAATATAGAGGTAGCGGTTAAAAAATCGAAAACCGTGTTTGATATAATAAAACCTACGAATTTTGAAGAAGACATATTGAAGAAAAGTGGAGTATATATGCTCAGTTGTGGGGAATGTGAAAAAGTGTATCTGGGCGAAACGGGTCGTCAATTTTGCCAGAGATTTAAAGAACATAGGAGGGGTGAAGGAGAGTTAACGACAAATTCATTATACGCTAGGCATTTTATAGAAGAAGGACATCAATTCATAGACCCAGTCGTAAATTATAAGATAATAAAAGCGATGATTAAAGAAAGAGAAAGGAAATTAAAGAAAGAAGTGGAAATATTAAAAATAAGAAATAAAGATGAAAAACGACTAATGAATATAAAACCACTTTTGAAAATGAAGAAATATTTAGCAGCTTATTAGATAACAAAAAAAAGTAGAAAATAAGTTAACGTAAATTGTAACGGCTAAAAAATTGGTAATGTAAGACAACCCACTATGGGTGGAGCTAAGTAAGACGTTACTCCGTCGAGGGGCGGTAAAACGGTATATAAGAAGTGAACGGTTTCATATTTCTCTGTTGGTAAATGACCTGAAGATGGTTTGACTGCCGAAAGCGCTCGTCAATACCAAAGACAACATAGTGGTTTGTATAAAATTACTAGTAGAAAAATTAAGAGTTGCAATTTACTAAAGAAGAAATTTTTAGGCTAAACTCTGATACAGATATATGTTAACCATGGTGTATTACTACAGTTGTACTATACTAATATAATGTTGTATTGTTTTAATTGTTATCACAGTATTTCTGTAAGTACACTTATCCTAAGGAAATAATAAAAGTAAAGAGCAAATTGAAATTTTTTTTCTCTTAATACTAAACGATTCTGTGGTCAGCATGGCTCCTTATTATTACTTACACTACATCTCTGTACAGTTCTGTGGAGTACAACATATTGAATGAAAAGCATATGCCTTCGTCGGTCAAGACTGGCGTGAACATTGTGGAACAGTTCACTATAGACATTTTCCATCTGCATAACCACATCGTTTCATCAAACTCTGGAGCCACCTGTAATACAAAACATTCCCAATTGGAAATGAGTCAACTGTATTTGGAACCACCGGTAGTTAGAGTACATGGTAGGGGATCAAGAGTTGGACGTGCAGTAGACTGGTGCTACTGTGACATCACGTCACGTTCAATTAGCTAGTGATTGTCACACAACAATGTATACCATTGTTGTTATTATTAATATGATTTCATTTTGTATATAATTTGTTATGACAAACATGAATTTGCATTGTATGGTGTAAGTTTAAGTATTTATAATAAAGACAATTTCAAATCTCTCATCGTTACATAATATATAATATATTTATGTAATATATGTTATATACATTATATATATATATTGCAACAGTACACAGGATATGAAGTTCATTTAAGTGGAATACTAATGCTATATAACATTTTCTGATGGCCATAGACATGTTTTAAATTGATTTTGTTCTTTTTTTTGTAAATAGTCATAAGTTTTGAACCAAGCTATATTTAAAAAAGTATTTTATGTCATGTGAAATATTTGTGTGTAAGTGTGCGGGTGCGCATGTGATTTACATTTTATTTAATAACTTCCAGGAAAATTAACATTTTCGTTCTGAAACTTGGACAGAGTGTTCTCATGGTTATAAGCTACATTTTCCATATACTCAGTTCTCCACAACTATACTTTTTATGTTTTTTTTTTAATGAAATCAGTTTTCTTTTATTCTCGTTATCTCCTAGAAAGTACTAAAATTTTTAGATAAAATCTAGACAGGCCTTTGCAGAATCGGACAGAGTTTAAGCCTGATTTCAGTCTACCTGTGTTCTCATCTGTGACGTTGCTAGAGTTTCAACCAATCAGAAGGTCTAAAAATTATTTGAGATGGTCCTTTGTCGAGAGCACTTCACTCAGTTTTCTTCCAAAGACTCGGCATAGAAATACGTACTCACTGCCACAAGTTTTTCATGACAAGACAGGTCGTTTTCCTTTAGTCTTAGAAGTTGGTTCACAGTTCGAATTCTTCGTAACCATTGCCACTTAGAGAACTCAAATAATACATAGATCATTCTAGTTCTTTCCCGCGTACAGTAGAAGATTTCTGCTAGCGGCAAAATATCTGCCAAGATAATTTGATAATAACGTGAGAACACTTCAAGAAACCGGAGTTTGTGTAAGATCGATACACGATATATTTCACCCAGTTTTAATCACTGAGATTAAATGAGTTTTAAATTATAAACAGTAACAGTTCATATCGCAGTGTGCGTGTGTGCAAAGGCGTGAATTGTCAGCGTAATAGTCATTGGTGCGACGTGCAGTCGCAGCGGTCCAGTCGAACAGCTTGCGGAGCGTCGAGAGGCTATGCAAACAGTGGAATTCAATGATATTTGTAAAACAAACAAATAGACTCAGTTATTGAAAGACAATTTATTTTTAATAAACAATTTTATATTATAAAGTAATAAGAAAATAGTAAATTTTAATGTTTTAATTTAATAAATTTTCCTACCTCCAGATATAGACTCTGTTGTAATAATGTCAATATTACCTATCTATGCAGTTTTAATATTTATCGTTGCAATATATATTGTAACGTGTTATTACACCAAACATAAAACTAATAACAGTACTAACTAAAAGATAATTTACTGACTGTGACAAACTATGGCTGACAATGGCCAAAATACCAAGAAGTTAAAGATCCCATGACAAAAGATGTAAATAGTAATTTATAGATAGGAACATAATATATAAGTATATACAACTAGTATGATTGTAAGAAATCCAATATTGTGAAAACCTATTTAACTATGAGGAGGTCTGCGCATCTCAAACTGTTATTTTATATATCAAGAAAAAAAAATATAGAAAGTGAATTATTTAAGTGTTACAAGTATAATCATGTCAAACTGTAATTCTAAAAGTTATATTGTGTGATAGTGTTAAGAAGGGAAAATAACAGTGAAATACATTAAAAAGAAAGAATCATGTATGAAGAGAGCGATTAAGTATAATTAAAATATGAACTTTGAAGAAATATATAATCTATATGAAACAGGTATATAACACATATAGTGAAACAAGACAAAGTAACTAATTGAAAAGGATAAAATTTTACATTAAAAACTTATAATAAAATAGTGTAAGGAAGAAAAAATAAAGTTCAACCGAATATTATTAATTAGAAATGGTAAACCGAACCTGTGACCCATAAAATAGCCAAGGTCTTAACTAAAGAAATTAGTGTTTTGAGGAGAAGAAGGGGATTGTTGAAAATTTCTAATTGCAAGGCGGAACGTGTAAAAATTACTGCTGAATTGGATACAAATTGAAGACCAATAAAATATGAGAGGACCAGGAGAAACAACACAAAACCTAGAAGAATGATGTTTTAATCAAGAGACCCAAACACCAGATGTCCAGGAATAAAGAATCAACCAATAAATCCGTTAAGAAAACTGCTAGATTGGTGAGATCACCCCAAGACTAAATCAAATATTCGAACAAACATTATGAAAGTAAAGATTGAATTACAACGAAAAACAATAACCTACAAACAATATAAAAACATTATAATTGTGAATTATTTTTGTACACTAGTATACAATAGTCATTAATAATAAGAGTTTTTGTTATACGTATGTTTCTAGTATGTTTAAAAGAACCCAAAAACCTTCAACAGACACACACAACACCGTATTACCAAGTCTCATGCATAAATATTATATTGTCTGTTCTATGTATAAATTGTACCAGACTTTAACGATACTTGTATGTTAAACCTGAGATTCAGATAAATAGTTCTCTAATTAAAAATAAAACACTTTTTTTTTGTTATTTAGTTACAAATCAACTTTAGAGATACTAATTATTTTAATATTACATATTGACTTCCAACGCGGGGCTGAACAAAATAAAAGTATAAAGAAGAAGGAGGATTATATATATTTATTTGAATATTACATATTGGCGCCCAACCGGTAGGGCTGAAGTTAAGCAAACTACTAACCGAAACACAATTAGTAAAATAACGATTGACCTAATTTTAGCTGCCAACTGCTAGAAGACTCAAAAATGCGAAGAGCTACTTCGAAAAGAGAATGAAGTAACCAGATACAGAAGAAGATAGGCGAGAACACGAGGAAGAGATAGTAAAAGACAGTGAAATGGAACAACAGGCGGGTGACAAGGAGGAAGCTAGAGGAGACCCGAATCTAATAAAATTAATGGAATTAATGAATAGTATGAATGAAGATTTTGACAGTATTAAAGAAGATAATAAACAAACAAACGAAAAATAGACAGTATGAAGGAAGATAGTAAACAAACTAATGAAAATTTTAAACGAATGTAGGAACAAAATAAACAAACAAATGAAAAAATAGACAAAATGGAGGAAGAAAAAGGAAAACTTAAAGAAACAAAACGAGGCTTTGAGTGAAAATTTAATTAAACAAATGGAGGAAAGATTTGACAAGAATAAAGAAGAAACTAATGAAAATTTTAGGAAACAAAACGAGAACACTAATGAGAGTTTAAGACAAATTAAGGAGGAGAATAAACTGATAAATGAAAAAATAGACAGTATTAAAGAAAGTAATAGTGAAACCTTAAGACAAACTATAAATGGAAATAATAAACAAATGAAGGCAGATTTCAGAAAAATAAGTGAGAAAATCGACAGTACCAATGAAAGTACTAAAGAAGAGTTTAGAGAAATACATGAAAAAATAAATATCATAAATAAAAGCAAAATGAAAGGATAGACAAAATTAGCGAAAATCGGATGAGAAGATACAGAATATTAATGAAACAATCAGTCAAAGAGTCGAACAAACAAAGGAGGAACTTCCAGTGTTCATGTGACTACCCGAGTAAATAACATTGAAAATAATAACAAAATTAGTATAACGGAGGTACAAGCAGTAACACAAAAGAAACTAAATGAAATAAAGGAAACAGTAGGTGGTCAAATCGAAACCATCAAGAGTGATGTAGGCCAAGTAAAAGGGCAGGTAGGCCGAATCCAGGAAGAACTGGGTATTCTACAAAATAGACATGAATTACACACACATACCAATAGTAGAAAACCCAGAGGCAAATAATAATAAATCTTATGAACTTTTAAATAAAAACAGTGAAACAGAGAATAAGACCGTAGAGACCCTAAGTAAACAAACTGAAGTATTACCTAACACCGGAAAAGGAAAAGAAAATGATATCAAAAAGAAAAGTCGAAAAGAACTAATACAAACACAGGAAGAATTGGAGATGATGAAGAATGGACTAATTAATGTAATTAATCTACCAATTACCGAACGGAGAGAAAACATGAATTTTAAAAATTATAGTAGGAGCTTAATAGAAATTTTAGAAATAATTCACAATAAAACGGTGTGTAACAAATTAAAAAGGTCTATAGGTAAACTGAATACACCAGAAATAAAAATGCATAATAAAATGTCATGGATAGCATCAATGATTGATATACAATTGACATATTTGTTTAGTAAACTAGACGATAGAGTGATAGAAATAAGATTTAATACAAGTGACAATTTTGTATTAGAAACATTGCCGTATAAGGTAGTAGAGAGGTATTTAACTAGGACTGAAATAGTTCTGAAAATAATAGCAGTCCGAACAATGAGGGCAACTGAGATTATGGACCATGGATAAACTAAATACCACGCACTATCGAGAAAAGGGAATGATTTTCTGAGAACCGACAAGGCAAACCATTTAAGAAATTAAGAAGAAAAAATAATGATAATTAAAACAAAAATAAAATAAATAAAGAATAAATAAACACTATAGAGACTTAAGAAAAAATATTGATAGTTAAGAAAACAAACGACACAAATGAAGATTTAAGAACCAAAACCGAAGAAAAGCTAATAATGAACAAAAGGGGAATAGAAACGGAAAAATATGAAAGAAGAAAAAAGTATTAAACAAACAATTAATTAAGACAAAATATTATTTAGAAAAATATAACAAGGGATTCATTAGAAAGAAAACAGGGTAAAGCGAAAACAAACTGGGACGTAGAGTACATCAAAGTAAACACTACAAGGGGTGCTGACAACAGTCTTGATCAAAACGGGAGCGAACACTTCCTTAATAAACATACCAGAATAAAACGGAGAGAATACGCACGCCGTCCATAAACCAAATGTAATTATAGGAGCCACAGGTAAATAATATAAAACAATAAAGCAGCAAATAAGCCTGAATGTTACGAGTGTAGGAATAGGAATTCCTATGGTGTTATTAGTAACCCAAGGGTTGCTCTTTAAGGTATTAATAGAGTGTTGTATGCTACGGCGCCACTCTGTGATTATGAATGATCCGTTGAGATAATAGGAAGCACAAGTGCCCCTCAATACAAGAATTCATACTAAGTTAGGGAAAATGTTAGGGCACCCATAGGAAACAAATAAATCGTAACAGAATCAGAATTATGGCAGGAAAGACTGCAGGAAATCAGGGCATTCCAAGGAAAAGGATATACAGAGATCATGAATGTGGCACAAAAGAAGAGGTTAGTGAACAATTACAATAACTACCGCATCGTATTCTCCAACTCACCGAATAAAGCGAAGAATTTAAGTAATATCCGGTTAAACAGTTGTTAAAGAAAGCTGTGAGGCAAGAAATCCAGCGAATGATAAAGGAAGATATAATAGAAAGAAGTAGTTCTCCATACACCAGTACAACTGTAGCAATTCCCATGAAGGACGGACAGGTACGACTATGCCTTGATGCCAGGGAGATCAACAAGATGATCATAAATGACAGGACCTCACCCGGTGAGATTGACGAAATTATGAAGAGATTTCATGGATGCAAACTGATGAGTACTTGGGACGCAGTCTGCGGGTACTGGCAGATTGAGCTACACCCAAACAGCCGACAGTACGTCGCCTTCCTCTTCGAAGGAAGAAATTATCAATTTAAAAGGTTACCCTTCGGCCTAGTGAACTCAGTTGCCATCTTCGTTCAGTGCATGGACAAAATATTAGACAAGGAAACGTTGGAGTTTGCTACAGTGTATGTGGATGACATACTTACCACTTCTACAACCTGGGATGAGCATTGTAGTCGAATTGTCTTAGTGTTGTATAAACTACAGCAAAACAACGTCACGCTCAAAATTGATAAATCAAAATTCATAACACAAAAATTACCCTTTTTAGGATATATATTGTCGGAAACGGGAATCACACCATCACCAGAGAAGGTAGAAGCAATTCAGAATTTCCCCAAGCCCAGAAACATTAGGCAATTACAATCATTCCTCGGTATCTGCAATTACTACAGAAAATTTCAACAAAATTTATTCAGAACTGACAGCCAAATTTCAACATATACTATCCTCAAAGAACAGGTGGAAATGGGGCAAGCCTGAAGACAAAAATTTCAATTAATCGAAACCAAATTTTTAAAGAGCGCTATACTTCACCACCCCGATTTTCAGAAGAGATTTTATTTAAATTGTGATGCCAGCAACGTCAGCCTAGGCGCCAAACTATATCAAGAAGACGAGGAGGGTAATCATCTCGTCATTAGCTTCGCGAGCAGAGTATTGAGCAGCTGCGAGCGGAATTACACAGTAACAGAAAAGGAATTCCTCAGTGTAGTCTTCGCCTGCCTAAAATTTAGAACATATATTTTAGGATACCCCCTAACCATCAGATCAGATCACAAGTCTATTTCATTTCTAAATAAATGCAAGTTAAATCACGGACGACTAACATGATGGATTCTCATCCTGCAAGAATATAACATCCATTGGGAATATGTGCCAGGAAAGCAGAACATCGTGGCTGACGGACTATCTAGAATGAACATCGAACAGGGCACTTATGAGTTTGAACAGGACATAGGCAAGGTATTCCATATTCTACAATCCCGAGAAGACCTGGAGAGAATTTGAGAACAGGTAAAGGAGCAACAAATCAATGATCCGAAACTTAATTTAATCAAAGAACGTTTAGCACACAATGATCCCACCATAATACCTTATTATTGCTTCTCAACAACCTCCTATTTAATCGAACAATCTCAACAAATCATTCTTGGAAATTATATATCCCACCGACAACAGAATCGTCAATTATCCTAGATTACCATGTCCGTTATGGACATATGGGAAATCTCAAGGTGGTGAAAGCAATAAAGGAGCACATGTACATCAAAGGTATTAACAAGTAGGTACGTCAAACAGTACGTAGTTGCAAAACCTGTCAAATGGTAAAAATTAATAATGAGAGAAAGGAAGGCGCCAGGATCACCATCACTTCAGACCGTATTCTCGAGAAGATTTTTATCGACCTATGTGGGCCATTCCCCAGGAGCGGAGGAAGAAGTCGCTACAAATATATAGTAATTATCCTTGACCATTTCTCGAAATTCACTCTAATTTGTACCCGATAAGTAAGGCTACAACACAGAAGGTGCTCAATATAATTTTAAATCATTACATACCAGAGGTCGGGAAGCCTGAAACCATCATCACCGATCATGGTACACAATTTAAAGGAAAAAAATGGAGAACAGTTTTACTGACTGAGGGTATCAAGACATACAAGACTTCAGTCTTCACCCCAGCAGTAACCCTGCAGAAAGAGTCCTCTGAGAAGTTGGGAGAATCTTACGGACGTATTGTCATGCAGAACACCGAAGTTGGAGTAGGTAAGTGGAAGCAACAGAAACCTTCCTCAATCTGGCTTATCACAAGACAATAGGAGCCAGTCCTTATCAAGTGATGTTCAACCGACCACCACCCAGAGAAATAACGTCAATGACAGAATTCCCACCAATTTAGCCAGAAGAATTAACCAAACTGAAATTCACAATAGGGTGCTTCATAAGGCAGAACTGCAACAGAAGAAAGAAGAGAAGAAGAAATTGAAGATTACACACTACAACATTGGAGACCAAGTTTTAATCAAAAATAGAGAGTTGCCAAATACAGTAGAAAAAATTACCAAGAAGTTATTGCTGTTATATCATGGACCGTTTGTAGTAACTCGGGACAAAGGAAATAACACCTACGAACTGACCACTCCAGGAACAAACAAAATAAAAGGCACATATAACTAAACCGAGATAAAAAGGTTTTATGAAGCTTGAAGAAGGTTTTTGTAAATTTTTGCCATTTATTTCAGTAATTCCTAAAACTACCATTTACTGAAATTACTCGTCTTAAACGGGGGGCTTTTTGTAACGTATTATTTCACCAAACATAAAACTAATAACAGTACTAACTAAAAGATAATTTACTGACTGTGACAAATTATGGCTGACAATGGCCAAAATACCAAGAAGTTAAAGATCCCATGACAAAAGATGTAAATAGTAATTTATAGATAGGAACATAATATATAAGTATGTACAGCTAGTATGTAAGAAATCCGATATTGTGAAAACCTGTTTAACTATGAGGAGGTCTGCGCACCTCAGACCGTTATTTTATATATCAAGAAAAAAAAACTATAGAAAGTGAATTATTTAAGTTTTACAAATATAATCATGTCAAACTGTAATTCTAAAAGTTATATTACGTGACAGTGTTAAGAAGGGAAAATAACAGTGAAATACATTAAAAAGAAAGAATCATGTATGAAGAGAGCGATTAAGTATAATTAAAATATGAACTTTGAAGAAATATATAATCTATATGAAACAGGTATATAACACATATAGTGAAACAAGTCAAAGTAACTAATTGAAAAGGATAAAATTTTACATTAAAAACTTATAATAAAATAGTGTAAGGAAGAAAAAATAAAGTTCAACCGAATATTATTAATTAGAAATGGTAAACCGAACCTGTGACCCATAAAATAGCCAAGGTCTTAACTAAAGAAATTAGTGTTTTGAGGAGAAGAAGGGGATTGTTGAAAATTTCTAATTGCAAGGCAGAACGTGTAAAAATTACTGCTGAATTGGATACAAATTGAAGACCAATAAAATATGAGAGGACCAGGAGAAACAACACAAAACCTAGAAGAATGATGTTTTAATCAAGAGACCAAAACACCAGATGTCCAGGAATAAAGAATCAACCAATAAATCCGTTAAGAAAACTGCTAGATTGGTGAGATAACCCCAAGACTAAATCAAATATTCGAACAAACATTATGAAAGTAAAGATTGAATTACAACGAAAAACAATAACTAACAAACAATATAAAAACATTATAATTGTGAATTATATTTGTACACTAGTATACAATAGTCATTAATAATAAGAGTTTTTGTTAAACGTAGTTTCTAGTATGTTTAAAAGAACCCAAAAACCTTCAACAGACACACACAACACCGTATTACCAAGTCTCATGCATAAATATTATATTGTCTGTTCTATGTATAAATTGTACCAGACATTAACGATACTTGTATGTTAACCCTGAGATTCACCTAATAGTTCTCTAATTAAAAATAAAACATGTTTTTTTTCTATTTAGTTACAAATCAACTTTAGAGATACTAGTTATTTTGATATTACATTATTTGCTTCCAACGCGGGGCTGAACAAAATAAAGGTATAAAGAAGAAGGAGGATTATATATTGCAACGATACGTTTTGCATAAGTAGATGTATCAACCCCTGACTGAGGTATGATAACATACGAAAACACGTAAGAGATATATAAGATGTAAATAATAAAAAATAATGTAATAATTAAGCATTAGGTAGAAGAGATAATATAAGAAATAAACGTAGTATTTAATTTTGAAAAAATCAAATATTGTAAGTGAGCCTGCATATGGAATTAAAAGCTTAAATGGTTTTTAATCGTAGCGAAGGACAGAAACTGACACGCGCTTACCGGCAGAGGTGACGTCATAGTGACAGGCAACCGCTTGTGTATCAGTCTGCGTGTGCGTGCTAGTATACATGTGTAAACGAGAGACAGGTTGAATTATGCAAACGAGGGTAGAAGATTTTACACAGTTTTTTAAATACTAAACGAAAACCAGAAGTCACACGAATCAGCGACATAAGTAAAAACATATGTAGCGCCTGGCGCTATCATTCAAGACTAATTGGTCATTGATCGTGGGAACCGTTCAGCCACCGTGTGAAATTTTGCCATAACTGCCATAATTTACACACCTTAACATTCATAATTTGCATAAACAAAGTTTAATATTATACCTAACGATTGGTGAAATAATATTTATAAAACAGTGTGCGCTTCATAGAAAGACGCGTAGGTTGAAATTAGCAATTAAATCGACGCGCCGACCTGTTCAATGTTGTCAAAACAGTTTCCAACAGGCATGGGACGACGTCAGCAGTATAAACCCCAGCGAGCGACACACTCTTTCTCATTCAACCTCACTCAGACTCAGCTAAACGACGTAAGATCCACGCATCTCGCAACCGCGAATTTTACAAAGTCATGTAAGGTTTTTAAACAGTATTCAATAACTGAAGTGCGATGGAACCGGCATTACGCCGGTGCAAGTAATAGTGGAACACGATTATTTTAAAAGACTATAAAATTTTAATCTACGAGAAGTCGTATCGTCGATGAACTTCAAGAAGTAACATAGAACTTCGAGACATTCACGAGGGACAAGATAAGAAGAGGAGAGGAACCAGAGCAGAAGACGAGAGGACGCAGGGACAGCCACATGCAGCTACATCCAGCCGTACATCATCACGACCAGAGGTCCACGTCAGAACTCAGCATCCAGGAGACGGAGCGAGGAATTTCAACGACGCAGAGACAGAGAAGGTGATACCGAAGAGGATCAACAAACTCGAGAGTCCAGATGACGGTGACGACAGAGTTAAATGGTTGCAGAAAAATGCAGGTGAAGTCAGACATTTATTTAATATTATAAATGACCCTGAGGTCTATCGAAAGAAAGCTCTAGATTCCATATACAAGTTTACAACGAAAGTAGTATATTTTAAAATTTTTATAATGAATAAATAAATGTTTAAAGTATAATTGATAATAGAGAATATAACTGTAGTAATCTCATAAATAAATGGTCAGTATAAGAACCATATTTTTATTATATTTTATATTTTATTAGATAATTAAAGTCAAATATGAGAGTTACGTAATTTGAAGATTGTTAATTAATTGAGACATTAAATAATAGTATCAATTAAAGTAATAAATGTTCTCTATTAGTAGATTAATAAATGTTTAATTAATTAAAAGTTTTTATTAAGTGGTATATATTGAAACCACACTTGCAAAGACAAGATGAATATTAAATTTTATACGTGTTAATCACGTTTTATAATAATTATATGTGTTATGTATTATATGTCTTTTCACCGGACAAAAGGCTTGCCGCATGACAAATGGCGCCAATCGTACACTCTAGTTATTTTGGTGGCCCTAAAAAGGACCGAGTGGCGAGAACCGTGATGTTGGTAGTGCCGCGCTGAGATGTTCGGCGGCTGCGCCCGCTGTTCGTGGCGTACTGCAGTCCTCCTCTTCTTCCGGCACCGGTTGTAGAGTCGGCTGCCGGCCCAGCGAAATCCATCGCTGGCGCGGAACTGGAGGGCGAAGACGCAAGAACGCCGGTTCTATTCTTCGGCCGTTCCTTCCGGCTGACTCCGCGCCGATGTCGTCCGAGAGAGGAGAGGAGATGAAGTGCGTCCGATGGCTTGGCGATGAAGAGTGCGCAAAATTTTCTGTCGGCCCGGGTTTTATTAACCAACCGGGATCGCTTATTCGCTAGCTCCTAACACGCAGTTGGTCACGTCTCGGCGGCTGCTGATGCCGGATTGGCTCGCTCCGAGCACGTAGTTGGTTATGTCTCGGCCGCTGGTAACGGAGAGCAAATGTTCGCATACCGCTGCCGTCACAGTCTGTATAAATATTTCAGGTCATATATATTTTATGTTTGTGTATAATAGTCTTAGAATATAAGAAATAAGATTTAAACACGTTATAATTACATTATATTCGGATCGAATATAAGGGTTCAAGTAATAATTAACCCACACAAAACAATTTATAATATGATAATTTGAATTTTTAAATAATAAATCAAATGAAGATGATTTTATTAACACAGTCGTATTAATTTCACAACCAGTACTAAATCCTCTGTACTCTTTACTTGTATTAAAATTATATAACGATATTCACGTGCTTATCCACACTCAATCCACGACCAAAGCCTGCGACCCAGCCGGGGAACATCAAGGTAAATATTGCAGAAGAAGAGTATACCTTCGAGACGTGGGTAAGTGCGCACAAATGAGTAAGAGCATATGTGTAAAAGTAAGTGTCTAAAAATAACATTGTTTAAGAATTGTCGCTGCCAACGTGGGGCCCCGACATAAAGAAAATAAATGTTAATTATTTAACTGTTATTTAAATGTTATTAACTATATAAATGTTAATTATATTTATCTTTTCAGTTCCATTAAATTGGTGGTCTTACTAAGTATGTCTGTGTTACAATCTTGGATTACAATTTGTACACTGAATGTTTGTGTATTTCACTTGATAATCATTGATTTTATTTGTTAACACTTTTTTACTTCCTTTGTCATAAACATTTCACTCATATTGTTTGTGGGGCTTATTTGGGGTAGTGTCATTATATTATTTATCGTTGCACTCATATAAGGTATTCACTATTATTGTCTGTGATTACTTACTACGTTTTCAACACTTGGTTTCTATCATATTGGTTTCGTTATGTCCTTCCTTGATGGATAGTTTTATTACTATTAATCTGGTAGTCATTATCCTTATTTTGTCACTTTTCTGGTCGTGGTGCCTTCCATACTTTGGGAATGTTGGTGTCTTGTTCTAGTTATATATATTCTTCATTTTTCAAGGTACATTTCTTCCTCTTCTTCTTCTTCTTCTTCTTCTTCTTCTTCTTCTTCTTCTTCTTCTTCATACTTCCTCTTCTGGTTACTCGGTAGCTTATTCTTCATTTTAATTTCTTATCACTTATAAGGCATTTTTTTGGTCCCTCACTATTTGTGATAACTCATGTTATATTGATAACACAATGATTTACATTATATCCGTCGTTATTTGTCGCAATTCACATTTATTGTCTATTCATCATGTTCACTCAATATAGTTATAATTTTTAACATGTCCACTTACTATGATGAACATTATTTTATATATGTCTCACTATTATGATAAATTAGTTTATCCTCTCACTACGATAATAACATTTAATATATGTATTCACTATGATGATCATATTTGGTATATCCCATCACTATTATGATCTATTGGGCCTATATTACTAACGTATTATATTGTAACGTATCAAAATAATGGTTACATAGAAATGAAATAACACGTCAAATTAAAAGAGTACCACAAACATATTTCATCGAACATGAGAATAAATAACAGAAGTATAAAAGCCAAATGTGTATCTATATATGAATAATGTTAAAGCAAGCCAACGAAGAAGAAAGAAGAACCATAATAAATGTATCATCAAGTAGGAAGGAGGAAAAGAGAAGATAAAGGATCAATATAATACGTTAGTAATATAGGCCCAATAGATCATAATAGTGAGGAGATATATAAATAGATCATAATAGTGAGGGGATATACCAATAGATCATAATAGTGAGGGGATATACCAAATATGATCATCATAGTGAATACATATATTAAATGTTATCATCGTAGTGAGAGGTAAAACTAATTTATCATAATAGTGAGACATATATAAAATAGTTACCATAATAATGAGTGGACATGTTAAAAATTATAACTATATTGAGTGAACATGATGAATAGACAAATAAATGTGAATTGTGACAAATAACGACGAATATAATGTAAATAATTGTGTTATCAATATAACATGAGTTATCACAAATAGTGAGGAACCAAAAGATACCTTATAAGTGATAAGAAATTAAAAATGAAGAATAAGTTACCGAGTAACCAGAAGAGGAAGTATGAAGAGGAAGAAGAAGAAGAAGAAGAAGAAGAAGAAGAAGAAATGTACCTTGAAAAATGAAGAATATGTATAACTAGAACAAGACAACCACATTCCCAAAGTATGGAAGGCACCACGACCAGAAAAGTGACAAAATAAGGATAATGACTACCAGATTAACAGTTATGAAACTATCCATCAAGGAAGTACATAATGAAACCAAGTGTTGAAAACTTAGTAAGTGATCACAGACAATAATAGTGAATACCTTATATGAGTGCAACGATAAATAATGTAATGACACTACCCCAAATAAGCACCACAAACAATATGAGTGAGATGTTTATGACAAAGGAAGTAAAAAAGTGTTAACAAATGAAATCAATGATTATCAAGTGAAATACACAAACATTCAGTGTACAAATTGTAATCCAAGATTGTAACACAGACATCTTAGTAAGACCACCAATTTAATGGAACTGAAAAGAGAAATAATTGCTCAAAAAGACCAATGATACAAACTATAAAATCCTTGGTATGAAATGTTCCTGAATGTCAGAGTAACACAGGACAAAATGTAAATAAATGTTATAGCTAATGTGTAGTAAACAAGACAATTAGTTGTAAAGAAACAAACCAATGTATACAAGCCAAGATGCAAACCCACCAAAATGTGTAACATAAATAAGTAAAAATTGAGTATTGTTGTACAAACATATAGTATAAAATGTGTAAAACATGGTAATAAACAATAGTAATAACATGTCATAATGACATTGCAATATTTAAGCAGAATGTTGAACAAAATAAGAAGCATATTGTTGTCAAATCAGTAACACATAACCTCATCTGAACAGGACCTACAACATAAAATCACACACAATAATTAGATAAAGTAATTACAAGTAATTGTTTAAAACAGAAACCAAATGAGAACAAATGTATAAGGCAGTGAATATCTTATAAGCTGAGGGACATAACTATATAAGTCAAATTATTGATACTAACAATAAACAAATCAGACAAAATCTCAAGTGACTACAGAGTTACACACAAAACACTAATAAAACTTGTAAATAGAAAGTAAAGAAGTTTACCAGTAGTAAGAGGGATATTCAATTCAACTATGAGTATACCTAACAATCATTATATAAGTAATTTAATAACAATAAAATAATAAACCAGTTAACTATACCAATAGGACTAGGTGTAAATAACCATCCTACTGCAATTTAAAGAAAGTTCAACTAACAAAAAGTTAGTAAGTACATTAAACAGACAATGTACAATGTCTGTGTACACTTTAATTGCTAATAATACATGTAATATATACTAACAATAACTAAATAAGAGTAACAAAATAACGAAATTATAGCATGGTGCATTTAAACAATGCTATATGTTTAAATAAGACACCATTTGCTGGAGTAAACTATCAGCAAAGATATGAAAGGATGTTAAGTAACATCTAAATACCATAAGTATATAATAGTATAAGACATAATGGTAATACAAGCAAATACAAATGCTAGGACATATATGGCTTGCACGCCATGAATGCATTTTGCTTAAACCATAAATATATTAATATTTTGTATTAAATAATGGGAGATATGAATTATAAACATTTAATTATAAGTATTAGATTAATATAACACCGAAATATAGTGATAAAGACTTATTTTTTATTAAGAACCACTATAAGTGTATTGTGTAAAGTGAAGTAAATTGTTAATGGACGGATTTATAACTTGTTTGGACTTAAAAGAAAGACCCAAGTATCCGAAAACAATGCGACTATTCATTTAACGATCAGACGAATAATAAGAAAATTATACATGATATAAGATTTTCTATCATTTCCGAATCGGAATGAACGCGTCACAGACGAGCCTCCAACCCAAAGACAGACGCTAAAAAATTAAAAGTTTAATGTTACAAAGGCGTTTGGGGTAGAGGATACAGACTTCTCCACCAATGGGATGATCTGATTTTACCAGACGCGAGAAGAAGCTTCCACGAGGAGAGGTAATTGTTTTCCAACCTTCAAAGTTCTCGATTAATTAATTATGTTGTTTAATTAAAATATTTTAATATTTGTTCAAGAAAAATAATAATTGAAGTCAAAATAACATTAAACACTGTAAGCAACACATATAAATATAGACGCTTACTTGACTACCATTACAGTTGAACCGAATTAATAATAATATAACCTACGAGAACTATCACTGCCTTTAATTACCAATCTTATTATGCCAAATATGTTTGACTGTAGTATTAAGATTTAAATAATATGAAATAACTTATTTTAATAACTTACTCTGAACTATAGGTAGAGTTAACCTATAAACAACCAATATTTCCATGTCGACAAAGAGTCATATCGTTAATTAATAATTCTTTTTGAATATACTCAATAATAAGAATTTTTCTATTTTTATCAAATCCATTTCATTGATAATAAATTCAACAAGTAATATTGTTTTAATGTGTAGCGTTTATGAACACGTGTTACACATGCTTGAGTAAATAGCGACAGCACACCTGTTGTACAATAATACGACAGTTTTAATATCGTATTTGAGGTTAACTATTTTTAATTTTTTGTCTTTTGATTATTCTATACGAATTGATATTATTCATAATAAACATCTTTGTATCTTGTATCATGACAATTCAAAGAACTCATGAAATTTGGTAATAATAATAACCAAAATTAACGTAACAAGATTTACAATAATATTGTATATTGTATCAGTGTTACCAGCCCTGAGCTGAAGGATTTTCAGAAAATAATTAATTTTTTTGTTGTTTTAAAAATTTTATCATTGTTTTTAAAAGGAATTCATTTCAATTTAACTGATGTCAATAAAATCCTAGATATCTTACCTGTGAACCAAGCGTATTTATTTCTCTTAAAATAGGCACAAGTAAATTTCAGTCAAGGAGCAATTGTTTCCCAAGGTGGCAGCAATGTCCTAGTGGCTAGTATTTAAATATTTAATTCAAGATTAAATATGCTTATCATTTTATTTACTGTCTGTATGTTCTTGTCAAAGTGAAATATTTTGTGTGTTATGTTATGACTTTACAGTGATATAGAGCCTATTGAGAAGATTGAAAACGTTCACCGATGGTAAGTGGGGAGGTAAACACATCAAGAGAACAGTTTTTACAGTCCTTTTAAACAAGCACAAAAACATTATCTTAATCCTAAATATAATAAAACAACAACAACACTAATCATCGTTATTTATATTACACAGTAATTATAAATATAAACTCTAATATCGTTTGATTATAATACAACGTGGCGCTCCATCGCGGGGCTTGATCTAAACAGGAGAATACACATCACATTCATTAGTTGTATTATTACAATATTGATCCTTTATCTTCTCTTTTCCTCCTTTCTACTTGATGATACATTTATTATGGTTCTTCTTTCTTCTTCGTTGGCTTGCTTTAACATTATTCATATATAGATACACATTTGGCTTTTATACTTCTGTTATTTATTCTCATGTTCGATGAAATATGTTCGTGGTACTCTTTTAATTCGACGTATTATATCATTTCTATGTAACCATTATTTTGATACGTTACATATGCCTTCCTATAAGAATTGATTAATTCCGAATTCGTATACTCATTTCATGAAGAATTTATCAATTGTTGTATATTTCCAGGTTGACTCTTATGTTCTTCTTATATCCTTCCATTCTCTCTTATGGATCATATTTGTCTTCCCTTGTTTATTTAATTCCCTAATTCCCTAACATATTTTAGCTGGAGCAGTTCAGAGTGGCTCACTGTGGCATACATCTCTGCTGGCCATACTAACATCAAAAAATTCAGAGGTACATCATCTCTGTCAATAATATAAATGATTGCTGGAATAATTCATCAGTCAATTCATCTTACAATACAAAGTAGTCATTCTTTCGACTATTAATAAATATCCTTGGGATTACTTCACGCATCTGTGGTTTATACATTATTATATTCTTCTCTTCTTGATTCATCTTAACTTAATCTTCATATTTTTCTGGGATAGTTCGTTTACATTTCATCACTGGTATTTTCTCATGATTTCCTTCGTTAGTATATTATTTTCGTTTTTCTTCGTTGTCAATTAATCTTTTCTTTTGATATTACATTTAACGTCACTTTATAATCTTCTTCATCTTCATGATCCACGTCTTCGTGTTACATTTCATTTAGTATATGCTCTCCTTTGGTTTTTTGCCTCTTGTTTTGGGTATTGTATATCTGTTTCATATTAATAACATTCACTTGCTTCTGTTTTTCCAACTTCTTATGTTGATTTCTTTGTAGATCATCTCGCATAGTTCTTTCTTAAGTAGTACGGGTAAGATGTTATATTGCTGTTGACTGGCTCTTGCAAATATCATTTTATGTGCCATTGTTCTTGTTTGTCCGCCTCGTATATTTTCTTTTATATCAGTAGTACGGGTAAGATGTTAAATTACTAGTTGACTGGCTCTTGGAATTTTTATATATGCCATAGTTGGTAGGTGTCGGCCTCGTATATTTCTTTTCTTATATAGTACGGGTAAGATGGTAGATTACAGTTGACTGGCTGTTGGAATTTTTATATATGCCATAGTTGGTAGGTGTCGGCCTCGTGTATTTCTTCATTTTTAGTACGGGTAAGATGGTAGATTACAGTTTTCTTCACATTTTACATTATTTCTTTGGGTTACATTGTTATATCATTATATTAATATTTTGTCAACATTCATTTTTACATTTATTATTGTCATTTCCGCACTTAGTATCATCATTACTTTAATTTCCATTATAACATTCTATCTTTTTACATTATTCAATCTTCAATATACCTCTTTATTGAGGTCTGATTATAATTACCCTTAATTTTCTTCGTTACGGGATCCTGTATTTCATACGTATTGTTCATATTGTTTTTTGGTTACGTTGGTCATTATCAAAAGAATCCGTCCCTTTTCTCAATGTATTTTTATTTAGTTTATCCATAGTCACTTATCTCATCTCTTCTTGTCGTTTGGATTTCTTCAGTGTTCAGGCTTCTATCTGTTCTTGTCACGTACCTCACTATCATTCGGCTCTTCCATTTCGCTGCTACCAAATCTTTGTCCATTTCACGTTCTTCCGTTTTCTTCTTCTCACTATCTTTGGTACCCATTTGTCTAGTGTCCTCCTGGTTTTCGTTATTTTTAACTTCTGGTCTCTCTTCTAATTCTGGTTTATTGTCATCTGTCTTCTGGCTGGGTTTTTCCCTCGATTGGTTCCTTTCCTTCCGCAATTCTTTTATTGCTTGAGCGTATCTCTCAATGATCCGGTCCATTTGTTCCTTGTAATTTTCCTTCTTCTTGGGATGCATCCTTCTTCTAGGAATATTCACTTTAGATACCTCATTGTTTATAACCTTCTTCGTCATAACATAGTCCTTCTCTTCGTCCATCTTCATGAAGCTCCTTCTATACTCCTTCATATAGATTCCTTCTCTGCGGTCGATGATTGGGAAGTTAATCATATTAATTAAACCGCTTCGAGTCATCTCTACTATTTCCTTTGTACTCCTTGTCTTCTTTGGGCGTATTATTCTTCTTATTTTCACCTCCTTCTCACCCGTTTTCTTAATTATCTTGTTCTTGCTTCCATTATCTCTGGGTTTCGGGCTCACTCGTTCCGTGTTTTTATCTTCGGGTAATCCTTTTACCTCCATTTGATTATCATTTATTGGCAGATTATTTTGTTCCAAGTTTTCATTCTCGGGCACCTCTTCAGTTCCTGAGTTGTTGCCGTTTCTTAATTCTCCTCTTATCTTCTTAACACTCTCTTTTGTCTCTTCACAACATCTTTTTATTGTCTCTCCCAATCTCTTACAATCATCGCCTACTACCTTATTTAACGACTCCACGCTCTTCTTGTACTTTTCCTTCATTTTCTTATTCATTTGGTCTAATTTCTTATTAGTTTCACCGATCTTGACTCCCAATTCTTCAGATAAATTTTCTTTGATTATTTATATATTTTTCTCCAATAACTCTTCCGTCTTCTTCTGTGCATCTTCCACCTTCTGGTTTATTGATTCTTCCGTCTTCTTATTGGTCTCGTCTATTTTATTATTCAAATCTCTCTTCAAAGATTCCATGTTCTTCTGGCTGTTCTTCTGGCCTTCTTCTATTTTCTTGCTTAATTCCTCCTTCGTGGATTAGTTGTCTTCCTTCAATGATTCTATGTTCTTCTTTAAGGTCTCTTCCATCATTGCTCTCATCATTTCCATGAAGTCTGTGCTTCCTGGTTGCATTGGTTTCTCAGGTTGGTTTACTTCCGGTTGACCTTCTGGTTGCTGGACCTCCTCCGCCAGTTCAGGTTGTCTGTCTTCCATTGTAATTAACATTTCTTCCACATCTTCAGCTGACGTTGCTTCCTTCTCCTCCATCCTGGCTTCTTTTTCAGCTTCCGCCGCTCGCCTCTTTGATGTCGATCTTCTATACATCTCTGTATTCTTGCAATGCAATTGCCGCCGAATTAGGTTTAGTAGTTATGTATTATTTATTTATTTTGTTGGATATTGTCGTCCTAATTCGTGCTCAGACGTTGGGCGCCACATTGTAACGTATAGTTTTGGTGAATTTATTTGTTTCTTTTAATAATATATGTATTCAATTTAATAGTGTTTGTAATTGGAGGTATACTCTTCAATCCTCACATTGTAATATTATTAACGATGATTGGTGTTGTTGTTGTTTTATGTTTATAATTAAAATAATGTTTATGTGCTTGTTTAAAAGGACTGTAAAAACTGTTCTCTTGATGCGTTTACTTCCCCACTTACCATCGGTGAACGTTTTCAGTCTTCTCAATAGGCTCTATATCACTGTAAAGTCATAACATAACACACAAAATATTTCACTTTGATATGAACATACAGACAGTAAATAAAATGATAAGTATATTTAATCTTGAATTAAATATTTAAATACTGGCCGCTAGAATATTGCTGCCACCCTGGGAAACAATTGCTCCTTAAATGAAAGTTACTTGTGCCTATTTTAAAAGAAATAAATACGCTTTGTTCACAGGTAAGATATCTAGAATTTTATTAACATCAGTTAAATTGAAATGAATTCCTTTTAAAAACAATGATAAAATTTTTAAAACAACAAAAAAATTAATTATTTTCTGAAAATCCTTCAGCTCAGGGCTGGTAACACTGATACAATATACAATATTATTGTAAATCTTGTTACGTTAATTTTGGTTATTATTATTACCAAATTTCATGAGTTCTTTGAATTGTCATGATACAAGATGCAAAGATGTTTATTATGAATAATATTAATTCGTATAGAATAATGAAAAGACAATACGATACGATATTATTGAGACAAATTCGATATTAAAATTATCGTATTATTGTACAACATGTGTGTTGTCGCTATTCATTCAAGCCTGTGTAACACGTGTTCATAAACTCTACACATTAAAACAATATTACTTGTTGAATTATTATCAATGAAATAGATTTGATAAAAATAGAAAAATTCTTATTATTGAGTATATTCAAAAAGAATTATTAATTAACGATATGACTCTTTGTCGACATAGAAATATTGGTTGTTTATAGGTTAACTCTACCTATAGTTCAGAGTAAGTTATTGAAATAAGTTATTTCATATTATTTAAATCTTAAAACTATATTCAAACATAATTAGCATAATAAGATTGGTAATTAAAGGCAGTGATAGTTCTCGTAGGTTATATTATTATTAACCCGATTCAAACTGTAATGGTAGTCAAGTAAGCGTCTATATTTATAAGTGTTGCTTACAGTATTTAATGTTATTTTGACTTCAATTATTATTTTTCTTGAACAAATATTAAAATATTTTAATTAAACAACATAATTAATTAATCGAGAACCTTTACTCATTGTGCCTGTCAATGTACAATCATTCGCTAGGTTAGTCATGTACGGTGCGTACTTGACTAACGTAGTTCGATATAATATTCACCGACTGGCGATAATTATATTTCATTTTATTTTTAAATATCGTTAATGGATAGTACTCCCTGTAATTATCACTTTTCATTGCCCTTATTATACACTGGCAATGTTAAATAATTCACACTATCACTCGTCGCACTGTCACACGTAAAGGGATAGTTCCTCAGTTGAGGTTAGTTTACAACTGTTTACTAGGAAACGCGCACAAATTTGAAATATTTCTTGACGACTGCTGCGTGCTCCGCTCGCCGTGAAGGTTGGAAAACAATTAACTCTCCTCGTCGAAGCTTCTTCTCGCGTCTGGTAAAATCAGATCATCCCATTGGTGGAGAAGTCAGTACTCTCTACCCCAAACGCCTTTGTAATATTAAAAATTTTAATTTTTAGCGTCTGTATTTGGGTTGGAGGCTCGTCTATGACGCGTTCATTCCGATTCGGAAATGATAGAAAATCTTATATCATGTATAATTTTCTTATTATTCGTCTGATCGTTAAATGAATAGTCGCATTGTTTTGCGGATACTTGGGTCTTTCTTTTAAGTCCAAACAAGTTATAAATCCGTCCATTAACAATTTACTTCACTTTACACAATACACTTATAGTGGTTCTTAATAAAAAATAAGTCTTTACCACTATATTTCGGTGTTATATTAATCTAATACTTATAATTAAATGTTTATAATTCATATCTCCCATTATTTAATACAAAATATTACTTATCTAATAATGAACTTTTTCTTGTGAAACTTACTGTTTTTCGTTGGACGCGTTTCAGCGTACGTATCCGCCTTCTTCAGCTTTGATACAGACTGCCATCATTTTGTAACGGTTGTTGTGTGGAAGGTGTAGTGGGGGTGGTGTGTGGAGGAAGGGGATTGGCGCGGGGATTCAACTTAATGTTTGTTTTTTGTATAATTGTGTCAAAAAGTGTATGTGATTTATATTGTAATTGATCGTTAAGTATGTTGTTTGGTTGTGTTGTGTGGTGTTTATATATTTCGTATTGTTCAGGTGTGTTGAGTTTTCGACCTTTGGGTATGTAATGTAAAATTTCAAGATTAGTGTCTATGTTGGTGTAACTGTGGTTTTCTGTGTGTATGTGTGTGGCAAATGCGGAGTATGTGCCAACATAGACACTATGCCAACATAGACACTAATCTTGAAATTTTACATTACATACCCAAAGGTCGAAAACTCAACACAACTGAACAATACGAAATATATAAACACCACACAACACAACCAAACAACATACTTAACGATCAATTACAATATAAATCACATACACTTTTTGACACAATTATACAAAAAACAAACATTAAGTTGAATCCCCGCGCCAATCCCCTTCCTCCACACACCACCCCCACTACACCTTCCACACAACAACCGTTACAAAATGATGGCAGTCGGTATCAAAGCTGAAGAAGGCGGATACGTACGCCGAAACGCGTCCAACGAAAAACAGTAAATTTCACAAGAAAAAGTTCATTATTAGATAAGTGTTAGTGCTGTGAAAGAAGAGATGATTAATCAAGACAACAAAATATTAATATATTTATGGTTTAAGCAAAATGCATTCATGGCGTGCAAGCCATATATGTCCTAGCATTTGTATTTGCTTGTATTACCATTATGTCTTATACTATTATACACTTTTGATATTCAAACGTTACTTAACATCCTTTCATACTTTTGCTGATAGTTTACTCCAGCAAATGGTGTCTTATTTAAACATATAGCATTGTTTAAATGCACCATGCTATAATTTCGTTATTTTGTCACTCTTATTTAGTTATTGTTAGTATATATTACATGTATTATTAGCAATTAAAGTGTACACAGACATTGTACATTGTCTGTTTAATGTACTTACTAACTTTTTGTTAGTTGAACTTTCTTTAAATTGCAGTAGGATGGTTATTTACACCTAGTCCTATTGGTATAGTTAACTGGTTTATTATCAAATATTTTGGAACTTACCGTCTGCGGCTTTCCAGAAACAGCGTCTTTATAAATTTACATGTTTCGGGACCCTTGTCCCATCATCAGAATTTAAAAGTAATTGTGTATCATTTAAATATGATACACTTGTCAAACACTTAAAATATTAAAATCTAATATAAAATAACTAATATAACATATTATAATATTTACAACGAGTACGAAGGTTACCGATGTACATCGTATGAAAACCGACCGCGCACTAATCTATGTCTCGCTCCCACCACGACAGTAGCGCAAGGCAGTGTTGTACAATACATTTGATTTGAAGACCAATTTATCATTTAAAACATGCGACTTGGTACCAATATTATTGTGTGCTTTATAAATTTCGTATTCTTCAAGAGCGTTCAAATATCGCCCTTTCTTACATATGTGAAGGGGTTTCAAATTAGTTTTAAAATTTGTGTAGCGATGATTTTCGGAAATGAGGTGTTCTGCAAATTTTGACTTGACACTGTACAAACTGTAAAAATGTGTAGGCGGCCTATGTTCTAAAAATCTTTTTAAAAAACCACGTCCTGTCTGGCCCACATAAAAAGCGTCGCAATCGTCATATATCAATTTGTAAACACCAGTTTTGTGTTCAAGGCTGGTGGTTCTGCGGACACGAAGATTATTCATAATACTATTATTGGTCTTATAAGTGACCTTGATATTACTGGTTTTACCAAAAATTGACCCAAAGATCTGTGGCATAAGGTATATGTACGGTGTTGCAATATATTTGCGTGTTGTATTTTCGCGTGTTTTACGTCCGATAATGTTGCTATGTCCTTTCTTATGTTTTCGAAGGATGTTATTCACCATATTGACATCATAACCATTAGCGACAGCAATGTGTTTAATGGTGTCCAACTCTTCACCATTGAACTCTTCATCCAATTCTTTCTGTGTAATACATGCTAAGTCGTTTCATCCTTTATCACAAAAATTAGCTGCCTTCCACAGTATGATTTACAGACTTTTATCTTTGCCCCTCGGTGATAAAGAATACCGTGAAGAGTTGGACACCATTAAACACATTGCTGTCGCTAATGGTTATGATGTCAATATGGTGAATAACATCCTTCGAAAACATAAGAAAGGACATAGCAACATTATCGGACGTAAAACACGCGAAAATACAACACGCAAATATATTGCAACACCGTACACATACCTTATGCCACAGATCTTTGGGTCAATTTTTGGTAAAACCAGTAATATCAAGGTCACTTATAAGACCACTAATAGTATTATGAATAATCTTCGTGTCCGCAGAACCACCAGCCTTGAACACAAAACTGGTGTTTACAAATTGATATGTGACGATTGCGACGCTTTTTATGTGGGCCAGACAGGACGTGGTTTTTTAAAAAGATTTTTAGAACATAGGCCGCCTACACATTTTCACAGTTTGGACAGTGTCAAGTCAAAATTTGCAGAACACCTCATTTCCGAAAATCATCGCTACACAAATTTTAAAACTAATTTGAAACCCCTTCACATATGTAAGAAAGGGCGATATTTGAACGCTCTTGAAGAATACGAAATTTATAAAGCACACAATAATATTGGTACCAAGCCGCATGTTTTAAATGATAAATTGGTCTTCAAATCAAATGTATTGTACAACACTGCCTTGCGCTACTGTCGTGGTGGGAGCGAGACATAGATTAGTGCGCGGTCGGTTTTCATACGATGTACATCGGTAACCTTCGTACTCGTTGTAAATATTATAATATGTTATATTAGTTATTTTATATTAGATTTTAATATTTTAAGTGTTTGACAAGTGTATCATATTTAAATGATACACAATTACTTTTAAATTCTGATGATGGGACAAGGGTCCCGAAACATGTAAATTTATAAAGACGCTGTTTCTGGAAAGCCGCAGACGGTAAGTTCCAATATATTTGATTGAACAACACGTGGCTTGGTACTAAACATTTGGGATTTATTCCTTTTAAACATGGTTTATTATTTTATTGTTATTAAATTACTTATATAATGATTGTTAGGTATTCTCATAGTTGAATTGAATATCCCTCTTACTACTGGTATACTTCTTTACTTTCTATTTACAAGTTTTATTAGTGTTTTCTGTGTAACTCTGTAGTCACTTGGGATTTTGTCTGACTTGTTTATTGTTAGCATCAATAATTTGACTTATATAGTTATGTCCCTCAGCTTATAAGGTATTCACTGTCTTACACATTTGTTCTCATTTGGTTTCTGTTTTAAACAATTACTTGTAATTACTTTATCTAATTATTGTGTGTGATTTTATGTTGTAGGTCCTGTTCAGATGAGGTTATGTGTTACTGATTTGACAACAATATGCTTCTTATTTTGTTCAACATTCTGCTTAAATATTGCAATGTCATTATGACATGTTATTACTATTGTTTATTACCATTTTTTACACACTTTGTACCGATTTTATACTATATGTTTGTACAACAATACTCCATTTTTTACTTATTTATGTTACACATTTTGGTGAGGTTGCATCTTGGCTTGTATACATTGGTTTGTTTCTTTACAACTAATTGTCTTGTTTACTACACATTAGCTATAACATTTATTTACATTTTGTCCTGTGTTACTCTGACATTCAGGAACATTTCATACCAAGGATTTTATAGTTTGTATCATTGGTCTTTTTGAGCAATTATTTCTCTTTTCAGTTCCATTAAATTGGTGGTCTTACTAAGTATGTCTGTGTTACAATCTTGGATTACAATTTGTACACTGAATGTTTGTGTATTTCACTTGATAATCATTGATTTCATTTGTTAACACTTTTTTACTTCCTTTGTCATAAACATTTCACTCATATTGTTTGTGGTGCTTATTTGGGGTAGTGTCATTACATTATTTATCGTTGCACTCATATAAGGTATTCATTATTATTGTCTGTGATTACTTACTAAGTTTTCAACACTTGGTTTCTATCATATTGGTTTCATTATGTCCTTCCTTGATGGATAGTTTTATTACTATTAATCTGGTAGTCATTATCCTTATTTTGTCACTTTTCTGGTCGTGGTGCCTTCCATACTTTGGGAATGTTGGTGTCTTGTTCTAGTTATACATATTCTTCATTTTTCAAGGTACATTTCTTCTTCTTCTTCTTCTTCTTCTTCTTCTTCTTCTTCTTCATACTTCCTCTTCTGGTTACTCGGTAGCTTATTCTTCATTTTAATTTCTTATCACTTATAAGGCATTTTTTTGGTCCCTCACTATTTGTGATAACTCATGTTATATTGATAACACAATGATTTACATTATATCCGTCGTTATTTGTCGCAATTCACATTTATTGTCTATTCATCATGTTCACTCAATATAGTTATAATTTTTAACATGTCCACTTACTATGATGAACATTATTTTATATATGTCTGACTATTATGATAAATTAGTTTATCCTCTCACTACGATGATAACATTTAATATATGTATTCACTATGATGATCATATTTGGTATATCCCCTCACTATTATGATCTATTGGTATATCCCCTCACTATTATGATCTATTTGTATATCCCCTCACTATTATGATCTATTTGTATATCTCCTCACTATTATGATCTATTGGGCCTATATTACTAACGTATTATATTGATCCTTTATCTTCTCTTTTCCTCCTTTCTACTTGATGATACATTTATTATGGTTCTTCTTTCTACTTCGTTGGCTTGCTTTAACATTATTCATATATAGATACACATTTGGCTTTTATACTTCTGTTATTTATTCTCATGTTCGATGAAATATGTTCGTGGTACTCTTTTAATTCGACGTATTATATCATTTCTATGTAACCATTATTTTGATACGTTACAATTATCATTACAAGTAAATGGCGCCCAGAATATACACAGAGAAATAAATAAAGCCTAATAAAGCACAGAGAAATAAATAAAGTCTAATAAATAATTAGCACAAATATTGTAGAAAGAATTAACAGTTAATAATAAATAATACTACAAATTGTTAAATTAAGTACAGAGAAAAAAAGAGTTGTGAAATTAATACTGATAAATAAAATAAATTTTAAATAAAGAAATATAGAGTCACGGTGAACCAATAATTAAAAATATAATTCATATAACGAATCAGTTAGGACATCGTAGTCTACAATGGCGAAGCCACAAACAATGGACTTCGAAACGATGTTAAACGACTTCAAGAAGAGTTGAAAACGAATAGTGAAAAATTAGAAAGTAAATTCGAAAATAGCAGTGCAGAACTGAAAACTCAATTAGAAGTTAATAATGAAAAATTAGGAAGATTAGAAGATAGTAATACGAGATTAGAAACTCGAATAGAAGATAGTCGTAATAGATTAGAAATCACTATTGAAGAAGTGAAAACGTAATTAGAAAGTAATATAGAACTCGTCAGTAATACTTTGAAAACAGAGCTTGCTGCACGCGTTGAAGCAGTCGAACAGCGAGTTCAACAGTCACTTAATGAACAAGCTGTAAAGATCGATAGCAAATTCAAAGAACAGCGTGAATATACAACACGTGAAACTAAAGAACACATTCGACAACTGGCTGAGCAGTGGAATGAGAAATTTAAAATTACAAAGCAGGAGCAAGAGCTCAGACACAAAGACGTAAATGAGCGCATCCTGGACAACACAAATAGAACAAAGGAACTCACTGTGAGGACCGAGACAGTAGAAATAGCTGTGGAGGAGGTCACTAGAAAAACTACGCACCACTCCATGGAAATTAACAATATGAAAGATGGACTACAAGAGGAGGTAGAAAAACTACGAGCGGAAGTCAAGAGACGACCAAGTACTATAATGATGTGTGCTGCAAAGGTAGACGATCGAGAGAAGATCAGTTTTAAAGGTAATAAATGGGAGAACCCCATAGAATTTTTACAAAAGTGTGAACGAGAAATGGCAACAATAGGAAGCAACGTAAGCGACAGAGACCGTATAGATTTTGTAAGTCGACATTTCCAGGAAACAGCATCCAAATGGTATACGATTGTTCGGGACCAAACAGAAACTTATGAACAGTTCAAGGCATCCTTCGAAAATCGGTACCCAGAGAGAGGTACGAGACCAGCTGGAGTATAGGCGGTATTACGTCAACAGCAAACGTTCCATGGAAGACTACATCATACAACTCGTCGAACGGTGTAAGCACCTTAGACCAAGTTTCACGGAACACGAATTAGTATTAAAACTAAGTTATCATTTTGACAGACAGTTCTCCTTGAGATTTCGTGCTGTGCGGTCGATGTTGTGTGCTCTGTTATCTGATGTTTTTGTTGTGGTAATTATATTTCTAGATACTACTATACTGGTTATTATTATCGGACTATTAAACAGACATTGAATACTCAGAGTGTCCGTGCGTGCGTGCGTCTGTGTGTGTATGTCAAGTGTAGCGGTGAACTGATTAGCAATGTCAAACATGAATGCAGCCTTACAACCAACACAGCAATTGTACCCTTTTGTACAATCTACAGCGTATCAACAAGTTCAACCTATGCAATTGGACCACACAACTCATCAACCAATCTGTTGGCAAACTCCTCCAACACAGCAAATGCAGTCTGCACCTAATATATATCTGCCTCTTCAACCGTAAAACCTGGTCGCTCTTACGCGGCCTCAGTTTCAAGGCAAACCGCCCAGTCCGTCATATTCGATGACGCACAGTTCGTCTGCGACTTTTTGTCTGGCTACGACCTCAAGAAAGTCGCATCCACCTTCAGGTCCATCCGAGACCGCCTGGAAACTGCTGACCCAACTGAGAGATTCATGCTCTTGGTGGAAGCCTGCGAAGTCATAGGTCTTCTATGAACCGAGCCCTTAGACGAGATCTCTCTCTCATAGCCTGGAATGCTAACAACATCGGTTCCAAGCATTCCGACCTTCTAGAATTCCTGGGTCGGTTCAAACCCGACGTACTTCTCCTCTCTGAAACCCACCTGACCCCGGCGAACCGGTTTCGATTACCGAATTACGTGGTCTATCGGGATGACCGAGTTGGCCGACGAGGAGGCGGCACGGCGATCGCGGTGAGGACCTCCATAGGTCATCATCGTGTCGCTTTGCCGCAGCTTACCAACCTAGAGGCCACCGCCATTGAGGTCCACGGAGCTCTTGGCGGCGTCCTCGTGGTTTCAGCATACAAGCCCCCACAAGCTGAACTCCTTGTCGGCGACCTGGACGTCATCTTCGATTCCCATCGAAGGGTAATTTTGGCCGGCGATCTGAATTGCAAGCATCGCGTTTGGAATAGTCGCCTGACTACTCCGAACGGGAGGCGCTTGCTCAGTTTTGTTGAATCGCGCCGGGCGATGATGTTTGGTCCAGCGCAACCCACGTTCTTTCCGTCAAGGCCTAACGCGGCTCCCGATGTTCTGGATATCGCGGTGACCCAAGGAGTCGTCTGTCCGGTCGAGGTATTCTCACTTACGGAGCTGACATCCGACCACAACCCTATCTTGGTCCACGTCGCTACCCAGCACGCCTATGCACGTTCTGACAAGAAGAAGGTCATCGATTGGGATCGCTACGGCCCGGCCTTGTGCCGTAGATTGCCGCCAGCGGCCCCACTCGATTGCGTTCGCCTCCTAGACGAAGCAGTTGCGGGAATCGAAGAGGCAATCATCTCGGCTATAGGCGTGTCTTCACGTACGCGAGCTGGTTTCACGCCTGACTACCAACGCATCCCTGAGGAAGTCTCTCTTCTCGCTCGCAAGAGGAATTACTTCCGGAAACGTTGGCAGAGGACCCGTGATCCGGCCGATAAGGCAGCATACAATCGGCTCACCGGACGACTGCGTGGCAGTCTGAAGGCGTTCCGACGTAGCTGTTGGGAACTCGCTGTGGCCCGAACGGGGGATGTGGACCTGCAAAGTCACCCGTACAGAATACCTACCGCATTGACGGGACGGAGGCGCCGACCTCCACTCCCCGCCGTTGTTGGACCGTTCGGTCGACTCCTGGGTCGCCCGGAGGAGAAGGCCGAGTACTTGGGCTTGTGTTTCGAGCGACAGTTCGCTCCCAACCCGCCCATGGACTGGGACTTCGACGAACAAGTCGAGATGGCTGTGGAAGACTTTCTGTCTCTTCCGATCACGGCGGAGCCCGAACCCATCTCTTTGGAAGAGGTCTCAGATCGGCTCGCTGAACTTCAGCCAAGAAAAGCTCCAGGCCCGGACGGTGTTACGAACACCGCTCTACGACTTCTTCCCGAGCCTGGAGTTCAATTCTTGACTGATTTGTTCAACGCGTGTCTTAGACTGGCTTACTTTCCCAAGAAATGGCGAAAGGCGACGGTTATCGTGATCCCGAAGCAGGGAAAGGATACCACCCGCTCGGAAAAACTCCGGCCTATCAGCCTACTCTCCGCTACGTCCAAGGTTTTTGAGCGCCTCGTACAGCGTCGTGTACGAGAACATCTAACCAACTTTGACGTGCTGGTCCCCGAACAGTTCGGCTTTCGTGTAGGGCATTCGACCACTCATCAACTGATGAGACTGGTGGAAAGCATCACGGAAGCCGGGTGTCGGAGAGAACGGACCGTTGGCTGTTTCTTAGATGTTGAAAAAGCCTTCGACAGAGTATGGCATGATGGCCTATTATTCAAGCTTAAGGAAGTCCAGCTCCCGGACTGCTACCTCCATCTGGTTGCTAGCTTTCTGACGGAGAGGACCTTCTGCGTGAGAGTTGGCGATTCAGTCTCTTCCGAGAGACGAATTACAGCCGGCGTCCCTCAAGGTAGTGTTCTAGGCCCCCTTCTGTTCTCGATCTACGTCAACGACGTGCCGAGACACCCTGGAGTCCAGATGGCCCTCTTCGCTGACGACACGGCCGTATTTACGGCCGATCGTCATGAGGAAAGGGCCGTCCTACGACTGCAGCGCCAGCTCGATACGCTCGTGGACTGGACCGAGAATTGGAGAGTGCAACTCAACGCTACCAAGAGTGTAGCCATCGAATTCTCCAAGCGACGGAAGAACCCTGTTAGGCAGCTACGTATCGGCAGAACGTACTTGCGCTGGTCCAACGAGGTCAAGTACCTCGGATTATACCTTGACCGTCGGCTCACCTGGCGTACCCACGCACAGGCAGTTCTCAAGCGAGCATCCACTCGCCTGTGCGCACTGTTTCCACTCCTGATCAGCTCAGCCATGACCAGGAAATTGGGCAGGATGATCGTCGGCGCGTATCTGCTGCCGGTCATTTCCTACGCCTGTCCGGTCTGGGGTTACCTCGCCGCAATGCATAAAAAGAAGTTGCAGAGCGTCCTCGACAGGGGTCTTCGGCTAGCGGCTAAAGTCCCCCGTCGCTTTTCATCTCGCCTTTTAAGGAGAGGACTTAGCGTCCGCTCCTTAGACGACACATTCAGGCGGCTTGCACGCAAATTTTATGCACGTGCGGCGAGGTTCCCAGGCAATCCTCTAGTGACTGGGCTGGGAAGGTACCGTATACGTCCAGGTGATTCGTGGAAACGCCCTCGGTGTATACTGCGCTAGTGTAGGCTAGCACAACAGCCGAGAATCGGCCTGCTATAGAGCACACGCCCTACTTGGGCAGGGCCACGAGGCAGGAGCTCCAGAAGGCAGCTCGGAACTCAGATACCGAGCGGTTCGTCTCTGCGACGCACAACCGCAAAGCCCAGAGCGAAAAAAAAACTTGCAACCTATTCAAACAGACCGTTTATGCAAACACCATCATATACAACGCAACACGCTCTAAATCTGCCCACGACTCTCCATTTTCCTGTACAGCCTAGCCAAACATATACGAACTTACAAAAAATTGTTCCCCCGATCGTAGCGACTCACAATCAGTCTATAGTGATAAGTCTGAATCCTATAGACCCAACAATTTCCAAGTCGTTAGACAAAACAAAAGAAAAAGGACAGATGACAGTCCTCAAATCCCATGTGAAGCTGAGATGAATGTGACTAACACGCAAAACAGATTCCTCCCTCTTATAGGTCTCAATGATGAACAACTTACCAACAGAAAAACTACCACCGGTAACAGCAAAGAAAATATTCCACCCTTCATCCTTCACTTTGTTGATAAGGTGCAGCCTCTATTAGACATTCTAAAATCGGCCATTACTGACAAAGACTACTATTATCAGGTAATGAAAGGTAACAAGATAAAACTACAAGTAAACTCTCTGGCAAACTATAAGCTGGTTAAGAAACTTCTTGATGACAATAAAGTTATACGACACACATACACTCTGGACGAAGAAAAAAAATTTAGAGTAGTCCTACGTAATCTTCATCACACTACAGATACAAACGACATAGCAGCAGCATTAAACGAAGAAGGTCATACAGCTGTAGCTATTACAAACATACAGATGTGGAAAGACCAAAAAAACATACCAAAATATCTTTTCTTTATCGACCTACAAAACAAAGCAAATAATGCTGATCTCTTCAAAATTAGACGAATATTAAATGCGGTCGTTCAATTCGAAGAACCTATAAAGAAAACCAAACTACTCCAGTGTACTAGATGCTGGTGCTAAGGTCACACTGGAAAAAACTGCACTAGGCCCTATCGTTGTTACAAATGTGCAGGAAATCATGACTATAAAACCTGTACAAAAAAAAAGAGGGAGATGGACGAGACCCTAAATGCGCCCTATGTGGTGGTGCTCACCCAGCCAATGCCAAAATATGCAGAGTTTACCTGGAAATAATAAATAGAAGATTCCGGTCCCCTAATGGCCCAACTTTACAAAAGACACAACACCGTCAGACTCTCCAAATCCATCAAGGCTCTCAAGACAATCAATTCAGCAACTCAACTAATGTGCAGCAACCGCTTGACAATGCTCTGCCAGTTTTTAACACCACTCAGCAACAACCCAATGTATCAACTTACGCACAGATTCTTCATGGCACGAACTCACAAGTTCCACAACAATCTACAGCACTACAGCAAACCGAGTATAATAACAGTAACTTTATCTATTTCCTTCAGAATATAGTAACGAGTCAACAGCAAACTATCAACCACATGTCCGCAGAAATAAAAAGACGCAACGATAAGATTGATACACTAACGGAACTGTTACAACAAAAATTTACGTAATGGCACAACTCTATAAAATAGCGTTGTGGAATACAAATGGCTTGTCTGCTCACAGGCAAGAAGTAGAGACTTTCTTAATTCACAACAAAATAGATTTCTACTCGTTTCAGAAACTCACTTTTCCATCAACTCATATTTCAACATTCGGGACTTTACACTTTACCACATCCCTCACCCTGATGCAGCCAGGAGACCTAGGGGAGGCACCGCAATATTAATAAGAAACCACATACAGCACTACGAGCTCCCTAAGTTTGAACAAAACTATCTTCAGGCCACAAGTATTGTCGTAGCAGATTGGCACGGACCGCTAACAATCTCCTCTGTATACTGTCCACCCAACTACTCCCCAAACAGGGAGGGAACTATAGAGTTCCTAAACTCTCTTGGCAACAGGTTTACGGCAGGAGGCGATTTTAATGCTAAAAATACGCTGTGGGGATCCCGTCTGACTGCACCTGGCAGAGGCAGACTACTATTTCAAATTATGCAAGAACTTCAGCTTGGCTTTTTATCAACATTTGCACCAACGTACTGGCCTTCAGATCCAGGCAGAATTCCTGACTTACTAGATTTCTTCGTAACAAAAGGGATAGCCTCAGGATACCTTACGATAGAATCAAACCTGGACCTGTCCTCTGATCACTCCCCGGTCATAGCAACCATTAGTAGCACTTTCGCCGCTACAAAGAAACCAGGTACCCTTTTCAACAGGAGAACTGACTGGGAGTACTTCAGACAACTCGTTGACCGGAAGATAAACTTAAAGATTCCCCTCAAAAACAACATGGACATAGAGGTAGCGGTAAACACATTAAACTGTATAATTCAAGAATACGCTTAAGAAGCTACACCGGAAATTCCTCAAAAAAGAAGGAATCAGAGCTGTCCAGTAGCAGTCAGGGAAAAAATAGCACTCAAAAGACAGCTAAGAAGGATTTGGTATAGACAAGGCCTCCAGAGATCTAAAAACTCTAATTAAAAAGTTAAAAAACGAATCACTCAAGAACTTTCTAGAAAACCTTACAAATACAGCTGAAACAGACTATTCTATTTGGCAAGCAACGAGATACCTAAAACATCCCAAAAACCCTATTCCACCAATCCGGAAAGAGGATGGATCCTGGGCTCGTACAGATAATGAAAAGGCCACCACCTTCGGACTTCACCTAGAAAAAGTGTTCCAACCGCTCCCATCTCAAAATTCTTCAGTAGATGACGCTGAAATTGAAAACTTTTTACAGGCACCGTACCAAATGTCACCATTACCAAAAGTTCTTACAGTTAAAGAAGTGATGTTTATGGTAAAAAATGAACTGAATTCCAAAAAATCACCTGGTTATGACCTTATCACCGGGCGTATTATTAAAGAATTACCGCGAAAAGGAATAGTACTCCTTACAGCGATATACAATGCAATTCTACGTCTTGGATACTTTCCACCTCAGTGGAAAGTGGCAGATATCATCCTTATTCAAAAGCCAGGCATTCAACCACCTCATGATGTAACATCCTACAGACCTATTAGCCTGTTACCGATACTCGGTAAACTTCTAGAAAAACTTATTCTCCGAAGACTAACAACTGTGATTGAGGAAAACAACTTGATACCCGACCACCAGTTTGGCTTCAAAAAAGGACACAGCCCTACAGAACAAGTTCACCGGGTAGTTGAACTCATTAATTAAACTTTTGAAAAAAAGGGTTACTGTACCGCGACCTTCCTTGACGTAAGCCAGGCCTTCGATAGGGTTTGGCACGTGCGCCTCCTTTATAAACTTAAAAAAGTACTTCCTCACACGCTATATCTTATTCTGAAGTCGTACCTGCATGAACGGTACTTTAAGGTTAAATACGGACTAGAAGTAACACAGTTGTACCCTGTCGGAGCTGGTGTTCCACAAGGAAGCGTCCTTGGACCAACGTTATATCTACTTTTCACGTCAGATCTTCCTACTTGTCCCTATACCCGAACAGCAACGTTTGCCGACGACAAAGCAATACTGGCTAGTCATGCAGATCCTGGCATTGCTGCGAGAATGCTTCAACAACACTTGTATCAAATTCAACGTTGGACGAAATCATGGCGCATCCTGATCAATGAAACAAAGTCTGTCCATGTCAATTTCACTAAGTGCAGAGGAGCGTCACCTCAAGTCTCTTTTAATGGCCATTACCTACCACAAGCGGACAATGTTAAATATCTGGGCATTCATTTGGATAAAGGCTTGACATGGAAGACGCATATTTTCAACAAAAGAAAACAACTTGGCCATAAACTCAGCAAATACTATTGGCTGATTGGACGTAAATCACCTCTGTCTCTTAGCAACAAATTACTTCTTTACAAAGTGGCATTCAAACCAATCTGGACCTACGGCATACAGCTGTGGGGGTCGGCATCAACGTCTAATATAGAGATTCTAAAACGATTCCAGGCAAAAGTTCTACGGATTATAACAAATGCACCCTGGTTTATACAAAATAGAGAAATCCTCTGTGACTTAAAAGTGTCATCTGTTAAAGATGAAGTGAGTAAGTGCAGTGAAAAGTATTTAAGTAAACTAGAACTACACCCTAATATTCTTGCAATAAATTTGCTAGACAATAGTGAAGACACTCATAGACTAAAGAGACAAAAAATACTAGACCTACCATCTAGATTTAAGCACCCATAATCTTTGTGACTGTTGTTTCTTTTTTTAACCTACTTTAAAGGAAGAACTGAGCTTGTTATCACAGGATAACAGCTCCACATGGTCAACACCTATTTTTTTTCTCATACAAAAGATTTGCTTATAGTATGTTATTTTTATGTTATACTGATTGCAAATAGTTAAATAAATTAAAAAAAAAAAAAAATTTTGACAGACACATTAGACTTGCCGTATATACCCAAGGAGTTAAAACCATTGAGGAACTTCTTATCCTTGTAATGCAATCATCACAATTTGTTAATAAAGAATACGAAAGAAGAGATAACCGGCCGCAGCAGCAGCAGTACTCTACACAAAATCCGATACACCACAAATCGACGCAGTTCGAGATGAAAGAAGATAAGTGGAAAGAATATAAACAACCCTTTGAAAAAAGTAATCCAACTTCAAATAAAGGAGCGTACGCACATCCAGGTACGTCGAAAAAACACGTAAAACCGTACAATGCAAATGTACAAAACATTAACGCAAATAATAATCATACTAATAATAAAAACAATTATGAAAATAAAGTTGTACAACAGCCGACCCGCCCGTCAACGTCCAAAGAGGAAGGGGGTGATCGTGGAACGGGAATCGACAAGAAAGGTGTATGACTGCAGAAGGGTAACCAAGCGCCAGCTCGGACAGGTTTCAAAAACGACCCGTGCACACACAAAATACCAGCACGGACAGGCTTGATAAACGACCTGCACACACATGAGCTGCGTGACACCCTAAACAATACAGACACACACCAGGAAATAACGGTATCCAACACATATTGTCCTATATTAGGGGGGACAATAAACAATTTAAATATGAAGATTCTTGTTGACACTGGATGTGAGGTATCCGTAATCAGCCGGACCTGCATCAACAGGAACAAAAACCATTTCAAACATGCACCAGTGTCACCCATAAACAATTATTACATAACAACGGCGACAAAAATTAAACAGATTGCCACACAACGAATATATATTAATTTTAAGTGTAATGAACTTGAATGCGATATTCGTATGATAGTAGTAGATAAGCTTACATATGATTGTATCATAGGTATCGACGTATTAAATAAATTAGGAGCAATTATTGATTTAGAAAATAATTCAAAGACATGCAAAGTTGAGGGAGGACTCTACGAAATTAAATTTGAAGAAAGTCAGAACAACGTGGAAGAAGAACAGGAACCAATCGTCATCTCCAGACCAGCTATAAAACACGCTGCAAGTAACATCAATATGCAAGAGGACAATCAACACGAAGGAATAGAATTAATAGAAGAGTTGATACAGGTATATCAAGATATATTTAGCGACGTTCTTACAATTACGAATGCTTATGAACACAGGATTCAGGTCACCGATCCTACTAGGGTAAGTTCGTACGGAGGACATATCCGATTCCCATGAAATATGCGGAACCAGTCGACGAGGAAATCAGAAGAATGTTGGATAACGGCGTAATAGAGCGGTCCAACAGTAGCTTCATCATTCCTCTCGTTGTCGTCAAAAAGAAGACGGCCGAAATAAGACTGTGTTTAGACATGCGGAATCTAAATAGTGACGTCGAAAAGGATTTTTATTGTGCACCGAATATAGAAGAATTATTTAACAAATGTCAAGGAGCAAAATATGTAACCAAGTTAGACTTGACTTCGTCGTTTTGGCAAATTCCCATTCGTAAACAAGATCGCAAATACACCGCATTCCTGTACAAGAACAAAAGCTACCAACATCCAGTAGTGCCCTTTGGATTGAGTACAAGCCTCGCACCAATTGTAAAGTGTTTGGAAAATACACTAGGACCAGAGGTGGAACCATACACCATGATCTTCGTGGACGATATCCTTGTAATCTCAACAACGTTGGAAGAACACCTTCAGCATCTGAACACTATATTTCAAAAGTTCAGAGACGCTAATCTCTCTCTGAAGTTAGAGAAGTGCAACTTTATTAAAACTTCAATACAATTCTTAGATCACATAATATCTGATAAGGGAATACAAACAGACCCTTGCAAGCTAAAGAGTATAACGGAGTTCCCAAGACCCAAGAACATAAAAGGGTTAAGAGCATTCCTAGGACTCACGGGATACTACCGACGTTTTTCATCGTTATATGCGGAGAAAATCCAACCACTTCTAGAACTCACTAGAAAAGAAAGTAAATGGAAATAGGAGGTACATCATGAAGAAGCGTTCCGTGAAGTGAACAATTTATTTCTACATAACATTATGCTGCATCATCCACAACGGGAAGGACGATATATAATCTACGCAGATGCCAGTGACTATGCAGTAGGGAGTGTCCTGTATCAAGAAGATAAACACGGAGAGCTACGAGTCATCGCATACGCTAGTCGAGTCTTCAAAGAATCAGAAAAACACTACTGTACGTCAGAGAAGGAAATCTTAGCGATAGTATACGCCTTGAAGCAGTTTCGTTATTATGTGTATGGAACACACTTCGAGATACACACGGATCATCAAGCGCTTTCATTTTTATTAAGTTGTAAAGCAACAAATGCATGATTAATGAGATGGATAGTGGCCATACAAGAGTATTCATTCACAATAAAATATTGTAAAGGCTTGGATAATATAATTGCCGACACCCTAAGTCATTATCCACCGCAAGAGACACAAGAAACTCATGAAGCTAAGTGGAACGATGTTAGAATATTAAACATTACATATCAAACAGATCATAGAGTTAAATATTTGTTAAACAACATAGCAAATGAACAAAACAAAGATCTTCAAATAAGTCACATGAAGTTATCACCACTATCTAGTAGATATACAATACAAAATAGTATATTGTACAAACTCGTCAATTATGATTGGAAAATAGTCCTATCACCAGAGATGCTAAAAACACTAACTATACCATGTCATCAAAGTTTAGCACATGCGTCTGCTTTAAAATGTCATTTAGCTTTGAAGGGAGGCTTCATTTTGAATAATATGTTTAGAAGAATAAAAGCAATCTTAAAAGGATGCTACGAATGTCAAACAGCACGACATCCGAATCTTCACACATACGTAGATATGCAAAATATCAAGACACAGGAAAAGGGAGAATTAGTAGCAGTAGACTTCCTGGGCACATTTCCGAGAGCTATTCACGGGGGTACAAAACACATACTTCTATGTATAGATGTGTTCACCAAGGCAGTTCGACTCTACGCTATTCGAAGACCCACCACAAAAAGTGTACTGAATGTCATACTACGAAAATACGTACCGAAGTATGGTCAAATCAAAAAGATATTGAGTGACCAAGGTAAACAATTTCAAAACACAGCATGGGCAGAAACGCTAACCCAGCACGGCATACAACCAGTGTTAACGTTGTAACATTACATTTTGGCATAGCTTGATATCATACTAGATTTAATGAAGATCATGGATAAGAAACTTAACAAGAAGAAACATATCTTTTAAAAATGATAGTGAAGATGAACAAATGACAAATTTAAACTGACTTAGACTATAACTGACCGTACCCCAATTAATGTTTAGGTAAAGTAATGTAAAATACCCCGATGATGAGACAAAATCCAAATAATTACAATAATAATACTTACAAAGCCAGACAGCATTATGGACCATTACCATCAGTAAACAAATTGTTTTGTTAAAAGTATCATATAATATAATAATAATCAAAATACAAATTGAGGGATAATAGGCCCAAATTCTATAGAATGTAAAATAATATAATACCAAAATGTTAACTAACCAATATAATTGAATAAAACAAGAACACAATCATTATAGATACATGGAAACATACAATTAATAGTGTGAATAATGGTGGACCCAATGTTATAAGATAAAAACTGTACAATCAAATAATAATTATCAAATGTATATAAGGTGAAAAAACAGTAAAAATACCTAGTACAGCAGAACTACCTAAGAAAAATAGAAAAAAACAGAAAATCATTATTAAATGATTAAACTTTTTATTTAAATGTTCAAAAGTAAGAACAAAATTGTCTTTATATTATTTATAGTTTTGTTAAGTAATGAGTGGATGATATATCTTATGCAGGATTTATGTAACCAGGCATATACAGATTGTTTGATCACAAAATGTGAATTATGTTTTTTTTTATAATGTTCCAATAATAATTATTGTTGTAATTTTGAATAATAATACTAATAGAGTTATAGGGAGTAGTTTTGATGATAGTTGCATAGTTAATAGGTGTTGCAATAACAGAAAATAGAAATTTAACATGTCAAGACATATGCTTATAAAAACTTTGGAATTTTGTAAATTTTAGGAAATACATTTAGAATTTTATAAAACAAATGTTATAATATGGATAGGTTTATAATTAATAGTATACACAGCAAATATGGAATCGAAATAATCAGTTTTAAATTATTTAAGAAAATTCAAATAGCAAAAATGTAACGTTAGAATTTCTTAAGCAAAAATAGGCATGTTTGGTGTCTATGTGTCACAAATGTTAAAACCAAAATAATGATGCTATTAGTTTTAAATTCCCAATTAGAGTTATACTAATTTAAAGTTTTGGCCAAGTTCATGCAATAAAACAATGAATTTGTATGACAAAATATATCTGAATCAACCAACCAGATTTCAAGTTTTACCTTAGCAACCGAAAATTCAGATAAATAAAATAAGGACTTCAACCACCAACCATCATTAAAGACAGACGCGTTTTTAAAACGTCTTAACTAATTATAGTTTAAACAAAGTAAACCTAAACCAAACATAGTAAAACGAATCAGGACAGTTATTGAAGAACATTATAGGAACCCAAGAACAACCAGACACCAATTCGGAAGAATACAAACCCTAGAAGAGGAATTGAGGAAGATTTGGACCTCACCTTCGTCCTGAACGAATAAAAGAAGAGGATCTGGGTGAATCTAAATAATTTTATAACCTTATTCAACAAATACACCCACATACGAGCACACGAACCACTTAGAAAACTAAACAATAAAAAAGCCCACGTACAATATAATACACCAACACTAAAGAACACTTGAAGATAACACAAATTAATTATCACACCTTTTGAATACCAAAAAACTGAACGACAACTAATAAATATCTAAAACTGTTCATAACCTATAACTGTGAACAACACATACACGACTACTAGTTGCACTATAAACATCAAAACCTTTTTATATCCTTCTATTGTAAAGTTTGTATTTTGATTTTAAGAGTTGTATTAATTGTTTAACCATAATATACGGACCGAATAGGCCCTGAGATTATTTTATTTAATAGAATAAAACAACAAGAATCATTATTTTGGTTTGATTCCAACCTACCAACTTATGAATGAAGACGACATAATTTGTCACAATTTGTATTTAAAATAAAGAAAAAAAGAGAAACGTAATTGATCAATCCTTCAATTGAATAAAGATTGATTGAAAGAGTACATCTGTTTGGTTTTATTTTGCATTATTATTACGGTTAAAATTAAAAAATACGACACCACAGCAAAGCGGACGGAGCAGCAGTTGGCAGCTCCGCATTACGTCACTGGTTTTGGACGCCGAGGCGAGAGCGAACGGCGGGAATAGTGAACAACGACAGTAAACGAATTCATTATACTAAATAAAGTATTTGGTACAAATTGACGCTTCCAACTTGCGACATAATAATAACTCGGCCCGTCAGTATTGTTATAAATTGACGAACCCAACAGTGGGGCTTAATACTGATACGTCCTGAATTAATTTGTTACAACGTCAATACGACATCCACAAGGGAACCTTGCTGAAAGGGTAAATAAAGAGTTAGGAAAACATTTACGCATCTACTGTAATGAACAACATAACCGAAGAGCAGAGTACATATCATTTTTTGAACAAGCTATAAATGCTACATACAGTGAAGCTACGGGATATACACCGGTGGAACTGGAAACAAATAAAAAACTAATAGATTCTGGTCGAGAAACATTGACAAACCTCCAAACCAAAATCTGCAAATTCCATTGAGTCACAAGTACGACAATGCGAAGAAGAGGATGGAAAAACTTGGAGAGAAGGGGATCGAGAGATTCAACAGAACGCACAAACTCATCACATTCCATGAAGGAGAGAGAGTGCTACTAAGAAGCAATCCAGTGGGAAAACGAATCGACAATACAGCAAAGAAACTATTCAGACTGTACGAGGGACCCTACTTATTACAAAGGAGGAAAGGGCGACACACATTTATCGTCTACGATCCGACAAGAAGAAAAACTATTGGAAAGTACCATGCATCAGCATTCCGTAAATTCTATGGATGAATAAATAAAAAGTCAACTTATAAATACATGAGAGGGACGTAATCCACCCAGGGAAAGAGAAAAAAATTTTAAGAACCCTTATAACCACTAAGTGTGAGTTGTAATAAAAAAAAATAATAAAATAAATAATTTATGAGTAAAGAAATAAAATTTGAATAAAATTCAAATTTTATTTTACCCAGCAGGGGAATTTATGCAACGATACGTTTAGCATAAGTAGATGTATCAACCCCTGACTGAGGTATGATAACATACGAACGCACGTATTAGATATATAAGCTGTAAATAATAAAAAATAATATAATAATTAAGCATTAGGTACAAGAGATAATATAAGAAATAAACGTAGTATTTAATTTTAAATAAATAAAACATTTTAAGTGATCCTGCATATGGAATTAAAAGCTTAAATGGTTTTTTAATCGTAGCGAAGGACAGAAACTGACACGCGCTTACCGGCAGAGGTGACGTCATAGTGACAGGCAACCGCTTGTGTATCAGTCTGCGTGTGCGTGCTAGTACACATGTGTAAACGAGAGACAGGTTGAATTATGCAAACGAGGGTGGAAGATTTTACACAATTTTTTAAATACTGAAAGAAAACCAGAAGTCACACGAATCAGCGACATATGTAAAAACATATGTAGCGCCTGGCGCTATCATTCAAGACTAATTGGCCATTGATCGTGGGAACCGTTCAGCCACCGTGTGAAATTTTGCCATAACTGCTATAATTTACACACCTTAACATTCATAATTTGCATAAACAAAGTTTCATATTATACCTAACGATCGGTGAGATAATATTTATAAAAAAGTGTGCGCTTCATAGAAAGACGCGTAGGTTGAAATTAGCAATTAAATCGACGCGCCGACCTGTTCAATGTTGTCAAAACAGTTTCCAACAGGCATGGGACGACAGCAGCAGTATAAAACCCCAGCCAGCGACACACTCTTTCTCATTCAAACTCACTCAGACTCAGATAAACGACGTAAGATCCACGCTCTCGCAACCGCGAATTTTACAAAGTCATGTAAGGTTTTTAAACAGTATTCAATAACTGAAGTGCGATGGAACCGGCATTACGTCGGTGCAAGTAATAGTGGAACACGATTATATTAAAAGACTATAAAATCGTAATCTACGAGAAGTCGTATCGTCGATGAACTCCAAGAAGTAACATAGAACTTCGAGACATTCACGAGGGACAAGATAAGAAGAGGAGAGGAACCAGAGCAGAAGACAAGAGGACGCAGGGGCAGCCACATGCAGCTACATCCAGCCGTACATCATCACGACCAGAGGTCCACGTCAGAACTCAGCATCCAGGAGACGGAGCGAGGAATTTCAACGACGCAGAGACAGAGAAGGTGATACCGAAGAGGATCAACAAACTCGAGAGTCCAGATGACGGTAACGACAAAGTTAAATGGTTGCAGAAAAATGCAGGTGAAGTCAGACATTATTTAATATTAGAAGTGACCCTGAGGTCTATCGAAAGAAAGCTCTAGATTCCATATACAAGTTTACAAAGAAAGTAGTATATTTTTAAATTTTCATAATGAATAAATAAATGTTCAAAGTATAATTGATAATAGAGAATATAACTGTAGTAATCTCATAAATAAATGGTCAGTATAAGAACCATATTTTTATTATGTTTTATATTTTATTAGATAATTAAAGTCAAATATGAGAGTTACGTAATTTGAAGATCGTTAATTAATTGAGACATTAAATAATAGAATCAATTAAAGTAATAAATGTTCTCTATTAGTAGTTTAATAAATGTTTAATTAATTAAAAGTTTTTATTAAGTGGTATATATTAAAACCACACTTGCAAAGACAAGATGAATATTAAATTTTATACGTGTTAATCACGTTTTATAATAATTATATGTGTTATGTATTATATGTCTGTATAAATATTTCAGGTCATATTATATATTTTATTTTTGTGTATAATATGTCTTACAATATAAGAAATAAGATTTAAACTCGTTATAATTACATTATATTCGGATCGAATGTAAGGGTTCAAGTAATAATTAACCCACACAAAACAATTAATAATATGATAATTTGAATTTTTAAATAAAAATCAAATGAAGATGATTTATTAACACAGTCGTACTTATTTTGACAACCAGTACTAAATCCTCTGTACTCTTTACTTGTATTAAAATTATATAACGATATTCACGTGCTTATCCACACTCAATCAACGACCAAAGCCTGCGACCCAGCCGGGGAACATCAAGGTAAATACTGCAGAAGAAGAGTATACCTTCGAGACGTGAGTAAGTGCGCACAAATAAGTAAGAGCTTATGTGTCAAAGTAAGTGTCTAAAAATAACGTCGAAATATATATTTATTTGAATATTACAATATATATATATATAATTTCTTAAAATAAATTAAAAACAAGGCGTTGCTTGGTAACTTTCTTTACCAATGGGGTGTCTGATACGATATGAAGGATTATTTTGATTGTGAGCACAGAATTGTCAAAATATGTTTGCAAAATGAATCTTCCAAAAACGCAAAGGGATTTTTAATCATAATAAAGGATTTTAAAAATATTTTAATATCAACAGGTAGTGAAATCATATGTGAACTGCACAATTGTATAGTTTACAGAAAACACAACGTATTACATGGATTACTGTTGTTGTCATCGTCATCGTTGTCAGCGTCGTCGTCGTCATCATCATCATCAACATCATCATCACTATGGTCAACATCAACATTGCCGTTGGCATCATTTTCAACAATACTATGATCATCATCATTATTATTATTATACTTTTATTAAATTTTATATGTAGAAAGTGTGATGTTCAGTCATGTTTTATATATACCTTACATATAACACAGTTTACCTCTTTAATAGTGTCTATTGTAGAGTCATTTGTGAATTTGGAACCGTTTATAGTCAGGCGACGATCACATATCAAAGAAATGTCATCTCTCTTCTTCATCCTGTAAAAAAAATCATAAATATATATTTAAAGATTAGGGCCCAAGGGGAAGTGGTACGGAATATATTATAGAAGCGACCACTTTAGCCTATCCTTCTCAACTCCACTCTCACCAACTAGCAGTGGGCCCTGTTAAACTGAGCAACTCATTGCCAAAGTGAGGTAACCAATCTCTGCAGAGGAATGAGAGAAGGAGGTCCTGATAGAGCTACTCTGAGGTAACTGGAGTATAAGTCTATCATGATGGTATGGGGCGGCAGAGGGCCAATGGTGGTGTCGACACTCCGATGTACGTGGGTCCTAAGTCATGGTGAAGAAATCACGTCTAGGGGTAGAACAACCCAAAATCAAGGTTTCTAGTCCGCTTGGTAGGGTGTTGAGTGATGAGTTAATAACCCTTCCTTGTAAAAAGCCCAGTGTTGTAAAACATATAAAGGAAGGCCAAGGTCCATCCTGGACTGTAGTTCTGGATATGTATGTATGTATATTTAAAGATTAATAATAAATAATATTTTTTATTGTCATAAAAAAGAAGAGAGAGAGAGAGAGAGTGAGTGAGTGTGTGTGTGTGTGTGTGTGTGTGTGTGTGTGTGTGTTCATTTGCAATGTTTCAATAGTTTTTATATTACTGACATCTTCAGGAACTTAATGTACAAATAAATAGTTACATAAATTTGAAATTTGAAACAACTATTTTACATCAATCTAATTTATGTTTATACTGCTAATTGTGTATACATTATTTTCTTAAATTAATACTATTCAATTATTATTTTTTCAGTGGTAATTTGTGTTTTTTCAATCTATTAATTTATTATTTGTTTCATTTTAATGTTTTTCCAAATCTTTCCAAAGGTTCATTTTTGATCCTTTGGATATATGTTTTAATAAAGTTAAGTTATTTAAATTTGGGAATGTATGATTATTTCTAATCGAGTGTGTAGCTAAATTTTATTTATAAATTTCTGGTTTTATAGAGTACCTGTGTTGAATAAATTCTTTTAAACGTTTTTTAGTTTGACCTATGTAGAATTTATTAAAGTTGGGTATTAAATTTTATGCATACTATTTAAATTACTTAAAAGTTAAAAAGAGCACAATAACTAGAACACAATTAATACACTCATATCTAGCCATAAAAACTATTGAAAATGGCATTCAAATGGACATAAGGTCTTGTGAATCACTGTCCGTCTCTTCCTCTGTCTACCGTCTCTTCTAAACGTCTTTGTCTTTGTCTGTCTGTCCGTCAGCCTGTCTATCTATCTACTTTGTCTCTCTCTGTTTCTGTCAGATAGTCTATCTCTTTCACGCTTTCTCTGTCTGTCTGTCTATCTGTCTGTCTGCCCCCTCTCCTTCTCACTCATTCTCTCTTCCCCAATCTATCAACCTAGTTATCTGTCTTAAAGTATATGTTCGCAAGTGCTTATGAGTGGGTACGATTAATGACACTATGGATTAGGTAAACAATTGTGTACATATAGTTATATGTAACTCGAATATATTGTACTTACTCTTCGTCGGTGAGGTTGCTACTATACATGGCGTTGGTAAAGTTGAAGGTTCTCTGACGCGACTTGGTCTCGCTGCAGATGGTGACCGTGGGGAACGGTATCTGCCAGACCGGAGTGGACGTCTCAGCGAACGACACGATGACCTCGTGCCACTTTCGCCATACCTTGCCGATCAAGTAGGCACTACCGGCCACGCTCAGCGCGAACACGAATATCCACCAGATCCTAAACAAAATAACAGAAAAACTATGTAATGCAGGGATGGCGTGAATTAGTTAGGATGTGACCTGGCCAAACTGTTAAATGTCATTTACTAAAACTTAACATGCTTATTACCTTACCGACGGTAGATAAGATGATTGTTATAGGAAACAATAATCGTTGAATTTTGTTGCCCATGACGTGTCCGATGTTATAAACTAACTATATAAAATAATACCGATGCGGAACACAATTATTTTCTATAAAAATGATTAAATTTTTACCTTACTGCCTTTTGCTAGTTATGAACTTCATCTGATGAGTAAGGTAAAAATTTAATAATGTTTATCGAAAATAATTGTGTCCTTTGTCAGTTTTATTTTATATATAGTTAGAAAATAATCGTATCTCCCTATTTTTATAACAAAAAATTTCATTACTATAAATTTCCATGAAGTTGCATTATGTTCGTATTATTATTGAACGTATTTTGGTTATTTGATTAAAACTAATAATAAAAGCTTTTATTCGATGAAAAGCTTTGTTTACCAATAGGAGTTCCCTTCCGTCCAAAAGGATTTCTTAAAATACTGTTGTTGCAGATGATTAACCGTCCTTGGTCCCTCAGAAGACGAACTCCAAAAGCCTTTCACGTCCTCACCAACGTAGAGAAACAATAAAATTATGAGGTATCCATCACCAAAATAAAACAACAATAGCAGCATTTTAAAGAAAAAGCTGAAAATCTGGTTAGAGCAACAATTTGTTTTAAAGGAAAAGTTTTAGAACAAATAAAAGCATTTACTTACTTGGAATAGACCGTTACTATGGAAACGGTCATAGCATACGTATACATTACAGATGGAATGGTAAGACATTAAACGGTTCGCGCAGATCTTAGTGGGTCATGACACCAACGATGTGACACACCAACCATGCAGCTGCTCTGAGCACATAATTATTGCTTAGAAAACAACGCATCAAAGCTATACATACAGAATGAGATTTTTTGATACACAAAGCAACCAAACACCCATTTCGGGTCTAATTATTTTAGTTGTAACTGACAATTTTCATTAGGATTTACGGAACAGATTCGGCTATACAATTCTAAGAACACCAGGCCAACTTTGTAGAAAAGACACATCTAAAAATTGTTATAAAACTATAGTAGTGCCGTCATTTTATATGGCAGTTAAACTTGGTTAACCGCCAAAAGTAGATGAAAAAAGAATGCAATCTGGCGGTGGACGGCTGCGCCCGACGTGAAATGTATATGTAAGACAGAACTCTGAATGTTCGTTCTGGACGAGAAGATACGAGTAGCGATTATGGACGAGCCTAACTAAACATGTATTAGATGCCCAAGAATAGGTGGTTCCTGAAGTCCGGTTATCCAATCGGTGAGGAGATACACGGAGTGGTGAAGAGGTTACGCTTTTACGTCACTGCGCAGTTTGGGCTCTCACTTTTGTGACCGTAAACTACTATTTACGTGCCAAGTGGTACTATTCATTTAATAAGTACTATTCATTTAAAGTGGTCGAAACTTCATAATTGAAGAGTCGATTAGCAACTTATTAGAATGGCTTTCTGTCGTTAAGTTGTTTTGTTGCTGATGAAGTCACGTTCAAGAGACTGGCGTATCGTTACCGCTATGATATCCTGACGATTACAGTACACGCAGCGTGGAGGAATAAGGGCCCCCCTCTCGCGCTTTCTCTGTCTTAGGCCACATTTATACTTCCAGACAGGCGACGGGTGGCAGGTGGCAGGTGGTAAAGAAGTAGGCGTCAGGTGGTCCAGCATTTATACTTTAGGCTACGGTCATGCCACTACACAAGAGATGTCGTTTGGAACCGTCAAATATTTCTCATGCTAGAATATGATAATGAAGTGAAGGATAGGAGGAGGAAATATTGTGTTCATCCGATCAACGAGTTGCGTGAAGCATTTGGTGAATTTCACCATCTGCATTTCGACTCGAGACAACACCAATCAAGTTTCTCCAACAGATGAGAATGTCTACTGATACTTTCGACTTCATTTTAGCAAAGGTGGAAGGAAAACTGAGGCGGAAGAGAACTTGTAAATAACCAATTACTCCTCCTGAAAACCTTTACGTAACTCTAAGGCAAATAAAAATAATTTATGTAACAATTAAGTAATACATTAAGTAAGAATCGTATATATCTTAGTGCTTGTAGTCAGCAATAAAACAACCAATATCTTTTCGCATAATATGTATTTTATTTTTTTAAACAAATGTCGTACTTTCTTAAACAAGTGATTTTTCATATATTACAAACGTTTAACAGACAGTGATACATCGAATAATAATAATAATATTTGTATAGAGTAAGCTCACCTAACTCCGTGATATTACGAGTATTACCTTACAGCTACAAAATCTGTTTATTAAAAATATTTTAGTAAGGACAGAGCGTTCCTACAATTGCGTATTTAGAGTGCATAAAATGTAGTAATGAATCTAACTTTCTTAATTTCTGTAAAAAAAAATTATTCATCTTCATTCATCAACTGTGCTATTTCCTTCCAACTTTTCTCTACCGCATCCATGTTTTTGTGATTCGGGTCTGCATCATTCCAAATTGCAGGCCTTGTCTACACGTCATTATTTCGACACGAGAGAACACATGTAAATGCCAATAAGCGCTGGAGATGTCGCCTGTATCTGTGACAAACTACAGCGACAGGTGGTGAGAGGTAGCGTCACCAAGGAGCCATACGTCACTTCGCAGAAGTATAAACAAACCCATTCTCAACAATGTACCACAGCTACGGGTGACGTCACCCGTCGCCTGCCACCTGGAAGTGTATAAATGAATGAGGCCTTTACTCCCCCCCCCCCCCAGATCCCAATCAACGGCACGCTGTAGGCTACTTCAGTTAGGCTAACTGTAACAAGTTTCGGTACACTGCTGAATTGCGTCACGTGTGTTTCTCCTCTAAATGTACCCAGTAGACGTGGACCGATATATCTACGTATAACACGTATTTTGGAACTATTATTTTTTGTGGAACGAATATAACAGTGACTGAAAAGTTGAAATACCTGTTCCGATTCAACGATAACTAGAATGTCGAAATACCCGTTCCGATTACTCGCGGTTCGAGTCGCGGGAGCCCCCTCCGCAACTAAGGAATAAACGAGTACTACGAGCACTCTAGTACAGTCAGTTTTTGGTGCTGCATACTTCATTCTGCGCATGTGCTGATTGCCACACAAGTACGAAACGAAGCAAAACAGCGAGGTTCAGAATATCTCTATGCCAAGGAGGCGAAGTCGTTTTTTAAAAATGCAAAAAATTCATACAGATGTTACATTTATTCTCGTGTGTTATACAGATATTTCATACAGATTATAATAACAAATTATATATTATATTAGTCACCAAACTTGGTAAATTTTGAAAAAGCGAATTATATTGTGTTACAACCAACAGAATTGTTGGTAGTTGTAACATTACATAATCAGTGCCTAATACTGAGTAAAATAAAGAAATACCTATTATTATTATTTTATAAAATAATAATAATAAAAGTCAGTAGTTCCCCAAGTCAGAAATGAATGATAGTTAAGTATCATACTATGAAACATTTGTATAATCTTTACACCAAACAATAAACACTTTAGCAATGAAAAAACAGTGTACTAAGTGTTACTATAGGAGTGCAGTGTATACAAAGTGCAACATAGTATGATATATGTAAATTTAAAAAAAGACATCAACCACAAATTGTGATAAAGATACAGAACTATGGTAATAAACAATAAGTTTAGTAATAAGTTAGTATAGTTTTATTTTGTTAGGCCACAAAGGCAATATCAATGGAAGTAAAATGTTATTTTTGTTTATGTTTGAAGGATCCAGGGTTATGTAAGAAATTAATCACTGCTAATTAGTATAAATTGTAAGGAGATGGTGGAAGATAAAATAGTGCCTAGAGCAGTAATACATTTACAGAAGTAAAAGTCAGAAATAAACTAAGTTAAAAACCACTAAATTATAACATACAGGTTATACAGTTTATGTAAAAATATGAAGAAAAACATTATGTAAATTAAATGTAATTAGAGTTAAAATTTATGAAGGAGTATTTTTCCTAAAGAAATGGAAGAACTAATAATATCTTAATACTAGCCTATTTACTAAAACTTTACCGAGGTTAGCCAATAAAAACTCATCAACTTCTTGGTTACTAAGAGTAACAGCGTTAACAAGATGGGTAATTGTTAAATTGGATTTTCAAGATGGCAGATGATACAGAATTAGTGTCCAGCAAATTTATAAAATATTAACGAAATATTGCAACCATTCACTATAGAGATTTGACGAAACGATTCAGCACAAGAAACTACGTCTGAGACATAGATTGAAACATAATAATTGATGCTGGAATATCCAAGTACATTGAAAAATTGTCCAACCATCAGATTGCTTGAAAAATTTGAACTGTCATTATGTTGGTGAGAACGCCTACCTTAATAAACTAAAAAAACTACACATTACCACCAAGTAACGAACACTAGAAACCAGTACAACATCATTAAATTTATAAGAAAACTTAGTGTGAACATTTTAAACTTTATTTATTTAACCCAAAACGGTAAACACGTGGTTTCATTAGAACTACTTAGCAGCCATGTTTCTTTTTTCCATCGGTATGAATACGAGTAGTCTGCGCTCTGGCGTCTAAAAAACGAACTTATTGAATCAGACTTTAAGAATAAAAATATTAATTATTGTAAAGTATGATACTCTTATCTAAGCATTTCTGACTTTCTTACAGCTCAAAGAATCCCCACATAACCCTGAGATAAATAATTTATTAATTTTACTAATAACTATAATTGAATATATCTGTTGTGTTATGGAAAAACTTATATCGAAAACTGTTGTAATTTCGATAATAGTCGATCTGAAAATCGATGAACTGGATGTAATAATTTCCAGAAAATAAACCAATTTCAATCAATAAATACCTTCCTTTAGGGAATTGACTTTGTATTATTCTTTGTAGATAGCATATTTGTTACAGGAAACCGGTGAATAGCAGAGAAGAGTGAGAAAGTTAGCTCAGACATCGTAGCCTATGAAGTACAACAGCCAACATAACCTGTAACTGGTTATCAAATTGAAAACAGCTGATGCAACGCGCGTTTAAATAAAACGATTAAACAGTACACCAAGAGAGGAAATCTCTCTCTCTCTCTCTCTCTCTCTCTCTCTCTCTCTCTCTCTCTCTCTCTCTCTCTCTCTTTCTTTCTTTCTCTCTCTCTCTCTCTCCATAACAACTGAACTGTAATACCTGCAAGGAGATAAAAAACGGCAAAGGATCCCGTGGTTTATTTTAACTAAAAAATTACACCATAAATAAAATAAACACATCCAGATTTAAAGATATACGTGACAAATAACACAGTCAGAGTATCAAATAGACGTAAGACATAGAATAATAACACGTCGAAAGGCACGCGGTATGTTACAAATGACGATCCCAAAGTGGGGCGATAACTAAGAAAGCTCGCGGTATGTTACAAATGGCGCTCAACTTAGAGGGCTTAAATTAGGAAAGAATTTCGAAATATACGCAAGTACTTAATATAACGAAAAACCTAATTTTTGTCGGCAACTGTAAGAAGCCAAGAAATGCATACCAGAGGCAGGCCAAAGAAGAGGGCAGAAGACCCGGAGAAGGAAGAAGGTGGACAGGAACAAGAAATAGAATTAGTCACGGACAGTGAAATGGACCAATAGACGGGCGATAAAGAAGAAACCGAAGTAGTTATGGACACGGAAAAGGAGCAACAGGCGGGCGACAAAGCGGAAGCCAGAGGGGAACCAAATTGGCAAGAAATGATGAGGCTAATGATGGAGAAAATTGATAGCATTAAGGAAAGCAATAAACAAACAAATGAGGAAAACACGATGAAACAAAATGAATCCTTGAGCGAAAATTTTGACAAAATAGATGAAAATTTTAAGAAAGAGGAGGAAAACTCAAGGAAACAAAACGAAACTTTGAGGGAACAAAACGAAACTTTGAGGGAACAAAACAAGCAAACAAATGAGAAAATAGATAGTATTTAAGAAAGTTTAGTAAAGCAAATAAACGAAAAAATTGAAACCATTCATGGAAATATAAGACAAACAATGAATGACCAAAACCTCGAATTGAGAGAAACTATTAACGGACAAAGGGAAGATATGAACAAAAAATTTGAAGAAAATAATGAAAAATTAAAGCAAATTCATGAGAAGATTGAAATGGTCAATAACACACTTAGCCAAAGAGTAGATGGATATAAGGAGGAAACACAAAAGCAAATAACGGAGACCAAGCAAAGACTAGATAAAACCGAAGAAACCATCGGACAATTCAGAACGGAAATAGATGCCAGAATGGATCGAGGGGAACACTGTAATCAAGTCCGAATAATGGCAATACGACAGGTAACTAACGACCAATTGGACAGTATGAAGAGCGACATAACCGGTAGAATAACCAATTTTAATGACAAAATAGAACAGGTAAAAAACCAGGTAATTAATCAGGACGAGAAAATAGAAAATTTACAACATCTCCAAGTAAATATACAAGGGGAGATAGATAGAATGAGTGTTAGACCAACATGTAACGCTCAACATACCATACAAGATAGTAGAGAAAGTGTGAACTTTTGGGACTATAGAAGGAACCCTCTAGAATTTTTAGAAAGAGTAGAAGAAATACTGAACCGATTGAAAGAAACCAGGTGGAATATGATCAAGGGCATCTTAGATGAGTGTTTTAAAAACATCACAGACAACTGGTGGACAGTCATTAGGAATGAAGTGTGTAATTATGAAAAATTTAAACAGTTATTCAAACTAAAGTATTGGTCTGAATCAGTACAGAATATTATTCGAGACGATATCTGTCATGGGAGGTATGACAGCATTAAAGGACAGACACCTACGGCATACTTTTTAGGAAAAGTATGTGTGGCGAAGTATTTAGACCCGAAAATTCCAGAAGAGTGTCTTGTAACCAAAATAGCTTATCATTTTGAGGAGAAGATTATCAGTGCTCGATTGAGTGGACAAATTAAGACTATCGGAGGTATGGAAACCCTATTGGAGAATTATGAGCAAGAATCTTATTACAGAAGAAGTAGATGGAGATCAGGAAATACAGAGGATCGTAGGAATGAACAACCAAGAGACACTCGACAAAGAGTGAATTATGTAAGGGCAAATAATAATTATAATAATAGTCGATACCAAGGAAGACAGCGACATTTTAATAATAGAAGCTATCGCAGCAATTCATACCAGAGAGAGGAAGTTCCGCCAAGAAGTAGAAGCGAAGAACAACAAAGATCCAGAAACAGTGAGGAAGAGAGAAGGCATTCACCCGAGCATCAACCCAGGGAGAATGTTGAACAATCCCATAAAGATGATGGAAGTCGGGGAAACGGGTACCAGCAGTGAGAAGAAGTGACAGCCCGTCACTGCTAGAGACCACCGGGCACAGAATTTACCAAGGTCCTCAAAACAAATTAAAGAAACCAATTTTAATTATCAGAAGCAATTAACTAAAAAATTTACAGGCGGAATTACTTGAAGAAAGAGTAATTGAAGAGGCACCATTAAATAATGATATAGTTTATATACAAGTAAAATTAAATGGAGTATTAGCAGTAGCTATGATTGACACGGGAGCAAATGTTTCAATTATTGACCAATTAGAGCTTGACAGAATTACAGAGTTAACCACCGAAAGAATACCTGCATTAACAATTAACAACATGACAATTATTGGCGCCACCGGGAAACAAAATAAGACGATTAGAAAACAAGTATCTCTGAATGTTACCAACAGTGGAATAGGAATACCTATGGAATTTTTAGTAGCCATAGGGTTACCTTTTAGGATATTAATAGGGTGTGATATGCTACGGCGACACACTGCAATTATAAATCTGGCCAGTGGTAAGGTTACACTGAGTACAGAAGAAGGTGAGTTATCGGCTGAGATAATTGGTTGCCAAAGTGCCCCTCAGTGTCTGAACTCATATTATATTAGGGAAAATAATAGGTTAACCATAGGTAAAAATAATAAAGTAACGGAGTCAGAGATGTGGCAGAGGAAGATAGAAGAGATAATGGAGTTTCAAGGTAGGCTGGCCCAGGAAACAATAAGTGTAGAAGAGAAACATCAACTTATAGAAATCTATAATAGATACAGTACGGTATTTTCGGAATCACCAGGAAAAGCTAAAAACTTCCTATGTGAGTTAAAGTTCAAGGACAATGTCAATTTCAATAAAAGGTCTTATCCTATCGCTCAAGATTTAAAGGAAGCAGCACGAAAAGAAATTCAAAGAATGATCATGGAAGACATAATTGAAAGAAGCAACTCCCCATACACTAGTCCACTGGTAGCTATACCAAAGAAAGATGGTCAAGTTAGATTATGCCTTGATGCTCGAGATTTAAATAAGATGCTCATTAATGACCGCACATCTCCAGGTGAGATTGATGAAATAATGAAGAAATTTTATGGATGTAAGTACATGAGTACTTGGGACGCCGTCTGCGGCTATTGGCAGATAGAATTACACCCTAACAGTAGACAATATGTCGCTTTTATATTTGAAGGATGAAATTATCATTTCAAACGCTTGCCTTTTGGCTTGGTAAATTCTGTGGCCGTATTCATACAATGCATGGAGCAAATTCTTGGTAAAGAAGTTTTAGATTTTACAACAGTATATGTCGATGACATATTGATTACTTCATGTACTTGGAAGCAGCACTGTAATAGAGTAGAAACAGTATTAAGTAAGTTACTACAAAACAATATAACTTTAAAATTAGACAAATCGAAGTTTATCACACACGAATTACCATTTTTAGGATTTATTTTGTCTGTTACTGGGATAACACCATCACCAGAAAAAGTAAAAGCTATCCAGGATTTTCCAAAACCTAAGAATTTAAAACAATTACAATCTTTTTTGGGAATATGCAACTATTACCGGAAATTTCAACATAGTTATTCAGAAGTGACCGCAAATTTCCAACATTTACTATCAAAGAAAAACAAATGGAAGTGGGATGAAAATGAAGACAATAATTTTAAATTAATAAAGAATAAATTTTTAAATAGCATAATGCTACATCACCCAAATTTCAATAAACGTTTTTTCATCTACTGTGATGCCAGCAACATTAGCCTTGGAAGTGAATTATATCAGGAAGATGAGGAAGGCAATCATTGGTTAATTAGCTTTGCAAGCAGGGTCCTGAGTAGTTGTGAACGAAATTATACAGTGACCGAAAAGGAACTACTGAGTGTTGTGTTTTCTTGTTTAAAATTCCGTACATTTATATTGGGCTACCCAGTAACTATTAGGACCGACCATAGGTCAATATCGTTTCTAAGAAACTGTAAGCTTAACCACGGTAGGCTCACCAGATGGGTGTTGATACTCCAAGAATACAATTTAGATTGGGAATATATCCCTGGAAAATAGAATATCATAACAGACAGCCTGTCACGAGTGAACCTAGAAAAGGGAACATTTGAAGTAGAGCAGGAAAGTATTAGTAAAATATATTACATTTTAAAATCCAAGAAAGAGTTACAGGAAGTATTCGGCAGATTAAAAGAAGATCAAAGAACGGACTCCAAATTAATCAAAATTAGAGACAGGATAGCACAAAATGACTCTATTATAACAGCATTTTTCTGTATCCATGAAGAAATAATTTTTATTCGTCCTACAATTAACGATCAAGTCTGGCGAATTTATGTACCAGAAGTAACGGAAGCAGCAATAATAAAAGACTATCATGAAAGATACGGGCATATGGGACCACTCAAAGTAATCAAAGCATTATCAGAACATTGGTACATAAAAGCAATCAATAAACGAGTGAGACTAGTCATAAGAAATTGCAAAATATGCCAATTAGTGAAAGTAAAATAATGAGAAAAGAACAGGGGCTATGATTACTATAACATCTAACAGCAGACTTGAGAAAACATTCCTCGACATATGTGGACCTTTTCCCAGAAGTGGAGGAAGACATAGGTTTAAATACATAGTAATTATTATTGATCATTATACAAAGTACACAAAACTCTACCCCATCAGTAGAGCCACCACAAAAATGATCTTAGAGGTTATTATTCATAAGTACATGTTAGAAGTGGGGAAACCAGAAACCATTGTAACCGATCATGGGACCCAGTTTCGAGGAAAGAAGTGGAAGATGGAATTGTTGAAATGTGATATAAGAACATATAAGACATCGGTATATCATCCTAATAGTAATCCTGCAGAACGTGTCTTGAGGGAAGTTGGGAGAATTTTACGGACCTATTGCCACCATGAACATAGTGAATGGAGCCAGTACCTTGAACCAGCTGAAACATTCCTTAACGGGCATACCACGAAGCTATTGGGACCAGTCCTCATCAAGTGATGTTCAAAAAACCACCACCACGAGAAATAATATCAATAGTTAATTTTCCTCCAGGAGAGTGAGTTGAGTATACTAAAATTGAAATGCATAATAGGCTGCTTCATAAGGCTGAACTTCTGTATAAAAAAGAAACAGGAAAAAAGAAAAGAATTATCCAATATAAAGTAGGGGATAAAGTATCAATTAAAAATATACAACTACCTAGTTCTACAGAGGGTATAGCAAGGAAGTTACTATTACTTTATACTGGGCCATATCTAATAACCCAGGTAAAGGGTAACAATACCTATGAAATAAAGTCAATTCCAAGTAACAAACTAAAAGGGGTATATAGCCAGACAGAGATGAAACTGTATTCTGAAGAATAATAAAAGAAGGTGAATGATTAGGAATCAAACAGTTAATTTTTAAGACTGAAATAAAAAATAAACAGGTTCTAGTGGGGGAGCTTTATGTAACATTACATAATCAGTGCCTAATACTGAGTAAAATAAAGAAATACCTATTATTATTATTATTTTATAAAATAATAATAATAAAAGTCAGTAGTTCCCCAAGTCAGAAATGAATGATAGTTAAGTATCATACTATGAAACATCTGTATAATCTCCAAACAATAAACACTTTAGCAATGAAAAAACAGTGTACTAAGTGTTACTATAGGAGTGCAGTGTATACAAAGTGCAACATAGTATGATATATGTAAATTTAAAAAAAGACATCAACCACAAATTGTGATAAAGATACAGAACTATGGTAATAAACAATAAGTTTAGTAATAAGTTATTATAGTTTTATTTTGTTAGGCCACAAAGGCAATATCAATGGAAGTAAAATGTTATTTTTGTTTATGTTTGAAGGATCCAGGGTTATGTAAGAAATTAATCACTGCTAATTAGTATAAATTGTAAAGAGATGGTGGAAGATAAAATAGTGCCTAGAGCAGTAATACATTTACAGAAGTAAAAGTCAGAAATAAACTAAGTTAAAAACCACTAAATTATAACATACAGGTTATACAGTTTATGTAAAAATATGAAGAAAAACATTATGTAAATTAAATGTAATTAGAGTTAAAATTGATGAAGGAGTATTTTTCCTAAAGAATTGGAAGAACTAATAATAACTTAATACTAGCCTATTTACTAAAACTTTACCGAGGTTAGGCAATAAAAACTCATCAACTTCTTGGTTACTAAGAGTAACAGCGTTAACAAGATGGGTAATTGTTAAATTGGATTTTCAAGATGGCAGATGATACAGAATTAGTGTCCAGCAAATTTATAAAATATTAACGAAATATTGCAACCATTCACTATAGAGATTTGACGAAACGATTCAGCACAAGAAACTACGTCTGAGACATAGATTGAAACATAATAATTGATGCTGGAATATCCAAGTACATTGAAAAATTGTCCAACCATCAGATTGCTTGAAAAATTTGAACTGTCATTACGTTGGTGAGAACGCCTACCTTAATAAACTAAAAAAAAGTACACATTACCACCAAGTAACGAACACTAGAAACCAGTACAACATCATTCAATTTATAAGAAAACTTAGTGTGAACATTTTAAACTTTATTTATTTAACCCAAAACGGTAAACACGTGGTTTCATTAGAACTACATAGCAGCCATGTTTCTTTTTTTCCATCGGTATGAATACGAGTAGTCTGCGCTCTGGCGTCTAAAAAACGAACTTATTGAATCAGACTTTGAGAATAAAAATATTAATTATTGTAAAGTATGATACTCTTATCTAAGCATTTCTAACTTTCTTACAGCTCAAAGAATCCCCAAATAACCCTGTGATAAATAATTTATTAATTTTACTGATAACTATAATTGAATATATCTGTTGTGTTATAGAAAAACTTATATCGAAAACTGTTGTAATTTCGATAATAGTCGATCTGAAAATCGATGAACTGGATGTAATAGTTTCCAGAAAATGAACCAATTTCAATCAACAATACCTTCCTTTAGGGAACTGACTTTGTATTATTCTTTGTAGATAGCATATTTGTTACAGGAAACCGGTGAATAGCAGAGAAGAGTGAGAAAGTTAGCTCAGACGTCGTAGCCTATGAAGTACAACAGCCAACATAACCTGTAACTGGTTATCAAATTGAAAACAGCTGATGCAACGCGCGTTTAAATAAAACGATTAAACAGTACACCAAGAGAGGAACTCTCTCTCTCTCTCTCTCTCTCTCTCTCTCTCTCTCTCTCTCTCTCTCTCTCTCTCTCTCTCTCTCTCTCTCTCTCTCTCTCTCTCTCTCTCTCTCTCTCTCTCTCTCTCTCTCTCTCTCTCTCTCTCTCTCTCCATAACAACTGAACTGTAATACCTGCAAGGAGATAAAAAACGGCAAAGGATCCCGTGGTTTATTTTAACTAAAAATTACACCGTAAATAAAATAAACACATCCAGATTTAAAGATATACGTGACAAATAACACAGTCAGAGTATCAAATAGACGTAAGACATAGAATAATAACACGTCGAAAGGCACGAGGTATGTTACAAATGACGATCCCAAAGTGGGGCGATAACTAAGAAAGCTCGCGGTATGTTACATAGTTGACAGGCCATATATACTTTTTGTTAATGTGATTCGGAGATGATTTTAACTTCACTGCACATCTCACGTAAATGATGAGATTGTTGTAACTCCTGGGTTTACTGTTATGTTTTTATTATATGTTTCTCATGTTTTTTTGACATTATTAGTTGTGCTATTACGTGCACACTAAATTTCATTTCCCTGGTTTTGCAACTGATTTGTCTAACCAAAATGGAATCAATAATTTAATATTAAACCTATGTCAGTTTGTTTATCCCTAGTGAAAACTTAAATTAGTATTCCCAAAGGTAGATAGGCCTATAAATTCTCTTGTTTCTTATTTTCTTTTAAACAGCAACAGATTAATAAAGTCACAGTGTAAAGTAACACTGTTAATACTTTTAGTTACAATTTGTCTCTTATAACAAATTATATAATACAGGTATAAATGTATAGCCTAATAGGTATATACGCTAATAACAGGTATTTGTAAGTGTTATTTTTTTAGAACGGTTTCGTTCGTACCTATTATTTTCAAATATTAGTTTAGCACACCTCTAATACCCAGAGAGCAAAAATTTGTGTTCTGCGCAGGTCGTTTTCAATGTTGTACACCTATATAAGCAAAAAATAATGCGTGCTTTCCATCTCACTTAATTCTGCCTCAGCCTAAGGGATGACAGTCGAAAGCCTTTGCTGTAACAAATCTTTCTTTAAAATGGGGTAGCACTATCCCGACACGATCTCTGTGCACCAATCAGGTTGTCCCGTTAGTTATCGTGTTTAGTCCACGTGAACTCGGCGTTACCACGTCGACTGCAGTTTATCACCGTCGCACCAGCGTCGTCGTCATTCAGCTGTCGATGTAGCCGTCGATGTGCAGAAACATGACAACAACCCGTAACTACGTTGATGGAGATAAAACATTAATTACGACCGATAACAGTTGCTCAGCAAAGCCAGAGGGTAAAGGAAAGTTGGAAGGCAAAAACCTGAAATGGATGTTCAGTTGCCGAGTCAGGACATCAGTACACTTGAAATTAGAAACTGGAGGAGTGTGGTAAAATCTTCTGAAGAAGGCTAGGTTTCTCAAGGGGGGTGTCGAGCCAATGATGATGATAATGATGATAACGGTTTATATGATGGACTTATTTAACGGTTTATAACAGTTTACTGTCTGTTTAAGTGAATGTACATATACTTGAAAATGAAATGGTGAAAAACATTTTAATTTTATTTTATTTGGTCCGTGTTTTCCAAAGAAAACTTGCGTGACCAAAAACATAAACACACATTTCGCTCAAAGTACTTTTAATTCCACACTCATCAAGAATTCAAAAGACCGGGGGTCTCGTTTGTTTAATTAATAAAAACGTTACGAGTAGCTATGACGCACATTAGATCTCTTCGTGTAAGATGACATACCCTTCTGGTGGGTGTAAATATCCAGGCCTCTGCCGACCTCTGTCTCTTTGATATTAATAGAATTCAGAAGACGTTATCCAAAAGCTGTAAAGAAATCAAATAATCAGAGTCACGTAGACAGAAAGAGAGGGGACGTAACTAACAAATCGATTTTACATGCTACTGATTGAAAATACTAAAAATGGTTTACTCAGAGGATTGTACTAATTACATTAACAGAATAATTAAAAACTAAATCTTATAAAGCAAATGAGAAACGTACTTTGAAAATCTCATTGCTTGGGATGAAATGAAGGCTTCTCTGAATTGAACTCGTAAGGACCAAGATAATTGCTTATGCAGACAATGTTGTAATTATTATTAGGCCTCTGTGTTCATTTAAAGTAGTCTTCCTAAAACTGGATGAAGAGAAATGCAAAATGGGATTAGAATAAATGAAAGTAAGACCAAAACGATGGTGTCAAGAAGGAAGAGACATGTTCAACACAAGCAGCACTGCGTGTTTGGTGATTACTGTTTTGAACTATCTCTAGTTTGCAATATCTTAGTTCTACTGTCAGTGAAGACCTTGACGAAAAGGAGGAAATACGGAGTAGAACTGCAAGCGGGGAACAGAGCACATTTTGCCTTGAATACAATCATTTATTTTGCCATGAAAATCCAGAGTGACTTCGGAAATACAGCTTAACAAATCAATTTGTATGTATTCCCTGCTATATGCGGATGACATAGTTCTTATTGAAGCAGTGAGGATGATTTACAAACAACTACGTTCAATTATAAGGACTACTAGAGAGTACTCACTGACAATTTCAGTGGGAAAGACCAAAACCATGCCTTTAAAGGTAAATGTCTAGTTAGGACAAAGATAGTTATAAACAACATCACTTTAAACAAGTGAGCGGTTTCAAATATTTCGGATGTGCAGTAAGTTATGAACCTGAATATGATATAAGAGAGAAGATAAATAAATTTAAGAATATTTGTGGTACGATTCATAGAAATCTTAGAAATAAAACAAGACACAGGACAAGGATTAAATTTTATAAGACAATTGCAATACCCACGTTGATTTATGCGAGTGAGGCGTGGGTCATGACAAAAAACGAAAGCGGCAAGATTCAGAGTACTGAAATGCAGTTTCTTCGAAATTCTTTAAATTATACATTGCAAGATAGAATAAGGAATGCAGATATCAGAACAGAACTCTGGTCTGAAGTAAAGGACATAAAAAAAAAATATTTCAATTTACAGAAGACAATGGTGGGATCATCTGCAAAGGATGACAGAGGATCGATTGCCGAAAGCGGCACTGAACTATAAAGTCATTGGTAGAAGAGACGCGGGTCGCCCGAGGATGAGACGGGTGCTATGGCACAGGTTTATATAACCTAATCCATGCAGAGGAGAAGAAGAAGACAATCCTGAAGAGTAGTGTAATAAGCCAGTCAACAATGTTCAAGTCGTATGAGTCTTTAATTAGACCAGGTGGCCTACGGCGGTGTAACCTGGACCGTTAATAGGTCGGCAATGGAGCGCTGCACAGATTTGAAAGAAAATTGTTTAGGAGGATTATAGGCTCAATATGTTAAAATAGGTTATGGCGGCGTAGGAAACAGAGAATTGTATGCAGCATACGATGATGTTAGCATTACCGTCTTCACTGAGGTACAACGATTGAAGTGGGTAGATCGTGTCCTGAAAATGGAAGACAACAGGACAGTCAAAAACGGTATAAGCGTCTCCTGCTGGAGCACGACCTAGAGGACGGCTTAGGAGTCGGTGGAGAGACAGTGTCCTGAGTGATCTCAAACAGCGGAAGATAAACATCTCCCTTGCTCACGACCGAAATGGATGAACAACAGTGATTTAGCAGGCGATAGGAAGCTACATTCGTTTATTACGCCAATGAAGAAGAAGAAGAAGAAGAAGAAGAAGAAGAAGAAGAAGAAGAAGAAGAAGAAGAAGAAGAAGAAGAAGAAGGAGGTGGAGGAGGAGGAGGAGGAGGAGGAGGAGGAGTGGGGGAGGGGTGAAGGAGGAGGAGGAGGAGGAGGAGGAGAAGAAGAAGAAGAAGAAGAAGAAGAAGAAGAAGAAGAAGAAGGGCGAAGATACCTTTAGAAGAGAACATTAGATAACAGTGCTTACTGTGGTGTCTGCCGGCGGGGTTTGGCAATCATGATTATACGGATGAACGATATAGCTGTCCGAAACAAGACTATTGATGTGCAATCGAACATCCGTCAAAGAAATTCTTCTCGTCTTAACGCTCTTCTACCTTCGATATTACCCTGATACCAGTGGCGTACGCAGGGGGGGGGGCTCAAGCAACCCCCCAACCGCAAAAATGTAACAGGCCTTCCTGAATTTACTTAGGCCTCTTCTAAAATTACAAAATTGCATATTTCGGCCGATTTGGACGGGGATATAAATACTAACAAAATAAGTAGTTTATAATAACAATTATTACTTCAGTTATAATTTATAAGTTCATTGAACGGTGTATTACGCTGAGTGTAACGTTCAGTGAGGTACCTGTTTTCTCGCTCACTCTCTCTCTCTCTCTCTCTCTCTCTCTCTCTCTCTCTCTCGCTCTCATTTGACTGCGCGGCGGCGCGGCCACACGCACGCCACTACCAGTGATGGTGTTGCGTTACTATACGTTGTTGCATGTCTGAACGCGGCTTAAGAATTTTTACTTAAGTATTGAATAATGTTTTTATGAAACTTAAATAAGTAGGCCTACATAAATCTTTTTCATAAAAGTATTATTTAATCCTCAAGTTAAATTCAGCATTTCTTTTTATATCAGTCGATAAATAAAACGAAAATTTTAATAATGTTCCTAATTTCATATCTTGAATAATGCTGCTGTAATAATGAAAAAAATTACTTTAAAAACACTGTACATTTATATGAAATTTTTGGATTTTTTTTTACTTAAAAAGAAATATAGAATTGTTATATAGTCTATATTATTATAAAATAATTAATTTGTAGAAATATTAATAATATTTCATTTAAAATATACTGTATAGTATTTTCCGAACGTACAAACCTAACCTACCTACAAAATCCTGCACACCGCGAATGCACGCACTCCACAGCGTACGTGCAAAATTTCGAGTTTTCATGCATGCCTGTGGCGTGCGAACAGAAATAATATATCCTCTACAAGATTCCATATATTCGTCATTTTCGGCAGTGATCGGAGGGAGTCGTTCAGGCCGTACACACGTTGCTATCATCGTCCGCCATTGTCGCATTTGTGTTTGTTTAGCAGTACGGTGTTTATTAAATTCGCCGTTTTTGTAGGTTTATTAGTGATTATTTGATTGTTTGTTGCGTCAAAGATGGAGACTGATAAGTCCAAACTTGATGACAAGACAAGAGTACCAAAAAGGAAAGTCAGCATTTTGGATTTCTTTGTAACAATAACTAAACTAGCGTAGCGTGATAGTGTAGCAGAAAGGCCTGCATGTTCTTTGTAAACTTCTACGTCGTCTCAGCAAGCTACCTGTGTTGTGGCAATGGCAACAATATTTCGGAGCTTGTTTCTGAATTCTCTGAAATAGTGAAACTATAAGTCCTGGCTGTTCTAACAAATGTTCTTTCACAAAACGAGTCTTCATTATTACGTAAAATAGCAGACATTAGTAATTTTATTATTATATGCTTTACCTATTGTAAATTAATAGTTAAGTTGATTCTTACTTACTGTATACTGTTTCTTTTTCATTTTTTAAATACTGCTGTTAAATTTGTAAGAATTCAGCTAATATGCACTTGTGTAATTTTTCATTAATAAAGTATTAGTAAAATAGTAGTATAACAGTAAGAAGTATAATAGTTTAATGGAAAACTGTTTTTTGTATTGACACAATTAGTTATTAGCAAGACATTTTGAAATATATAGTTGTTAAAATACCAACTTTGCAAAACTGTATTCCCAGTGCTACTGACATTAGGCTAATGTATAATATTAACTTATAATATAATTGAAGTAAAATGAATCTGTTGTTAATAAATATTAAAATAAACATAAAAAATCGATTAAAAATATATAGATTTTGAATGAAAAAAGAATTACAAACAGAATTATCACTCTTGCACATCAGATTTTCCGATGTGATAATGAGCTGTGAAGCTTGAAAGCGCTAATCGGAATAATTTTTCTATAGTGGTGTGCAACAGTGATAATTCAGTTTGTGATTATAACCACTAACACAACTTCCTTAATTAAAAAGTGTTGTTTTTAAAATTACTGATTAAAAAATAGAATGAGCATAGTAATGTTTGGCCAACCTAACCTAACCTAACCTAACCTAACCTAACCTAACCACAGATAAAATAAATAAAAGGGAGGATCACGGCTACTAACAACGTGTTCCCTAATTACCCCAGTTATGAGGTAGAGACTAGGGTAATAACTGAGGTGATTGGCGGACATCGTGCCAATTGTTACCGACACTAACGATGTTGGCCTCCGACGATGAGGCCGAAACGACTCTAGACCACGGCCTAACAGCCCGGCCAATAATGTTTCAATACTTGACGTAGGTTACCGACACTAACGATGATGGCCTCCGATGATGAGGCCGAAACGACTCTAGACCACGGCCTAACAGCCCGGCCAATAATGTTTCAATACTTGACGTAGGTTACCGACACTAACGATGATGGCCTCCGATGATGAGGCCGAAACGACTCTAGACCACGGCCTAACAGCCCGGCCAATAATGTTTCAATACTTGACGTAGGTTACCGACACTAACGATGATGGCCTCCGATGATGAGGCCGAAACGACTCTAGACCACGGCCTAACAGCCCGGCCAATAATGTTTCAATACTTGACGTAGGTTACCGACACTAACGATGATGGCCTCCGATGATGAGGCCGAAACGACTCTAGACCACGGCCTAACAGCCCGGCCAATAATGTTTCAATACTTGACGTAGGTTACCGACACTAACGATGATGGCCTCCGACGATGAGGCCGAAACGACTCTAGACCACGGCCTAACAGCCCGGCCAATAATGTTTCAATACTTGACGTAGGTTACCGACACTAACGATGATGGCCTCCGACGATGAGGCCGAAACGACTCTAGACCACGGCCTAACAGCCCGGCCAATAATGTTTCAATACTTGACGTAGGTTACCGACACTAACGATGATGGCCTCCGATGATGAGGCCGAAACGACTCTAGACCACGGCCTAACAGCCCGGCCAATAATGTTTCAATACTTGACGTAGGTTACCGACACTAACGATGATGGCCTCCGACGATGAGGCCGAAACGACTCTAGACCACGGCCTAACAGCCCGGCCAATAATGTTTCAATACTTGACGTAGGTTACCGACACTAACGATGATGGCCTCCGATGATGAGGCCGAAACGACTCTAGACCACGGCCTAACAGCCCGGCCAATAATGTTTCAATACTTGACGTAGGTTACCGACACTAACGATGATGGCCTCCGATGATGAGGCCGAAACGACTCTAGACCACGGCCTAACAGCCCGGCCAATAATGTTTCAATACTTGACGTAGGTTACCGACACTAACGATGATGGCCTCCGATGATGAGGCCGAAACGACTCTAGACCACGGCCTAACAGCCCGGCCAATAATGTTTCAATACTTGACGTAGGTTACCGACACTAACGATGATGGCCTCCGATGATGAGGCCGAAACGACTCTAGACCACGGCCTAACAGCCCGGCCAATAATGTTTCTAATACTTGACGTAGGTTTACTCAAAAAAAAAACTTTGAGACTCAAAACATGTATAAAATATATTTACTTAATGATAATGTGATGTATTTATAATATACACACACTTATTGCTTACTAATGGTGCCTATAATCTCAATCTTCAACTGTGTTTACGAATTCGTTGTTTGTAAATAATAACTGTTTTACAACACAGTGCACAGTGTATACGTCCTGGCGATGGTCTGTTACCGAATGTGAGTAATTAAAACTTTATTATAAATCATATGTATGGTACCTTTAGGTTGTGAACAATGAATACACCACAATAGAAGATTGAAAATGTATTTATAAAATTATATGGAGAGAAAAATTTTTGTGTCGAGAAAAATGATTTCAAGCTAATCTCATTCACACCCCCTCAGACCCCGGAGTAGGTCCTAGTTGCGGCACTGACGGAGCGAGCGGACATGCCATTCAATACGACACCACGTGCCTTACGAAGACATGTGCACGAATTAAGAGCTAATGTGCGACGATTGAGTTGTTTGTTTACAAAGCAGCGTCCGCCGACACGTACTACTTGCTGTCGTGGTGTTAATTTATAAAATGGACAGCTAATTATGTAAAGAGATGAGCGCACGTCGTCGCTTGCACGCATACATTTACAAATTATCACGTTATCACGATTTGCGACATAGAAAGAGTTGTTGAATCATGGTCTGTGTGAGTGTGCAAATGCACCAGGTGCTTGTTATCAGGGTGTCACCTCACCCCGAGCCACCCCCGCCCCTACACCACATTTTACCAGTTTCTACCACCTGTTTCTCGTCGTCGAAAAGTGAAAGTGAATTTTACATCGCACGATATTACCGTAACTGCACGGACCACGTGACTGCGGTAAGCATGAACAGAGGCACGTGAATATTTAATACCACTGTAGCTCGAGTAAACAGTAAATTTTATTATTCAGTCATTTCACAAAACGAAATATATGTACATTTTATTTTCACAATACTTATTGGGTTCTTTAAATTACAGTGGACGTCCTCTTAACCGTTCAGCTCGTACAGGGGGGTCGGTCGGTTAACAAAATGACCGGTTAAACCGAATTTTCTTTCAAACTTAGTTTTAACTCTGATTAAACTGTTTCAATACTGTTTACTTATGTGAAAAACAATAATATTAAATTGCAATCTATGTATTGTTTAGCAAAATACTGTAATAAGTTATAAGTAGTTCATACTTACGTAGGCCTATAATGTTTTTATAGAGGTCATTCACAGTCGTATGGTATAAGTACAGTAACAACAAAATCAAATACTAGTACAGTACTGTATGTACGTTAATACTTTTTTATTTTACAAACACCTAAATGGCATCATCGACGATCTCGTTAGTTGGTTTTCTAATTGTGCACTGGGAGTCAAGTACTTTTTGCGATTCAACCTGCATACGGTAATACTTCCCCGCCAGTCGTTGACAGTACTTTTCCCACGCCTAATCCGTTACATATTATTTGTACTGATTCATCTTTGTCTAAACGTTCTAAGGCGTCACGTTTTTGAGCGATACTGACAACTACACGTTTCCGTTTTGTGTCACTCACCACAAACTCACGAAATCACTTACAGCAGTAATAATCGACACACGTCTTCACTTTGATAAATCAACCACTAAACTGACAAAAAACGTAAAATAAACAAGTGCGAATCATGCAAGTATTGACATGTCGGTGAGTCGCTCTGTACCGTATGAGTCAGTATTGTTTATCTCACAGCCAGGCGGCCGGTTAAACCGAAGCCGGTTAAGAGGGCGGCCGCTGTACATCCGTTATTAAGCGAGCAAAGCGATTTTTCAGTTTTAACTCGACCTTCTGGCATTTGTCTGTCTGTCTACTTTCTAACTATTTATCTATTGGGGCATGTCTCACTATAACTTTTTGAAAGTTGGTCTATACTTTTTATTCTACAGACCCTTCTTGTTTTGCCATCGACCACCCCGCTCATAAATGGTGTGAACGCGAAGCAAAAACGGGAGGGGATCAAAATGATGAAAAATCGTAAAAAACCATGTGGAGTATGAAATTGCGGGGGGAATTTTGCCCATAATGTAAATATAATGATAATTTTTGAAAATGTTTAAGTCTTTCGACTTTAGACCCCAAAAAGTGCGTGAAAATTTTGACAAAATCGAAAAGATTCATATGAGGTATCGAATTAAACACAGTTTTAACTAACGTCTGAATGTAGTGTTATGTTTTGGAAATTTAAAAGTTTTCGACCCCAGAGACCAAAAGGAGATAAAAAATTTGAAAAATTAAATATCCAGGACGATGTCAGGGGAAAAGAAAGTATAACCCTAATTCGAACGTTTCGAATGTTTAGTGTTCATTGTATGATTGTGTGCTCTACAATCGTTATATTACTAAAGGAATACTAGGATAATCAAGATTTTTGTAATTAATCTAAAATTAAAAAATTATTTAATATCGGAATTTATGTAATAATAAATGTGCTTCGTTGAAAATAGTGAGCGAGTTCTGTAGCTTACTAGTGGTAGCTTACTAGTGTTTTTAACTTCTCAAATGCATTTATTATTGTATTGTTTGAAAATCTGATGAAACTTAAAAACAGATTTTTTGCAAATCAGATTCGGTATTTTGAAGTAGAAGCAAGTCGTCAGCAAACAACAGCACATTCAAATGTCTGTCTCGTGATAATTTGATACCAGGGTTCACTAGATGTTTCCATTTCCTTACCAGATCGTCGATATAAATATAGTCTATACTCTATTATAAAAACAAAAGTAATGGCATTTCTAGGCAAGGAACCAATAAGAGTAAAAGTAATTATTAATGACGAAATTGTAGAACAGTTGAGCCATTTTACCTATTTGAGAAATGATAATAGCTACGATAGGATTTATGATATTGATGTTAAGTTAAGTAATTTCCAGACGATCTTTAAGACATTCAACCGTATTTTTAGAAACAAGGTACGTCGGAATACAAAATTTGAGTTTCACAAAGTCACGCCGGTTCCTGTACTGTCGTATGGGTGTGAATTATGGACAACCAAGGAACAAGACAGTAAAATACAGGCCCAAGAAATGGCATCCTTAAGAGGAGTTAAAAGGTGTTCTGAACCTAACCGTGCGAGGTGTGTTAAAAAAAAAAGACAGAACTATTTGTGTAGCACGCCCACCTGCGCATAGAGCGAGCTGCACACTTAAGTGCTGCTAGCGACGGGTTTCGGCGACGCAATGCCGTTATCTCCGTCCCGTCATGATCATCAGTCTTCGAGCTACACGCGCTATAGTGGGCACGAGCACACACCGTCCGGCGGATTTATAACGAACTGAGAATGAAGATCTTAACGCAACGTGTTTGTATAAAACTTTGGTGCTAACTTCGTAAAATCTTTACAGAGCAATTTCCATTGCATTCCAAAGTTGTCATTACCATTTGAATTGGTACGCAGTTGTTGACCGATTTCAAAACGGGTCTGTTTCTGATTGCCGTCAACAAACGCAGTCAACATTTTTTCTGTGATACAATACATTTAAATTTTTCGATCATAATTTAATTTTACGATCTTATATGGATGCGCATTCTCTCAGAAAGTCTCGTCAGTTAAACGATGATTTGCAATTACAACATCACGAGCTCTCTTCCCATGAACTTCGACATCGCTTTGACCTGCACCGACCATTGTTTTTATCCTCTTTGAAATTTCTTATTCAGCTTACGCAGGCCTCCGCGTGTGCTTAATTCAAAAACCAGAATGTCTGTAAAGTTTTAACCTAGATTTGCCGCAAAGTTCCATAGGCACACGTTGTTCTTCGAGGTCTTTCTTAATCACTTTGTTACTAATCCGGTAGCCAGCGTGCGCACGTCCCCACTCAATCTGATATAGCTCAAAGACTAATGCTGAAAGCGGGACAGAATGAATGGCAGTTTGTTGTCAAAAGCTATGACTAGGTGCGTTCAGCGCGTTGTTCCTGCGGGTTGATATGGTATTCAAAAAGTTTGGTCTTTTTTTTTAATACACCTCGTATAAAGCATGTTACCATAAGAGAAAAATTACAAGTTTTCAACTTGAATGAAAATTTAAAGATTATAAACAATGGTAGAAGGAACACTTAGAAAGAATGTCAGATACAAGACTGGTCAAGTCTGGAAATAGAAACGTATTTGACACAGGTGGGTGTGTGGGTAGACCCAGGAAGAGATGGCTGGACGATCTTTGAAGGCGGAACAGGCACCACCTTGCCTATATCGTGTTGTGACGAAATAGTGATGATGAAATGCATTTATTATTTTTAATAATTAACCGTTAGTAAGGTTTTGTGGTTAAACGAATCGTTCCACCTCAGCGGTCTTTATCATTGTTTACAATTGCTCCAAGCTTACTTGGGGCGGACTGTAAAGTGCTTTAGATTAACTCCGTAAGAAAGACGAAAGGAAAAGATAGGAATTCTTTTCAGTTTCGAATTTCAACAATAACGTTTTTAATTCACGTTTAACCGCATATTTCCTAACCACGTGATGTTACCTACCATAAATACTTTAGCGTTTATTGTCGTTGTTTCATGAGTAGAGACCCACAGCCAGTTCATATTAAGATTGTTTAGGTGAACTGTCAGGACATGAACAGTAATTCAACTTCATTATTGAAAGAGTCACTATATTGACTGATGACTCGTTGGGCACGTGGTGGATTATCCAATGACGTTAGTGTATGCTGCAGCACCGGGCACCAGGGCCTCAGCTAACAGAGAGGGCACCATCCAGCGAAGCAAAGCTTATGATCACATTACGCAACTGTTTGGTTTTCTTTCGCAGTTATTAACCATGGAGAGTGTCCAGTTTGAAAATCAAGCGAAAGCTCTTATAAAGTTTACTCGAACGACTTGAGTAAAGATTTAATAGAATTGAAGCAGTTTGTGGCACGAGTAAAATTGTAAGAAAGACGGTTTTTTCAGATCGTCCGAATGAAGATGATAGGTTCCATGATAGCACATTTGTCCGCTCAGAGTATTAAACTGGAATATTGATTGTAAAATGATTGATGTATTTCAGAATATATACATTGCTTATCATCTGCTTTTGACGATTCCAATAGTTGACTGCGAATCTGAAATATCTTTTTCTGTATTAAAACGCATTAAAGATATGTTGAGTTCAATTATGGGAGATGAGAGATTATCTTCATTAGCAATGGTGAATATTGAAAGCAAGATACCTGAATCGCTCAATTTAGAAGAAAAAGACTTCGTAAAGGCAAAATCAAGAAAAAAATGGATCGATTAGTATTTTCTAAGCTTAGGTACTACTATGCTCATTTTAATCACTATTTAGCTAAATATATGTTGTAATTTGAGAGTTTAATACAATAATGGTTAACTTCCAAAATTGTGAATGTTAATAATTTACTAGTGTTAATAATGGATACAAGGTTGAATTTTGAATTCGGGGGAGGGCACCAGTCTGATAGCATCATAGGGCATCACGCGCTTCTAATCCGCCCCTAGGTGAAACATATTACTACTACAAAGGTTTTTAAAAACATACAAACACTTGATAAGTTTCACAGTTTATTCTTTACTTCTGACAATTGTTTCAGCCTATTAAGCTAATCTCAAAGAGCTGCTAAGAACAACTAAATACAAAGAAAGTGTAGGATGGTAAACATGTTTTAAGGGTGTATATAAGGACATGTGTGTAGAGGGGATGGAGAAGCTAGTACAGGGAAGGTCAAGTGACTCTAAGAACTACGTGTAATAGGACAGAAAAATTCTAAAAATTAACTGAACTAAATAACAACTTTTATTAAAGGAGATACTCAGAATTCAATTTCTTCGTTTGTTAAATTTGTGTTACTTTTGATTGATTTTCTAGTTTATAGAATTTTTAATAAATCCATTTTTAACTTTTTTGTATGTTGTGCAGTAGTATTGGAGTAGTCTACAAAATGTTTGTTGTGCAGTAGTATTGGAGTAGTCTACAAAATGTTTGTTGTGCAGTAGTATTGGAGTAGTCTACAAAATGTTTGTTGTGCAGTAGTATTGGAGTAGTCTACAAAATGTTTGTTGTGCAGTAGTATTGGAGTAGTCTACAAAATGTTTGTTGTGCAGTAGTATTGGAGTAGTCTACAAAATGTTTGTTGTGCAGTAGTATTGGAGTAGTCTACAAAATGTTTGTTGTGCAGTAGTATTGGAGTAGTCTACAAAATGTTTGTTGTGCAGTAGTATTGGAGTAGTCTACAAAATGTTTGTTGTGCAGTAGTATTGGAGTAGTCTACAAAATGTTTGTTGTGCAGTAGTATTGGAGTAGTCTACAAAATGTTTGTTGTGCAGTAGTATTGGAGTAGTCTACAAAATGTTTGTTGTGCAGTAGTATTGGAGTAGTCTACAAAATGTTTGTTGTGCAGTAGTATTGGAGTAGTCTACAAAATGTTTGTTGTGCAGTAGTATTGGAGTAGTCTACAAAATGTTTGTTGTGCAGTAGTATTGGAGTAGTCTACAAAATGTTTGTTGTGCAGTAGTATTGGAGTAGTCTACAAAATGTTTGTTGTGCAGTAGTATTGGAGTAGTCTACAAAATGTTTGTTGTGCAGTAGTATTGGAGTAGTCTACAAAATGTTTGTTGTGCAGTAGTATTGGAGTAGTCTACAAAATGTTTGTTGTGCAGTAGTATTGGAGTAGTCTACAAAATGTTTGTTGTGCAGTAGTATTGGAGTAGTCTACAAAATGTTTGTTGTGCAGTAGTATTGGAGTAGTCTACAAAATGTTTGTTGTGCAGTAGTATTGGAGTAGTCTACAAAATGTTTTGTTACTACTTCTCGTAGTAGTGATCGAATGTGTACTTCCTTAGTGTAGTATTCAGGTACGGAATTATATTGTATCATTCTCGAATGACAAATTTGTCGTCATCAAGGGAAATAACTAATTGGACACACACACACAATCTCCTCTCCCCAACTATAAAAAAAAAATTACCAATCACATTGTTAGATACTGGAGAACCGATTGTTAACTTGTCAGAATATTACCACTGTATGTATTGAATGTATAATGTTGTGATATTGTTCAATATGGTTTCTTCTGCAAGTAGTGTATTGCGTTTTTGTCGTTTCAATACCTGACTCACGTTTCACTGAAAATATCAACATTATCAGACGTTTGTAAGTACAGTAATTCAATTACGATTTATTGATATTGATTTATAAAATTTATTAATCGATAAATCTGTTATTGATTTACTTACAAACCTCTGATGATGCTGATATTTTTCATTGAAACGTGCGTCAGGTATTAAAACGACAAAAACAATACACTACTTGCGGAAGAAACCATATTGAACAATATCACAATATAATATAATTGCTGCAAGAAACTTTGAGTTTCGTATATAGAAAATGATGATTGAATATACGTAATGCTTTGCTTTTATACTAATATATTATCAATTAAATCCTTAAATTTTTAGTGACCGTCAATCAGTGAATGTTTTAGTGGATAGTTAGTGAGGATCGGTCAATAATACAACTTTTAGTAATTTTGCGTCGACGTTTCGACAATATTTATTGTCATCTTCAGGACCTGTGTATGAAATACAATAGAAATATCAAACACAACGAAACAATTAAATATTTGGGTGAACGTGTTGGTGATGTGAGTGTGTGCGTGTGTATGTATGTATCATTTTTTATGTGAAGACTTATGATAGTTTGTTTACATCTTCAAATTATCTTTTTAATACATACACATACATACACACGCACACACTCACATCACCAACACGTTCACCCAAATATTTAATTGTTTCGTTCGGTTTGATATTTCTATTGTATTTCATACACAGGTCCTGAAGATGACAATAAATATTGTCGAAACGTCGACGCAAAATTACTAAAAGTTGTATTATTGACCGATCCTCACTAACTATCCACTAAAATATTATCAATTATTGTGTGCTGGATACTTTACTTTCTAATATAAGGCAAAGTAAATAGGTGCCTTATATATTCATAAATAAATATTCCTGGATATGTTTATATACAATATACACTATATTCATGTGATGTTGGGGGGGGGGGGTAGCCCGTATTAGATTGATTATACGTTTGTTTCACGTACCTTTCCTTTTTGGGGCGGCCCCTCTCGCCAAGATATTTGACTCCATGGATGCTGGTGTTGGTGCAGTAGTCCCGGAAGTGTTTCTTGACGCTTCCCTCGGACGGAAGTCGTTGTCTTCTGCAAACACAACTAAAGACCAATGACCATATTACCAGGAAAATAAAAGAAAAATATGACCACATCCTATATGAAAAGGACGCCAAACCTACTTAAGTCCAAAGATCAATGAAAATAGAAAATATTGCAGCCCAATCCTTTTCCGACTCAACGAATGATAACACCAAGTCATCTGATGTGTTAAGTACCCATGAATTACCTTATTTCCAAAAAGAAAATCACTTTAAATTTAACTAAAAGTAATTTGATCTCTCACTATAATCCGAATATTCTCTTTCAAAGATTAATTAAGACAAATAAACACACTGAAAATTTGTTAACATAAAATATAACCTATTGTTTGAATACGAACTTTCGAAACACATTTAACGACAATACAGAACAGATTGTAACCACACACCTTATTATTTATGTACACATAGAGTAAGATAAAGTACTTTTATTGTAATCATAGGAATTCTTTGCCTTGTAATCAAAAGAATCCCCGATTTTGGAACGAAATTAATTATAATAACTAAACCGTTCAGCAGCCAACCTGATGTGAACACATCGTTACCATAATCGATTCGTCAGCCTGAGAATTATTGTTTCATGTAAAAAGTCGGTGCAAATTTGTTAATCAACCAATATAATTTAATTGTAAAATTGAAAATTTTACTTATCAAACATTAAAATAACTAGTACAGGGAGTAACCGTTGTTATTATTTCATAGGGAGTGTATTGTATTACTTGTGTTTGTTTACGAAAGCTAGATTTGACGACCAGCGCTCACGTAGAAATTCGAGCAACTACCTACTCGATTCAGTAGGCTGAACGAGCGGGAATTATTTGAACGCCACGACCGTCATAGCTGAGAAAACCCTATTAAGATATTAATTAATAAGTTTAATTGTTTTAATAAACAATTTGGCGCCACCCGGGATTAACACACTCCTATTTAAGAACAGGTAAGGTTACTGCTGTGTTGTACTCGTAATTACAGCAACGCTACGGACATCGTTAGCGCAAAATAGATGTAACGACCCCAGTGCAAGACGAACGCACTAACACAGACAGTACCATATACACGTCTATTACAGAGACGACTCGAACTCTTCGTTACAATATACACAAGCACCTAATATCTAACGAACATAATAAATGGTGCTTTTTAATTTAAAAACTGCTGTCCGGCTAAATTAACACCTGTGATCGGCTTCCCTAATTTTTGATCTGGTAACCTTATTTACAATAGAGACAATATGTACAAATATTTATAATTTGTATGCAGAATTTTTTTGCTCGATTTGTTTTTTCTCCAACATGCCATAAACAATAAAAGTCTGAACAGTTTTACATAAGTATACGCAACACATTCATATAACATATTCCGGGAGATTCAAGATTAAGATCCCGAAATAACAGTCTTAGATTATTTTAAACAGATAATTAAAAATTATTAATTTATATTATTTATTACTGTCGTTGTTGTTAATTTAAAAATTGTCATTTTTATTATCATGTACCCTATAATATTCCTTCAATAAATTGGTATCATTGTTTCGAATTGAAACATTATTAATTATCATACCACGTGATATAAAATAATTTTATTTATAAATTACGTGTTACTTATTATTATTTTTTTTCATTATTTTTGTAAGTACAGTAACTCTTAAATATTTCTTGCAGGTTTCCATCGTGTGAAATGTTCTTCAAATATTAACTACTTCTGCAAATAAAATTATTATTGCATTTTCTCCTGATGCACGTTTCACTGATCACATCAGTATTTTCAAGGGATTATAAATGAATTAATAAACAATTCAACTGATTCGATTTCTATATGAAACTAATGAATAATCGAATTTAATAGCTATAAAAGATATGATCGATTTAATTTGATTTTATATTTATCGGTTGTTTTAATTTTTATTTACCGAATCAGCTGTTTTGTCGATTATATTGGAAATATTTTATGATTATATTTAATTTATTTTAATAAATTTATAATTTTAAATAGATCATCTTGTTTTGTTTTTACCTGAGTTTGTTACTTAATAGTAAATTATTGTTATTGTGTTTGTAAATATTAAAATTTTCTCAAATATTGTAACGTCACAGAACTTTCCATAAAGGAAATTATTTGCATAGTAATTTATCATAAGAGGAAAGTGAGGTGAACAGTATCGAACCCAAGTAATCCGAAAAATTTTGTAATATTGTCTGATAATTAATATCATTAACATGAAAAAACGACAAAACTATGACTAAGACTCAAACCCCATATATATTATTTAAGTGAAGAACAGTGTAAAACTAATAATATACTATAAGAGAGACAGATAATCTCAGAAATAACCAAAATGAGGTCATTACTTATTAAGAAATGTAACTCTGAATAGGGTATAAAAAACTATTTATTGTGAATTAATGGACGAGATCCATTATTATACTTTGTAATATAAATAAAATAAATGTATTAAATGATTTGAATACATTATTAAAAAGGATGTAAGTTAAAATAAAAAAATATATAAATGTTATGACAAAAAATCTATGTTTAGGAGCTGAGTCCAATCACTCAGATTTTATGTAAAAATTAATTATTATAGAATTAATATAAAAACTATAAGTAAATGTCAATTAGACAAAGACGAACAAATGATCTTAAATAGAGAAAGCTGTAAAGTGATTAGAAATCAATTAAAATAGCCAAAAACAGTATTAACTGAAAACATGTGATGGACCTATACTATTGTAATATTTATGAATTTAATGTTGACAAAATGCAACCAAATTGTATTATAAAGTTGAAATACAATATAATGTGACTATACTTATATATTTGACCAACTAAAACACTTTAACAGTCGAGTTAGGAAACTATTTACCTATACCGTACCAGGCTGAGGACAAAAACAATCACAAAAAACAGTCATATTTGACAGAATAATTGCAGAATATTATCAAACATAAAGGGATAAAGTACAATCCTATAGTGTACTATAGAAACAAACTTAATTAGTTGAAAACAAGCTTAATTCTTAAAGGATTTGAAATATGAGAGTGAAATTTGTCACACCAAGAAAATGAATCACTTATGCAAACCAATATGATGCTAAGTAATCTTACAGTAAAAATAATATGTATCAGGATAAACCAGGTATTACCAAGGATAAACAATATAACAAACTCTCAGTGAATACCCAAAAAATCCCATATATGATACCGAAAAAAGACAAATTATTGTAAAGAACCAGTGACAAAAAACATAGGCCATATGTAAGGCCTATACAAAACTGAACTTATTTATATGTTAATATTTGTTTATTTTGTTATAAAAAGATAATTATGTTATGCATTAATGTTGTAGCAAGAACCAAACAACTTCACAACATTTTTATAAGTAGAAAATTGGAATTTTGTGAAAACATTCCAAGGTAAGAGTTGTATTTTATGTTATTTTATTAGAGTTAATTTGTTCAAAACCAATCGTAATTAGTATCATTATATTCAGTTGAAAGCAGAGAATCCAAAAATAGTAATGGCATGCAGATTGTAAGTAGTTATGTAAAATTGTTTGACAAATACCAGAATAATTTCAGTAATATCCTTTAGTGTGAAGAATAAGAAGTTTTTGTTCTAAAGCTTCTACGGAAGTAAAATTTGTTCCATGATGTTCCATTTGATTATTCTCGAACGTTCTAGAAGAAAATTTTACTCAAAAATACCGGAAGTTCATGTCAAAAAATTAAAACAATGCCCCTTACAGAGTATAAAAGGAAGACGAAATTTGACCAAAAAACACTTTATTCTTTGAATCCAGAAGAGACACATCACCCACGAAACTGATCATCACATCCGAGGCGAAACCGAAGAACGAGAATTCGACACGAGAACACAGAAAGGCTTTTCCCGTACATGACAAAAGACTGAACTAACCTCTGCAAGGAGTATACGCCAACGTGTTGTTGAATAGAGCAGCAACACGCCATATTTAATAGAACGCACGCAGCCAGAATACTAGCGACCCTGAAAAGGACCAAATTTTAATAGAGAATCAATTCTGCTGGTATTCGCTAAGACAAACTGACTTTGACAAAATTCCCAAACAATTTACTGACACAAGCCTTTCAACGTTGAATCTGGAACTAGCGCTGCGACGGCCGAATCGAGAAACCACGCAGACAGCTGATCACCGTCGGCAGAATTCAAAGCATAGATTCAGTGCGAAACTTATTTCAATCGTGCGGAGTTTTAAAAAAACCGTATTTTGACTTATAAATAATTATCAGTGCACGAGGAACGTCTACACGAAGAGGCAAGATTGGAATCGTCCCCAAGAGAAGTGTCCAGTGCAAGAAATAATTACCCACCGGAACGTGAGTTGTTCAAAAGTTAAAGTCATTTTTACCTGGTATCATTTGTCACACAGTTGTACTACACATGTCACAAACCTTCAAATCACACAATTTTTGCAAAGCATCCTATTGATTTGTCTTGGTAGTTCAAAGGAGTCACGTCCTGAGTATAAAGATTTTTCATACACTAAACTCATGCTTTTCAACTGAGTAAATTATGTATTTATTAGCCGATACTTGATTGAAAAAACTTGTCAATAATAATTTTTTGTAACTCTGCAATTTTATTTAATACGAGTGTTAGTCCTTCAGACGATTTTTAAGGTTCATTAAAACATACGTTATTTTCAAATTCAAACTGTCTTGTTCACATTTTTTCATAGAATTAATTTAACAACTAAGAAATCAAAATTTAATTTTAATAATAATAATAATAATAATTTCTTGGAACAAAAAATCCAAGTGGCGCCCACATACACATAGTAGCTTAAGTTGTTTTGCAGGACGACATCATCGCAGAGGAACCAGTCATCAGCAAGAATCAAAAGTGCGCGGAGTGTAACACCCGACATAACAACACAAACAACATTTAAAGAAGGTACAATTTCTGTCTGTTATAATATTAATTTTTTGATCTTTTTGTGTGTTTTTAATTAACTTCATTATTTTTAATGTCGGGAAATTGATGTTTATTATTTATACAATGCACGGCTAAATTAGGTTTGTAAATATTTGGTTTTGAAAATGCATTGTGGTGTTAAACGAATCAATCGAGTAGTTTTTTCTTTGTTTGGCCTACGTAACATTTATTGCAATCCGGACATTCTATTTTGTTTATTCCATTTTTATTGTGAATATTGGATTTAGTTTTGGTTTTTATTTGTTAAAAACAATATTATCTGTGTTATACGATATTTTTAAATTTGTATCTTTAAATAGTTTACTTAGTTTAAGAGTACGATTTCCATAAAAAATAAACGTTGTATATTTTACTTTATCATTAATAGATGGATTTTTATATGTAAGTTTATAGAGTGTTTGTTTATTAACTACCTCTGCAAGTAAAATTATTACTGTATTTTCTTCTGACGCACGTTTCACTGATCACATCAGTGTGATCAGAGCGTTTATAAATGATTTAATAAACAATTAAATTGATTCGATTTCGATTGAAAAAATAACGAATAATCGAATTTAATATAAAATAAATGATTGCATATGATATAAACATAATATTATTTTATCATTGCACTAAGTTTATTGCATATTATTTATCATGTAGTAGCATACCTGATTTCGGGCATACCGATGTTACAGGACACAACAGGTGGGACGTTCAACAGGTGTTGTCGCTACCAGACTTGCGGGTGGTAATTACAAGCAACAACAGTGATACGGTGTCGTGCGTAACCGCGCTCGTAAACATGTGCGTGCGTGCGTACGACAGGACTCCCCGGGGGGGGGGGGGTTGTCACACGCGTGGGAGGTGTCACACACACACACGGAGAACCATTACGATTAATTACAGATTACACGCGTTCTGGCCCCGTTACCGGTGAACGCAGGTTTTAATTTTAAAATAATTAATTCTCTTGGAAAAAACAGTAGCGAATAAATTATTCAAAAAATTGCTAATTGTATGAAACCCGCTCCGCCCAGCGGACGCGGTGGAGATGGCAGTAGCTATTAACGAATTCGCTCTGTTCATGATTAATGTACGCGGTGTAAATGTTGTGTTACCATTAGCTAACTGAGGCGTTTACTCTTTTACATTACAATAAATTATATTAATAATTATAATTAATTATATAATATAATTATAATTAATTAATAATTTAATTATAATTAAAAGAAACAGAGCGATAACTGTCATGATAGCTTGTGAATGACCTCTTAAGTTATAATCAACTGACACTACACTGGAGGCTAAAGATGTGTTGGGTTCAAGGTCGGATTCCATTACAAATGAATGGCAGCTTACGTTCCACTATAAGCTGAGGAGCCGTGTTTTGGATTTGTTGTGTTGTGCGAGACCTCGCTCAAAATATAACCGCTGTTGCCGGCGGCAACAGTACTGGAAATAAGAGAAAATAATATTAATTATATCACAGAATAAATACTTTAGTTATTGAATAATTTGAAATCCGAACAATATTAGTAGGGAAACTTGAAGAAAAGCGTAGCATTGCTTACGAACTGCTGAGCGCTTGCACCATCTTGTGCTGCCGGTTTGGGCATCGGCAATGCTTTACTGCGTACGGTCATTGACCTCGTAGTAGTTGTCACTGTACTGATTGAGAAAAGGGGGCACATTTGTCCACCCAATGTGTTGCCGCTGTATAAACCGGCAAAACGCTCAGTTAGCAGCTATTTGTGTTTTGTTCGTTTAGGTCATGTGTTTCTCTCTTTGTCTTTATTATTTTTAATTCGATTATTTGTGTTCTGATTTATTCTGTATAAGTATAATGAGAGTCAGATCCCGTTGGACCGGGACCCTCTTCTTCTCCCAGCGAATGATAGAAAATGCTCTAAAAAGAACACTTGGCACAAGAAAAAATTTGAATGAATTATTAGGTTAAGTTTTAGGCCTAAACCAACCGGCAACACGTATTATGTACCCACGCCACGCCACTGGTAGTTTGACTTATCAGATTGGCAAGTTACAATGCACTATTAGTTATTGTGAATTTAGTTGTTCTAGTCAATCCTGACCATGAGGTGTAAGACGGCCCAAGTTTTTCGCTCCTCAGTATTCTGTGTGCTGACTTGTTAACCTTGTCCCATGATTATTTCTCTCTTGTACCGTTTGTTTCATTTCACCTTACCATGTTTCTGTCATCTTGTCTATTGTCATACACAAACAAGACTCTTGTTTCATAGGCAATCCTGGTGAGTCTCTCCTCCGGTGTCTAACCATCTCAATTGTCTTTTTTATGGTCACCGGCTTCGTCTTTAATCGTTCTTTAAAAATGTAATTTCTGTTTTACTTTATTTTTCTTTACTGCTTTTTTCCTTACAATTTCATTTAGTTGGCATAATAAATTAAAATATTAGCAGAATCTCGCTGTTAGGTTGCTGTTTAACCTTACGGGGCATGGTCTCGAGAGCGGGAAAGCTGAGAGTCGAGGTCGCCATTAACGGTATCTTTCTGACTCAAAAATGCCACTTAACACTCATCACTCCATCGTTGGTGAAGAATTGTATCTACCCCCAGCACATCGGCCAATTGGTGTGTCTCACGAACGCAAGTCAGGGCACGGCCGGATTAAGGCTATGTGAGGGCCGGAGCTATTTAAGAGCAGGGGCCCATGTATGAATTTTTCGCGACTTGCACAATAGTCTACTTTACTTTATTCAGACGATCATTTAATAAATATAATAAACAAAATACAGTATCTACAAATGAATTTTAATTACTTATACTACAGTACATTTAGTAATTCCTTTTAATACTCCATTCTCCACTCTTTACATCTATCAGCTGTTTACATCGGCATTAGGCCCACAGTTTGTTTACAAACAGAACCCTAAACTGGTTTTTGTGCTACCTGCTTGTCAAAAGCTACATTCCGCGTCGGGTACCATGTCCCGCTATTCATGACCTAGTTACAAACAAATACTTTCCCTTAACATTACCTAATTTCTCATACACATAATCTATTTGAAAGCTTATCCTCTACATACAATACAATGTTAATTATTTATCCTCTCGACATTTTGACAATTTAGTCTTATTACAATTTACTTATAAATTATTACATATACATGTGTAAAAGTGGTGTTCTTACAATCTGTTTATTTTTTGTTTTTTAACCGTTCGTCTTGGTGTAGTGTGTGTTAAATTTCATAATATGGTTTGAGCTGTCTGATATTAAACTTTCCTCGAATCCTTCCGGGCTGTTGAATGTCTTCGAGTTGGTACGTCGCCATTCCAACCTCCTTATAGAGCTTATATGGACCTTCGAAAATATTGCAAAATTTTCCAATTACCTTTTTATTTAAATCTGACGTTGGGTATGCTTGTAATAACACTTTGTCACCTACCTGAAACTTCGTAATTTTCTAGATTTTTTTAGTCTATAACGTCTACGATGCCTTCTTCTTCTGGTTTCAACCCCATCTGTAAAATTTCGTCTATGGTCGTCTCTCCATGGGTAGTATTTCTCTTAATTATTAGTTGTTTATTATTAAGGTCTACCACACATCCACTCTCTACCAGCATGTCAACACCCAAAATAATTCTCTCATCAGGTCCGGCACTACTATAAAAACACATTCAAACTGTAAATCTTTAATCTGTACATTTAGCAATATCTGCCGTGTAATTCTTTTAGATTTACCGCCTGTGCCCCCTTTAATTATAGTATTAGATAGTTTTAGCATCTCTATTTTCCCCAGATCCTTTTTATTACTGTTAAACCAACGTTCCGAAATCGCATTTATTTGGCTACCAGTATCCACCAATGCGTTAATCGGTACGCCGTTCAACATTATTTGAAGCTCCGGACATTTATTGCTTCTCAATCTAACAGATTTATTATCATCACTTATCAAGTCATCCCTAATATATAAGAAAATTGTATTTACATATTTAATTTTTATCATTTAAATCTACGACATATTTACGGGCTTTCTCTAGTTTTTTGGCTTCGTTGGTTCAACCTTGCTACCTGCATTACTTGTTGATGGGACACTGTTAGTATCCCCCTTAAACTGGTTCTTCCATTTAGTCGGCCTAGTTTACTGCGTTGGCTTCTCAGTAAATCCGTCTCGCTCGTTCACTTTCCCTCTCTCTTCTCCGCTGTGCTTCCAATAGTTTCTTTCAAGCCAACCGTCAGCTGGTCTCTGGTTCATTGACCTACTGCCGTTTCGTAAGTCATGGAACTCCAACAACACTTGCTCAAATTCAGTAATTGTAATTACCCCACGAGTGATAATATCTACCTCTATCTCATGCGGGTCATGTCTTGCCAATTTCCTGATTAAATGTCTATCTGAAATAGGCGGAATCAACTGCCTAATCTCCAACAATTTTCTCTCTAAGTATTGGATTGTAGACATCCCGGTTTCTGAGTGGTACAGTCCGAATTCCAACTGGTCTCGCACCCGTTCCTGGATCACGTCATTCCAATACTTATTACTAAAAGCATCTGTAAACCCCGCAAAATTGTTAATACTATCTTTGACTAACCGCCACCAAATTGCAGCCTCTCCTTCCAGATGTCTCGATATCCATGCGATGTTGTTGATGTCGTGATAATGTTCGTGGTATATCTCAGTTAGTTCCTTGATGAATTCCATCGGGAAATCGCTGGATCCATTAAACTTGACTTCTTTTATCTGCTCGTTGACAACGCTTCCTGTGACGGGTGACACGTTTATCAATGCCATCTTCGTCCGAACGTCGCTTTGTAACTGCTGCAGCTTGAGGCTCGTTTCGCCCGAATGGTTATCCATTTTGCTTTCTAACTCTTTTAATTTACCTGCCCCTATATTGTGAGCAACAATACTTTCGTCACAAAGTTTATTGATCGCTATTACCTTTTTGTTTATAATTCTTAATGTCACTACTATGCCTATCATCTACCTATTTCCTTTAGTAATTTTTCATTATCACTAAACTTATTATTAATTTCATCCTTAATAGTACTAATCTCTTCATCTGTCATAGTTTTGGTGTCTACTTTAAATTGTTGCAAAATTTCATTGTTTTCCTTTTTGATTTCACTGAGTTGTGTAACTATTTCGTCTATTATGACCTGGTTTTGTTGTGTAATCTGTTGTGATTGTTCTAACTTCTGTTCACGCAATTGTTTTTGTAATAATTCTGTTTGTTCTGACATTTGTTCTGTTAGCTGTGTCATTTGTTGTGCTATTCGTTCTGTTTGCTGTCATTTGTTGTGACCCCATCTGCTGTGACAATTGTTTTTACATCTGTTGTGCAATTGTTGTAGTAATGCGTACATATCCGGTTCCTTAGGTGTTTCTGTTGTTGTTCTTTGCGTTAATCTCGGTCTACCCTCGTGTTGTATCTCTGGTGTTGTTTGTGGTGTTTGTACTTCTTCGTGGTCCTGTCCCCGCGTCCTTGACTCTTGATCCTCCACAGCTAATTGGGCGAGTGTTTGTTGATCCCCTAACTGGTTGTTAATATCTAACTCCCCTTCGTAATTCTGAGTTGTCTCTGTTTCTGTATTCATGTTGTCGTTTATTTCGTTTGTGTACTTTTGCTTCGTGTGATCATACAAAATTATTCTTATTCTCTACGTTTCTTATTCTACTTTCCTTATACTCTATTCGGAATTCAATTGTCTGTTTAGCTTACAAATTAAACCTTGCACTGGGCTCCAAATACTACCTAGCGATGGATTTGATCTATATAAGCTCCACGGTTTTGGGCGGCACATACCACCCTCGCAGTTTAGAGCTAGAAAAGATATGTGTAATTGACTAGTACTAAGCTCTCAACTCTCCTTGATGGCGACTCTCAAAATTATCTCAGGGTATCACAAAAATGATTATTAACACAATTAACTTGAATGACTACTAACTTTAATGAACATCTTCATTAACATATTACAAGTTGCATATAATCTTAATGATTAACAAATATTGAAATTATACTTCATCAATTATCTTTGGAAAGTAGGTTCATAGACAGATTGAAATGCCAATAGTAATAGAGTTACAAAAGATACATGAATTAATATGAGTTTAATGTTCAAATTGGGTTACTTGTTGGTTGAATTCCTTTTGTTGGTGATTTCTTCCCTCGGAGTCTACAATCCTGGAGATTGCGTACGTTGACGATTCGGACGATCCTGTTGTTGGCACTAACACTTTAATTACGTCGGTTTCAACTGCACTACACTGCTCACACCTACTCACTGATTAGTCATGTAACTAGTTTATACCACTTTTTATTTTTGACACCTTAGTAACTATGTTATTAAGCTGAGTGCTCGCAATATCAGTAATTCATCCCGAATACACTCCAACGTTCCGTAACTTCTGAATGCACGTGTTAGATTATCGATACTATGAAGTTCGGTAATTATCACCAAGTTATATTATATTTATTCTAATAATTACTTTGATTTGGTATACTTCTTTCACTGCAATACCGGGTTTAATATTATTAAACGCACGACTGTATTTATATTAATTATCGCAAGTTTTAGTTATAGTTCGTAGTACGCGATAACGAGTCTTGATAGTTGTAGTGTTCGCCGTAGGCTTTAGTTATGAAATCGTAATGTGCGATATCGTGTCTTATAGTTGTATTTATATTTATGGAATATTTCCGATTATAGTACCAAGCACTGTCTGTTGTGCGCGGTCTGTCGCCGTACGGTGTACATCCGAAACCGTTGTGCGCGCTATTTGTATATGTGTATTCGTATTTTGTTTTATTTAAATGTGTTTTAATATTTTTGAAATATTCGACAATTATGCCATCGCACGATGGGATAAGATAACGATTTTAAAATTCTGATGATGGGACAAGGTCCCGAAACATATAAAATTTAAGTGAAAATACATCTTGTTGTAAGTCACAGACGGTAAGTTATATTACTAATTTGATTATGATAGTTGTAGTGTTCGCCGTAGACTGCCGACAATTTTCCCAACTACGTTTTTTATTCACCCGCAAACGTTACCCACACTCAGTATTTACAAATCGCGTTCCCATTGGTTTCAAGTACCGCGATATTTGATTTCCTCCAACCCAACTAGCTAATTTCACCGCTCAAAAAGTGACGCTTTCTTTCATTCGTCAACAAACAGCGCGTACAAACTTATACCGCGAAAGGAAAACGACGCTACATAGAGTTCTCTCTCTCTACCCTCTCATTCTAAATTCTAACGGTTCTGCATTGTCTGAACACTCAGTTTGCTCTCGATTTCACTTAACTGTATTGCTTTTTTTAATACAATACATTTTATGATTTTACACCCTGCACGTGACTTTTTTGTATAGTTTCCGCCCCGTCAGACAGGCGCCTCGCCAAGGGTGTGTTGTTTTGAAAAACACCGCTAGGCTTAGTTCTAACAGTACACCAACTCAACATTACTTGCATTTCTTAGTCTTATACACCATTAATAATCATGAATCTATATAAAACCTGCGTAAAATAAGTAGCATTCAATTTTTACGTTATATCGTCCCCCAATAGAATCGTATAAGATTTTTGCTAGAAAATTGATGAGGATTCTATTGCTGCCTCCTTCAAATGGATCTTATTTCATTTATTTAACCCCTTTACAATGTTTTTTTTTCAAAATTCTTACACCTATTACATTCATATTATGTTAATTATATACAGTATTGTTCTTAAATCGTATTTTTACTCACATATTTTTTTATTTTATACCCTGATTAAATAGATGCTGAAACGAGATGCTGAAATTGGAATTTTTAAATTGTCGAGCCCGGGCCTTTAGCCCCCAAGCCCTCCTTAATCCGGCACCAAGTCAGGGTCGGGCGTTTCCTGGCAAGTAGATGTGAAGGGATCTGATCCAGTGGACACAACGGACTCCAATACACTACGACCTCTCTGCTCACAAAACGTACTTCCACCTGCTCTGGGGGGGGGGGTATATTTCTGATTGCCGTTTTCAAACACTACGAAGGTAGTGTACGCTGAAGATCGGTCATTCTGTATGGTGGTTTGCTCCTGAGGTACAAACAAGCGTTGATTCTGTTGCAAGAACAACTCGTAGCTGTTTACTTTAGCCAATGAAATGCTGGCGCTGCTCCGCTGTCGGTGACGTCATCTTTTGCAAGATGGCAGAGCAGTAAAACGTCGCGGAAGTGGCGTAACAGAGTCTGGGGGCTCAATCCAGTATAGAACCAAGTGACGAATTTCAATTTTGTCATGCTTAATTGCCAAACTGCTACGCGTCATGCTCCTGACGAGGGCTTTAATTGGGGCCGCGACCCAATCGTATAAAACCCGGTCGGCTGCGATCGAGGCAGAAATTTGAACACGGTCAATTGCGACCCGGCCAATTGCGATAGAAAATATCGTTCTATCAACTACAGACACAGACTCTGCAACTCTGCATCTGTCAAAGGCGTGTGAAGAGATGAAGACTCGCGCCGGGAATGGTAATGCGCTACCACAGTTTTCAATGTATCTACACTGTTACTATACTAACAACCAACTTTCTCTCTGTTACCGTGGAGTGAACTTTACGCTGTCGTAAGGTGGTGTCGATAGTTACTAACTTTTCATGTTATTCTTATACTAATAGGGAAGTTACCATTATAATTCTATTTATTCCTAGCCTAACCTAAACGAACCTAACCCAACGTAACCTAACCTAACCTAACCGAACCTAACCTAACCTAACCTAAAAAAAATATTGGAAGAAAGAGGTTACTTGCACAAATGAAAAATTGCAGAATTGAAATCTCATCCAAGTTCTAAATAGGAACGTTTCTAAATGATAGATTCGGTCAGTAAGTGAAAGTGCGGGGCGCAATTGACCGCGTAAGAACAGTGTCACCGGACAAAAGGCTTCCCGCATGACAAATGGCGCCAATCGTACACTCTAGTGTTTTTGGTGGCCCTAAAAAGGACCTATGGCGAGAAGGCTGATGTTGGTCGTGCAGCGCTGAGATGTTAGGCGGCTGCGCCCGCTGATCGTGGCGTACTGCAGTCCTCCTCTTCTTTCAGCATCGGTTGTAGAGTCGGCTGCTGGCCCAGCGACGTCCAGCGCTGGCGCGGAACGGGAATGCGAAGACGCAAGAACGGCGGCGGTTCTGTTATTCGGCTGTTCCTTCCGGCTGACTCCGCCTCGATGTCGTCCGTTGCATTGCATTATGGATGCGGGGTGTTTTTGCACCCGTGGCTTATTTGCAGCATCTGGAGCGTGTCCAATGGCTGCCAGAACTGAACATAGTGCTGGTACATTTTCGACTGGTGACCTAAAACTTGAAAAGGAAACCGCCAACCAGTTAACTGTGAAGGCGGGGGAGTATAAACTTTATTTCGATTTGTGCACTGCCGCTGGTACCGATTCGAGCAACAGATGTTGCCCTTTCAAGTCCAGCCAGCAGACGCCCTGAGGGCGTCGGTCGCTCCCCGCGAGGCGGAGAGCCTCCGTGCCAATGATTGATGACAGCGACAAGCAGCCGACTCAGCGTGCTAGGAGGTGGGCAGGAAGGAGAGAAGTACAATTTAAGTGAAAAACTCTGGTCTAGGACTGATGATTACATTTTGTTTTTGTTGAATTTAAAGAGGATGGCGGGTCGTCAAGAAGCGCCCGAGGGCGCTTGACCCGAATGGGCGGTGGTGGTTCTGATGCACTGATGGTTCGTAGGTATGGGAAGATGGAGGTCGAGGCTTTAGCAAAGAGAGTTAGAGCCAGCGACCGGACAAAGGCAGTCAAGGTAGGAACACGGAGACCCCTTCGAATCACGTCGTTCATACAAACCAAGGGGACCCCGTCAAGGATCGGAGGATTCGGGACTGGAAAGCTTCCAGCCTACATCTGTTGGTGGTGGATAAAAGAGACCACTAGGCGGGAGCCGCATAGGTCAGTACAGACCTGAGACAAAGCAGATAGATTGTAAACTTCGTGCGCATGGCCAGGCGCCTGCGACACGAGAGGAAAGGAGATAATTTGACTCGGACGCCGCGAGCCTTGGCAAGGGTTTCCGTCACGTGGACGTTGAAGCAAAGGTGACGATCTAGCCGAACGCCTAAATACTTCACCGATTCTTTGTAGGCGATGGGCCTCCCTTCTAGGGAGAGGGGCTGGCATCGGGAGGTGGACTTACGGGTGAAGAAGATCGCCTCGGATTTCTCCGTGTTGATCGTCACCCGCCATTTCCGTAGCCAGTCCGGAAGCTGGTTCAACTGACGCTGCAGCTTTGTACTCGCAAATCGCGGGGACAGGGAGCTGCAGTGATACATAGCGTCGTCAGCGAACAAAGACAACGTGACTCCGGGCAATACAGGCAGGTCGTTCGTGTACACAAGGTACAGAACGGCGCCGAGGACAGATCCCTGTGGTACGCCGGCGTCGACGGGTCGAACTGTAGAACAGGACCCGTCGACGCTCACCCTGAAGGTTCGGTCGCTGAGATACGACCGGATAAAAACACTATGGCCGGTGGTAGAGGGGAATTGGCAAGTTTGAAGAGAAGACCTTCGTGCCAGACTGTATCGAAGGCCTTGCTCACGTCCAACAGTACGGCGGCCGTAGCCGCTCGCCTGTTGGTGGCGTCTGACATGTGCGTAACAACGTGGACCAATTGAAGCGTGGTTGAGTGCTCTCTGCGAAACCCGAACTGTTCGCTGCGGATCAAACCATCTAGCAGCGGCGAGATGCGAGCCAGCAGCAGACGCTCGAACACCTTCGAGATGACTGGCAAGAGAGAGATTGGTCGATAGCTTTAAGGAAGCACGCGCGGCTTGCGAGGCTTCGGAATCATTAGGATATTGGCTGTTTTCCACAGACGGGGAAAGTACTGTAGCCGGAGACAGGAGTTAAACATCTCAAGAACGAGGTCAACGCCTGAGGTCGGTAGATTTTGTAGAGCAGCGGCCTCGATCCGGTCAGGACCGGAGGCGCGTCGGCGATTTAGTCGGCGGATAGATGAAACTAGTTTAGCTGTGACGTCGGGACGGCGAGAAAAATGTCCAGATAGGAAGTCACGGACTTCTGCCGTGTGGGCAGGGTCCGCTACGCCTTGGTGAACAGTAAATTGCATCTCCATGCAGTCGGCGAAGACCTCAGCCTTGCCTTCCGACGAAGATACAACCCCGTTCGGAGTTTCAAGAGGGTTGCGAGTTCTCTTCTCGCGGGTCAGTCTACTCGCCGCTCTCTAGACGGAGGCGTGGTCGACTTCAAGAGACTCAAGATATGAGTCCTATCGATCAGAGTTTACGTGTCGCAGTAGCTGCTGGACGTAAAGAGACTGGGCCTGAAAGCGCCTTTTGACGCCGGGGTCACGGGTTCTTTGCGATCTGCGGCGGAGCTTGCGCCGTAACCAGATGGCGTGGAGAGCTTCCGATTGTAGGGCCGAGCGTGGATGGTTCACCTCGAGAGCATAGGTGTGTCGATCCGTGACACCTTGGACCAACTCCTGAAGATGAGTGGCTCGGAGATCCAAATCGTCACAAGTGACGATCGGGTCCGCGGGGAGTGATGGAAACCGCCGTGAGAGCTCGTCATGGTAGGAGCGCCAGTTGACTCTCGTAACAATCTGAGCGGGAGGTCGGGGTGAGGCCGACATCTCACGGGCAGTTATAAAAAGGGGATTGTGATCGGATGAGAGATCCGACACTGACGAGACCTGGACGTGATGGGCCACGTCCTTGGCTATGACAATGTTAAGGACTTCCGGTCGATGACCGGAAAAGGTGAAGTGAGTAGGGTCTTCTGGGCCGATGACTTGAAGTACCGGGTCATCGGAGACGAACCGATACAGAAATTCTCCGTAGGCGTTGGCTACTCTGCTGTTCCAAGAAGGATGCTTTGCATTTAAGTCGCCGGCTACAATGGTTGGTAGGGGATGATCGAGGAGAGCGTCCCACTCCTCGGGCGGTGGAGATATCTGCAGGCCGGGCCGGGGATACGCCGCAACAACGCGCAACTCCGATCCGCCAGCGTCTATCGCCACCGCACAACCTTCAACAAGAGATGTATCTAAAGGGGGTAGTGGCCTGTGGGATATCCACCTGTGGATTAAGACGGCTGTCCCCCCCCCGAGGGGCGACAGCCAGGCCGCTGGGGACGACCCTGACGAAAACAGATGTAAGATGGCAGATTGAAGGTATCGTAGCGAGCCAGATGAGTCTCGCAAAGGAGGACGACATCAGCGTCGTACTCCGTTACGAAAGTCATCAGTTCAGATCGTCGAGGGACTACCCCATGGGCATTCCACGCAACGATCCTAAGACTCCTAGCCATTCAAAGGAAGAAGAGGAAAGAGGGTAGACAAGGATTGAAACACCAGGGCGAGAACCGTGGTTGTATCTGGAGCAGACCTGATGTTATTTACCAAAGTTTCAGCCCAGGCAGTCAGGGGGTCCACCGGGGCCCGGGAAGATTCCCGAGGTTCCGGAAGACGGACCTGGCTGGCCTCGGCTGGTGTCGTAGATGGCGCAGGGCTCGGGGACGGACGTGAGGTCTGCTCAGTTGGGAGCTTAGGTTAATGTCTGGGGGCGGGCGGGGCCCGCTGAGGCTTTACAGGCAAGGCCTGTGGAACTTGTCGCTGACGGCGACGAGTGCGCTTTGGTTTGAAGCTACGAAGAGCGGAAGGCGGGACAGATGTAGCGGCCACAGCCGAATATGAAGGACCGGGCGCTCCGGCAGGCGCCGGGACAGAGGGTACTACAGGCGGCGCCGAAACGACGACTGCAGGCGGAACAGGGGCCTTGGGAGCAGCCGGAACTGCTGCCGGAGCCTGAGATGATGCTCCGGAGAGAGGGGGAAGGCCTCTCTGCGGTTAGGGAGGGGACCTGCAACACGGCCTACCTGCGCGCCAGGACGAGCAGGAGTCCACTGCAGCTCCATGGCCGATATAAAGTCTTTACATCCTCTATAACTAGCCGGATGGTCCCCGCCGCATTTGCAGCAAATGGCAGTGAACCCCGTCTTGGGCTTATCACACCTATGATGAGGCTCGGTACATCGCGCTCAACGCGGAGGGTGGTTACAGAACAAGCTAGAGTGGCCAAACCTCTGGCAGTTAAAACACTGCGAGGGGCCTGGCCACGGGTCGAAGGTACCGACTTGCACCCGAAGGTGCAGGACGTTCTGGAGGCCATAGACCTCCTCGAATTGGCCCACTTTGAGTAATTTCACAAGGAAACTATTCACGGGACGGCGATCTTCCCCCTTGCCAACATGCAGTACACTTACCGCCGTCGGCGAATAGCCTAGGGCGACAAACTCCTGCCTGATGGTACCGGGAGCGGTCCAGGAAGGGAGTCTTGAGAGAATAATTTTAATTTTGCGCTCAGAAGGAAGCGTGAAAGTATGGAAGGAAATATTCCTCTCGGTGAGAAACTGTTGAACCGATCGGAAGTCCGAGACAGTATTGGCCGCAATTCGAAGCGAGGCGCCTTGGCACGAAGTCCCGAGTTTGACCGAAGGAAGCAGAGTCTGCAGGGAACGGAGAATTTCCCTATAATTGCGATTGTCGGGAATGACAATCGGTGGAATTTTTGGTTTGGGCACAGATTGAGAGGTAGACTGAGTCGGATGGCTGGCGCTGTTACCAGGACTGAGTACCCGATGTGAGCGGCCGGTGGCGGGCTGGCAACTCCGACCTCCCGCTCAGACTGTTAGGAGGGTCAACTGGCGCTCCTACCATGATGAGCTCTCACGGCGGTTACCATCACTCCCCGCGGACCCGATCGTCACTTGTGACGATTTGGATCACCGAGCCACTCATCTTCAGGAATTGGTCCAAGGTGTCATGGATCGACACACATATACTCTCGAGGTGAATCATCATAAATCGGCCTTACCTGCGGAAGTACTCCACGCCATCTGGTTACGGCGCAATCTCCGCCGCAGATGGCAAAGAACCCGTGATCCCGGCGTCAAAAGGCGCTTTCAGGCCCAGTCTCTTTACGTCCAGCAGCTACTGCGGGACGTAAACTCTGATCGATGGGACTCATACCTTGAGTCTCTTGAAGTCGACCACGCCTCCGTCTGGAGAGCGGCGAGTAGACTGACCCGCGAGAAGAGAACTCGCAACCCACTTGAAACTCCGAACGGGGTTGTATCTTCATCAGAAGGCAAGGCCGAGGTCTTCGCCGACTGCATGGAGGTGCAATTTACTGTTCACCAAGGCGTCTCGGACCCTGCCCACTCGGCAGAAGTCCGTGACTTCCTATCTGGACATTTTTCACGCCCTCCCGAAATCCCAGCCCTCCCGTTCGACAGGGATGAACTAGTTTCATCTATCTGCCGACTAAATCGCCGTCGCACCCCCGGTCCTGACCGGATCGGGGCCGCTGCTCTACAAAATCTCCCGGCCTCGGGCGTTGACCTCGTTCTTGAGCTGTTTAACTCCTGTCTCCGGCTACAGTACTTTCCCCGCCTGTGGAAATCAGCCAACATCGTAATGATTCCGAAGCCTCGCAAGCCGCGCATGCTTCCTGAAAGCTATCGTCCAATCTCTCTCTTGCCAGTCATCTCGAAGGTGTTCGAGCGTCTCCTGCTGGCTCGCATCTCGCCGCTGCTAGATGGTTTCATCCGCAGCGAACAGTTCGGGTTTCGCAGAGAGCACTCGACCACGCTTCAATTGGTCCGCGTTGTTACGCACTTGTCAGACGCCACCAACAGGCGAGCGGCTACGGCCGCCGTACTGTTGGACGTGAGCAAGGCCTTCGATAAAGTCTGGCACGAAGGTCTTCTCTTCAAACTTGCCAATTCCCCTCTACCATCGACCATAGTGTTTTTCCTCCGGTCGTATCTCAGCGACCGAACCTTCAGGGTGAGCGTCGACGGGTCCTGTTCTACAGTTCGACCCGTCGCCGCCGGCGTACCTCAGGGATCTGTCCTCGGCCCCGTTCTGTATCTTGTGTACACGAACGACCTGCCTGTCTTGCCCGGAGTCACGTTGTCTTTGTTCGCTGACGATGCTATGTATCACTGCAGCTCCCTGTCCCCGCGATTTGCGAGTACAAAGCTGCAGCGTCAGTTGAACCAGCTTCCGGACTGGCTACGGAAATGGCGGTTGACGATCAACACGGAGAAATCCGAGGCGATCTGCTTCACCCGTAAGTCCATCTCCCGATGCCAGCCCCTCTCCCTAGCAGGGAGACCCATCGCCTACAAAGAATCGGTGAAGTATTTAGGCGTTTGGCTAGATCGTCGCCTTTGCTTCAACGCCCACGTGACGGAAACCCTTGCCAAGGCTCGCGGCGTCCGAGCCAAATTATCTCCTTTCCTCTCGTGTCGCAGCCGCCTGGCCATGCGCACGAAACTTACCATCTATCTACTATTTCTCAGGTCTGTATTGACCTATGCGGCACCCGCCTGGTGGTCTCTTTTATCCACCACCAACAGATGTAGGCTGGAAGCTTTCCAGTCCCGAACACTCCGATCCTTGACGGGGTCCCCTTGGTTTGTAAGGAACGACGTGATTCGAAGGGGTCTCCGTGTTCCTACCTTGACTTCCTTTGTCCGGTCGCTGGCTCTAACTCTCTTTGCTAAAGCCTCGACCTCCACCTTCCCGTACCTACGAACCATCAGTGCATCAGAACCACCACCGCCCATTCGGGTAAAGCGCCCTCGGGCGCTTCTTGATGACCCGCCATAACGCCATCCTCTTTAAATTAAACAAAAACAAGTAATCATCAGTCCTAGACCAGAGTATTTCACCAAACTGTCCTTCTCTCCTTCCTGTCCACCTCCTAGCACGCTGAGCCGGCTGCTTGTCGCTGTCATCAATCACTGGCACGGAGGCTCTCCGCCTCGCGGGGAGCGACCGACGCCCTCAGGGCGTCTGCTGACTGGACTTGAAACGGGCAACATCTGTTGCTCTAATCGGTACCAGCGGCAGTGCATTAAACACATAAAAGTTATACTCCCCCGCCTTCTCAGTTAACTGGTTGGCGGTTTCCTTTTCCAATCTTAGGTAACCAGTCGACATGTACCAGCACTATGTTTACTTCTGGCAGCCATTGGACACGATCCAGATGCTGCAATCAAGCCACGGGTGCAAAGACACCCCGCATCCATAATGCAATGCAATGCTGGCAACTAATTTTTGCTTGCGTTTGGCAGACTTGCCCTCCATAAGCGAAAATTCACCGTCCCCCGTCCCCATAGTACACATCGACGCACAATCACTTTCACTATCACAATCACTGAGAGTATGGGAAGGTAGCGGTGTAGATTAAGGACCGGTACCGCAGGTTTCCATTAAGGTTACCAGCGGTGCCGGCAAAGGAACGGGCGTTGCGTTCGACGCCATCTCGGGTGACCGAATGAACGTCGAAGACGCAAAAAGGGCTAGGAAAGAGTGACTTTCACCAGCACTGAATCACTACAATGACAGACAAAGAACACGAACACCAGACGCGCACTGCCACGAATCACAAAAACACTCGCGCACGGCACAGTACACTGATAAAATGTAGCACACTGTTGATGATGAACACTGATGATGATGTGGTGAAGAAATCAGGATGATGAATACACAAATAACTACACAAATTAAATTCACAAAGCAAAAATGCCATACAAAGTAACGCAGCCTACCCTGGCAACAGCTCTAGGTAAACTGCCCTGATGTCGTCCGAGAGAGGAGAGTAGATTAAGTGCGTCCGATGGCGTGGCGATGAAGTGTGTGCAAAATTTTCTGCCGGCCCGGGTTTTAACACTAACCGGGATCGCTGATTGGCTCCCTCCGAGCACGTAGTTGGTCACGTCTCGGCTGCTAATTCCTGATTGGCTCGCTGTGTCCGCCGCTGGTAACGGAGAGCAGTTGTTCGCATACCGCTGCCGTCACAACAGGTAAAAACGTTGTTTCGTCGCAACTGACCAAGACCGTTCCAATGTCCTCACCTTAGGACCTGTCGTGGTTTAGGAGTTGACAATGGAGACAGTGAAAGGCCTCGTCCGGAACATGACAAGTAGCAGTTTGGAAAGTAACCACTACAAAGTTGGAATTACGGAAACTATAATTCAAATAACGAGATGAACAAGCGACGAATGCTGGCCAGGGTGACAATCCTCCACAATTGATATTTTTTTGAACAGCGGAGCACGGAACAGTAACCACACCTAGTAACAATTGCTGTTTCTAAAGAACCCAAATCCATATCATCAGATACAGTAAAATTAAAATGTTTATAAAATTAATATCAACTTGTTCTAGGTAGAAATTATGCAGAACTGCCTTAGCTAAGGACGTTTTTAATAGAAATAAAAGATAACTGTGCGGACCACTAAACATAAAACTGATGAAGAGGATGGTGAAATGTTCTTTTTAGAGCACACTGCTATACGGGGCTGAAGCTTGGACATAAAGGAAATAAAAGGAGAGCAGGTTACATGCCTTTGAGACGTAGACATGGAGAAGGATGGAAAGGATTTTCAGGAATGATACAGTGGTAAAGGTGCTTGGAACAGTAGAAAAGGAAAGGAGAGTATTGGATATCATCAGGGACAAAGAGAAATTGGTTGGAACAGATAACACCTTGAAGTGATAACTATTGAAAGAAATATGCAAAATTCCGTTAACAAAAAACCGACGTACAGAGCCTTAGTAAGTGCTATTCAAACCTTATATATTTCCAGAAAACAAAAATACAATAGAAATCTAACAAGACAACAATCCCATCAACCCCCTCCTCCACTGGTACTGTTAATACCTGACAATTCTTTACTTCGTGTGTTCGCTCTTTCACCAATCACGAAATAAATTTACACACTACCACTATGCAGTATACAAAGTGAGGAAAAAATATAATTAATATGTATCATGTTTTTGTATCGTAGTGTAGACTATAGTTTTGTGTAATGTGTATCTGTGACGCAAGTACTGTACTTTTAGTTATTCTATACAAAAGACTGCCACTGTTAATACTATACAATTTATATATTATAATTAACTCTCATTACTACTATATTAGACTACTTTATAATTTTATGTTGTAGGCATGTATATGAGATAAAATAAATCTCGAAACGTCGCATAAAACCTGCATTTTTAAAAGACCGAAACTCTATACCAACTTGAAACTATATATTGCGATAGAACACAGGATCATGATAAGCAATTATGCAGAACTGCCTTAGCTAAGGAAGTTTTTAATAGAAATAAAAAGGTATGTCTTATGCATGGATGACGAACATTTTCATTAAATTAAAGAATTAAAGAAAACTAAAAACTTGTTTTCGTGATTTTCACTCGTCAATTTATTTAGAAAATAATATACCACGACAGCTGTTTCGGCACACAGGGCCTTCTTCAGATGGTAAAAGCTGACTAGTTACTTACAATAAAATGTCACATAAAGCCAGTGCTATGAAAACGATAATCGACTTAAGTTCGAACAATAAACAATACACATTACATATACACAACTACATACAAATTAGAAAGGAACGTACATTTACTTAAATAATTTCAAATTTAAAAGCGGAGAGCTATTTAAATCAGTTTGGTTGTTCAAAAGCAAACCTAAATCTTTACGCTTATTAATTTCGAGGGCTTCAAGTAAATCAAGTTTTTTACCTTTTTCCAATACATGTAAAATTTTAAAGTTATCATTAAAATTATGATCTTTTTACGACAAATGATTCGCATAATTAGATTTACCATCCTGATATCTCAAACTGTAATTGTGATCGTACATTCTTTTTGAAAACGACCTTCCAGACTGGCCAATATAAAATTTGTCACAAGACCCACATGTTAACTCATATACTCCTGACTTTTGGAGTTTCTCTACTTTACTCTTATTGTTCTTAATATATCTACCAAGAGAAGATTTCGGTCCTAAAAGCTATATTTACATGTTTTTGAGTATAGTATTTACCAATTTTATCCGATACAGTACCTATGTAATTAAGTGTGTGTAACTTTTCCTTACGTGTTGGAATAGGATACACCAATCTTAATGTTTGTAAATATAGTTTTTTATTCAACAACTGATCTATTAGACTTGACTGATAACCGTTGTTAACTGCTATTTGTTTTATAATGTTAAGTTCTTTTTGAAAATCTGAATTTAAAAGTGGGATACTAATAAGTCTATGAATATAACTATGAAAAGCTGCTAACTTATGTGAGTATGGGTGTGCAGACGTGTTGTGTATAACCATATCCGTATGCGTAGGTTTATGGAAAATGCTAAAATTGAGTTTATTATTTTGTTTTGTAATTGAAAGATCTAAAAAGTTAATACTATCATTTACTTCAATTTCTATTGTAAAGGTTATGTTTCTATGTAAATCATTAATAAAATTAAGAAAATTCTGTAATTGCCTACGCGTACCAAGAAAGATTGCCAACACATCATCCACATATCTGTACCAAAACATGAACAATTTAAAATACGGATGAGCTCTTATTTTGGTTTCTAAATAATCCATAAATATTTCAGAAGCCAATGGGTTGGCTATAAATTTTCCCATCAAATTCACAATAATTTTGATTCAAACAAACCTTCGATAAATTTAAAATATCCTCTCTCATCCTAGGATTATTACAATTCTTTTCCAATAATTTTTCCACAATGTCAACAACATCAGCCGGTGGAATACTAGGGAACAAATTTTTAACGTCAAAAGATAATAAAATCGCTTTATCTGGTATATACAATTCTTGAATTTTATTGACTAGATCTAATGAATTTTTAATACTGTGTGTGGATATAAAATTGCATTGGGTCTGGATAATTTTAATTAGTTTTTTGGATAATTTAACATTAGGTGCATTTACATATGACACGACTGGTCTAATAGGATGGTTATCTTTGTGCAATTTAATTAAAGAACAAAGTTTAGGAGGTTGAGGGTTCATTACAGATAAAAAATGTAAATCAGAAACATTAAAAAAATGAACACTCCTTAATAGCCTTTTTAACCTCTCTTTGAAATTTAAGCGTTGGATTAATGTCAATGGCTTCGTAAGCGTTCAAGAAATCAAGAGTTTTATTGACATACTCGGCTTTGTTACATAACCGTGTTACCCTTATCAGCACGAGTGAATATTATATTATGATCTCGTGTTTTTTTCCCGATGGAACAAATAGTAAATCTATTTTTGTCATTAAAACTCTTTTTAATATTTTGTTTAGGATAAAAATTGTTTAATTTATCAGCTATAATATGCTTATTCAATAGGTTAGGTTGAGAAGAGTCTTTTTGTGAGTTATGGTGATTATTGCATGCTAACTCACAATCCACACCTAAAATTTCAAATTCTTGTTTATAATTTAACGGTTTTATATTATACTTGAAACCCTTTCCAATTAATAAAGTTTCTCTTTCATTAAAATTAACATTTGTTAAATTCATAAAACGATTATAAAATGTATGGTTCGAAAATTTCCTTTTGCTAAAACTTTTCTTATTATTATTAACAACCGAAGACTTTAAATTATTTAATTTCCGAACTTGATTCAAGAATTTTTTATGAACAATCTTTTGTACATCAATTCTGAAATATTTATGGATTATTTAGAAACCAAAATAACAGCTCATCCGTATTTTAAATTGTTCATGTTTTGGTACAGATATGTGGATGATGTGTTGGCAATCTTTCTTGGTAAGCGTAGGCAATTACAGAATTTTCTTAATTTTATTAATGATTTACATAGAAACATAACCTTTACAATAGAAATTGAAGTAAATGATAGTATTAACTTTTTAGATCTTTCAATTACAAAACAAAATAATAAACTCAATTTTAGCATTTTCCATAAACCTACGCATACGGATATGGTTATACACAACACGTCTGCACACCCATACTCACACAAGTTAGCATCTTTTCATAGTTATATTCATAGACTTATTAGTATCCCAATTTTAGATTCAGATTTTCAAAAAGAACTTAACATTATAAAACAAATAGCTGTTAACAACGGTTATCAGTCAAGTCTAATAGATCAGTTGTTGAATAAAAAACTATATTTACAAACATTAAGATTGGTGTATCCTATTCCAACACGTAAGGAAAAGTTACACACACTTAATTACATAGGTACTGTATCGGATAAAATTGGTAAATACTTTACTCAAAAACATGTAAATATAGCTTTTAGGACGAAATCTTCTCTTGGTAGATATATTAAGAACAATAAGAGTAAAGTAGAGAAACTCCAAAAGTCAGGAGTATATGAGTTATCATGTGGGTCTTGTGACAAATTTTATATTGGCCAGTCTGGAAGGTCGTTTTCAAAAAGAATGTACGATCACAATTACAGTTTGAGATATCAGGATGGTAAATCTAATTATGCGAATCATTTGTCGTAAAAAGATCATAATTTTAATGATAACTTTAAAATTTTACATGTATTGGAAAAAGGTAAAAAACTTGATTTACTTGAAGCCCTCGAAATTAATAAGCGTAAAGATTTAGGTTTGCTTTTGAACAACCAAACTGATTTAAATAGCTCTCCGCTTTTAAATTTGAAATTATTTAAGTAAATGTACGTTCCTTTCTAATTTGTATATAGTTGTGTATATGTAATGTGTATTGTTTATTGTTCGAACTTAAGTCGATTATCGTTTTCATAGCACTGGCTTTATGTGACATTCTATTGTAAGTAACTAGTCAGCTTTTACCATCTGAAGAAGGCCCTGTGTGCCGAAACAGCTGTCGTGGTATATTATTTTCTAAATAAATTGACGAGTGAAAATCACGAAAACAAGTTTTTAGTTTTCTTTAATTCTTTAATATAATGGATTTTCATCAAGTAAAGGCCTCCAGTATAAATTATTTGAACATTTTCATGTTTAAATTTGTTTCTTGTTCAAATTAGTTTTTTCGCTATAGTTTTTGTATTGTATTAACGATAAGAATATAGAATAGGCCATACTCTTAAAAATTTTATTCGTCATTTTTCTATGTAAAGGGTTTGTGAAAGTGTGCGCGGGTGCGAGAGTTATTAACATTTTTCTCTATTGTGTCCGTTATAATTATCCGATTTACATGAGACTTGAGCAAGACTTAAAATTTAATATTAGCTACAATTTCCCTATATTCTGTGACCTTCAAATAACTGTTAAGTGTGAATTTTTGTTATATGAAATCTCTATTTAAAACTCACTCATGCGTGAAGTAATAAAATCCGAGATAATTATCTGAGCAGGCTTTGGCAATTTCATGCAAAGTGTTGCATGAAGAACTATTAGTGCCGTGTGGATAAATTTCATGTGACCGATAATGGGCCAATTAGAACGCAGTAAAATCATTGAAGATTGTCTGTTGCCATTTGCAGATCAGGGCAGTTCATCTTGAGCATTCGTCTACTAAACGTGCGGTCCGCGTTCAAGAAGTTTCTCTTGCGTGAATACGTAAACAGTGCGAAAGGTGTACGAAAACTTGGAACTCTGTGTGAGTTATCCTACAGACCCAAGTAATTCAGTTTTAATAAATAATATTGTGATTTACAAGTATCCATGTTAGTCAAGATATCCTCATAGGGAGATCTACCGACCGCGGTAGATCTGGGTGACGCGAGGACACTTGAAGACGTGCCAGAAGGTGTACGCCTATACACCGCTTTTCATTAAACACCCACTTTACACCTTGAGATACGTAAATAAACTATAACAATATTAAAACATTTTAAAAACCATTAACAATCATAATCAGTGTTATCGCAGCGAGGCAGTATTGCAGTTCGTCGAGCGAGTTCAGCGTGTTTATCATCAGGACACCATCCCAGCAGAATCCACGAGGGAAGGACACGTGAGATATACGCATCGCCTTCAGCCATCTCGCCGCATCAAATTGGAATATCTTCACTCAAGTAACAAACTCAGATCTGAACTTTATATAAACTGTTTTCAAACAATATTTCAAAATTCATAACATTTGTGTATGTTTAAAAATATATCGTATAATAATTATTTATTCTATTGGTGCGCAATAAATAATTATAATACCTCCAATATAGACTTGTTGATTTATAAAACACATACCATAATCCTATGCGCAAGAATTAATTCAATTGTGTTTTCGTAATATATTCACACCTTTTCATTATCTAACAACTGTAACACAAATATTTCTTATATTGCCAGATACAGCTGAACATGCGAGACTTAGTCTGTTTGTTAGCCTTTCACGACCGGTGAAATTTAATTATTTAAATTACTATCCAGCCTGTAAGGCCGTGGTCTTCCAATTTCTTCGTGTGTCGAAAGGAGTTAACTCGAACAAACGGTTTGGTTCGGCCTCACCGCTGGAGGTCATCTTCAGTGTAAGGCCTTAACGCACTGACTAGTTGTACCACAGTACGTCAGCCTTTGCCTTTGCTCTCTAACAAAGCATCATCAAAACACGGCATAGGCACGGTGCTGCCTGTTCCTCCTTCAAAAATCCTCCAGCTATCTCTTCCTGGGTCTTCCCACACACCTGTGTCCTACGGGTTTATATTTCCAGGCTTGTTTGGCCAGTCTTTAATCTGACATTTTGTATGAGTGTTCTTTCCATCTTTGTTTACAATCTTTTTGTCTTTCATTCAAGTTAAAAACTTGTAATTCTTCTCTTATGGTCTAATTCTTTATGCGGTGACGTTTATAACACCTTTTAATTCCTCTCTTAAGAACGTCATTTCCGCCATTTACTTTCTTGTTTCTTGGTTGTTGTCCATACTTTACACCCATAGGACAGTACAGGGACCGCCATGACTTTGTGAAACCATAAATTTTGTATCTCGACGTACGTACCTTGTTGTTAAAAACACGTTTGGTTTTCCCACAGATCATCTGGAACTTACCTAACTTAACATCAATGCCATAATTCCTATCATAGCAATTATTATTTCCCAAATAATTAGAATGGCTCACCTGTTCTAGAATTCAATCGTTAATCATTATTTTTGTTCTTATTGGTTCCTTTTCTCGAAATGCCATTAACTCTCTTTTTGTAGTGGAGATTTTCATATCATATCATTTCCGAATCTGGTGAAACTTAAAAACAGATTTTTGACTTAAATACAGATTCTGTATTTTGAAGTACAAGCAAGTCGTCAGCAAACAACAGCACATTCAAGTATCTGTCTCGTGATATCTTAATACCAGAGTTTACTAGATGTTTCCATTTCCTTACTAGATCGTCAATATAAATGTTAAAAAGACTAGGAGATATAATGGGACCCTTGTGTAACACCTTGATTGGCAGATATTTGTTGAGAAACAAAAACATCACAAACATAATTACATAAGCTCAAATATGCATATTTAGACTGTTTAAACTTAATTCATTGTCCGCATATAACAATGAAACGTTACACACGGTAACATGGCGTTATTATAATTGATTAAGTTGTAAAGCTTCAGGGACCTACACGGTAACATGGCGTTATTATAATTGATTAAGTTGTAAAGCTTCAGGGACCTACACGCCTGTCTGTCTATGTTTTATAGCAGCATGTAATAACTCGTTTTGCAAAGTTAGAAAACAGGTCAAGGAAAAACGATGGCATTAGAACGAAAATGCGATCCTGTCCACCGTACTCTCCCCATAGTATACAGTGTGCTTTGTTGTACACACAAATTGTTCTAGACGACCTGATTACATTGGGTGTCATGTGATAATGAGATAAGCCTAATTCGTAATTAATCTAATATAAAAAGTCTCATTATTCGGGTTAATCTAGTCATACAACTAGATAGCGTTTTAGATATCATATGACGCATCCACGTTTTAATTATTATTATTATGCCCCCATTTACCGACAATTAATTGTAATCACTATTTCTTTTACAAATTTGCTAACTGCTATAATTTTTATTGTTCGACTAAGCTTTTCGTCATCACTGACATCATCAGGTCTTAAACAACCCTGATGTGTTTAACAACCCAGGTGTTAAATAACCCTGGTCTCACGTTGTTTAAGACCTGATGATGTCAGTGATGACGAAAAGCTTAGTCGAACAATATAAATTATAGCAGTTAGCAAATTTATAAAAGAAATAGTAAGGATGGCTGCTAATTTAAACAATACGAAGAATAAAAGTAATCACGTGACTAATACTGTAACTTGTGATAAAATTAAAACTTTCACGGCCGTAGTTATAACTTTCAGTAAAATATTTTCCGGGCTGTTGGGCCGTATGGTCTTCTTGTTATAAGTCCAGACGTTTCCACTGCACCTGCGCCAATCATCTTCAGTTCCTCCGGCGACGGACGACGCGGCACCGACTCCGACTGGAGTGTTGTGTAGACGCGAGTCATGCATTCTCCTGAGTCTCCAAATGGACTGCTGCCACTGGGGAGGTTTGAGTTAATTATATATTATTTTTACTATTCGTGGGAGGCCCCCCTCGACTGGTGGATTATACCACCGGGGCTAACAAAGGGGTCGGTTCCAAGACTCACCTGGCCTTGGAGTGTATTCTCCGAGTAAGGAACATCAGGGGATTGTGGGTAACTCGGGCCGCCCGACCATAGAATTTGCGCGCCAGACGTCTCAGGGTCTCATCAAGTGCACGGACACCAAGTCCTCTTCGGAGTGCACGTGAAGAGAAACAGTGGGGGACTTTATATGCAAGTTTAAGTCCCCGGTGAGAACGCTCTGGAGCTACTTTCTGTGGCAAGGGGCCAGGTATCCACAGATGGGACAGGCGTAGGTAATCACCGGCAACACGTACGTGTTGACTATGAGATAACCAAGGCGGGGATCATTGCCGGACTCGCAAGCACCGGCCAAAGTCTACTGAGTTCGAGTTCCGCCGAAGCACGTTGCCTTCTGTGTGGATTCGCCAGGTGAGTCTGAAGTTTAGACGAAGACCGAGGTACTTAACGCTGTTGGCCCAGGGCAACTCGACGGGGGGGCTACTTTAAGCGGCCGAGGCTGCTTACGGCGTCGCGAGAATATTACCTCTGCGCTCTTAGTAGCGTTAACGCCAACTATTCACGTCGAGTGACGCGTCGAGTTGGCGCTGTAGCTTGATGGCCACATTTACGCTATGGTCAGCACCGAAGGCTCGGTAAATAAAGATAGCCTTACTCCAGCCACCCGGGACGTGTCATTGACGAACATCGAGAACAAATAAAGATAGCCTTGCTCCACCCACCTGTAGCGTGCCATTGACGAACATCGAGAACAAATAAAGGTACCCTTACTCTAGCCACTCGGAGCGTGCCGTTAACGAACACCGAAAACAGGAGAGGCTCAAGGACGTCGCCCTGAGGGACATCAGCGACAATACGCCTCACCGAAGAGAGAGCATGGTCTATTCTCACAAGGAGGCAACGACCTCGCAGAAATCTGCCATCAACCGAACGTAGCAATTTGGGAGAAGCACTTCCATTAGTTTGTACAGGACACCCTCGTGCCACACGCGGTCGACGACTTCCTCTACGTCTAGAAAAAACGCAGTCGTCTGTTTGCCCTGGCAGCCGGCCTCGGTAATGCTGTCCACGGGTATCACCAGTTGATGAGTCGAATAGTGCATTTCGCGAAAGCCGAACTGTTCGGGGATCAGCACGTCTAATTTCTAAGTAGTCGCGGATCCCACGCTGAACAAGTCGCTTGAAATCCTTCGACGTCGCGGACAGGAGGCTGATTGTCTGAGGATCTTCGTCAGGAGAAGAATTCTTTGCCGTCTTGGATACTATGATAACGGTGGCCATAATCCATCTCGCAGGAAAGAAGGTCAGGCTAAGGCAAGCGTTAAACAGCTCGGTCAGAAACCGAGTTCCACGCTCCGTAAGGCGCAGGGGTGCGGTATCCGTGACACCATTTGTGCTTGGCGCCTTTCGTGGGTTCAGCTAACTGATCTTCTCAGTGACCTCCTCCGGCGAGATGGTTTCCGACTCGGCGGTAATACCCTACGAAAGAAAGCGTCCTACCTCGCGGGAGATTGCTCAGTGAAGGCCAGGTTCTTGGATGGGTTAGCCGCGAACTATCGCTCGAAACAGTCAGCCAAGAACTCAGCCTCGGGGCGGCCGAGGATTTGACCACCAGGTCCTTCCAGTGGAAGGGGTGGCGCGCGTTTGCGCTTTCCCGTTAGAGCACTTGCAATCCGCCACACATTACGGTCCTCGACAGGGCATTCCATCTGAGTTACAGCCATAACTTGCCGGTCGCGGCTCTGTTGAACGCAATCTTGTCGACTGGGTTATGGGTCCTCTGCCAGTGTCTCCGGAGGCAATTCCTCTCGCGAGCGAGCTGAGTCACCTCTTCGGGGATCTGCTAGTAATCGGGTGGGAACCCAGGCTTTATTCGGGAAGCGGGAAGACACATCCACCGCTGAGATAACGGTCTCGCCGACTTACTGGACAGTCTCGTGGGGTACTTGCTGGGGCAGGCGACGACAAACCGCCAAACCAAAGCATTCCCACTTGACTTCAATAAATCGTTCGCGGCTCGTCGTCGCGCTGGGTAGCCAGAAGGGGCAGTGGTCCGATCGAACGAAGTGGTCTGATGGAGCAGTGGTTTCGAAATGACGGAGACGTGGACCGGGCAATAAACGCCCCTGACCGCGGCTATGTCCAGCACATCGGGGCGGGAGTTGAATCTAGGAGAGTAGTATGTAAGATCAATCGGGCCCATTACTGTTACCCGAGGCCCATCAGCACTGCCAATAGGCTTCCGCAATCGGGGTGCTTACAGTTCAGGCCGCCCGTCAGGACTACCCTAATGTGTGTCCGCCGAAGACTGCCACCAAATCGCTAGACAGGAGTTCTAGTTGTGGAAGCTTGTATGCGGAAACCACGAGTAGACCGGCCAGAGCACCATGGAACGCAACCGCGGTGCACTCGAGGTTCCGCTCCTGTGGGAGTACAACGCGATGATGGTGAACAGGCGCCTTAGCCGTGTTGGCCACGCACTGCGATGGCCGTGTCACTTCCTGGGCGATTCATCCGGTCATCCCGGATAAATCCGCTGTACACGTAGTTTGGCAGCCGGGTAAAGTGCGTTTCACCTAAAAGAATGACGTCGAAAAATGAACTCTAAGAGGTCTGAATCCCGAGCGACGAGACCGTTGTCGTTCACGCCACGATTTCGAAGTCTCGCTTGAGGGATTGCCGTGTTTGTCCGGAGTTCATAACAGACCGATAACACGGCAGACTTCCACCAGAAGGAAAAACTTGTCTTGGGTACAGGCGGTTTCCAAGCGTTTACGAATAGACCTAAAGGTGGTAGCTACAATTTGTAAGTCGTATCTTGCCATAAAGTCATTAACGGCGCTAAGATCGTCGTCGGATTCTGGGGGTGAGCGCTTGTCGCAGCTGCATAGTTACGACGACGCTACGCTTGCTATGCTTCGCTTTCATTAGTGGGAAGGTCTTTGCACCCGTGGCTTGATTGCAGCTTCCGGGAAGTACCCGATGACTTCCAGATGAAAACGGTGGTGGTCTTTCTGACGTGGTACCTAAAAATGGAAAGGACACGCCAACACGGTTATCCGCTAGATGACGACGGAATTTTGCTGTGAATGAACAATTTAGATGTTTTTGTAGCACTGCCGCTGGTGGCGATTCGGACATTAGATGCCGCCCGTCTCGGACACAGCAGGCAGACGTCTTGAGGAGTCGGTCGTTCCCAGTGAGAAAGTCCGTGCCGGTGGTAAGAGTGCGCTAGAGACACGCTTGAGTAAGGATTTGCCTGAAGACAGATTGGTAAACAGAGGAAAGTAAGTTACTAGGGGCTATTCAGAAATAGGTTAGGGGGATATCCATCATGAATCGCCCGAAACCATTTGACCCTGATTGGGGGTGGAGGTTTAGACGTACTGATGGTTCGTAGGTAAGGGAAGGAAGACGTCGCTGCCGAACCAACGAGTTTCGGTGAGCGACCGGACAAAAGCAGTAAGAGTAGAAACTCGAAGACCTCCGCGAATTACATCTTTTGTATCGAACCATGGAGATTCGACAAGGAACGGAGGGTTTCGGATCGAAACTGTTCTAACTTACACTAGTTAGTGGTCGACAAGAGCGACCAACAGGCGGGTGCAGCATAGATCAGTACTGACCGAAAAAACAAACGATAGATGGTTACTTTAGTGCGCAAAGCCAGGCGGTTGCGACACGAGAGCATGGGAAACAATGTGGTGGTTTGCAATGGTGGGTTCAGTAGTGGAATATAATGTTTTTATGTGTTCAGTGTAACTCTGTTTGAAGCTGCGTCCTGTCTGGCCTATGTAGAATTTGTTACACTGAGCAGTTTAATTTGTAAATACCAGCTATACCAAATTTGATTTGTTTTTTATCTGTGTTTTTTTTTGCAGTGTTTGTTTTGTTGTGTTTGTAGTTCTGTATGCGATTCTGTATCCTGCTTTTTTAAATTTGCGGGCTATTTTTTCAGTGTGGTTATTGATGTATGTTAGTGTTATGAATTTTTTGTTTTCTGTTATTGTCTGTTGTTTGTTTTGTTTTTTGTGTAGGAGTTTATTAATTACTGTTTTATTATTATTGTATTATAGTTAATTAATAACAACGGACACGACATGGCCAAGAAAATCCAGGAATATTATATTTAATCTACAAGTTAACTGATTGACTATACTTACTGATTCTCCTCTTCGTCACACGGAATTTCCACCTCATCTGTATGAGCCATGCTGTAAAAAAAATCCGTGAAATCTGCAACAGATAAATGCATACAAGAATATTGCATAAGCCTACCAAATAAGGATAACAGGCCATTATCAATGTTCACCATACATCACTGTTTTTATCAATAATTATTAATTGAGCTACGGATTATTAATTCTAGTAGTGTTCGTTTATATGTCAGGAAGATAAATATTACTTGATTACTAAATTACTGAGAAAAGTGTTTTAGTTGTTATATTACATATAAAAGTGTTTGCTAAACTGAAGAGAAAAACTGCCATTCTCTTACAGTTGGCTTCTATGAAGTTCCTACACACAGGGTCGGATTAGAAGCGCGTGGTGCCCTATGCTGCCATCAGACTGGTGTCCTCCCCCCCCACATTCAAAATTCAACCTTGTATCCATTATTTACACTGATAAATGTCGTCAATTTAGAAAATCAACAATTAATTTATTAAATCTCAAATTACAACAAATATTTAGCTAAGTAGTGATTACAACGAGCACAGTAGTACTTAAAAGCTTAGAAAATACTAATCGATCCATTTTTTAATTCATTTTGCTTTAACGAAGTCTTGTATAATCTTCTAAATTCTTCTAATTCGAGCGATTCAAGTATATCGCTTTCAATATTCAACCTGCTAACGAAGATAATTTCTCATCACCCATAGTTGAACTCAACATATCTTCAATGCGTTTTAATACAGAAAATGATCTTTCAGATTTGCAGTTAGCTATTGAAATCGTCAAAAGCAGGCGATAAGCAATCTACATATTTGTAAATACATCAATCATTTTACAATCAATAATCCAGTTTAATACTTTGAGTGGACAAACTGTAGTATCATGGAATATATGATCTTCATCCGAACACAAGAAACATAACGGCGAACTCGTCGAAAAGTGTGCACATAGCTTTTTATGATTTTGGACTGAGGACATTTGTGTTTTTCTTGTTTTTTTTTCACAATTATGATCTTGGAAAAGTTCTTGTGATTTAGGGCTGGATAGTGCCCCCTCCGACAAGTGAGACCATGGTGCCCGGTGCTACAGCATACCCTAGCGTTATGGATAATCCGGCACTGGCTACACACTGATTTGTCGGTTGAGATGTCGATATTCTCATGGGACTGGTTTGTGTGGTATATTAGAGTAAGCCTTCTGTGGGATGTAACTCATGTTTAATGTAATATATTTTTTTGTTTCATCCACAAGTTGTTATGAAGTATTGGGTTTATTTACATCACGAAACTATAAGACGACTAAATTTAATAATAATAATAATAGTAATATATTAGTAAAACTGCAAAACTCGCTCAACTACTTTGAACATATCGCATTTATTATTAGATAAATTCCAATATTAGATATTTTTTCAAATATCCATTGCTGGAGTTTGAGACTCGGTCATTTTGACAATTTATATTATAAATCTTAGAAATATTAAAATTTCCTTATTTATCGGAACGTCAACTATTATTATCACTGGCATATTGTTGTTAAGAATGTTCAGATTATACGGTTTAAAGTATGCAGTCCAGTATCATCAAATGTAAACAAACTTATTCTAACATAAACAAATAATAATTCGACCTCCAATACACTACTGATAAACTGTTCATATAACATATACCCGAGAATACGCAAACGTAAGATATATATACTCTGATAAAGAAATGAACAGCACACACAAATAAAAGTTCACAAAATTAGTTTATACAAAATTTAGAAATATTACTTAAATTACTAAATTAATCGTGCCCCTAGTAGGCTAGCCCCATTTAATACTATGAGACAACACAATTGAATTAATTCTTGCGCATAGGATTATGGTGTGTGTTTTATAAATCAACAAGTCTATATTGGAGGTATTATAATTATTTATTGCACACCAATTGAATAAATAATTATTATACGATATATTTTTAAACATACACAAATGTTATGAATTTTGAAATATTGTTTGAAAACAGTTTATATAAAGTTCAGATCTGAGTTTGTTACTTGAGTGAAGATATTCCAATTTGATGCGGCGAGATGGCTGAAGGCGATGCGTATATCTCACGTGTCCTTCCCTCGTGGATTCTGCTGGGATGGTGTCCTGATGATAAACACGCTGAACTCGCTCGACGAACTGCAACACTGCCTCGCTGCGATAACACTGATTATGATTGTTAATGGTTTTTAAAATGTTTTAATATTGTTATAGTTTATTTAGGTATCTCAAGGTGTAAAGTGGGTGTTTAATGAAAAGCGGTGTATAGGCGTACACCTTCCGGCACGTCTTCAAGTGCCCTCGCGTCACCCAGATCTACCGCGGTCGGTAGATCTCCCTGTGAGGATATCTTGACTAACACGGATACTTGTAAATCACAATATTATTTATTAAAACTGAATTACTTGGGTTTGTAGGATAACTCACACAGAGTTCCAAGTTTTCGTACACCTTTCGCACTGTTTACGTGTTCACGCAAGAGAAATTTCTTGTACGCGGACCGCACGTTTAGTAGACGAATGCTCAAGATGAACTGCCCTGATCTGCAAATGGCAACAGACAATCTTCAATGATTTTACTGCGTTCTAATTGGCCCATTATCGGTCACATGAAATTTATGCACACGGCATTAATAGTTCTTCATGCAACACTTTGCATGAAATTGCCAAAGACTGCACAGATAATTATCTCGGATTTTATTACTTCACGCATGCGTGAGTTTTAAATAGAGATTTCATATAACAAAAATTCACACTTAACAGTTATTTGAAGATCACAGAATATAAGGAAATTGTAGCTAATATTAAATTTTATGTCTTGCTCAAGTCTCATGTAAATCGGATAATTATAACGGACACAATAGAGAGAAATGTTAATAACTCTCGCACCCGCGCACACTTTCACAAACCCATTACATAGAAAAATGACGAATAAAATTTTTAAGAGTATGACCTATTCTAAATTCTTATCGGTAATACAATACAAAAACTATAGCTAAAAAACCAATTTGAACAAGAAACAAATTTAAACATGAAAATGTTCGTCATCCATGCATAAGACATAGTTCATTGCTTATCATGATCCTGTGTTCTATCGCAGGATTAATCCCCACCACGTGTAAATTTTTTTTTTTTTTTTTTTTTTTTATACAATGTCCAAGTTTAATAATAATAATAATAATAAAACATTAACCTAATAATTCAAACCCAACATAAATAAACAACTTCTAATTCTCGCCTTCCGTAACTATCCTCTTGACAGATAAACATAAACACATACACGTGGTTAACATTGACAGGTAAACATAAACACGTACACGTGGTTGGCGTTTACAATCCAAACACAGATAAGCGTACACTTCTGACTTTATTCACTATCTCTGTTGTCTACAATCGTTCGTTCACAGACTTATCCAACATGAGCATGTATTCTTACTATGACATATTTTACATTGATGTTACACATTCATACATCCTATATCCTGGTATATTCCCTTACGCATCTTCAACATAATATTTCCTTAGTGATGAAACGTGAAATTTGCCAATCATACTGTTTGTATTGGGGTTAGTTAGGATGAACGTATTTTTCCCCACCTGTTCGGATAGCACGTAAGGACCGTTATACAGCCTAAAAATCTTAGCTGCCGTGTTGTCCTCCCTACGTCCCACATTCAAGGCACGCAAGAGTAACGTTTCGCCACAGCAGCTTCAAATTGGCGGAGGTACGTTGCCCAGTGACTGCTTCCGTCAAAGGTTGGAGCTTTGTCATGAACTGTCCCTACTCCAGGCAAAGTGACTTTCTCTATTAACTTATTTTCTGTGTCTTTTTCTGTCTTTATCACTGGTCCAGTCTGTTCAGAAATTTGTTTTGGTTGAATCTTCATGCACTGTTCAAATTCACTTTTAATTTGCTCTCTTATGTTTGCCATTGAGTTTTCTACTGCAGCTATTTTTGTTGACATAGCTTCTTCCACAGTCAAGACAGATTTTTCTGCTTCTTCCGCCTTCTGTCTGCGTTTCTCATCCTGTCGTTTCTCCGTCTGTAACAGCAGCGCCTGTAAATTTCCCATCATCTGATTGGCATCCATGTTTACCGATTAATTACGAATCATTATATAAAAGCATTCACAATCGTCAAGCATTCACAATCGTCTCACGATAATTTATACACCCCCGTTTTCTTTTCTATCCCTTTTAGAAAAGAAAACGGGGGTGTATAAATTATCGTGCGACGATTGTGAATGCTTTTATATCGGCCAGACGGAAAGGGGTTTCCAAAGACGTTTTATTGAACACACACCAAAGCACAATCTGAAGGGTCAGACAACACCATCAAACATAAAATCCAACTATGCACGTCACTTAATAAACGAAAATCATAAATATACAAGCTTTGATTCCAACTTGAAACCCATGCATTTTTGTAATAAAGGCACTTACATGAACGCCTTGGAAGAATTTGAGATATATAGGGCGTACAATGACGTACACAGTCGTGACTTCGTGCTAAACGATCATTTAAATTTTAAATCAAACCCGCTCTACGATACCGCAATAAACCTGTCTACACAATAGCTATTAATAATCAGTGTCCGATCGGTACAACTCGAGTGCGCACTCAAGTAAAGCGGATATGTGTGTAATCGTTTTCCAATATTTGAATTTTAATATGTAACGACCTCGCTAAGAGTGAATTTTTATTTTATTTATTTCTGATGACGAGACGTATGTCTCGAAACGCGTAAATCAAATCAAAACGCAACACGAAGTCACACGACGGAAGAAATAAGGTAAATATTATACAGATTTTGTCAATAAGTGACTTGGATACCAATTCAAACATGTCTTTCAAGTTGGAAGCCAGTCAAACTACTATGATATTTAAATACCAGGAAACCCGTGCGAAACATTCGCACATTGAACCTTACCCTCCCCTCCACAAAAAAAATGATTTAGTCTTTTGTTGGGTTGTTGAAATTAAATACTCAGCGAAGTGTATACACAAAATAGCAAAGAGAGTTTATTAGTGTGACCGTATTTACAATTTACATACTTCTTTGTATACAATATTTGATGTCAGAATGCAATCATCTTGAATTTTTTGTTTGCCATTTTCGGTAATTGATACAAAAATATTGTTAGATTTAGTGACTCTTGATAAGGCTACATAGAGTTGTCCATGAGTAAATACGGCATTTGGTTTATAATCCAGCTTTTTAAATCGTTTGTCCCTGAGACTTATTGATAGTCATTGCAAAGGCAACTTTCAGAGGGAACTGTCTTTTGGTCATTTGGAAAGGCATGGTTGGGTCGGATGGGGTGAGGTTAATTCGTGGTATGACAACAGTTTTTCCAGAGTCAATTAACCGAGTAGTGACAGTGTATTCATGGAGGTGCGTGACGACCATTCTTGCCCCATTGATTAAGCCCTGTTTAGCATTTAAATTTCTGGTCAACATGACAATAGTGTTTTCTTCAAAATTAATTTATGTGTTGGCAAGCCTGATGGGTTTAAACTATTTAAGAATTCTAGAGGATACAATTGGTTGTCAGTCCCCTCGTCGGATTGTACGGAATCACAACTGTGGTAAACTTTGCAATCTCCTTCTACAATGTTTTGTACAACGTGTTCGTTGATTTTTGTACAGTCTTCATTTTTCGGGCATAATATGGCTGTGTTGATAAAGTCGTTGATATTGTTGGCATTAATGCTGCCAGTTGGGAACACTTTCGCAATTATCTCGTTTTCGTCGCAGTACAATGTCTTGGGAATCTTGACTGTGTTTGGTGAAACGTCGTGTTTCACTTCGAGTTCTCCGTTTCCTAACTGCAGCAGTCAATTGCTGAATTCTGGATTGCCTGTTCTCATATTTTGCGACAGTTTTCGTTTCTGTATTGTTCGCCACAGCGGTGATTGTTGTATGTTTGCTTCTATTATGGTCGTTCTGTTTCCGTGCCTGACAACAGGAAGTACCTGCGTGAAATCGCCACCGAAAACTATTGTTTTTCCTCTGAAGTGTGTGTTTACGTTGGAAATATCTCGTAGGAGTCGATCAAAAATTCCTAGGGCGTGTTTGGAAACCACTGAAACTTCATCCCAAATTATCAATGATGCTCTTCGAAGTAGGTCGGCTTGTTTTGAATATGGCCTGATAGATGATACTGAAGTGTCAAGGATAGGTACAGGTCATTTGAATAGGGAGTGAGAAGTTCTGCCACCCGGCAATAAATTGGCCGCTATTCCTGTCCAAGCAACAGGTAAGACAACCTTGTCTTCTTCTCGTAAAATGTGGCATAACGTTCTGTAAAGGAACGTTTTGCCGGTTCCACCTGGTCCATCGATGAACATTAATCGCTGTGTGGCACTTCTGACTGCTTCCAAAATGTCATCTGTGATTTGTTGCTGTTCATTGTTCAGTTTGGAGTAAGCTTCCATTCCCTTTTGATTTTCTTCTTCGATGTTGTATGTGTTACCGTCGTCGTGGAAATCGCAATCGGTAGGTTTCGGCAATCCGAAGTCTTCGCAATGGTGGCCGTGTTGTTTAAAAATGTCTTCTAAACAATGTAAAGCAAAGTTTTTGCTAGTTTCAACGTCATTAGTTCTGCGGAAGTCCTCTGATAATTGCTCGTGGAACGTTTCCCAAAGTTCAGGAATGTTCGTTGGCGTACAAAATAAGCACACAATGGCGAACAGTTCACGTAGCTGCTGAGCCATTTTGAAGTTTGTGGCCTCTTGCAAGCAGTCTACCCATTCTTGATCATTGTCCACCAAATGCAATTTTTCTGCAGCCTCCAGGAACAACGTACATAGTGTTCCATCAACCGTTCTGAGGTGAGCGTAGCTTGTCGCACCTTTCACATGCAGTAGAAAAACACGTAGGAAATCTTTCACGGTCAGCAGGCTTTACGGTGTAAATTCTCCCAATGGAGTTTGAGAATCGTTTTTGTGGTTTCCACTCGTCCTTCATCCAGGTGTAATGTTCTGGGATTTCTAAGTACAAATACTGTCTCGCAATTTCTTCTTTTTCACATAATTTGAAATAAGCTGTAAGTTTCGTTGCCTTGTTCATGTTTGCTTCCAAGTCTCTTCCAGGTTCGAAGTAAATAATTTGCTCTTCCTCTAAGTGCACTGTTAAACGTACGATGGTATGCGAACGATCAAAAAGGCGTTTTCATGAAGCCTCCATATAGCCTCCGGGGGACTGACATACCGACAATCCAAGTAAAGGTTGATTTCATCAACACTGATTTGTTGTTGATCTTCTGGATTGTTATGTAAACGTACTGATGCGCAATCATGACCCTTGTATACGTATTTGTACAAATATTTAACAGACCTTACCGAAGAACAAATTTCGACATTAATGTGTGCGTCATATTTTAGTGTCAAATATCGATTATATGGCACAATCCAACGGTTATCTACCACTGACTCTCCCACTACAAAATTGATTCCATTATCTGTCCTCCGGTATAAGGGATGCCCATTAACGTTAAGGTTTGTTTGATCATTGAAATCTTTAGGAAAACCTTTAGTGCACTGTCCATCTTTCATACAGGGCAAGTTTGGATTGATCTGTCCACATGGATTGTGGATCATACATTTCTTAACAAAGTTGTAAAGTATGGGATCTGTTTGAGGATCAGGAATTTCAGCTGTAATCAACGAATCGACATGTTCATCTTCAGTTAATTTGTCGGACTGCCTTAACATAAGTAAAGTGTGTGTATGAGGCAACCCTCTCTTTTGGAATTCTATCACATAGACATAAGATATTACAACCCCTAACACATGTTTTTTGAGAAGATCATCGAGCAAAGATTTTAACTTCAAGCTAAAGACTCTTGTTATCAGGTCTGATCTGTGTTGAGCTTGTTCAAACGCCTGTAATTCACCTGTTATTTCAGGCCAGTTCGGATTACATGTGAATGTCAGAAAAATATCAGGCTTGCCAAAGCGAGCAACACTCGACATAGCATCTTGGTAGTTCTGGAGCATATTTCTTGCAGAGCCTATAAAAGATGATGGCAAAACCACTGGAATTCCTGGTAACATACCCCTTTGCTGAGCATCACTGTGAATGAAATCAGTCAAACCTTTGTAATTTTCAGCTCGCAATTCCTTCTGATGAGATCTTACATAAGCAATACGGGAGCCTTCTACTTTTACATAACTGTCAACGACATACTGTTGAAACAGTTTTCCTTTGTAATGAATTAGATTGAAAGTTCCTCTGACTGCCAGACGATAACAGTAATATTGTAATTGGGTAGTGACAGTCCTTACTGCTGTTCTATGAATGTTAACGTGAGGCATGCCAGGCTCCCACCATGAATCACCGCATGGGAAAAGCAGTGGGTAACACATTGGGTCACTGTGTGGATTCAAATAGGATATGCGAGTTAATGCTCCAGAACGTTTTGAGTACACAACAAATTGAAATTGGCCTGGGGGTGCACCATCGTCACTAATAAATACTGCTGCCACCTGACTTGTTGTTGGCAAATTATACCTCCTTGGATCAAAAGCATTTTCTGTTGTCAATTGTAATTGTACATCTGGAGCATTCACCATGTAATGTTTGACAAAGTTGAATATTTGTACATAAGGATTGTGACGTGTCAACATTGCCTGCAACATGGCCATTATTTCTGGGTCACAGCGTGTATTTGCAACATTTCCAAGTCGTTGCTCTAAAGCCTCGTCAGAATCCATAACAAATAATCCAACGTAAGATGGATTGTGACCTGCAGGTGGCTGCAAGCCACGGATCATGTGATACATTTGTCCATGAATTTTAAAACAAAATGGGCCACGTCCTGGAACATGTACTGAGTTTACTTGAACAGAGGCCATAGCTAAAGCACTATTAAATTGACGAATGTTGTCTAAATAGTTTTTAGTTATGTTGTCATTACGCTCAAGCAAAGTTTTAAGTTCATCACAAACAACAACTTCTGGTACATTAATCTTACCCTTGTGACAGCAAAGAGATGACGATCCCTCTGAGACTTCTAAAGAAAACAGTTTTGCACCACAATATTTGCAAATTTTGTTCATGGGACCAACAGAGTGTTTTGTCACATCACAATCCTTTTGGCCTTGCACAACAATAAGTCATTGGCAGCTTGTCTTGCACTCGCGTTTGTTCAATGTCTATTTTCAACCGTTGCAGTTGTGAAGATGTGCTGGTTGTAGGTTGTGTCGAGTTCTCTGCTGCTGTTGCTTCACTACGTGTGCTGGTTGTTGTTTGTGGTTGTAGTTGATCGATTCTCTTGAGACGGGATGCTCTTTCAGAGTTTCTCAGGGTTGCAAGCCGTTGTTGTCTTTGGCCAGGCGTCTCGTTTGTTGCCAGTCTTTTGTAGCGACGTCTCTCACTCACTCCTTCAAGAGTTGTTTTACTCGGCATGATTTAAGATATTAAGCATGTCTGACAGCAGAAAAGAAAAAAAAAAGAAAAAATTAAGACGTAGATTTTTCATTTAACTTAAATTTTAAACAAACAATGTGTTTTAACGTAAACTGTGTAGCATAACAGAATTATCACCTTAAAATTTAACTTAATACAACATTAAAAAAGAAGAAATTATCAATAGTGAGTGAGAAAAATAAATGGTTAAAATTAATTAAAGAAGCTGATCATTATAATCGATAAAATATTAATAAAAATAAACTCAATAACAAAGAAAACTCTTGGTCCATATAAAAGAAACCATCTACATAAAACCCCAGTACAACATCAACATACCCAGTAGGTTGAGGAGCAGTAAATGAGAATATAAATGGAAAAAATAAATGAATTAAGATGAGGAGCAGTAATGAAAAGGTAATAAGGGGCAAATTATTAAATTAAGAAGCAGAAAACCCCAAAATACAAAACCGATAATATACTCATAAGGAGCTATAAATGAAAAATAAATGAAAAAGAATAATCAAGTAAGGTTCATTGAATTGATAACATAAGGACATGAAAACACGAAATAAGAAAATACTTATAGAATAAAAAAGAAGAAGCAAACTATGTCAAGTTTCATACAAGGAAAATAGAAGCAAGAAAGGCTATTCCCAAGATATGATGAAAGAAAACATACACAATTTAAACAGAATTAAACCCAATAGATGTTAGACCCAGTAACTCAAGTTACAGGATACATTACTATTAAAATAAATTGTAAAATAAATGTAAGCATAATTTAAGAACAAACTAGAAACAAACAAAGAACTACCATAGTGTAGAAACAAATAAAAAGCCTACCATTAGTGTAGAGGATAAAAGGTGAAATACCCTAATAAAATATAATAATAGAGACTACCGTGAGTGTAGTGAATAACGAAGTGAAAAAACTATAATAAATAAATAGTGAAGGAAATAAAAATGTTTAAAGACTGCCATTAGTGTAGAGCGTTACAATAGAAAACCTAAAAATAAAAGACAGTCAAGGACTGAGAATATTATTAGTAATAAGAGTGTTTGGAAAATTATATATAAAAAAATAATAGCTATAAGATGTTTTTATCATAGTTAAATTGTTACAAGAAGAAACATAAATACAAAAGACAGTTAATGACTGAGAGTATTATTAGTAATAAGATGTTTTTATTTTAATCAAATTATATATAGGAAATGACAAGGATAAGATATTTTTATAACTAAATAATATAGTTAAAGAGGATAGGTATAAGATATTTTTGTTACAATTAGGTAATATATGAAAAATAATAGATATAAGATGTTATGTTGCATTTAAATAATGTTCAATAATTTCAAAGTTTTGTTAAGGCAGAGAAGGCAAGAAGATAATATGAATATATTTTTTAATTGTAAACCATATAAAGAATAATATAACAAACTAATTAAAAAACCCAATAGACAAAACAAAACAGTATTTTAGGCCAAAATCAACTACTACTATAGAGTCAAATTCAAATGAATAAATTCAATAGAACTGTATATAATTAATAGAAACTAGTCAATGTAAAATAAAGATATGTAGATATAATCAGCACAAAAACAAATAATAATAAATGTAATGACCAAAGGATAAAATTAACTTTATTTGGAAATATGTAATACAAGGCCTAACAAGGAACGCAATGCAGATTAAATGTAAATTAGTCAATATTGGAGTATTATAACAAAAAATTATTAACAACAAGCAATAACCATGAAGTGAGTAAAATTATTTAAAGAAAATGTTAATATAAAATCACTTGTAAATCATTTAATTACTAATTATGTAAAAAATAATAAGGCCTATAAGAAATATAAAAAAATGTAAATTTTGGGCTTATTTGAACTTAAAATAGGTCAAGTTATATATTGAATTATGTGAAATTAGAACAAGAATATTGCTAGATAGTTAAATTTTCATAAAATTAATAAATAATTAAGTTATAGCAATAAATAGGAAAAATTGTCATATAATTTTATAAGATGAAATCAAATCCAAGGCATGCAGCTGTTTACAGACAATGGGAAGGAGAATAAGATATTTTGGAAATTACCACCTAAATCGACGATTTTAAGTCATCAGTCAATTGTTAAACGTGAACGTGTACGGATCAGAAAGTACCGACAGAAGATCTACAGTTTATAAATAGTTTGAGAAAATTGAAGAACAACCTCAAAAAACGCTACAGAGGTTACCAATTGAAAATTAATAACTAATAACGTAACCCATAACGAAACTAAAACGAACAACAGGAATAATACGATCCAGCACGAGAGCACAAGAAATCAACCGCCATATTGAAAAATTCACACAACACAAATATTAATAGAACAACGATCTCAACCAGATTTTTGAACACGGAACACAGCACAATTAATCCAGCACCAAACAACATCGCCGAGGAGAAGAAAACACTTCACACAATTATCCAGAGGGACTACATCGTCGCAGAGTAAGAGATCCACAATTATATTTGAGGGAGAAGAAACATGTAGCGTCAGCATTGGGTAGCAGAAAACCAAGGCGGACGGCAGCCATACTTTATTTGCAGAGCGAGATGGACACAGCCTCCAGGAGCCAGTGACGTCATTCTACGACTTGGTTCGAATTTTTACTTATTCAATGACATTATTTTCTGAATTATGTTATTTTTATGGAATAATAGTTAAGATTGAATTAATTGTAAGTACTGTATCTTGTTGCTTGCCCCTTCTCTGACCATTTCGGCCGTTCAAAGAACTCAAGTAATTAATTTTTGTAATACTATATTTTTGTCTTGTATCACTATCGACCTGAGACGAGTCTTAGCCACAGTCATTATCGATGTGCGTAAGATTGGCGCACAATTTAAAAAAAATAAATATCAGAATTGTTTCAAATACTTGTGTTTATTATTATTTGTATTATAAACATTAGTTTTTTCTTTCTTCTTAACATAATTTAGAAGGATTAGAAAAATAAACCAAGAAGAAGAAGAAGAAGAGGAGCTGAGTTAGAAGAGAGAATACTTTGATACAATAGACATAACAAGATTAACACTAGTGAAACAAATATTTCTACACACACAATAACTATTTCACGGTGAAGCAATTAAACGAAAATAAATAATAATAAATAAATAATTAATTACTAAATTAATATAACAATAAATTTAAATTTTATTTGTAGTAAATCCAGTTTTATTACAACTAACTGACTGATTGTTTCTTTTGCGCAAATATTATCATGTTTTCTATATAACTATATAACAAATATATTTACTAAATGACAAACATTATCATGTTAATATATTTACTATATAACAAACATTATCATTAATGATAATTGTATTTTATATATACTTACACTTGTTTTCATATAAAGTTGTTATAATATAATGTTTTGATCGATTTCGGTCAATAGACCATCTTCAGGTTCAAAATAAAACAACACTATTTATAAAAACAAATTTGTAGATATTGTTAGTTTTATACATATGTTGGTCGTATAAAGCTTCCTAGGAACTGATTTTGTTATAGAGTGTTTATATATTATATCAGCTGATTTTGTTGATTTTGTCGTAATATTTCAAAAGTTATATGATTTTTAAAATCAGTCATAATGTTTAATAAATCTTCATGGTCCTCTTCTTTTATATGGTACCTTTAGGCTGTGTATATATAAAAAAGAATAAAATTAAAATATATTAAACTTAAACATTATCATGTTAAATTGCTAAACTCAATGTCAGCAGCGATTATTTCTGTCTTGATGCGTTTACATAGCAAATTTCTAGACTGTGGTGAATCGAAAGTGTGGAAGCGTCACGTAATGATGACGTCATACAGCATTCAGTGATCTGTCTTTTAACTTAAATTTTAAACAAATAACGTGTTTAACGTAAACTGAGTATGCTATGTCAGAAGTCGGTAAAAAATCCTATCCACTGATACCTTATTCATCGCTATAGGCTTTGTACTAGTTGAGAAAAAGGGATGTTGACAACAGAAATAATATATATGATCAAAACGTTAAAATGCAAGTATTGAAGACTAACCTACACATAAAATTTAATAAATTTTGTCTGTTTCATAATTTAACACCAAAGTACGCTATCATAAACATTAGATCATCTTCAAAATCAGCAAAACTGACTATTAAACATGCCCAAACTTTCTATATCAAAGAAGAAATTAAATCGTTATACACCAAAAAATCTATTCTTAATAAACAGTTACTCAAATTGCATTTGCAAATGCTTAACAACATTCATCCTGCAATCATAAACAATGTCCTTGATTCTGTTCATAAATACGCGACTGATGTGATTCGCAATATATATATATATATATATATATATATATATAAAACAGACACGCAAGTTGCAAAATTTAAAAAATAAATATAGTCGAGACACGAACGTCCATTGTAAACACACCTTCTATCCACGTGTGTCGAATTTAACTTCAATAACTTTCAATGCCGATGAACTGAATATTTTAAATAAAGGCATAAATTATTATATTCCTCCTAACTTTAATAAAAATCAAATCGCCCATGAAATCATTAGTGCCGAAACGGCGACAAAAGCAATCCCAGATCCAAAACTACAAAACGAGGCACGTTACCTAATAAGTAATAAGTTTAAGAAAGTTATGAAAGCGCGTACTTCACATGATCGTCTGCATCATATGTCAAATAAATAAACACAAACAGTTCCAAGGAATTCAAGATATTGAAACAGATAAAAACAAAGTTAACCGAGAATAATGCACTTATCACAAAAGCGGACAAAGGTAAAACCCTTGTTATCATGGACAGTGAATAGTATACAATGAAGGTTAACGACTTTATCTCAAATAACAATACAATAACTCTGAAGTCTGATCCTACACACATTTACGTTAAAATTTTAAACAAGGAAATTAATAAATGCGTAAATTTATTCAATGAACGTACACGTCGCTACCTTAAACCCTGCAATGCTAAAGCTCCGATGTTTACAGGTCTACCCAAAATTCATAAATGCAACGTACCAATTAGACCCCTTGTTAATTTTACTACAGCACCAGGATTTCGTGCAGCCAAAAAACTTGTAAAAGTCATTAGGGACAGTATAGATATAAAAAAACAACCACACTATTGCAAATCTCACTGACTTTATAAATAAGGTTAAGAATGTTAAGTTACCACCTAATTATAAATTGGCCTCCTTTGACATTATCAACTTGTATACTAACATACCAGTTAGGGAAACGCTGCAGATTCTAAGGAATAACTTGTTTGAAATGGAACAAATTAAACGTCCAAATGATAGAAGAGCTAATGGGCCAACTTGAAGTCATTTTAGGACAAAATTATTTTACTTTCAATGACCAATTTTACAGTCAACGTGATGGTTTAGCAATGGGCTCGCCGCTGTCTGGTTTGCTTGCTGACATTTATTTGAATTTCTATGAAAACACATTTATGTTTTCTAACAACATTCACAAAAATAACATCATATTTTATGCACGTTATGTTGATGACACATTTATAATATATAAAGGTACTTTACGACAGATTGAAAATTTTAAAAACTTTATGAATAATATAAATAAGAACATTCAGTTCACTCTTGAGACTGAAACAAATAATAAATTAAACTTTTTGGACTTAACAGTTACTAAACACATAGATAAACTGAAATTCAATATCTATAGGAAACCAACCACCATCGATGTAACCATACCTGTCGACTCACATCACCCGTTTTCGCAAAAAATGGCAGCTTTTAATTACTTCATACACAGACTTTTAACAGTACCTCTTGACGACGAGGATTTTAATGACGAACTAAACACAATAAAATACATAGCTCAAGCCAATGGCTACAATAGTTCCTTGATTGACAACCTCCTCAGAAAACAAAAGCACAAGCTATCTAAACCTCGTATAGAAAAAGACACAAAAACCATTTTTATTTCAACGACGTACACCAACATAATGCCAAAAATTTTAACTAGTGTGTTAAATAATAACAATAGAACCGTAATATTTAAAACCAACAATAATCTTATGAACATACTCCGTAAAAAAATAACTATCCTTTTAGAAAAGAAAACGGGGGTGTATAAATTATCGTGCGACGATTGTGAATGCTTTTATATCGGCCAGACGGGAAGGGGTTTCCAAAGACGTTTTATTGAACACACACCAAAGCACAATCTGAAGGGTCAGACAACACCATCAAACATAAAATCCAACTATGCACGTCACTTAATAAACGAAAATCATAAATATACAAGCTTTGATTCCAACTTGAAACCCATGCATTTTTGTAATAAAGGCACTTACATGAACGCCTTGGAAGAATTTGAGATACATAGGGCGTACAATGACGTACACAGTCGTGACTTCGTGCTAAACGATCATTTATATTTTAAATCAAACCTGCTCTACGATACCGCAATAAACCTGTCTACACAATAGCTATTGATAGTCAGTGTCCGATCGGTCCGATTCGAGTGCGCAATCAAGTAAAGCGGATATGTGTGTAATCGTTTTCCAGTATTTGTATTTTAATATGTAACGACCTCGCTAAGAGTGAATTTTTATTTTTTTATTTCTGATGACGAGACATATGTCTAGAAACGCGTAAATCAAATCAAAACGCAACACGAAGTCACACGACGGAAGAAATAAGGTTAATAATATACAGATTTTGTCAATAAGTAACTTGGATACCAATTCAAACATGTCTTTCAAGCTAATGATAACGTTGATCTGGTAGTATTAGTGATAGTGAGGAATGGTTTGGTGATTCGGCTAACGCTAAAACGGTAACTCAAACATTTAGAACGCCAACTCCAAAGCAAAGGTTAACGCAAACGCTAAGAAAGCAGACCCTAAGAACGCTATGAACGCTAGCCTAAGACCACTAACACTAACGTTAACGTTGACGTTGATCTGGTAGTAATACTGATAGTGATGAATGTTTTGCATGACTCGGCTATCGGAAAATCGGTAACGCTAACACTAAGAACGCCAACGCTATGAACGTAAACGTTATCGCAAACGCTAAAGTTAATGCTAACACTAAGAAAGCTGACCCTAAGAATGCTAAAAACGCTAACGCTAAGAGTGCTAGCCTAAGACCGCTAACGCTAACGCTAACGTTGATCTGGTAGTAATAGTGTTAGTGCTGAATGTTTTGCGTGATTCGGCTAACGCTAAAACGGTAACTCAAACACTAAGAACGCCAACGCTAAGAACGCTAACGCCAAAGCTAAAATTAATGCTAACGCTAAGAAAGCTGACCCTAAGAACGCTAAAGCTAAGAACGCTAGCCTAAGAACGCTAACGCTAACGGTAACGTTGATCTGGTAGTAATAGTGTTAGTGATGAATGTTTTGCGTGACTCGGCTAACGCTAAAACGGAAACGCAAACAGTAAGTACGTCAACGCTAAGAAAATTAACGCTATGAACGCTAACGCTAACGCAAACGCTAAAGTTAATGCTATCGCTTAGAAAGCTGACTCTAAGAACGCTACAAACGCTAACGCTAAGAACGCTAGCCTGAGAACGCTAACGCGAACGATAAAGTTGATCTGGTAGTGTTAGTAATAGTGAGGAATGGTTTGGTAATTCGGCTAACGCTAAAACGGTAACCCAAACACTAAGAACGCCAACGCTAAGAACGTAAACGGTAACGCAAACGCTAAAGTTAATGCTAACGCTAAGAAAGCTGACCCTAAGAACGCTAAAGCTAAGAACGCTAGCCTAAGAACGGTAAAGCTAACGATAACATTGATCTGGTACTACGGTTACTAACGTTGATCTGATAACTAACGTTGGGACTACGGCTCCGGTAGAGACCGAGGTTGCTGCCGGTGTTGTTGAAAAAGAGTGCCGGTTTGGGGTTGAAGAGACTCGCAGCCGAAGGTGTGAGCCATAGATCTGCTGCGAATTGACCTAACCTCAACAGTTTATTCAGGAAGCTATTGACGGATTTTTTCCTCGCCTTTTCCAACATGTAGGCCAGACACGGCAGTCGGCGCATACCTCAGCGGGAGGAGCTCTTGGATGATGTAATCAGGGAAGATATTCCAAAAATGACAACTTTGATTTCACGCTCCCCAAAGAGAGTGAAAGTATGGAAGAAGTTCTGCAGGTCAGATAAGAAATCCTGCTCGGGTCACTTTTGCTTGAGATCATTATTTTCAGCAGAGTACTTTGGCACATTGCCTCGATCTTGATCCATGAAAGACCTATTCGGATGAGTGCTAAAATTTGAGTACATTCCGATTGTCATTCTCGACAATAGAGGAAGCACAGATTTAGACAGACAGACAGAAAATTTACGGGCCGTCTTGCTCCCTGGTTTGTGTGCGGTCTGGAGCCCGATGAACTCCAGGTTCAAACAAATACATCGCTGTCGTTTGTTCGGCACAAAGAATTAGGTTGCAGTCCTTCTGCACACGAAAGGCGTTTACGAGAAGGGTACGAATTTGTTGCTTCATCCTGTCTCCACATCGTCCGCAGAAAGCGCATATGGTTGATAGGCTCGACTGCCCGTGGGCGATGTCGGCCGTAACGATGGACTAATACCCCAGGGCGTATGGCTCCCGCAACTAAGCACTTGCACATTGCACGGTTACCCATACCCGGAGTTTGACAGCCCAGCCGATGTGGGAAAAAACAGACCACAGGTTTGGGGGAAATCTTGGCGAGCTGGTTGGCGCTGTTACCATGAACAGCGTGTTTCGTAGACGTGGTGGGAGGCGAAGTAGTGACCGGTTTTCGCTTGCGCTAGATACGCTTGATTTGCACCAGATAGAACTATTCCTCCCCCGACCATGCATTTCGGGTCTCTACTTCACTGTCAGTGACACTAGAATGATCACTGTTACTAACACTTCCACGAGGAAGAGGCATTGAACACAAGGAGCAGATTTGTAAATCTCAGTGAGACTGGCAAAGGAACAGTATTTGCTTTTGACACCATTTCGTACGACCAAAGTGAACACCAAAAATACGTGGTATCAAGGTACTAATCAGCACTAAAATTCATTGTCTACTTACCGCACACGAAACCTGGACGAAAGACTAAAAACCCGCGAACAGTGAAAGAACACTTTTGGTTTCCGTTTTGTTTTCCACATTGACGTGACATTACCTAAGTGGGTTTAACAGTGAGTGATTTTATACAGTACATAGTCTGTAAAGTTTGTCATGAACACAAGGGAATGATTACAACGCCCACTGACAAAGTAACGTAACTTGGCGATTGACGGAGAATGCTTTAAAGCCGGAACTCACCCAATTCAGAACTGTACACGGAGATCTGATTTGGAAGAGATGTACTTGTTACAACTATGATGTTTGTGATTGTGCAGCATCTTATACTGACAGAATTTGGTGCGCTTTTTGTGGACTCATGCTAGAAAATTGGAAAGGGGGTGACGACCCTATAAGAGAATACCAAAATGGGCTCCATTATGTCGTTTTGTAAGAGAAGAGTCCATTAAAAAAGTTAATAGATGTTTAGAAGTGATGTATTTTTGCGAGTGTAGGTGATACAATAATTAACCAGCTACGTTGTGGTTAATTATTGTATTACAAAATACAATCGTCTTATTGTAATCTCCAATGTTTCATAAAATGTTTCCTTTTATTTTTCAGACTAAAAAGATTTATTTTTCATATAAAGATATGTAGAACATCATGTCACTTTAAAAACTATTAAAAGGGAAACAGGACTTAAAAACAACAGGTTACATTGTAAGTGTGATTTCATTAAATTACAGAGATATATAAAAACAGAACATTTTGATAAACTGTTACATGAAAACACACAATATCCTAAATGGATATTTCTATAAAACATAGGACAGAAAAGAAAAGTGATTTTAATAAATTCTTTAAAAAACAATTTTACACGTTTTTTCCACAAATATCTTTTTGCATGTATCATAACACGGAGTACAACCACAAAGATGAAGAAGTACATGTAAACTAAAAAATGGCTTGAACAGATGTATTATATGAAGTACAGATTTACTAACAACAAATACCGTACACAACTGAGAAAACAGTGTTAGTGCACAGTAATTGTCTTATTGTAATCTGCAATTGTCTGATGCATGTAGATGTGTGTGTGTGTGTGTGTGTGTGTGTGTGTGTGTGTGTGTGTGTGTGTGTGTGTGTGTGTGTGTGTGTGTGTGTGTGTGTGTGTGTGAAGAAAGAAAGCTTAGAGCTTATGTTTGGTTGAAGTAACTGCTATTATTCTTTTGTTAATTTTATATATAATATTTAAATATTATTAAAATACTTAATATTGCCCGGCTTCGCACGCGAATATTTGACTTTTAATAGGTATTTTAATATAATTTTCTATTGACTATGTCTATATGGCGTTCTGTCAGCTCGTATAACAATTTTGTACTCACTAGTCAAATTCTCTCCAAAGCTGTTTTCAATACTTTTACTACATTATTATGTTGGTGTAGCAGCCTTTGGAGATTTAAAAGTACCCGTTTATAAAGCATTTGGAGATATTATTTATAAAGCACGTGTTAAATCAAAAACGCTAAATTGCTTATTTTAAGTGTTACTGTACATTTTAAATTGTATGACACATTAAACGTTATGTTTTCATCAACCATGGTTTTTATTTATTTCAGCAGTAACCTGAAAACCAAAACCTTTGTCACCTAACCTCACAAATAAAAACAACACGTACTATCGCTTTGCACTAAGTAATAGGGCAATTTACAAATAGTACACTTTTTCTTTTCCAAATCGTAATATATCGATACAATCGCATATTATATAAAACATTAAAAATGTACTGTATACTGATGGATAAACAATAATCTACTGCAGGAATGTATAAATGTACAGTTCCGATGGCGCTAAATAGCTTTTGTTTATTTACTAGTTACTATGGTAATTAATTCTGGTCTCCATGATTTTGTTGACATCATTAGTTGTCGTATTTAATATATTTCATTACTTATTCATTGCATCATCAGAAATACGTATAAAAATAAATTTTATAATCGGATGTATCTGTATACAAAATATATCGATACAATCGCACATTAACAAATATTAAAACCTGCAGGAACGGATAAAGGTACAGTTCCGATGCCGCTAAATATCATTTGTTTATTTACTTGTTACTATGGTAATTAATTCTGTTTCCCATGGTGTTGCTGACATCTTTATATGCGTCAATGAAAAGGCATAATTAAAAGGGCCTAAATCGTGCGAACGGGGCAAACTATCAAATTCCAAGTTAGACAGTGTTTCTCGTCTTGTTATTGTTACCCTTTATACAAATATAATGGGATATTTCCTATCGTTCGCTTTTAGAAATACATTGTTACTTGCACAGTATTACTATAATGTCATTAAATACAAAATTAATGTACTTAATATAATTTCTAGCAGAGGATGTTTATACACATAGGCCTACACGTAATAGGCGTAAAGCACATTTCACTACAAACATATACGGAGGTTATAAGTACACGAAAAAATAAATAAGCCTCCTATACGATAGAATAATTCTTATAATTTCAACAATATGTAGTTAATCCAAAATACATCAGAAATAATACCACACGCAGAATGTTACGTATACAATATCAATAAATACACATTAAATTATTAACTGTAATGTCAAGCGCAGATGTTTACGCATAACATAAATCAAAAGACACTTGTATTTACGTTTCACACTCCACTACAACAGAAGTCGCACGCAAAACCTGTTTCTGAGCTGCTTGACACACACACACACCGCGTGAGCAGCTGCCAGGGCTAAAACCCTGTTTAACTACTTTTACAATGTTGCAGGCAAATCAACACACGGAGTAAATATATTTATTTAAACTTTATACAGTTAAACAATTTTAGTAACGCATAATTAGAATATGAATTTTTTAAACAATATTCAAATGGATGCATCTGTTTTATAATAACACAATATAATCATTAAAATAATACAATGTCCGGTTTTGGGTACCGGAGGTGCCGGGTTAAAATCCCGTAGGGGCCACGATTCGTATCCGCTGTTGTCATACCTCAACTCCTAGCTGGTGTCCCCCTTCATTCATCTGTAACGTCATAAGCCACCAGAAACCAGCCGACTCGTATCCGTTACCATAATATTTGCAGTGTTTTACACGCAGAGTGCAGCTGTCTCGTCGGGTACCCATTGCCCCAAAATTTAACTGACCAATTTCGCGTAACGGTACCCGGTGGCCCATACCAAATCCGCTACATGCAGAAACCTACTATTCTCTGTGACATCATTTTGATAAATCAAAATAGTCCTGAGTAAATATATTTATTTAATTTTATACACTTAAAACAATTTCAGTGACACAGATGGCCTCTGTGACGTCATTGATCAATAAATTTCGGGTACGGTGGCCGATGACCCGTCAGGTACCCATTGCCCCAAATTTTAACCGACCAATTTCGCGTTACGGTACCCGATGACACGTCATATAAACACATACCACACCGCCTCGTCCAGTGACGTCAGAGCCATAAATCATTCCCTCTACCCCCCTCACCGTTGCAGGAAACGCAGAAGCCAATTACCAGGGCCTCTGTGACGTCATTATCCACCACACCGCCTCGTCCAGTGACGTCATGAATCGGTGACATCAGTGCCATAAATCATGCCTCTACTCCCTCATAGTGGCGCGAACCCCTATTTTCCCTCTACTATGGACTTGTCGGAAAGTTACAAGAACTGGGCTTGCCGACGACGGACCGGGTTATCACGCGTACAGAGAAAACGAAGAGGTACCGCCTCCTGACGAGGTCGACACCGCGTCCGTTATGGTGTTCGACAACGTGTCTTGTGAAAAACAACACAGTATACGCAAGTACTTCGCTATGGGACGACACAGCGGTATAGACACGTTCTACTTGCGCCAGACGTACGGTCAAATACCGAAACACCTGATTCGTGACAACGCCAACCTTATAGTCTTGTTCGGACAGGACGATCTCAACTTGAAGCACGCGTACAACGAACATGTCAACACGCACATGAAATACTAAAGGTTTAAGAACTTGTACGCCGAAGCGTGGAAAGACCGGCACGGTTTTCTCGTCGTCAACAAAGACTCGTCCATCGATAACGGGCGGAACAGAATAGGCTTCGATCGTTTCATAGTACCACCACCGAACGAATAAACAAACGTGTGTAGACTGTCTGTGTAAAACGGGGGGGGACGTTGACCGTTTCCGTAAAGAGATTTATATACCGACGACTAAGATTGTACGTAAATACACGTGTTCCGACGTCAATTCATTAGTCGATCTACTGTCGTTCGTAAAGATAGACGACAAGGAGAAACGGGTCGTTCGTGATATCGAAACGATCACCAATAACATACGGAAGAAATACCGTGCGTTAAAATACGGGATCCAAGAAGAGGAAGAAAAGCTAACGAGAAGTTACAAACCGATCTTGGAACAGTTGAAAACCATTTCACAAGCATTGGTGGACAAAGAAAAAAAAACGTAAAGCGACTGCAAAGCCGATAACGGAAAGTAAGCAGAAAGAAGAGAAGGATGAGGGAGAGATGGATAAACAACTAGTAGACTCTACACACGACAGTTCACCGCGTTTCCTAGACACGTCCGTAGTTGGCGAGACGACGACGGACGTTGATGATGACGACGATGACCCTAGTTTATCGGTTGAAAGACTGTTGAACACGCCCGAAGGGAGACGTGAAGCACGTAATTATTTTCAGAGCCAATACGAACCCAATTCACTAGCGTACAAATACATGAGTATGACCGTATCGGCTGATCGTGGTCAAAAGATGGATTATACGTACGGTGTAAGACACGACGGCGGTAATTGGATGATAGGCGATTCGCAGGTGAAAACAGATGGTAACGATAATTTTGTTATCAACTGTGTACGATAAAAGGCACGCCGGGACTTTTCAAACTGGTGTGCATGAAACTTCCGGATACCGGCGTATACAACAAGGACGATCTCGCGACTTACAAGCGTACATTGGAAGCGACTAACGCGCACAAACGACACTATTTACCGGCGACGAGAAGAAACGTGAACAGAGGACCAAAGTATACGAAGGTAATAGGTCCGTTGTTTCGAACGACGCGTACGGGACGCGGCGGTGGACACGTGAACAACTACATCCAAACCGGAAACGATATATACATTGAAATAAGGAGAAGAGGAAACGATATAATCGATTACGTGCACTAGGACGATCCGAACGAACTGGTGGACAGGCTGCGATTTTTGATCGAATCCCAACGCGCCGGTAACAGCGGTCACACGAACAAAATCGTCTCCATTGTGGAAGAACTGCGTGAAGCCGATATCGTTGTATAAATCAGTACGTATAATATGTATATAAACGAGTGTACAGAGTCGACACGTGTCAATCATAGTTCGGCACGATGAGCGTTGACAAATTCGGCAGACACCGGAGCATCGTCACTGTGCGACGGGAAACGCAACGCAGTCTGCGGGAGGATATCGGTATCGGATTGACGGTGGACGGACACTTCGACGAAGCGGGGGGGGGGGAAATACGCAACTTGGACGCGCCGGTCAACCGTAACGATGCCGTTCCACTGCAGTTCGTGCAAGACCACTGACAGTTAGTTGACAACGACGGTGGGAGGGGCGGTGGCATCATCACAAGAATAGACGTGAAAGGTCGTAAGCTCGCCAACGTCGCCGCTCCCGCTGATCTAGAGGACGCCGTCAACAAGCAGTACGTAGACTACACGTGCTTGCGTTTCACAACACTGGCACCGAATAAGAAGAAGAAGAAGAAGAAGAAGAAGAACGGGGCCGCCGCTGCCGCTGTCGTCATCGACGCGCGCGACTACCGCATACAATCTCTCGGCGAACCGAATGGTGTGAGAGACGCAGCGACCAAAGGCTACGTAGACGCAAAGGTTATACCGCGGGACGTACAATCTTATCTGTCGGTGGGGAACGTGCGGATAACGCAGTTAGCACCGCCCGTGAACAACAAGTACGCGGTGAACTTGAAATTTTTGAACGAGCACACGATCGCTTCGTTTAACGCCACCTTGTTCAACGCGGAAGAATAGACTAATTTAAACGTCGGCGATGGCAGTCGGGTAATGGACGCTGTATACTTACATCAATTGGAGGACGCGAGGCGGTACGCGAGCAGCGAAATTTACAAACACGCAAACGTGTTCCAAAGACGATGGGAGAAAGTACTTTCGTAGATCTATAAATTGCACACGCACGCAGCGCGGAGTTCATTCAACGCCGAAGAGGCAGAGTTGATACACGCTAACAACGAGGAAACGAGCGAATTGATAACGGAATTGGATGAGGCTGAAGGATGGAAGGACAAAGATTGGAGATCCGTTAGAAGTTTGATAAATAGTAGTCATGTACAAAATACGAGGTCATATTGTTACAAAAACGGAAAAAAGGGGGCGTGGTCTATCAGAAAAGTGCTTAAAAGCGTGATACCTTTCGTCAAGCGGTCAGTACCGACTCTGATCAATCGAGCGGTGGACATGTTACCGGTGGAACTGCATCTGCCCTGTTACAGGTTCTGCGGACCGAGAACTAGACTGGAGGAGAAATTAACGCGCGGCGAACGCGGAATCAACGATTTGGACGAAGCCTGTCGTGAATACGACATCGCGTACGCCACGTACGAGGACAAGGAGAGCAGACGCGCAGCGGATCGCGTCCCAGCCGGCAAGGCGTGGGATCGAGTAAAGGCTTTAAACTCGGGCATCGGCGAACGAGCGTACGCCACTGCGGTAGCTGCAGCGATGAAAGGGAAATCGGCGTTAGGCGGCCGACTGTGCAGCGGACGTAAACGTCGTCGTCGTCGCAGCGGAGCGGTCTTTAAGCGGAGAAAGGCAGCAGCACGTACAACCGGAAGAATGACGACGATGAGGAGAACGACTGGATCGGGAGTTCGACGTCAACGGCGACAGTGCGGAGGAGGAAAATGAGAAGGAGGAGGTAGTAACCGCAAACAGGTTCGGGACTATACCTGCGTCCGTACCGAAAAAACTAGTAGAAATACGCGTGCGCCCGTTGTCCGATCGTGATCTATACGCGTACGCGAAAAAATTGAACGTACCTTATTTCAGAGGCGTGTACATGCGCGACGCGTTATCGCGCTCGCCGCCGCGGGAGAACGACAGCGCCGTCGTGAATCACGACGATACCGCCGGACCGGGAACACACTGGGTATGCTACAAGAAGCGAGGCGATCGAGTCCTGTACTTCGACGTGATCGGCAATTTACGTCCGCCGGTCGAGCTGATACGACACTTCGGCGCGAGTGTGACTGACGTGCGTTTCAATTACGCGCGTAAACAACCGCCGGACACGGTCGTCTGCAGACACCTTTGTTTAGAGTTTTTGTTGTCGAACGATCAGTAGACGACGAGATGTCGTCGCTGACGGTCACCGTCACGGGCACGGATCCAAGCGCACTCGTCTGTGACTTTTTTCCACCAATCGAACTGACGGCGGGCGAATGGTACGCCGGACTGTTGGATTTCACCACGTACAACTCTATTCCGAACGTGGAAAGCGGCAGAAACAACATCTTTCCCGTACTGAAGGGCGGCGGCGGTGGTATGGGTAAACGTTAGAACTCATCAAATTACCGACCGGTGCGTAAGAAATCAGTGATATCGAAACGTACCGGAAGAAAGCGCTAGTCGACCCGAAATTCAGTCTGCGCGCCAACAACAACATGCTGCTTAAATGTAAACTTTACTGTTCTTACGAGATCGATTTCGGTAGTACACAGCACGGATTCGGTGCTATGCTGGGTTTCATCAAGAAAACCAAGTTGGAAGCGTATAAAGTATACACGTAGGACGCGCCCTTAAACATTAACAAAGTGAACGTTCTGGAGGTACGGTGTAACGCCGTGCAATATTCGTACGAGGACGGACGAAACGAGCACATTCTGCTTTCGTTCTACCCGACGGTCGAGCCCAGATTCAAGATAGTATAAACTACCAGCAACGTCATATACCTGCTGGTGAACGTACAAATTTACGTAACATTACCATATCGGTACACGATCAAGACGGAGGTATCGTGAATTTTCGCGGTGAAGTCATCACCATGCGAATCCACCTAAAACGGATGTAACGATGGGTTTTTACTTCAACAATGGTTGTTTTTCTGTTGCACCGTCGTCGTTGGCAACGTCTCGCGCAAGACTCGCGAAGATACAAGAGGAGCGTACGTTCGGGAAACTCGTTAGTCGACGTTCGACGTTGAAGCGGTTAACACCGACGAACCGACGCTATCTGATTTCACTAGGCTTCAAGGCAAGAAAAATTAGTAACATGGCGGTTAGCGGTATCCTGGCGCTCGATCGCGGTCCGCTCTTCGACGACACCGGCACGCATTACGAATACCAGTCACGCGCCGTACGCGTCGTCGCGATACGGTAACAAAGATGAAATACGTATACCCATACTGCAGCAGGACGTCTTCACTGTGCCGATGAAAAGTTTCCTGTACGTCGAAGGCAAGATGAGCAAGAAGACCGGAGCGAGCGATACCGACGAAGTGAACGTGAAACTGGTGAACAACGCGATCGCGTTTCTCTTCGAAAAAATGCGTTACGAATTGGCCGACGTGGAAGTCGATCGGACCAAGAACGTCGGCGTCACGTCCACGTTGAAGACCATGCTGACCGTCGGCAAACCGGACGTTGATGCGATGAAAAACGCAGGATGGGTGGCACCGACGGCTAACGAGATAACGCCGAAAGGGAGCAACGGCAAATTCAACATTTGCGTACCACTGCGGATGTTGATGGGATTCGCTGAAGACTATACGCGGATCATTTTAAACATGAAACAAGAACTGATACTGTTGCGCACGTCCACCGATTTAAACGCTACGGTGATGACGACGACGACGAGCAGCACGGCTACGGCTAATGCCGATCTCGGACTAATATCTTATGGATGGTTCCGTACGTGCACGTGAACTACGATACGGGGTTGGAGCTGTTGGAACTGATGCGGAAGGACCCGCCGCTGTCCATACCGTTTCGCAGTTGGGAACTCCACGAGTACCCGGCATTGCCGACGACCGGTAGGCAGACGTGGACGATCAAGACGTCGTCGCAACTGAAGAAGGCGCGGTTCGTGATACTCACCTTCCAGACCCGAAGAAAGAACGATGTAAAAAAAACGATGACGAATTCGATCACTGCCGGGTGACCAACGCGAGACTCTTTCTGAACGACAAGTACTACCCGTACGATAACCTGAACTTGGAGACATGTATTCTCGTTTTCAAAAATTGTACTACCACAGGACTCAATCGAACGTACTTCTATCGCCGGACGAGTTCAGAGATAAAGCACCGCTATTCGTCTTCGATTGTAGCAGACAAGACGAGTCGCTCAAGTCTTCACCGGTCGACGTGCGACTAGAATTCGAGTCTACGGCAAATTTCCCCGCTGAAACCACAGCCTTCTGTATGACACTTCACGATTCGCTCAACGTATACACTCTGCTGTCCAACACCGTGCACAGACGCACTTGATTTCGTCCCCCCCACTACTACTACCACCACCATCCGGGGTAGCTGCCCCCTCACCACCACAACCAATAGGAAGTCGTGACCTTTATACATATTACCGAGTATTGCATCAGCTTGTGTCAGTCAAGCGAGTGCGGTTGACTGGGAACGTTGTTGTAGTTACTGTGAACGTTGTCACTGTGTTATCGTACGAGTTGCGTATACCGCCATGGTTCTGTACTACGACTTACATGAAATAAAGAACACTTTTTTTAAGGTTAGAAAAGCACTAGTTTTCACCAACGTGTCCGGCTGCTAACCGAAACGTAGGCAGTACGTCTATTAATATTGTTACGACGTTACAGAACAATCTACGTGTTTATCGAACGTTCCAGAGAGATACAGAATGTAAGCGTGCTACTAGACGCATTTTGCGAGAATCTTCTCGACTGTGCCGGTCTTTGCTCGGGCGCTCGGCCTGTGTCAAGGCCGCAGTTAATTACGTAGTTCACACGAGAGATAAGACGCAGTTTGGAAGCTTCTGGTGTGTGAACGGGACTATAAATACATGGCGGTAGCGGCCTTAGTTTTCAGTATAGCTGCGATATATTTCCAGAGCGTTTCGAGTTATTACTGTGTACGTTCAAGTAGTTATTAGTGAAGTGTTGCGTTTAATAATCGGACGGTATATTGAGTAATCGGACGTAATATAATTGAGTTTTAATATTAGTGGACATTTTATTGCGTGTGATCAATTTTCATTTGATTTGTTGTAGAGACTGCGTTGTTAATTACGAACTGTTTAACTGTAAAAATTAAAGGTGTGATTAGTGACTTAATTGTTGTCTTGTACTTAGCGACGAGTAGACCGTCGTAACAATATGAATAACACACACTTTTTTTAGGTTAGAAAGCACTTGTTTTCAGCAACGTGTTAACTGAGAACGTTGTTGTGGTTACTGTGAACGTTGTGACTGTGTGTGATTACCCAACAACATGGCGTCGACAATCATTGAATGTGAACAGCAGCAGCAGCAATCGCAACCGATACACCGCGACGTGTACTTAGGTCTACGTACCAGTTGTCGCACAGACGATACGTAACGGTCGGAGTGTTTGAAGAACGCGCACACGATGTGTGCGTTTCGTTTACGAACAGTGCTCGTCCGCAACGCCTGCTATTCGATTTCACCGATTGGAACTTGTTGACTTTACTACAGGAACGAATTACCGACGGTCTTCGCTCGTCCGACGTTAGGTTAGTTTTGTTTCAGGACAAGGACAAAGGAGACGAAGACGATAGGATTAAAAGTGTTTACGTCAAACACGGATGTGTACATTTGAAAGACAAAAAGAACGGTTCCATCGTACTGAACGACAGCGAGTGGTCGTGTTTTGTTAGGTTAATACCGATAATTAAAAAGTACGTAGCGCGTTTGTTCTACGAAAAAGAGACTATTAAACTGTACATCGATCGCGTGGTATCGAGTGCGGGAGGACGGTACGTGTGCCCGCCGGACGTGTTTTGCGATAACGTGATGTACGACCGTTTGTACGACGAACTCGTTATGTACGGGAAAGCGGAACCCGTGATACAGGATAATACCGTATTCGAGCTGCTACGTAACCTTGAACAGGACGAAGAATGTTGAAGGGAAAAAACAAAATGGCGGACTGATTATAAAACGTCGCGTACGCGTTACAATAGTTACACTTCTGGTCATGCGGCCGCCAGGAGCAGAAGACGAGGACGTGCGAACCGCTGTCGTCGAGTTTCAAGCGTTCCGCGGTGTGCAGAACTAGTACGTTGTCAAGGAGTTCGCCGCGGTAGATCTGACTACACGATGTTTTACGGTGGCGTTTTTCGCGCCTCCTTACGAACTATCGCATCTCACCGCGAAGACGATAGGGATCAACGAATGGTTGGAATGGCGCTATAACCGTATGAGATGGGACGACGGTTACATTCCGTACACGGACGTGTCGCGTACGATCGAGCAAATCTGTGCGAATTTCATCGCGATCTACACTAAAGGATCAAAGAAGACCGCTTTCTATGCGCGTACCACCGCAACGTTATCGACCTCAACGAAATGAATGCGCCGACTGTGAGCGACCGGTCGACGAGCTCGTTACAGTGCCCTATCGTGCAACATCGGAACAACGGTGGTGGATCGTTCACCAGGTGTGCGCTGCGTAGAGCGTTCTTCTACAGCGAGTGGTTGGTAAACGAGAGAAAACAACGCGCTTTACAACGGTGTACTCTGTGCACGAACGTTATGTATAGCAAAATATTTTAACGTATGTGAACTTACGCTAGACAATGGGATTTAGCCTATTATTAGCATGTGTATAGTAGTTAAGTATATACGATATACTCCGTGCATGAACGTTATTTATTTTAATGGATGTTTGTGTGTGTGACTTTACACTACACAATGCGATGTTGATTATAAGTTTGTGTACAGTATATACGTTTATGTATCGGTTAGATACCGAGGTGCGTTGTCCGAGTTTTTTTGCACACAATAGGCGATACGAAAACAATAACACGAATAAAACAATAGGCGCTACTGAATCAATAGTATCGCTAAAACAATAGGTGGTACGGAAACAATAGGCGATATGACAACAATGGCGCGAATAAAACAATAGGCGCTACGGAAACAATAGCATCGCTAAATCAATAGGCGAACACGAACTATACCGAAATGAACGAGTGCGAAATATTTTGCAAAACCTTCGCGCGCCCACACACACACACACACACACACCACGCCAACAGTACACCCCTCAGCGGCCTCCGCGTACAACATGGGGAGGATCCGAAGCCACGATGGTCGGTGGGGGGAAGGTGGTGGAGAGCTGTTAACGTAGGTCAAGGAAACGTACTGTTACGCCATATCACCGTGACTCATTATGACACGATTCAATCGATAGGAATGTTGCGTTATATTATTGCGCAACATTATCACACACATACACACACACACACACACACAAACACACCACGCCAACAGTACCCCCATCCGCGGCATCCGCGTACAACATGGGGAGGATCCGAGGCCACCGATGGGCGAGGGGAGTAGTGGCTAGCTGTTGAAGTAGCTCAAGGAACATACTGTTGCGCCATATCACCGTTACTCATTACGACACGATTCGATCGATAGAACCGTTGCGTCATTTGCGCAAAAGTATCACACACACACACACACACCACGCCAACAGTACCCCGTCCGCGGCCTCCGCGTTCAACATGGGGAGGATCCGAGGCCATCGGTGGACATGGCGGGCGGGGGGGTAGTGGCGAGCTGTTGAAGTAGGTCAAGTGGAACCGTTGCATCATATTATTGCACAACAGTATGGTGCAACAGTTACGCTCGTTAGTATAACAAGATTGTCCGTCTATATACACGAGAATTGTTTGCTAAACTCTTCGGTCTTATCTAAACACTCGCGAGCGACGCGTCGTCGTTCGGAGCCCGAGCTAGTTGACTGCAGTGTTCTCGGTTTAATATAAGGTGATATCGGTCGTGTTTTGTATTTATTTTTCGTTATTACATTTTTGTTTGTATATATTATTTTTTATAATATCAACGATTATTTTTCTTAATCACACACACACAAACGCGCGTGCGCGCGCATAGCCTTCCACGCCCCCATTTGTCATATCTACTATTATTTTTCTTAATTATACTATTTACATTGATTAAACTAGTATTTCTGTATATGACCTAACACACACACACACACACACACACGCACGCACACGCACGCACACGCACGCACACGCACGCACGCACGGACAAGTACGACGGACTATCGAAACAGCAAACGTGTCGTCATGATCTACTCTGATGACCGGATCGACGACCTCACGATCAGCCACGACCTACCTTATGGACCGATATACCTATAACAGGTATTTTGGAACGATATGTTTGTGGAACGGATTTTTTGTATACTATCTACGAATATGTTTCTTAATTATACTGAACACGAACAGACCGAGACCGAAATGAACGAGAACTATACAGAAATGAACGAGACCAGGGACCGAAATGAACGAGAATGACACGTCACTTGTGACGCGCGACACTAGCGCCAGTTCGTGACGTCATCAAGCGACACTAGCGCCACGAACTTTGTGCATATGTTCGTGACGTCATCACCATCCACCCACCGTCCGACACTGTTTCCGTATCCCGCACAAGGTCAAGAGTGCATCTTTATGTAGGTAAAGAGTGCATCTGTTCGTGACGTCATCACCCTCCACCGCCACCACCACCCCTCCACCGTGACGTCATCACGCGACACTAGCGCCCCCACCTCTGGCGGGAAAACGATGTACTAGTGTTCCAGTATCCTCCCCAACTCACTACTCCGCCTGCAGTCGTCGCTGCCTGCACCGGCCTCAATTCCGACGCCTGCCGTAGCGCCTGGTCCTTCCTACGCGGCTATGGCCGCCAAATCAGCCCCTTCTAGAGCTCGAACGAGCAAATCTAAGCGCTCTCGTCGCCGCCGGACGACAAACTTCACAGGTTCTGCCCGTACCTACCCCACGGGCTCAACCCGCCCACAGCCATCGCCACCTCCCAACGAGCAGACTACATTTCCGTCCGCCAGCCCAGCGCCATCTGTGACCCCTGCTGAATCCAGTTAGGCAGGTCCTTCGGTGTTCCAGGATTCTTCTCGGGCGCCGACTAATTTCCTAACTGCCTGGGCAGACAATCTTGTAGCCTCCATCAGGTCTGCTCACGACAAGACCACGGTGCTTGCCATGGTCTTCCAATCCCTTGCCACCCTCTTTACCTTGCTTCACCTCAATGGTTAATAGCCTAAGGATCGTTGCATGGAAAGCCCATGGGCTGCTTCCCAGACGATCCGAACTGATGTCTTTCGTGACGGAGTATGATGCTGATGTACCAAGCACCATTATATTTAAATACTGTATGTAGTAAACAGGTTTACGTTTCTGTTGTTGTTTTTTTCACAGTGACATCTTTTCATATAAACATTCCACAAAACCAACACGAATTAGTTTATGCAGCGAGAGAACATTTACTTTAATTCGTCATGAAACTTCTTGATAACAGTGTAATGAATTTGCTGTAATAATGACGTGCAAAGTATTTATTAATGAAGTTCTATATATTTAAAAACATTTATTTATGTGAAATAATGTAATCAAATTCTAGCTTTACTGATGTGTGTGTGTGTGTGTGTGTGTGTGTGTGTGTGTGTGTGTGTGTGTGTGTGTGTGTGTGTGTGTGTGTGTGTGTGTGTGTGTGTGTGTGTGAAAGAGAGAGAGACAGAGAGAGAGTGTGTGTGTGTGTGGCATTTTCCGCCGACCCGAGACCGTACTGTGGCAACATAAAACGCGTGCCACTAATAAAAGTTATATTTTCGCCTAAATTAAAATATTTTTTTTAAACCTACGTATTTGAAAGAGTATAAAACCACTTCTACTGTAACCTAGATGCAACGTTTCGGCATTTCAGCATTTTTTCTATCCTTTACGGCTACTGTTCTACAAAATAGGAAAACGCACGGTTGTGTGGTGTATGCAATGTAACGCATCTGTGGCACATACCACATACACACCGCTGTACTTATACGAACCTAGCGTGCATTCTTGTCATCATATAGTTGCAATGTTAAGGCCTCCAGACAGATTATACAACGTTGCCACGCTAAAATTTGCAAAATTGGTGGGAAACTAAATATAAACTGTCCGCTGTGTGCCATATGAGTGACGCGGAGTGCTTTGAGTAATGTGACTGCAACGAAGGTGCATTACAGCGTTCTTGGATTAGAGCCTTCTTGGATTACAGCGCTTTAACCCAATAATCCAAATGGAATCAAGACTCCTTTATACAATAAAAATCACCGTAATTTTTTCTAGAAATATTATATTTAAGGTTGCATTTATAAACTAGTGTAAGCACCTTAACGTACTTATATGAAGTATATAAAACAATAAGCAAGAATTAGTGCCGCAAATATATTACATTTGTTACGTAGACAATAAACACGTATGAAATTCGGTGTAATATACATTTTATATAAACCGTTTCCGTGCAGGTGTGAAAATCAATTGTTCACCCACATGCCAATAACTTACCAACCTAAAGTTTTTCAACTCACACATTGCGAATGACAATATCCGCTTATGGTATTTTAGAATATACCAATGTTAACAGAGAAAAATAAAATGCAACTAAATTTTAGGAACAAATCTTTAAATGTGCGGTGACTGTACAACCCAGTGACAGGAAGCCTGCAGGTAGGGACTAAGAGAAGACAAAAGTGTGGAACTACCGGTATGGAGACAACCAATGGACAAAGAAAATTTTGTGCTGAGTACAGTGAAAGACAACAAAATATGATATATAAAAAAATAGACAAAAATTAATTTTGGTATTCTTCTAAAAAGAGATTATCTAAACATCAGTCGGATACAAACATCAGATAAACATATCTTTACTTATGTACTTAAGTACTTTCTTAGCTTTGAAACAAACCAATTGAACTACGGAATCGCTTATGCACTATTACAATTGTTTATTTTTCCACACATTTTAATACATGGAATTTTAATACATCATTTTACACAAAAATGATATACATGGAAGGCAGAATATGGTATATAAACTTATAAAACGCATGAATAAAAAAGAGAGATGCTGCGGATATTAACGTTATAAAAGAATATTAATGAAAAAAATAGGCCTATTATAAAAAGCTGTGATATGATGAAAATGTTGACGAGGAAAATACATAGAAAATGAAGATAGAACTGTAGATTTAATTAAGATTCAAGAACTTGAAGAAGACCTAAAAAGAACAAGAGACAGGAAAGCAATAGAACCAGACGGAATGAATGCAGAATTAATAAAATATGGATCATAGCTGAAGTTCTGTTTTCTAAATTTAATAAACATGTGCTGGCAGAAATGTACTGTGCCAGAAGAATAGAACACCGCAAAAGTTATATCTCTTTTCAAAAAAGGAAACAAAAATGATGTATCTAATTATAAAGGCACAAATCTCTCCAATGGGAGTTACAAATATGTAGTAGACTCCTTAATCAACGGCTGCAAACTATTTCCGATAACATATTATAGAAGTACACTTGGGCTTTAGAAAAGGACGTTCACGCATTGACGTGTATCTTGTAACGTCACTCTTCCCTGAGGTATATGGAAGTGTTATTATATGCCTCAAGTAGTATGCGTCACTTATGAATTATAATAACTGACGTTTTTATAAAGTATAAATAAAGGATTTTTCCATTTTGTGTTATTTTGTGTTACTTAATTTAAATAGAAATCGAGAGTGTGTGATTTGGGGTCAAGGAGTGAAGTTGTTCAGCCTTATGAAGAAGAGAGAGTAAGTATCAATTATTTACCCTCAGTTTAGCCGATTTCGGATTTCTTCTGTTTTTTGTGCTGAAATTGATTACACCTACCCACTACAAAAAAATTATAACACTTTATTATTCAAGATTATTTTTCAATAATATTATGTATTTATATTATTGGTTTTTGTTTCCTGCCACCAAAACACAAGTATTACAATTGCTCTTTCCTTCAATAAAACATAATCTCGATTTAACAGAGTAAACATGGAATAATCTAAAGAGAAAAACATATATGGTTTGGTTTCATAATTTTACACTATTAAAAAAAACATCAATTAATATATAATTCTTAATAATTCCTCAGGGTTCAGAGTAAGTTCTTTTTGTTACGAGAGTGTCAGAAATGGATAATTACTACGCTTTACAAATACCGAAAAAAATATTAAATAATTTGTTTATTTTTCCGTGTAGTATGTAGTTCCTGGAGTGTCCGTAAGAGTGCAGCGTGCGTTTGTTTATTTTAAAAAACATATGTTTAGGTGACTATTTTATTTTCGATCTCAGCGTTAGGAATGTGTTTTCTTCTTGAATTATTACAAAAAAATATTTATATTACCTCGCTCCATATGGTTCTTACTGGATTGAAGCTTTTTCTGTGGTGAGGTCCGTCTTGCGTTATAATTTTCTTACCGTTTGGCGAATTCTCAAACGTCAATTAGAACTAGGCCGAAACCATGTTGGCTCATCAGAATGTCTTCTTTCACTGTTTATTAATGAATATAACCATTTAATTGGGATAAATTATGGATGATTTTGAAGTATTCATGCGGCTAGTTAATTTTGTATCAATTTGCACTCCTCTCAAGTTCCGAAAAGGTTATTTTTTATTATAAATGTAGTAGCATCATTTCTCAACTCTACCGTTTTAGTTCAAAATTTTATTCTTTCTTAACAATACTTGTTATTTTTCATCACTCTTAGTAACACATAGTATTTTTATTATACAGGTAGTTTGTAATTATTATAAAATTTATATTTTATTTATGGAAAAATAATTCCTTTCCATTCCGGTTTCTTTACTAATTTAGTTTACATAATAAGTTTTGGTTCATTTCCTTATGACATTGTATATAAGTATTTGATAATTTTATTATCTTTAAATAAATTTATATATTATTTATTTAGTCTCTCATAGTATTCCTACACGGCACTACTTCCTGTTGCCATTTCCTTCATAGGATTATTTTAATTTTTTATTATCTTTTGGTATTTAGATTTTTATGTCTTTTAAAACTAACCCTGGGTTTTCTTATAATCTAACACAATTATTTGAAAAAATATAATATTAACTTGGGTATAACAATTAATTGTTCATACAATATAAATATTACAATAAACAAAATAAAATACAAGATCCGTTAGTATTATCATAGCATACTCTCATAGTTTTATAATTTCCAAACCTACAGCACAGTTTGGTAATACGTTACTTTCACTTTTATTTTTCACCTCAGTGGGTACACTAGAACTCACTTTGCACCATATATCACTCGAATTATTTATCATGTTGAGTGATATAATTTAATTTTGAGCGAGCCATAGGTTACCCATTTCTGACATTGATGTTATTATGATTTAGTTTATTGGGACAGGGTTATGTAACGTTACATAAAGCCCCCCACTAGAACAAATTTATTTTGGTATTACTTGTTTATTAAAAATAAATTGTTGATTATTTCCATTCTCTTAATAGTCTTGGCTTTATTTTCATAATAGTGTTTCATTCTCAAACTGGTTGTAAACTGACTGGTAATTCCGACTGGTGGTAATTGCTCTTTTCTTACTATACTCTCTCTCTCTTGGAGGCAAATTCATCAATTATTCATTTCTGGGTAGTGGTACTTCCACATTTTATTTGATAAGGACTGGTTACACTAATTATATTAAACTGGTTTTAACACTCATTTCTATTTACTTTTATAAACTCGCTTTATCAATTAAGCTTCGGTCTGCTATCTTCCTTCTATTTTCTTCATTTATACTTCTGGAATCCAATATCACTCTTTTCAGCTATTTTATAATTATTATACCTTAAATATTCAATTTCCCTAACATTTTTCCCTATCCTGTGCGGTGGTTCCAGTCGGGCGGCCACTCTGGGTCCATACACCGCTGTCCATCCTTACACCTTCTGAGACCAGGGGAACATCATCCCTGCTCATAAAAATTATTGCCGGAACATTTCTACGGTCAATACAGTAAAATAAAAAAATTATAAGTAGTAGTCAATTAGCGACTAGTACTAAACACTTTTGGGATTCTTCATACTGTAGCTGTTTGCATTTATTTATATATTTCTTCTTCTCCTTGATTCCTTCTTCTTTTCCATTAACTAATAGCATATAACATTATTGATAGGCCTTATGTTAAAATTCTTTTGACTTTACTTCTTGTGACATATTTCTCCGTATCATTTCTTCTTATATAATCTTCAATTCCGAGAAATTCTAATTATTGTATTAATTATCATCCACCTTCAGTTTCATTGGAGTCATTAAATTCATCTTTATTCTTCTTATCTGAGCACATTACCATCAATTGTTTTTGTTCATTTAATTTTTCTTCTGTTTGTTACCATTAGAAATATTACTTTTTCCTATTATTTCATTTTAAATCTATTCTTTATAACTCTTATTTACTAATCAGTTCTTATTTTTTGTTAAATTATATGGTTTCGAAATATCTTAAATCGTATTATTCCTGAATAAATTAAGTAAGTTGTCCTTACATAGTTTTTATTAAATCATCTTGTTCCTGGATAAATTGTTGAGTAAGTTGTTCTTACATTTTTCGGAATTTTGGGGTTTTAGTCTCTTCACTTTAAATTATATGGTTTCAAAATAACTTGAGTAAGATATCCTTACATGCTTTTAGAATTTTGGGGTTTTTAGTTTCTTCATTCTAAATTATATGGTTTCAAAATAACTTGAGTAAGATGTCCTTACATGCTTTTAGAATTTTGGGGTTTTTAGTTTCTTCATTCTAAATTATATGGGTTGCTTGGTCCTGTATCCATAAAATCCGTCCCTTTTCTGGTTTGTTTGGAGTCTGTTTAACCGTGGTCCATTATTTCCGGTACTCCATTTACTTGGATTACTGGGGTGTTCGGAATTAACTCTCTCCTTGATAATCTTCTTACCATCCGGCTCTCCCATTTTGCTGCTATGAAACTTTCACTTAAGTACCGGTCTTCCGTCATAATTCGTTCCTTTTTAACTAATAAGTATCGTACCTCCTCTAACATAACATAGTTGCTCATTTTTAATCTCATTTCATTCCCTTTTACCTCTGGATTATTTGCCCAATATTTGCATGTTGTCTTCCGTCTTGAAGATACGGCTGATATTGTCTGATACACTTCCATCGTTGACACATTTAACTGGGATGTAAACTTAATTAACTCCCTCTGTTCGTTAATTGGAAGGTTGAATACATTAATTAATCCACCTGTAATCATCTCCCATTCTTCCTTGGTATTTATTATTTTCTTTCTACTTGTTTTTATTATTTCCTTGGTCTTCTTTTCCACGGTTTGAACATCCTTTTTGTTGTGGCTATTTTTATTTTCAGATGGCATTACACCTTGGTATTCTGTAATTTCTATTTCCTTCCTCCTCTCTTCTGTATTCGGACTTACTTTAATACCTTCTGAAGTGCTGTCTGATGTTTCATCCAAATTCTTGACACTATGGTCCATTTGTTTATTTGTCTCCTCCTTGTATGTATCTGCTTTCTGGATACGCGTATTAACATTTTCAAACTTCTCTCCGAAAGTTTTCCATATCTCCTTATTGAAATTCTCCATTTTACACTCAAATTGTTTTAAATTCTTATTATTCTCTTTAAATTTTGCATTCATCTCTTCTCTTTGTCCTTCAACCGCTTCCTTCAGTTCATGGTATTGTTCATTCATGGTTTGTTTTAAGTTTTCCTCCTGTTTCTTAAAATTCTCCTTATTTTCCTCATTGGTTTGTTTCAAGGCTTCCTCCTGTTTTCTAAAATTTTCATCTATTTTGTTATTGGTTTGCTTTGAAGTTTCCTCCTGTTTTCTAAATTGTTCAGCCATAAATTTCATCATGTCTTGCCAATTAGGTTCTTCTCTGGCTACCGCTTTGTCTGGTTGGTCCCCTTGGGCATCATCTTCAATTATTTCCGTTTCCGTGTCCATAACTACTTTGGTTTCTTCTGTGTCACCTGTCTGTTGGTCCATTTCACTGTCCGTGACTAATTCTATTTCTTGTTCCTGTCCACCTTCTTCAATCTCCTTTTCTTCTGCCCTCTTCTTCGATTTGCCTCGGGTATTATGCATTTCTTGTTTTCTCATAACTGCCAACGATAATTAGATTTTTTGGTATATTTTTTTTTTTTATTAAATATCAAAATTCTTTTCTAATTACCGCCCTTTTACGTTGAGCGCCAATCTTGTAACGTCACTCTTATTGTGAGGTATTAGCGAAACGTCCACCTTAAGTCAAGCCCCAAATGTTGGGTTCGCCAATCTTGTAACGTCTCTCTCTTCCCCGAGGTATATGGAAGTGTTATTATATGCCTCAAGTAGTATGCGTCACTTATGAATTATAATAACTGACGTTTTTATAAAGTATAAATAAAGGATTTTTCCATTTTTTGTTATTTTGTGTTACTCAATTTAAATAGAAATCGAGAGTGTGTGATTTGGGGTCAAGGAGTGAAGTTGTTCAGCCTTATGAAGAAGAGAGAGTAAGTATCAATTATTTACCCTCAGTTTAGCCGATTTCGGATTTCTTCTGTTTTTTGTGCTGAAATTGATTACACCTACCCACTACAAAAAAATTATAACACTTTATTATTCAAGATTATTTTTCAATAATATTATGTATTTATATTATTGGTTTTTGTTTCCTGCCACCAAAACACAAGTATTACAATTGCTCTTTCCTTCAATAAAACATAATTTCGACTTAACAGAGTAAACATGGAATAATCTAAAGAGAAAAACATATATGGTTTGGTTTCATAATTTTACACTATTAAAAAAAACATCAATTAATATATAATTCTTAATAATTCCCCAGGGTTCAGGGTAAGTTCTTTTTGTTACGAGAGTGTCAGAAATGGATAATTACTACGCTTTACAAATACCGAAAAAAATATTAAATAATTTGTTTATTTTTCCGTGTAGTATGTAGTTCCTGGAGTGTCCGTAAGAGTGCAGCGTGCGTTTGTTTATTTTAAAAAACATATGTTTAGATGACTATTTTATTTTCGATCTCAGCGTTCGGAATGTGTTTTCTTCTTGAATTATTACAAAAAAATGTTTATATTACCTCGCTCCGTATGGTTCTTACTGGATTGAAGCTTTTTCTGTGGTGAGGTCCGTCTTGCGTTATAATTTTCTTACCGTTTGTCGAATTCTCAAACGTCAATTAGAACTAGGCCGAAACCATGTTGGCTCATCAGAATGTCTTCTTTCACTGTTTATTAATGAATATAACCATTTAATTGGGATAAATCATGGATGATTTTGAAGTATTCATGCGGCTAGTTAATTTTGTATCAATTTGCACTCCTCTCAAGTTCCGAAAAGGTTACTTTTTATTATAAATGTAGTAGCATCATTTCTCAACTCTACCGTTTTAGTTCAAAATTTTATTCTTTCTTAACAATACTTGTTATTTTTCATCACTCTTAGTAACACATAGTATTTTTATTATACAGGTAGTTTGTAATTATTATAAAATTTATATTTTATTTATGGAAAAATAATTCCTTTCCATTCCGGTTTCGTTACTAATTTAGTTTACATAATAAGTTTTGGTTCATTTCCTTATGACATTGTATATAAGTATTTGATAATTTTATTATCTTTAAATAAATTTATATATTATTTATTTAGTCTCTCATAGTATTCCTACACGGCACTACTTCCTGTTGCCATTTCCTTCATAGGATTATTTTAATTTTTTATTATCTTTTGGTATTTAGATTTTTATGTCTTTTAAAACTAACCCTGGGTTTTCTTATAATCTAACACAATTATTTGAAAAAATATAATATTAACTTGGGTATAACAATTAATTGTTCATACAATATAAATATTACAATAAACAAAATAAAATACAAGATCCGTTAGTATTATCATAGCATACTCTCATAGTTTTATAATTTCCAAACCTACAGCACAGTTTGGTAATACGTTACTTTCACTTTTATTTTTCACCTCAGTGGGTACACTAGAACTCACTTTGCACCATATATCACTCGAATTATTTATCATGTTGAGTGATATAATTTAATTTTGAGCGAGCCATAGGTTACCCATTTCTGACATTGATGTTATTATGATTTAGTTTATTGGGACAGGGTTATGTAACGTTACAATATATACTAAAGCAAAACACTGAAAAAGTCGGGATTTCAATTTAGAAACACACACAGCTTTTATAGATTACGAAAAAATCCTTTGATAGAGTTAAAACTTTATGGGGATTTCTATAAGCCAAATGTATTTTGTAACACTCATTGATGCAATTAGTAGCCTATAGGCCTACTTGAACGTTAGTACAGTATTGCAAAAGGATCAGTGTCACAACTGTCAAGAGAAATTGCGACGAATTAAGGTGTTTAGTAGTATAATGAAAATAACATTTACTGTACCATAATCGTAATAACAGTAAACGTCGCAGTCTATCACAGCCTACTTCTTCTCACGCTTCGCTGACATTTCTTAATTCGCAATCTGGATATCAAGCTCCAAGAAAATGTAATTCATAACAATTTCCTTTTGAGACGCTGTTGTTTAATACATCACTAGTGTTCTGGGAAGTATCGCAAACAACCTTTGTTTACAATGTACAGTAAATTATGACATACAGCAACAACGAGATGCTTAGTATACGCATTCCATTGTGATGTCGATAGGAACAAGATAAAACTTACATATTAGCATAGTCGTCTCGGTAAAACAGTGGACAGCGTCATTCAAAGAAACGTTATCAGTCTCATTTATTGCCATACGCTCGTTCGTTATTTCATCTTTCTTCTAAGTGTGCCCATACCAGCGCGATAGAATTTAAATTACAGCTGTAGGGGGGGGATTTAAATTAAATTACAGTCTTAGGACTTCATGTCCGTACTTTCGTGCAATTTCATCAATAAGAAATACTCTCTTGAATATTAGAATCTTTGATAATTAGTAGTAACGCTGGAAAGAGTGAGAGTGTGTGTGTGTGTGTGTGTGTGTGTGTGAGAGAGAGAGAGAGAGAGAGAGAGAGAGAGAGAGAGAGAGAGAGAGAGAGAGAGAGAGAGAGAGAGAGAGAGAAGGAAAGAAATAAAATGAAAATTACGTACACACACCACACAAAACTCGCTCAGTCAGAAGGTTAATATTCGGAAGCATTTGTTGTCACAATGTGCTCTTAATTGCGTAGCACTTTTCGAATCTGCCTCTGTACACTAATCAGATTCCGCTGTTAGTAAGATGATTGGTGTTTCAAATCCACAGTTATCGCTTATCGCTTTCAATGAAACCGACCAATTCATGTGCAGAAACATCGCAACAACGTAACTACACTGACTTCTGATAAAAAAAATGATTTACCATTTATAACAGTTGCTTTAATGCCGACTGTCATTTTTTTTAAACGGGGAGTGTAATAGATGGTACTAACCCGGTATTACTGTTAATCTCTGTTATATTAACAGGAAGAAAGCTAAAAATGAACCAAAACAAAGGAACTATGCAGTAACATATACCAGGAAAATTATTAAAATGTTTTAAAAATACGGAGTAGATATAGCAATTAAAAATGTGAAAGAGTATTTGATAAGATAAGGAATGAAAACATAGAAAAATGCCAATCTTACAAAGAAGCGGAGTTTTTCTTAATATAAAATGCAAAAAAAATATAACAAAGTGTACCTAAGCGAGACAGGAGGGAAATTTGAATGCAGGTTATCTAACCATAAACGAGGAGACGGTAATAGAACAACAAATTCTTTATATGCAATACACTTTTGAAAAGAGAATCACAAATTTCTTAATACCCTTGAAAACTATGAGATTTCAAAAGTAGTTAATAATACAGCTGAAAGACGACACTTGATAGGAGGAGAGGAGAAACACAAGTACAAAACAGTATACTAAAACACGAAACGTACTGCAGAGCCTTTGACCAGACATCACTGCACAAAGAATCATACCACTGTGGCAAAACATACAAACAAACAGTCGCATACGCTTCAAAAAGGCTCTGGAATTTGCACATCATAAATATGTCAGACTACTATAGATATACAACATTAGCAGTGACAGGCGTAACAAGAGAGTAACCGCTGCCGCAGGTAATTAACTTTCACCGGGTTGGAAATTTCTGGCCAACCACGTGGTTCTGTAACAAGTGAGTCTAAGAATTTCTTTATTTATTATTGACACAGTTTCCTCTGTGAAACAATAAGTCTCTTCTGAGCAGCAATTGGTGTCAATTCTTTCTCGCAAAACAACGCAGTGGACCAGAATACCCGCACCACAGACATTAGGCAACGCCATGGTCACACGCAATACACAACTAACGGACTACACTTTATACACAAATTTTTGTTTCGAATCTTAGTTGATTGCTCTATAAAGTGGATTGCACTGCCCCGTCACTTGTTTCCCTTATCCTATATGATTTTTTATTTCTGCTACACGTGTGCTGTCGTTTGTAACCATGCAAATGAAGAACTTTTCATCTTTGATAGTATTCCATGTTGCGACAGGTGCGTCGCTAACGTTCCAAAGCTGAATAAATAAATAAAGCTATTCTTCAAGTACAACTTAAATAAAGTGGGTGCTATAGCACAACCTTGTCGCAATTCCTTGCTGACTGAAGGTTCATCAGATAGTCTTGACCCTATCTTTGTGGTGCATAGTAATGTTGGTGTTGTAACGTACCAAAATAGCAGTTACATAAAATAAATATCTAATACGTCAAATAGAAGGATAACATGAAAATATTTCATCAAGCATAGAAGAAGGAACAGGAGAATACAAATAAAATGTGTATATACGAATGAATAATATTGAACCAACCCAACGAAGAAGAAAGAAAAGTAATAAGACTATCATCGAGTATAACAAAGAGAGAGAAAATACCATGAGCCAATATAATACGTTAGCATCCAGGCCCAATAGATCAAAATAGTGAGGGGATATGCCGAAAATAATTATCAACGTAAGAAGGAGACGAATCAAATACAATCACCATAGTGAAAAAACAAACTAATTTGTTATGAGTGTAAAATAAATATAGGACAATGACTACCATAATAATGAATGAAAATATGGAAGAATATGACAATATTCAGGGAACATGAATTATTACAAATAATGTGTAACCAAGGAAAGCACCAACAGTGACAAACAACTAACCAGAAGAAGAAAAAGAAGAAGAAGAGGAAAAGAAATGTACCATGAAGAATGAAGATTATGTATGAACAGTACAAGACATCAACATTCACAAGATATGGAAGGAATTAAAATCAATGTAGTGACCAGAATAAGTGTAATGATTATTGGAATACCAATAATAAAGAAACCAAGTGTTGAGCATCAATAAGTGATCACAAACAATGACAGTGTAACAACATGTGATATAATAACATTTTACCCCAAGTAAACAGCACAAACAATACCAGTGAAAATGTTTATAACGGAGAGAAGTGATTAACCATTTGTAAGTGAAAGAATCAACGATTAACAAGTGAAATGCACAGACAATTAGTGTAACAAGTTTAATTCAAGATTGTAAAATCACAAAGATAATCAATAAGACCACCAAAAATATGATACAGAAAAGTGAATTAATTGTTCATAGGGATTAATAATAAAAGCTTTGTAATCCTTGATATGAAATGTGCCTGAATATCATAGCAACACAGGACAAAATGTAGATGAATGTCAAGACAAATAGTAGCAAATAAACTAATTTGTTGAGTATAAACACGTCAATGTACCAAAGCCTAGGTACAATCCACCAAAATATGTAACATAATTAGACTAAGAAAACCAGTATTATTGTTTCAACAAATAGTGTAAAAATTTGTACAAAATGTGTAAATCTTAATAATAAACCATTGTAGTAGAATGCCATAATGAGATGGCAATAGTTGAGATGAATACTGTAAAGAAGTATGAAGCACATTGTTGTCAGACAAATGACACATAACCTCACATGAGTTGAACCTACAACATAAAATCATATACATTAATTAAACCAAGTAATTATCCATAATTGTTTCAAACAGAGACTAAATAAGAAGAAAAATGCAAAACAATGAATACCATATGAACTGAAGAACACAACAAATGAATCAGATTAAATACAATAACATTAAACTAAATAGACAGAACCCCAATGTGACAAGAGAGTTAGTCAAAAAACATTATCAAAACTTATAAAGAGAATGTAAAAAATGTTACCAGTAGTTAGAGAAATGTTCAATACTGCTATGAGAACATCTCACAAATATTATACTAGTATTTTAATAATTGAAATTTAATAAACTAACTAACTGCAATCATAGAACCAGGTGTAAAAAACCACCATAAAATAACTTAGAGAGATTTCAAATAACAAAAAGTTAGTGAATACATTGAACTAACCATGTACAACAATTGTACACAATTTTAATTGTTAACAATATACCCAATGTGTACTAAAATAACTAAGTAAGTGACAAATTGGCGAGATGAGAGCATAATGTATTTTGAATCATACTATATGTGTATACAAAATAACATTTTACCAAAATAAAGTATGAACAAATGTATATAAATATACCTATTAGTGTTATGATACAAAAAATATGTAGTAGAATAAGGGATAATAGCGATATAAGTAAATGTAAACAATCGGACATAGTTGGTATATACGCCATTAACAAATTTTGTTTAAACTATAAATATAGCAATATTATGTATTAACATGAAGGAGAAATGGACTCAAAATGTTTAGTAATAAGTACTAAGATGTAATTACAACGAAATATAGTGAAAAAGACTTATTTGTGTTAAGAACCACTATATGAGTTTTGAAGAAGATCAAGTGAATTATTAATGGACGGAATTGTTGCTTGTTTGGACTTAAAATAAAGCCGCAAGTGTCCGCGATTTAATGCCACTATCCAAATGACGATATGACAAAAAATAAGAAACTTATAGCCATTATAAATTTTTCGATCATTTTCGAATGTCCATGTATACGTCAGAGATAATCTCAAACCCAGACTTAGTGACGCTAAAAATTATAATTTTTATTTAAACAAAGCGTTTGGAGTAGAGAGTATGACTTTCTAAACCAATCAAATGGCTTAATTTCACCAGACGAAAAGAGACGCTTTAGCGAGATTGTTTAATCGTTTTTCAACACTCGAGGCGACAGGAACGTGTCACAGTCGGCAAGACATATTTTAAAATGTGCGCGTCACCCCCAGTAACATGGTCAAACATTAACCTATACTGAACACCCCATTATCGAGTGACAGTGAAATAAGTGAATAGTGAATAGACATGACCAGTGTATAATAAGGGTCATGTCCAGTGAAAATAAACAGGGAGTATGATATTTTAACAATTTAAAAAAAAATACTAAATGGAATAATTCTCGTTGATTAAACGAAAGTTATTGTTTGACTGCACTAGTCAAGTTAACGGTTGAGTGCATTAACAGATAATGATGAATAATTATCAGAATTTGATGAACGAAGATATAGCCCATTATGATGGCGATAATTAATTAAAAGATGTATTTTATATCTAAAGAATAATTGATAACGGCGGAATTAAATTTAAATACCGCTCACTAGTATTTGTAAATATAGTCGCTTAATTGACCATGAATTTTGACTTGATGAATAATAATTTCTTGTGTGAATACTATCATTACTGATAATTCTACATCATATTAATAGTAAATAAAGCGTTTGTAAAAATAATATTAAGAATCTTATATAACATTACTTATTATACGTAACCACTTACTCTCATCTAGGCAAACTAACCTAGAACCAAAACGTATATTTTGTCACAGAGAAACACTTCTGTCCTCAAATGATTTTTATAAAATGAAATCGATAATAAGAGGTTTTTCAATTTTTTTTCTCTTTCCAGTACATAGTAGTAATAACTAATAAATTAATAACAATATTTTAATAGTGCAACGTTCAAAGCACGTGTTGACAAATTTAGCTTCACTAGACCTCAGAATACCATACGATAGTACGATAGTATTGACTATCGTATTGAGATTAATAATTTTAAATTTTTGTTCTTTTTATCATAGTAGATAAGTAAACATTGTTATTTATTAACACATCTTTATATCTTGTATCATGTATCTTAAAAGAATTCACGAAAATTGGTAATTCAATTAACCAAAGTGAACATAACCTAGTTCACCATATTATCGTACATTGTAACAGTGTTACCAGCCTTGAGCTGCAGAAATCTCAATATTTGTTTAATTTGTTGTTGTTTATAAAGATATTCATATTAATTGTTTTAAAAGAGTTTTGCTAAATTTCACTACTATCAATAAAATCCTCAGTTTATTACCAGTGGATACAGAGTCTTCATTTCTATAAAATAGAAGCAAATAGTTTATTTTTTAGAAACAATTATTTCACAAGGTGGCGGCAATATTTAAATTATTGATATTATATTATTCAACTTACAATTGAATATTTGAATTGTTTTATTTTATGTGCATTTTTCGATATTCAAACGGAATATCTGTGTGTTGTAAATGTATTTACAGTGAGAAGAAGTCGCCCATCGAGAAGAGTGAAGATTTTCACGGATGGTAAGTGGGGAGGTGAATACAGTGAATTATTAGTGAGTCTAATACTCTTTTAAACACGAACTTTAACTTCCAATCACCCATTGCTAAATAATTATACTAAATATTAAACACACCTTATGACGACGTGAGAGTCTACAACAACAACAAGAACATTTCAATTCTAATAATAACCTAACAATAATTAAATCTAAATCGTCGTTGTAAGTTATATTACAGTGTATAGCGCTTCCACAGCTCTAACGTATACAGCATCTACACCACATTTAATAACACCGACATAGCTTATTCCGTGGAACACTGGCACATGTTCTTGAAGTCTATAAGTAGTAAATTGGTGTTTACATATTTTGTCATTCTTTTTTGAAGAAGTTGTTTCAATGTGGGGGAATAATCTATACGAGATTGACCTGCACGAAATCCATATTCTCATATTGGTTTTCAAATCTTGCTTTAAAAATTTTTGCATATAAATTTGAGATGGAATTGGTTGTTGTAATTCGACAGTATCGTTTTGCTGCAATTTTTGTGGAGGTTGAAAATACACGCAGTCTTCCATTCAAGAGGGAGCTGTTTACTTTTTAAAAAGTGATTGAAACATATCCCAAAAGGTCCAAAAGAAGGTCTGTCTCATTTTTAAAGAGCTTATACGGAGTCCATTTGGGCCTGGTGCCCGTCCATTTTCCACGGTTTTTAGACTATTCTTAACCTCGGTAACAGGAAATTTGTCTTCCTCAAAAACACATTATCAGAGAGATCAATCTTGTGGTGATTTAATATGAACGTTAATTTCTAAATTTGTGTTATAATTTTATAAAAAGCAAATTATTTCGTACGTATTCCATAAACCGCGCCCAGGGCGAAATAGGTAGGTAGGGGGAAATTTATGAATCTAGTACAACGAAGTGTTTTTTAATCTTTTATGTAACATATCTATAATCTGATTAAAATTATTTTTGACTTAGCAGACGCTCACTCAGCGTTAAATAACTTAGAATTTATAATACCGACATATTAATTAAAGGGTGGAAATTTTTGGGACAGGCACTGTTACCTTCAGTGACAAACGGTTGTTTAGGCCGTGAATGTTTATGTAACTTATATTAATAAAAAGCATAATTTTTTAGTGAACATAACACAACAGAAATTAAACGAATAAAACAAAAATATTTAGATGCCAAAAGGGATCCGTTTATACTGTTCGAAACGATCTTTCCGAAACGCTTGACAAAGCTACTAGAAGAAGTCACAAGACGAAACTGAAATAAGAGAATATATTAAGTAAATAAAATGTTGCCTGGCGCGCACCTTGCATAGACCCCAAGAGCCGCCTCCATGAGCACCTTGTAGGCTATAAACCTTTTTGAGGTTGTAAAGTGTCCTTTCAAAATCCCTTGACCGCCGCGCGCACCTTGTATAAATCCTGTAACGCAGTCAACGTGTTAAAAGAAATTATTCTCTATACCGTATAATGAAATGGAAATGAAAACCAAACTAACCTTAAATTTTTCATGGGATGGATTTAATGGCAGTTTTACTACTTATGTAGGTGCCTGGACACCAAACATAAACAAACTGTTACAAAACAAATAACGAAAAGTTGAGCTGTATTACAAAATAAGTAGGCTAACTTAAAACTGTTTGATACCGTACTTTATTGTGTGCAATGTAAGAAGTTTTTAAACACTGAAGCAATTTAATCTGTGACAATGATTGCACTCAATTTAAATGATTTTGTAAGATTTAAGTTTAAATATCCGTAATCTTTAATTTACTTGGTACAGGCCTATGTGTACACGTGTTGAATACTATGTAACGATGATGTAACAAAAAGCAAGGGCCAGTTTTATAGTTTACCATTATCATTTCAAATTAAGACCAATACAATTCCTTTTCTTTTATTTCGACACTCAAAGGCGTATGTTATCAGACGGAGGTTTAGCTATTTTCGTATGTCATAATGTCTTCTTATTTTGAAGTGTGTAACTCAGAGTACTCTTAAAGCATCTAACCCGTGACGACTACCTTCTGCTCGTATTGCCTTGTTACAGCCAACGTCTCTAGAACGTAGGCCTTACGTTGCTACTAGAAAATTTGTTACTTTGTACAGTTTTAACGCTTTTTATGCTTAAAACGTCTTACGTAATGTTCCACATATGCTTTAACATTTTCTATAAAATTGTCCGATTTTATCGAGTAATTTGTTTCCAGTAAAATATTTTTTCATTAAAGATATTTATCTAACACGTCATTTTTTCCATTTTGGAACAGATACCCATAACCCAAATTGAGCTAAAATATTTGAATTAATATAACAATCGCTTTTGTAATTATTCCCATTTGCCTACAAGATAACGTTATTATCTCCATGAAGCTGAAAAGTGAAAAATACTCCTCCCTATAGTTGAATTTGGAACTCTACTTTATATTTACATACTCTAAATACTTCATCAATAAAATAATTTCAAAACGTAATGACATTTGGCACTCTCATCGCACCCTTTTGTTATTAGAAATGTTTCTTATCACTTTAATAGCCTATTATGATTTAAGGTAGCAGTCCTTCCATCATACAAACAGCAAATTTACTCATAAATGCTCATACTTTTCTTGTAGGCACTATATGTATTTTTTATTATTTTATTTATTTTTGTACACGAACAGGCTAACCGTGGACCACGCGAATATCATTTCATTTTCTTCTCCTCCAGAAGGCCCTCATTCACACACTATGCGCCGCCTTCCTTTCCACTCTCCACCCCTTTCTCGTCTTCTTCTCACCTCAGAGAATCTCAAGATTTTGAATTTTCTTTCTGTATGTATTTCTAGCCACACAGTCGTTCAAAGAGATACCCACTTTCATCATTTCCTCCTTGAATTGTTTGGTATCTCCGTTTAGACTGGAAAGTTGGCAAATATAGTTGAAATTTTGTTTATTTAATTTGGACCGATCTATCCAAACCATATGTAAAAGGAATCTCAGTCTTTTGCTTCGGAAAGCCGTTTCCAGATCTTCCAGATCCCTGTACAGCTCTTCTTTGGGTCTATGCCTGTACCCATTCTCCATTTTCTTGGGGTTATTAATTTTTTGAAGAATTCTTCGTTCAATTTTAAGAAGAGGTTCGAAGTTTTGAAAGCACATTGTTTCCACTCCATACATGATCACCGGCCTGGTCACAATGCTATGGACTTTTACACTTCTAGAAAGGTTTTGCTTTCCGTTTATATTATTAATAATAATAACAACATTTTTTTACAAGAATATACTTTTATTATTTTGTGAATTACAATGATTTGTTAGTATTCAACTATCATCATCTGATATAAAACTATATATAGTCTAATATTTTATATCACTATCAATATAATTTTATATCTGATTATGATAGTTGAATACTATCAGAACACTGTAATTCACAAAATAATAAAAAAAATTCTTGTAAAAAATTTTGTTATTATTAATAATATAAAACAGTAAATAACAGACATTAAGTTGCCCAGAAATGCTCTCTGTTCTAAAATCTGTATAAGACAGGTCCACTTATACTGTTAAATACTTTGCCTATGTCTGTACAAATCTGAGTGGGTCTTGAATTTATGCTAAGTTTACAACCTTTTCTCCATTACTTGTTATGACATAAAAATTGCGTTTGTACAATATTTTTATTTCTTAAAGCCAGTCTGATTACTTATATGAAAACATACGAAACTTATTTTAATCTTCTAGCCTATTTACTATTTTAGTATAAAGTTTGTGTTACGTTTGTGGATGGAAGACTGATCCCTCTATAATATTGGTTTCATTGGATCCCCATTTTGTACAATCAAAACAGTAATCCGTAGAAATATTTTTTTGTGGATTTCTTGCGTTCAGTAGTACATATTGACAAAATGGAGTATAATGGAGCATAGAACTAATTTTGTATACTTCAACAGCTTCAACTTGATATCACTTAAACAAGGAGCACTATGATTTTTTGTGTCATCTACAGGCATCAACTCTTCCAAATTAACACTATGTAAGCATACTAGGTGCATTTTGCTTTGTTAAAACTCTCTTCATATCGGTTATGTCAGCGTTGTTGTAACTAAGGATTTTATCATTCTTTCTCGTATATACGTGTACTTAAATGTTACTCTCGCCTTCACATCCGTGATAATTGTCTTCATTACACTATGGATAGCTGACTGATGACTATGAATGTATGTAGGCCTAATTTTCCAAAGTTACAAAAGATCTCTTCTTTGTCTTTGCCTCTTCTTTGTGTTTCAACCTAAGAATTTTATTTGCAGCAGTTATGGGTTTGCCACATATTCGATATATTTGCTGCCTCTTCTTTCACATTCGTAAGCTTTAAACTTGTTTAATTTAATCTTAGTTACTACACTTAAAATGTATTAACAGCGATTACAATTTTAAAGGTAGAATTTGTTTCAACTTTAAATGAGAATAAATTATCAAGATAAGCCTGTGAATAAGTTGCTGAAGGTAGCCAGTAAACGTAAGCTATACTATCAATCGGAAAAGAAATCGATCTTTGTTTACGTTAATCGGATTAATCAATTTCAAGTAGTTTCAAATTCTATGGCAGCGAATAGTCGTTTCAGGATATCTTTTCTTAGTAAATTATTTTATAGAGTTTGTGTTTTATTTAAACTGAACACGTAGATACACATATTACATAAATTACTTATATATTATGTATAAAATATTACGTTTGCTTCAGCGGTATTGCTAATGTGTAATTTCGTATCTCAAACCTTATACAAGTCACAAAAATTTCGTATGTTTTAAATTCAAATAATAACCTTTTGTATAATAAATTAATAACCATATTTTGATACTGCAGTATTGTATGGTTCATTGATTACATATTATATATTTTTATTGACTTTTACAAAACTTACAAAGTAGATACATCTCCAATATTTCCGTTTTGAAGAAACAGTAGAACTGTAAAATGAGCAGCTGTTATTCAGTACAGCAGTTCAGATAAACATGGAACGTTCTCAGTATATACACAAAACATTCAATGCCAGCAGCAATTCAAGTAGACGCAAACAAAGTCTACTTTTTGGCGGGATTTTTAGCTGATTTCAGAGAATGAGAGTTAGTCCAAACAAATGAGTTGTTACGAAGAGTTTATAAAATGTGTAATTTCAAATGGAAGTAGACGTATGTTGAAATAATAAATAAAACGCGTTACTAGCATCTTCAAACTACACAAAATATTATTTAAATATTTTCTGCTACCATATGCTGTTTGATAATAGAATTCAGTAAATGTACTTAGTAGCTCTATTATGTAATCTTGCGGACAATTAACTTATGAATTATTGTATACACCGCAAATGACTAAATTGGTCATCTCATTTATTCAGTCTTACACAATCATCACAGAGTCATTACAGAAAAACAAAGGGTTAGTAACCTGTCCTATTCACGAACAACCTTTTTTATTTTAGTTTTATAACCTTTCATCTATCTGCTAGTCGTGTTTGGTCAACATACTCGTGCGATTGATTGCTTCTCACACCAGTGGCGGCTCGTCAGGTGACGCAGGTGAAGCGCTGCTTCACCTAAAATAACTGGTTCAATGTGTTTCATTTTGCACAAAATTATTTTCAATTTTTAGTCAATTTTTTGGTTAAAAATTTTTTTTAAATTAAATGTCGTCTGTATAATAATGAAAATAACATTTACACGCGATGGAAATAGGTTACAGAAGGTGGAGTTCGCTGCGATCGTAAGCCTACTGGTGGCTAGAGGTGGGCCGATATACCTGTAGTAGGTATTTTGGAACGATATTTTTGTGGAACGGATGTAACAGTGACTGAAAAGTTGAAATACTTGTTATTCGCGGCGACGCTGTTCCGAGTCGAGGCACACCCCCTACGCACCTACACAGACACACACACACACAAAAAGTACGCAAAATTACGTAAACCAAGGTCAAATACTAGGCGTACAAAAATATCGCTGGAACGCAAGGAACAGCCAGTAACGCGTATTTAAAATACTAGGTATTTCAAATACTAGTGGTATCACCGATACACAAGGAACAACGCGTTCCAGAGTACCCGTAGTATTTTAGTAACACCTAATATTTTAGGAACACCTAGTATTTCAGGAACAGGTAGTATCAAGCATATTTCGAGTAAGAACTAGTATGAGCCACTTTTTCGTCCTGTATACTTCATTCTGCGCAAAGAGACGGAGCTGTTTTTAGTAAACGAAATAATTCATCCTGCTGTTACATTTATTCTCGTGTGATATGCAGATATATAATACAGGTTATATGCTAATAATTATATATTATACTAGTCACCAACTTGTAACTAAAATCGGTTGGTAAAACTTTGTTTTTACTCAAAAAAAACTTTATGTTCCGATCGTTAGTGAAATAGTTGAATTTAATTATATTGAGTTATAACCTATAGAGTGGCTGATGTTGATAAGCTATATTATACTTTTTATTAATGTGATTTTAACTTCACTACACATCTCACGTAAATGATGAGATTGTTGTAATGGACATTTATGCACTTTATCTAGTTCTGTTCCTTAAATATCTGTAATGCATTTAATTTACTTTTGTTGTTGCTTATTATTTATAAGTTTTTATTTATGTATTTATATTTATTTTATTACCGTACAATTTGTTTTTTATTTTTATTTGTAAAATTTTGTTTATTCTCATTCACTCCTCTTGTGGCTTACTGTTATGTTTTATTTATTATACGTTTCTGATGTTTTTTCACATTATTTTTCGTGGTATTACGTGTAGGCCTACTCTAAATTATTTAATTGCCCCGAGTTTCGCAACTGATTTGTCTAACCAATGTTAGTTTGTTTACTACTAGTGAAAACTTAAATTGGTATTCCCAAAGGGAGATAGGCCTATAAATTCTTTTGTTTCTTATTTTTAAACTTTAAAGAAAATTGGTATTCAACGTTCGAGTGGTTGTGTGGCAGTTATTATTTAAATAAACTTTTTTGTATGCCCTGCTTAATTATTAGTGTTAAATCAAGTGCGTGGAATAAGAACGGCTTTGATGATTTCGGTAACGTTACTCGTGCTCTTTCCAAACATGAAGGTTCTTCTGAGCACATGCGTTGTGCATTGAGTTTTTCAAAACTAAAGAAAAATTTAAGTACTATCGAGGATGCTTTGAAGGAAAATTCTAGGTTTTATATTAAACACTTCAATGACAACGTTCGGCTTAACAGACGTTTCATGCATCTTCCTATTCGTGCAGTTCTTTACTTGGGTAAAGAAGAATTAGCATTTCGCGGTCACCACGAAGAGTTATCATCTATTAATCGCGGAAATTTTAAAAAACTGCTAGAAACCATCGTATCGATAAGCCCTGTAAATATTCAAGAACACTATAAAAAAATCTTACCCGTCTTTGCCGCCAATTCTAAGACTATTCGGAATGAAATAATTGACTGCATTTCACAATATATTGATGAGCACTTCGCAAAGGAAATAGAAGATAGTACATTTTTTTCAATTCAAGTGGATGATTCCACAGACATTGTACACAAATCTCAATGTAGCATCATAATTAGATACGTTATTCCCGGAGAAAAGCTGGTGGAAAGATTTTTGGGATTTTATGATGTTAGTTCCAGTCGGACTGCCGACACACTGTTTCACGTTGTGTCAAGGTCCCTCGAAAAATTTGACTATAAATCAAAACTTATTGCCCAGTGTTTTGATGGTGCAAACGTTATGTCAGGGGAATTAAATGGTCTTCAGGCAAAAATCAAAGAAGTAGTGCCACAAGCGGTTTTTGTTCACTGCATGGCGCATCGTTTGAATTTAGTGCTACTACAAAGCTGCAACAGCATTTCGAAATGTCGGATATTTTTTGCAACTGTTAACGGTTTACCCTCTTTTTTCCACAGTTCTGCTAGGCGAACTTACGCAGTAGACACAGTCGTTGGAAGACGAATCCCTACTTCCGTTATTACGTGATGGAAGTCTAATTCCTAAATTGTGAATAGCCTAATACTGTATATATAACGAATGGGATTCATTAAAAGAAGTATTCACTAAAATTGTGAACGATTCAAATTATGATCAAACATCAATTAGGCAGAGTGACGGCTTCTTAAATAAATTTAATGATTTTGAATTTACGCTTTTGGTTGTCGTTTTTAACGATATTTTTGGAGCCACGGATGCTCTCTTCGATGTGCTACAAAAAAAATCATTTGACATTAATTTCTGTGTCTCGCAAGTTAAAAATACGCAAACACTCATAAATAGCAAAAGAACTGATGATGCATTTATGAAAATTTTCGATTTAGCTGCTTCAAAAATAACAGTTCCAACTGAATACCATGAGTGGCAGAAAAGAATTACACTCACACGAGATCAACTTTTTGAAAAATACAAAATCCTTTATTATGAAATTTTAGATAACCTTTCAGTACAAATAGCCACATGTTTTAATGATATGGAAAAGCTTCAGTTTGTTACATTAATGGATACTTCAAAGTTCGTAACGTATTTTGAAAACTTTCCCACGGATGCATTAAGTAACTTAAAGGTGTGCTACCCTAATCTGTTTACCGATTTCCAAAGACTGAAAAACGAATTACAGCTTATTTATGAGGATAAGCAATACAGACAAATGGAAACACTAAATTTTATGGAACTTTTAGCTTTCAACAGGAACATCTTTAAAGAAGCTTACAAACTGTTTTGTTTAATAGTAACTATTCCATCCACTAGCATTTCCGTAGAACGAAGTTTTTCTTGTTTAAAAAGAATAAAATCATACCTGCGCAATACAATGACAGAGGACAGACTTACTAACTTATCAAAAATTTCCATAGAAAAGGAACTGTTAAACGAATTAATTAATGTACAACCATTTTATGACGACACTATCGACAAGTTTGCATATTTTAAAGAGAGGAGAATTGACCTTGTGTTCAAGAAATAAAATGCAAGTGTAAGTACTTACTATTTTTAACTACTTTATTTGTAAATTTTATTAACTATACTTTTCTTTTGTCTCCATATGTTATTGATGATTCCAAAACAGGAAGAAACATATTCACATAATTGATTGGGGGGGGGGGAACTGCCACCAATTCTGCTTCTCCGATCCTCGAAGCCACGAGCCGCCACTGTCTCACACGCTTGTGTCCAGTGCAGATTTAATTATTGTACGTTGCACTCTTGTGACTCCATAATTTTTACTACGTTGCCTTGACTTGTTCCTAAATTTCTTTAACAAATTGTTGCCGTCTTTGATTTTTTTTCCACTATTTGAATCTTTTGTCATTTGCAATTTCGACATTTATTCCGCAGGTTTTGGTCCCCGCGCTCGTATCGCTCAACATCACATATCGCATGCACATCTCCCCTCCCAACATTAACTAAATTCATTGGCTATATTATAGTGTTTGAAAATGTTTAATAAACGTGATACTTTTCTTTTGAAGTTTTTAAATTTAGAAGAATGAAGACACGGTAGTGTATAAACAAAAATTATAAGGTTAACGGATTGTCTTTAGTTACGAGTCAGCTGTTGAAACAAAGACAGTTTATTCAGTGTGTCTTGTGTCATGTAGAAGTTGAGATAAAGTTGAAATAATACACATATGACTTTTGTAATCGCTGCTATTAAGTGATATTTGTTGTGGCAACTTCCCCTTAAGCGGGCCCCCGGCGAGGATCGTATCGGCGCGGCAGCGCTTCAACCCCCCCCCCCCGTCTAATCTCACTGGTTCACGAGCTGCTCAATGGATGTATCCGGCTCCATGACTTCCCCAGCCTGTAGAAACGTGCAAAAATCGCCATGATTCCCAAACCTCGTAAGCTGCGTATACTTGCCGAGAATCATCACCCAATATCTCTATTGACAGTCATCTCGAAGGCGTTCGAACGGCACCTGCACAGCCGATATGCGCCCCTGTTGGATGGTTTCATTCGGTAGGAGCAATTCGGCTTTCGCAGAGAGCACTCAAGGACCCTTCAACTCGTCAGGGTTGTTACCCAACTGACGGACGCCGAGAACAAGAGTCAGTCCACCGTATTGCTCGACATGAGTAAAGCCTTCTATCGAGTCTGGCACGAAGGCCTTCTCTACAAACTGGCCCAATCTCCTCTCCCTGCCTCTTTCGTTCATCTTCTGCGATCGTATCTTAGCGACCGCGTCTTTAGAGTATGCGTAGATGAGTCGTATCCATCCGTTCGACCGATCGCCTCAGGCGTTCTTTAGGGATCTGTTCTAGGCCACGTTCTGTACCTACTCTACACGACGTGTCTGTACAGCCTAGAGTCATCTATCGCTCTATGCAATGACACCATGTTTCACGCTAGCTCAGCGAACATTGGTTTCGCCGCTGGCCTCGTGCAACGTCAGCTTGTCCTGCTTCCAGAGTGGCTTTGGAAGTGGAGAATGGCGATCAATGCGGAGAAAACCGAGGCGATCACCTTTCTCGTAAATTTACTTCCCGCTGCCAGTCCCTCTTCCTAGAAGGGAGTCCATTCTTATGGAAACGGTCTGTAAAATACTTGGGCGTCACTGTTGACCGGCGCCTAAGCTTTGAAACCCACGTCTCCCAAAGTCTCCAGTGTGCCCGCGGCGTCAAACCCAAAATATATCCCTTTCTCACTCATCAGAGTTCAGTGCCTGTGCGCATTAAACTCACCGTCTATTTGCTCTTTCTCAGAGCGATACTAACCTCTCCAGCCCCTGCCTTTTGGGAATTACTCGTCCATTTGGAAGCTCTCCAATCTCAGGTCCTCTGGTACATCTCAAACTCTGCCTGGTGTGTCAGAAATGATGCTATCAGGCGAGGGTTGAATGTTCCTTCTCTCACCGAATTCGTTTTTTTCCCTAGCCTTTAATATCTTTGTCCGAGCCTCTGTCTTCTTTTCAAGGCGGGAACTTTTTTAAATTGTTTAATACACTTTTAACTTGATTTCAAGGCCTTGTTTTCTGGGTTACTGCGATCCATTAATCTCTTGCACCAATGAGAATTAGATCCGAGATTATCGAAAAAGATCTGTAACGCTGTTTACGCAGCTGACTGGAATAAAGTGCACACACCTTGTAATACTGACACGCAGCTTACTATCTAAACAAGACCTTGTCTGCTAGTATTACAAAGCACGTATCAGTAAGGAAATTATTGTAAAAAAAGGATTCAGCTTGTTTTTCTAACTAGACCTTAGCCACTGACGTATACCGACTGCTTCGTTTACTTCCGTATCTCTTCGCAGAGCTGAGTAAGGCGCGAATATCTAATTTTTACCCAATGCTATGAGCAGGTATGAAATCCTCCGATGTTGAGTTGGCGGGAAATGTACAGTAGCAGACACAACGTGCTGTTCTGTTAATGTAGGCCTACTGTGCGTGTGTTAGTTGAGTAATAGTGTCTCGGTAATAGTGATAGTGAGTACAGCAACACCAACGTGTTTGTAAATAAAATGTGACAGTAGTTCGCGTTTAAAATATTAGGCTATTTTATTGCTTCAGTTTAATTATCTGTGCGTGTGGTAATTGACAGTGTGTGACGATCATCTATTTATTATAATTTTATTCTTTAATATCACTCTGACTATCAAATAAAACTGTCTTTGTAGTTTGTTTTATAATATACATTTTTATTTCATTTACATTATCCGTGCGTGTGTTTTTCGAGTTTGTTGTGTGATATTCATTGTTAAATTTTTGTGTGTTAATAATCTAGTTTTTATGCCCTTTTTATTTTTGGTTTATTAAAATCAGTGAGCTTAAACAATACATACTTATGTTCGGAGTGCGGTAAGAATTGTAAAAATGTAGATAATCTTAGCCAGCATTCGAAATTACATCCCGAAAAGTAAACAGTGAAGTCCCGGTTTTGAGCAACTTGAAGTCACGTACACAACAATGTAACATCTGTGATAAACAGTTTAAGTACAGATACACATTTAAGCGTCATGAAAGCAAATCCCACGGTGCAGGGGTGTCAGCAACGAATAAAGTTAAGTGCCCCTTATGTTTTCTTGCGGCAGCGAAGGAACTTGAACACTTCGAATTGCAGCACAACATATTAGTGAACTATGAAATTAACGAGTCAGTAAATGGTAATTTCAATTCCTATTGTCATAACGGCCTAATTCCCTTCCAGAACTCAGGTAAGTACGCAACTGAAAGAAGTACTTCTTAACAGCATTAATTTTGTCCAAACCATCCAGAGATATAATAGTGAGAGGGCATTCTCTTACTTTTTGGTCACGAAAATCATATCCCTGGTACAGGTTCCTACTTCTTAAAAATTTAGGGACAGATTCACAGGTATATTTCCGATTATTTACTTCTTGCTGGCGACAAACCTTATTCTTTGGCAGAATATGACAAACGTATTGTTCGTAATGAAAACGAAGAGTTTTAACATTCGTTACTCACAATCCTGGCAGCTTTCTAGCTAATAATCCTTACGCACTACACGGCCGAGGTTACCGAACATGAAGGAGCAGACTACGTAACATGACTCTTTGGGTACCAGGATCTGATGGCGATCGTACAGTACGCGAATCTGGAAAACTGGATAGGTTTTTAACTACGACCTGCAACCCGAAATGGACAGATATAGATATAACTTCTTAACTTGGTGAAAATGAAAAATTCTGCCGATCGTCGTGATAGGTTTCTGGAGTGTTTGTTGCAAACTCAACTAGTGATAAAAATTACTTACTAAAAAATCACTCATTGTGAGCAGTTGTTGTCTACACATATTTATTATTGAATCCCAGAAACGTGGATTAATACACTACCTCATGCTTCTTCCAAGCTTTGTGCGGAGAAATACCTGACCCAGTCAGTTTTCCAAGGATTCATAAAATTATTATCTCGACTATGATACATGGATCTTGTAGAGCTCGTAATCCTAATGTTCCTTGCATGATTGATGGAATATGTACACATAATAACCGAGCAACGTTTTACATTAAACTATTGAAAATAACAATGGTTATCTAAAGTACCAGAGACGAGATGACGGAATTGTTGAACTAAAAGGAATATATCATTTGATAATCGTGATTCATTCTCTACAATCGCTTCCTAATTCTACAGTACAATGCTCACATCAATATTAAAAACCTATTCCAATACATGGATAAATAATGTGACTCAACATGTATGCAATTCGTAAGAAGCGTCAGTGACGATCATTAACTGGATATGTTGTAACTATAACATATGCGAATATGCCATACTTTAGCTCTCATCAGATATTCTGTGCCTTCATTCAAAATAAATGGATGATCAGTCACATACAATTGTTCGCTTAGCTGTGCTTGAAGATGGATATTATAATGTGTATTAGGGAAGGGGATGAGAATTGAATCCAAGGACCTGCAACAAAACGCACAACATTGATGAAATCATGGTTTGATTTTAATCAATGCGATCCCTGTGCTTGTCAATTCCTGTATAGTGGCATTTCAGGACTTTACGGATTCACTGACAACAAATGGATTCCAGGAAAGAGAGATGTTTGCAAAATGATAGGGAGACTGTACGCTGTCGCACCAAACGATCATAACAGATTTTACATACGTATGTTACTACTTCACATTAAAGGAGGAACATCATTCGCATGTCCACGCGGCTAAAGCAGTACATACGCAACTTATAAGCCATACAAAGGAGCGGCTCTTGCATGTGGGTTACTTGAAATTGACACAGATTGGCACAAATGTTGGGAGGAAATACAGAGCACATACTCTACATGTCGTGTCAACTTCGAGAGTTGTTCTCATTAATGTGTGCTACTTGTACAAACCAACATCACCGTTTCAAGTGTAAACGATTATCAAAACACTAATGTAGACGATACGCAGGCCCTTGAAGGAAATGCAGCTGAAAATGCAGCATTGCAGGATATAGATTACATTCTAAGAAGTAATGGTTTGGAGTGCAGGAGCAAATTATATTCTTCATTATGTTTCGAAGTAAATGATCCATACCGCTACTGCAGAGATTGTTGTTATCTCATCAATTAGAATAACTGACCCTTTGTGTAGAACTGTGGCTTTTCCTGACATAGCCTTGATGGAGGAAACTGAAGAAGCCAACACTGGAACAAGAAGACCAAATAACTTTATCCATTATTATATCCACATTATTTATTCATGTATTGGAATAGGTTTTTAATAGTGATGTGAGCATTGTACTGTAGAATTAGGAAGCGATTGTAGAGAATGAATCACGATTATCAAATGATATATTTGCCTCCAAATACCAAATAATCCAATGCTTATTAACCCTGTACGCAATGTGAATGAAGGGGCCAGTCATGGTGCTAATATACATAGCAAATTAAATGAAAAACAGAAATTAGTTGTAAATAAAATTATGTGGGCCATAGCAGGCGAGACAATTGAGAAGCTGTTCTTCTTAGAAGCCGCAGCAGAATGTAGCATGACCTACGTATTCGCAAATATTCTGAATATTGTTAGGGAACAGGCTCATTTAGTATTAGCAACAAAATAGACATGCAAACCTGCGCAGTTCTTGGCTGCAGGAATTTGGCTGCATTAGTTATTTGGCTGCATTAGTCTTGGCTCCATTAGTTATTTGGTCTTCTTGTTCCAGTGTTGGCTTCTTCAGTTTCCTCCATTAAGGCTATGTCAGGAAAAGCTACAGTTCTACACAAAGAGTCAGTTATTCTAATTGATGAGATATCAACAATCTCTGCAGTAGCAGTATGGATCATTTACTTCGAAACATAATGAAGAGTATAATTTGGTGTATACTTCGAGACATCCATTATTAAGTATAGTTCAGATGGATGGAAAAGTGATACTTTTAGTGGAGACTTCAGACAGGTCTTAACGTTAGTCCCAAAGGCGGGACAAATAAACAAAACTTTGACCTTTATAACCATACTCTATTTGACATATAATATGTGTGCCAGTGCTAATGAACTACAATTTGTGGAGTGGAAACTTCGATTGGGGAACAGAACTTTTCCTGTGATGGAAACACAGCATGATGGAAATATTTTTAATATTCCCAGCAGATTCATATGGAAGAAATATTCAGTTGTTAACCATATATTTGGCAAAATTAATTGGATGGAAATAATGCAAATTATTTCAAATAATAAGTTTATAAATAAAATAAAATAATATGTTTAGAAACTCAAACCCGAATTATTGAGTGTCCGTTAAACGACAACTGCAACCTGATCAACCAGAGCTGTGCTGTGTTTACTTTCAGGGGATTTTGATAGAGAAAGCGTACTGCAGTGTAGACTCGATCTATGCCAAGATGGTGATATGGCATATACAAAGAACATCGTATACACAGAAATACTGTTAAAAGAAGGACGCAACCACCTAGGCTGCTTTTATGCTTTTACCACTGACGACTAACAGCGCAAAACTGGTGGGAATAAAGTTTGTTTCTGAGTTTATTTAAATATTAAATAAAAGGAATTCTTAATAAATTTATGTATCTTTTACTGAACTAACTTTAAACATTCTCAATAAATTGGCGTTATTGCCCCACCAAATCACCAGTTAGTTACAAAATTGTACGCTCTTCATCTGAAAATCGCATATAACTTAAAGAATCTAAACTAAAGTGTAAATTTCCGGTAAGCTACTGTCGTTGTACCACTGAGTTTTCAATAATGAGAATATTTTTCTGTATTAGCGTTGTAATAATAAAACAACGGGGACAAAAACACAATTGTTATTATATTATTCAAAAACTGTACAGACTTCTTTATACGGAAAACTATCTAAAAATATAGTTGTCATTGACACTCTAACTAAATAATAATTTTAAATAATTGCACCCTTTCCAGTAAAATACGTTCTTCGTTTGTACTTTACAATAAAAGCTTTTGTTATATTTAATACAAGATTAAATAATAAATAAAAATATGCAAACACCATGCGCTTATTAATCAGTAATGTTCAGAATATTTTAAAATATTTGCTCTTATTCGTTGGAAAAAAATTAAGAAAATTAAGCGCGCGCGCGCGCGCGTGTGTGTGTGTGTGTGCAATAAGTATGACATAGCAGTATGTATACCCTGTATTTTAGGGTAAACGGCTTTGACATCACACTAAAACACTTTAAAAAATTAACAAAATTTAATAAATTCCTAAATGACAAAATCGTTGACTAAAAAGACAAAAATTAGTATGCACATACAGTTTCTAGCACATACCAATATTCATAAAAATGGCTACCAAAGACCATAAGAAAAGGTCAGAAAATTTAAAAAATTTGTGCAGCTTCATATAACAGAAGACTTTCTAGCACACTTGCGGAATTTTTTTAAAAACAGAAAATGGGTGAGGCAGATAGAAAAATAAATTTGATAAACATAAACGAGTATTCATTTCAAATAGATGAATAACATTAAAACACATACAACATAAAGTTGAATGTCAACTTTAGATCAAGTTGTAAAAGCCCTTACATCAATTTTATAAAAACTATCGGTTCAGATTGGACAGTACACTCATTATCAAGTCTTCATATAATGATATACCAGAAAAACCAGAAAGAAGTAAATCTCATGATAATGTACAAAATGATGATCAAAAAATCTATATAGTATGTCACAATAAATTCAAGTTCACGGTGAGTTTGATGAACAACCACTCTTACCCACGTGTGAAAGAGTTGTATCGTAACCTCAATTGATAGGACGTCTTTTGCTTTCAAATGTTTCAGTGAACCAATTTAGGTGTGAACAATATTATTTGTGTATCGTTGTAATCTGTGTTTAAAATTAGTGTACTACGCAAGAACTGAGTCAAGCTGAATTTTTCTTTAAGGGAAAAGTGATCTTCTCTCAACTTAATAAAACAACATAAACTACAAAACACCATAACAAAATATATATCATTTTAAAGACGTGTGCTTCAATTCAGTATTTACAGAATGGATGTAAGTGAAGAGACACATTTTTTATTAGCCCACAAACTTTTAAAAAAGTGAAGCATGTATGGACCGTAAGCAGGCAGGTTGTATTTATGGTATATAACAATGAAAAACTCGCTTGTCATATGAATTTTTAAATGCTGGACTTTTGATTTCATAGGTTCCAGTTAATGTGAAAATAAAAGAACGCTGGTTTTCTCTCTATAACTCTTTGAAATAGAAATAGAAACTGAGTTTTGACAAACAAACTAACCTACCACAGACGCAAACATAAAGAGAAAAATCAACAATTCACATAGTCTGGTTCTTACATATCTGACACAAGATTGCGCTAACTTATATACAGCAAAGAGGAATTACTAACTCAAAATACAGCAAGTCATAGCCACCATACAGCAAGTGTGGAATCACCATTAAACTTAACCATGTCAGAATATTTTGTGACACAACAATGTTGGCAAAATAATAGCAACATATTATCTCATCAACAGCACATTTTTTTAGAACAAATCAACTGACATATTACCTCATCACAAACCACTAAGGGGATGCATATTTGAAGGGAGTGTCTGTACTACATGTTTGTCCAAGGGAAGGGAATGTCTAATTCTTACAATGTCTGTTTTCCCTATTTATTATTCTGTAGGATGAATAAATAATCCACCCCTGTATATATTTTCTGGTTGTGTTAAAAATTGTTTCTTAGCCATATTGTCAGGGCAGCCAGCAACCCTAAAATACTATAATGAAAAATAAGAAATCATTTTATAATCAACACATTCTTTTCTGCAATGACTATATATATATATATATTACATTTAATATTTATAACTAAATTTACCTCAAGATTTATTTTTCCTTATTTGGAACATGTTTCGAGAGCTCCCGTGCTCTCATCTTCAGCCTTCGTGATCTTGTGTCTGGTGAAGTATTTGTGTGTTGGCTGCTGGATGCTATTAAGGTTGTTTGTTGGTCTTTGGTATTTTAAAGTTGTATTATTGTGTGTGATTGTGGTATATGTATTTGTATTTTGTGTATTTTCGATGTTGAGTGCTTTGAATATTGTGTCGTGTTTTGTATTGATTTGTATTTGTTCTGGTATTAGTTTGTTTTGTGTTTTATGTTTGTATATTTGTAAATTTTCCCAAATGTTCATTATGGTGCCTTTGTGTGGTATATGTTTTATTAGTGACACATTGGTTATGTCTGGAAATTCATGTCCTGTGTTTATTGCATATGGCGAAATAATCATTATTTTATATTATTTTTTTTATGTTTGTTTATTAATAAATGGAAACATATTACTATTATTAAAAGAGTTACTCTTATTATAATTACACCTGAACCCCAATTACACATACACGTTGTTAGTAATAATATACAGTATATAAATGTTATATGAGTATAAACACAGCACTAATTTAAATTATATTAAATTTGCAACAACGTTTATATTGTTGTACAATTTTGTCGCCCGTCAACGTGTGGCACGACACGCATACATTTAATAACGTTGTACCGTTGTAAGAAAATGTCACCCACGAACGTGGGACCCGACACGCCTACATTTAATAAATAAATGTATGCTCTATTAGTAAATGTGTGCCTAGGATTTATGTATAATAATTGATGTGTATTAATGAATATTTTTGTGTTTAATTTTGTTGTGTATATTGTATTGTAATAACGCAACTGGCGCCCACCCCAACAAACAGGTGTAATTGTAATAATAAGTAGATAAGAATAAAGAAATAATAATAACGAAACAATAAATAAATAAAATTAATAAGTCGGTTCCATAAAAATAGTATTCTTAAATATAATAAATACATTTTTTTTAATAATTCGACATGACGACTCCGGGAAACTTAGATATGGAGGCCTTCCAGACAATGCGTGCCTGGGTCGATGAATTAAGCACAAACAGACAGAAAATTTAAATAAACAGACAGAAATTTTAAATACTAGAATAGACGAATTAAAAGAATTTAATAAGAACGAAACAGAAAGTATAGAAAATAAATTAGAACAACAGACTAAAAATTTTAAACAGGAACCATAAAAATCATGGAGAGCTAGAAGAATTAACAGAAAAAATTGTTGATACCAACCTACGTATTGACACGATCACAGAAAATGTCTGTGGAGTTGATAAACAAACGGAGCTAATATGTGAAAGGATGGTGTGGGAAGAAATCATAATAGTTGAAAATATGTTCGTAATTAATAACGATAATCATGAAGAAGTAATTAACATTAAGGATGAGGAGAAAATAAAGGTTAATAAAACGTACCTTATTAGTAGCGATATCCCAATTGTGAGACACACACACACTAGTAAAGCACATAATTATAAGGGTATACACTTAAAACACCACACTTACGGAGGTAAATATCACGGTAGGCCTAATGAGAAACATAGTAAATTATTTATACGAAATACTACGCAGACTTGTGATAAATATGATGGTAGGTATACACACGAGAAATATAAAGCGAACGATAATTATAACTGTAATTATAGTAACTACGATGAATATTATCATAAACGACGGAGAAAAGAATGTTCCACTATGTAGTAAAACGCATACGAACTACTAAGGAATTCATTCGGCAAGAGCAGCAACGCGGAGAGAACGAGAGAAAGAGGGGAAATTCTGTGTGGTCAACAGGTAAGATTAAATCGTTACCCTATGAACAGGTGACTTCTACGATAAAAACAAACGTTGCAGCGATACAATGGGATTTTAACGAGGCAGGAATGAAGACGGAAATTGTTATATGGCGGCTACTATGCTATGCTACAAAGGAACAATATACGTCCGGGAGACGACGGACAATGCAATGGTTATAATGAGGGGTGTAAGAGCAAACGACACACCGAACTCAGAACTCAATACCCGAATGGAATGAATAATTATTTTTAAATGTATAATAGTATTACTATTAATTATTATTAATAAGAAAAGGAGTTAAATTAATAAGAAATAATGTGTGTAAAAAGATAAGAGAGAGTATAATTAAGAAATGTTATTTATTAAGGTTATGATTGCAAATAAAACGAAATATTAGCGGAAAAAATAAGGAATTAAATAATAAAGAATGTTATGCTAAATAAAAGTATGTTCAAAGAAAGGTAGGAAATGTATTATAAATGGCAAGGAATGTAAATGTTAATGTTAGTGTAAGGAATGATTGTGAAGGAATGTTATTATTGATGTTGTTATTAATATGAAGAAAGGGTTAGGAATGAAAAATAATTGTTATAATTATCAGAACGGCTGATCAACCGAAAACTTCACACTTAATGGAGATACAAAGACACAGAAGAAAGCGAGAGTGTAAAGTCAAAAGGGCAGAGACTACTTAGAAATTAGGACTATGAGTAAAATATCGTTGTTTTCTAAGGCAGTTCATCTGTAACCGATCATGCGACACACTAAAAGAGTATTCTGTTACGGAAGTGTATGTCAAGTAAGAATGAAGAAAATTATTAGCGATCAGAAAGGTAATGTTAAAGAAATGTAATAAAAGGTAATGAAGGTTAATGTAGTATATAAGTAATGTAAGAAAGGTTAAGAAAGATAAAGAATGTTCATGTAAGAAATGGGTTAAAGAACGAAGGTAGGAATGTATAATTAAGATAATGTAAAATTTCAGATTGAAGAATGGCAAAATATGTTAAGACGCAAAATGTTTATCAGTGCAAGAATGCAAGTTCATGTAGAAGGTTTTACACGTAAGAAAATATATAAATAAATAGGTCAGTAGAACCAGATTTAAGTAGAACAATGGGAAGAAGCAGCTACGTTTATGCATTGTTAGCAACTCTGTAGGGAGGGGAGATAGGAACTAGACTTGTTTTACCCTCCAACTAAGGGAATTTGAACAATTAATATTCATTATCATGGATAGTAGTGTATAAATACAAATAAAATATATATATAAGTAATATGAAATATAAAAATATAAGATGTCTAATGATAGAAAAAAATATATTTTAATAAATAAATTTATTAAAATTTTGTTTTACCGAGTAGAGGAATAATGCGACAATACAAGCATAGGCTGTAATGAGCATATATAATATAAAATAAATATTTAAGTTAATTTCAATAATATATAATAGATGAGCAGGTGTGAGATTGGAAGCTGGCTTTCAAGCAGGAACCAACAGGTAAACATCACGCGATTACCACTGCATGTGTGTATACAAGTAAATAGCGTGTGTGCGTGAAGCCTGTTTGATCCTGAAAGTTTGCTACCTCACCACCGCAAGTCAATGCTAAATTAAGAATATATTTAATATTAAGCAAACCATACATGTTAGAGAGAAGGTAAAAACTTCTAAAAATGTGTAAAAATCAGACACAAGTGCAGTGCGAATTTTACATAATTCGGACAATCAGTGCGATTTTTAAAGCATTATAATTACACTAGTGGTGCGAGCATCATGATAATTGCATATCACATAGGTCATTAAATTAGACAATATTTTATTGCCGTGAAATCTGCGTTAAACAGTGCGATTGGCGAAAAAGTGCAATTATGTGAAATGAGATGAGAGTGGGAGCTATCATGCCATGGTTCAACTGTCGACAGGCTGATTCCTGAATCGACAGCTGCAGTTTTCTTGCTGAATATAAATAGAAGCCCAGGAGAGCTAATCTCTCTCTTCTAACAATCCTCCGTCGCGGCGGTACACTATGTCCGTCCGAGGCGCGAATTTTTTAACTACTTTGGACAAAGTTAGACGCTAGGTCTAACATCAGTATGATTTTTTTTTTTTTTAAGCTTAACTTATAAAGTATTATGGCAAATGTTTTGATTTAAAGTAATAATGAAAATAATAATTAAAAAGTACTGTAACAAAGAAATCGCCGGACATCTACAAGCAGTCGACAACTAAGAACATCAACTCCTAACAGAGGACGAGAGAACGACTAGCAGAGGAACGAGACGCAGAGGACTAGAGACGGTTCTATCATAACAGCTACAGATCCAGAGCAACACGTCATCATAATCTACAACAGCCAATGTACCATGAAGGACGAGAGACGAGAGGACGAGCAGTGAGGACAAGAGGACATCCAGGAGGAGCGAACCGATGGAACACTGGAGGACATGGGACAACTCTGCAGAATTTAAGGTGATGAAAAACCAATATATAATTATCAAAGAGAAAGACATTGAAAGACTTTAATAAAAAAAAAGAAAACAAAACATTTTTGTAAGAGTAAATAATAAGTATGTAGATAGAGATAAAACCAATGTAATTTATGTGTAATCAGAATAGTCTTTAATTATTTTTCTTTAATGAATGAACAGTCAATGTAACGATAAGTTAAATCCTTGCTTGGAAAATGAACAAGTAATTACTTTATTTAACTTTTTCTTAGTAAAAGCACATAACGTAGAGTCATTGAAAATAATCAATTAATTGTGTTAAAATGATTATAAAGCCATAAAAAGGTACAAAGAAAATATAGAATAAGAATGTATTAACAATTTAAAAAAAAAGCACATTTAGAGTCATTGAAAATAATCAATTAATTGTGTTAAAATGATTATAAAGCCATAAAAAGGTATAAAGAAAATATAGAATAAGAATGTATTAACAATTTTAAAAAAAAAGCACATTTAGAGTCATTGAAAATAATCAATTAATTGTGTTAAAATGATTATAAAGCCATAAAAAGGTATAAAGAAACTATAGAATAAGAATGTATTAACAATTTTTAAAAAAAGCACATTTAGACCGAGTAGTCAAGAAATCATAGTATAATGAAGAAAAGTTTTTAATTAAAATTTATAATATAATATCTAGAATATAAGATATATGTTTGTGATGATAACACGGCAAGTAAAGAAACTTTGAAACCATAGATAATGGATATCGTATGGCGAATTAATCATTATTTTTATATTATTATTTTTTATGTTTGTTTAAATTAATAAATGGAAACATATTACGATTCTTCAAAAAGAGTTACTCTTATTATAATTACACCTGAACCAAAATTACATATACACGTTGTTAGTAATAATATACAGTATATAAATGTTATATGAGTATAAACACAGCACTAATTTAAATTATATTAAATTTGCAACAACGTTTATATTGTTGTACAATTTTGTCGCCCGTCAACGTGTGGCACGACACGCATACATTTAATAACGTTGTACCGTTGTAAGAAAATGTCACCCACGAACGTGGGACCCGACACGCCTACATTTAATAAATAAATGTATGCTCTATTAGTAAATGTGTGCCTAGGATTTATGTATAATAATTGATGTGTATTAATGAATATTTTTGTGTTTAATTTTGTTGTGTATATTGTATTGTAATAACGCAACTGGCGCCCACCCCAACAAACAGGTGTAATTGTAATAATAAGTAGATAAGAATAAAGAAATAATAATAACGAAACAATAAATAAATAAAATTAATAAGTCGGTTCCATAAAAATAGTATTCTTAAATATAATAAATACATTTTTTTTAATAATTCGACATGACGACTCCGGGAAACTTAGATATGGAGGCCTTCCAGACAATGCGTGCCTGGGTCGATGAATTAAGCACAAACAGACAGAAAATTTAAATAAACAGACAGAAATTTTAAATACTAGAATAGACGAATTAAAAGAATTTAATAAGAACCAAACAGAAAGTATAGAAAATAAATTAGAACAACAGACTAAAAATTTTAAACAGGAACCATAAAAATCATGGAGAGCTAGAAGAATTAACAGAAAAAATTGTTGATACCAACCTACGTATTGACACGATCACAGAAAATGTCTGTGGAGTTGATAAACAAACGGAGCTAATATGTGAAAGGATGGTGTGGGAAGAAATCATAATAGTTGAAAATATGTTCGTAATTAATAACGATAATCATGAAGAAGTAATTAACATTAAGGATGAGGAGAAAATAAAGGTTAATAAAACGTACCTTATTAGTAGCGATATCCCAATTGTGAGACACACACACACTAGTAAAGCACATAATTATAAGGGTATACACTTAAAACACCACACTTACGGAGGTAAATATCACGGTAGGCCTAATGAGAAACATAGTAAATTATTTATACGAAATACTACGCAGACTTGTGATAAATATGATGGTAGGTATACACACGAGAAATATAAAGCGAACGATAATTATAACTGTAATTATAGTAACTACGATGAATATTATCATAAACGACGGAGAAAAGAATGTTCCACTATGTATGTAAAACGCATACGAACTACTAAGGAATTCATTCGGCAAGAGCAGCAACGCGGAGAGAACGAGAGAAAGAGGGGAAATTCTGTGTGGTCAACAGGTAAGATTAAATCGTTACCCTATGAACAGGTGACTTCTACGATAAAAACAAACGTTGCAGCGATACAATGGGATTTTAACGAGGCAGGAATGAAGACGGAAATTGTTATATGGCGGCTACTATACTATGCTACAAAGGAACAATATACGTCCGGGAGACGACGGACAATGCAATGGTTATAATGAGGGGTGTAAGAGCAAACGACACACCGAACTCAGAACTCAATACCCGAATGGAATGAATAATTATTTTTAAATGTATAATAGTATTACTATTAATTATTATTAATAAGAAAAGGAGTTAAATTAATAAGAAATAATGTGTGTAAAAAGATAAGAGAGAGTATAATTAAGAAATGTTATTTATTAAGGTTATGATTGCAAATAAAACGAAATATTAGCGGAAAAAATAAGGAATTAAATAATAAAGAATGTTATGCTAAATAAAAGTATGTTCAAAGAAAGGTAGGAAATGTATTATAAATGGCAAGGAATGTAAATGTTAATGTTAGTGTAAGGAATGATTGTGAAGGAATGTTATTATTGATGTTGTTATTAATATGAAGAAAGGGTTAGGAATGAAAAATAATTGTTATAATTATCAGAACGGCTGATCAACCGAAAACTTCACACTTAATGGAGATACAAAGACACAGAAGAAAGCGAGAGTGTAAAGTCAAAAGGGCAGAGACTACTTAGAAATTAGGACTATGAGTAAAATATCGTTGTTTTCTAAGGCAGTTCATCTGTAACCGATCATGCGACACACTAAAAGAGTATTCTGTTACGGAAGTGTATGTCAAGTAAGAATGAAGAAAATTATTAGCGATCAGAAAGGTAATGTTAAAGAAATGTAATAAAAGGTAATGAAGGTTAATGTAGTATATAAGTAATGTAAGAAAGGTTAAGAAAGATAAAGAATGTTCATGTAAGAAATGGGTTAAAGAACGAAGGTAGGAATGTATAATTAAGATAATGTAAAATTTCAGATTGAAGAATGGCAAAATATGTTAAGACGCAAAATGTTTATCAGTGCAAGAATGCAAGTTCATGTAGAAGGTTTTACACGTAAGAAAATATATAAATAAATAGGTCAGTAGAACCAGATTTAAGTAGAACAATGGGAAGAAGCAGCTACGTTTATGCATTGTTAGCAACTCTGTAGGGAGGGGAGATAGGAACTAGACTTGTTTTACCCTCCAACTAAGGGAATTTGAACAATTAATATTCATTATCATGGATAGTAGTGTATAAATACAAATAAAATATATATATAAGTAATATGAAATATAAAAATATAAGATGTCTAATGATAGAAAAAAATATATTTTAATAAATAAATTTATTAAAATTTTGTTTTACCGAGTAGAGGAATAATGCGACAATACAAGCATAGGCTGTAATGAGCATATATAATATAAAATAAATATTTAAGTTAATTTCAATAATATATAATAGATGAGCAGGTGTGAGATTGGAAGCTGGCTTTCAAGCAGGAACCAACAGGTAAACATCACGCGATTACCACTGCATGTGTGTATACAAGTAAATAGCGTGTGTGCGTGAAGCCTGTTTGATCCTGAAAGTTTGCTACCTCACCACCGCAAGTCAATGCTAAATTAAGAATATATTTAATATTAAGCAAACCATACATGTTAGAGAGAAGGTAAAAACTTCTAAAAATGTGTAAAAATCAGACACAAGTGCAGTGCGAATTTTACATAATTCGGACAATCAGTGCGATTTTTAAAGCATTATAATTACACTAGTGGTGCGAGCATCATGATAATTGCATATCACATAGGTCATTAAATTAGACAATATTTTATTGCCGTGAAATCTGCGTTAAACAGTGCGATTGGCGAAAAAGTGCAATTATGTGAAATGAGATGAGAGTGGGAGCTATCATGCCATGGTTCAACTGTCGACAGGCTGATTCCTGAATCGACAGCTGCAGTTTTCTTGCTGAATATAAATAGAAGCCCAGGAGAGCTAATCTCTCTCTTCTAACAATCCTCCGTCGCGGCGGTACACTATGTCCGTCCGAGGCGCGAATTTTTTAACTACTTTGGACAAAGTTAGACGCTAGGTCTAACATCAGTATGATTTTTTTTTTTTTTAAGCTTAACTTATAAAGTATTATGGCAAATGTTTTGATTTAAAGTAATAATGAAAATAATAATTAAAAAGTACTGTAACAAAGAAATCGCCGGACATCTACAAGCAGTCGACAACTAAGAACATCAACTCCTAACAGAGGACGAGAGAACGACTAGCAGAGGAACGAGACGCAGAGGACTAGAGACGGTTCTATCATAACAGCTACAGATCCAGAGCAACACGTCATCATAATCTACAACAGCCAATGTACCATGAAGGACGAGAGACGAGAGGACGAGCAGTGAGGACAAGAGGACATCCAGGAGGAGCGAACCGATGGAACACTGGAGGACATGGGACAACTCTGCAGAATTTAAGGTGATGAAAAACCAATATATAATTATCAAAGAGAAAGACATTGAAAGACTTTAATAAAAAAAAAGAAAACAAAACATTTTTGTAAGAGTAAATAATAAGTATGTAGATAGAGATAAAACCAATGTAATTTATGTGTAATCAGAATAGTCTTTAATTATTTTTCTTTAATGAATGAACAGTCAATGTAACGATAAGTTAAATCCTTGCTTGGAAAATGAACAAGTAATTACTTTATTTAACTTTTTCTTAGTAAAAGCACATAACGTAGAGTCATTGAAAATAATCAATTAATTGTGTTAAAATGATTATAAAGCCATAAAAAGGTACAAAGAAAATATAGAATAAGAATGTATTAACAATTTAAAAAAAAAGCACATTTAGAGTCATTGAAAATAATCAATTAATTGTGTTAAAATGATTATAAAGCCATAAAAAGGTATAAAGAAAATATAGAATAAGAATGTATTAACAATTTTAAAAAAAAAGCACATTTAGAGTCATTGAAAATAATCAATTAATTGTGTTAAAATGATTATAAAGCCATAAAAAGGTATAAAGAAACTATAGAATAAGAATGTATTAACAATTTTTAAAAAAAGCACATTTAGACCGAGTAGTCAAGAAATCATAGTATAATGAAGAAAAGTTTTTAATTAAAATTTATAATATAATATCTAGAATATAAGATATATGTTTGTGATGATAACACGGCAAGTAAAGAAACTTTGAAACCATAGATAATGGATATCGTATGGCGAATTAATCATTATTTTTATATTATTATTTTTTATGTTTGTTTAAATTAATAAATGGAAACATATTACGATTCTTCAAAAAGAGTTACTCTTATTATAATTACACCTGAACCAAAATTACATATACACGTTGTTAGTAATAATATACAGTATATAAATGTTATATGAGTATAAACACAGCACTAATTTAAATTATATTAAATTTGCAACAACGTTTATATTGTTGTACAATTTTGTCGCCCGTCAACGTGTGGCACGACACGCATACATTTAATAACGTTGTACCGTTGTAAGAAAATGTCACCCACGAACGTGGGACCCGACACGCCTACATTTAATAAATAAATGTATGCTCTATTAGTAAATGTGTGCCTAGGATTTATGTATAATAATTGATGTGTATTAATGAATATTTTTGTGTTTAATTTTGTTGTGTATATTGTATTGTAATAACGCAACTGGCGCCCACCCCAACAAACAGGTGTAATTGTAATAATAAGTAGATAAGAATAAAGAAATAATAATAACGAAACAATAAATAAATAAAATTAATAAGTCGGTTCCATAAAAATAGTATTCTTAAATATAATAAATACATTTTTTTTAATAATTCGACATGACGACTCCGGGAAACTTAGATATGGAGGCCTTCCAGACAATGCGTGCCTGGGTCGATGAATTAAGCACAAACAGACAGAAAATTTAAATAAACAGACAGAAATTTTAAATACTAGAATAGACGAATTAAAAGAATTTAATAAGAACCAAACAGAAAGTATAGAAAATAAATTAGAACAACAGACTAAAAATTTTAAACAGGAACCATAAAAATCATGGAGAGCTAGAAGAATTAACAGAAAAAATTGTTGATACCAACCTACGTATTGACACGATCACAGAAAATGTCTGTGGAGTTGATAAACAAACGGAGCTAATATGTGAAAGGATGGTGTGGGAAGAAATCATAATAGTTGAAAATATGTTCGTAATTAATAACGATAATCATGAAGAAGTAATTAACATTAAGGATGAGGAGAAAATAAAGGTTAATAAAACGTACCTTATTAGTAGCGATATCCCAATTGTGAGACACACACACACTAGTAAAGCACATAATTATAAGGGTATACACTTAAAACACCACACTTACGGAGGTAAATATCACGGTAGGCCTAATGAGAAACATAGTAAATTATTTATACGAAATACTACGCAGACTTGTGATAAATATGATGGTAGGTATACACACGAGAAATATAAAGCGAACGATAATTATAACTGTAATTATAGTAACTACGATGAATATTATCATAAACGACGGAGAAAAGAATGTTCCACTATGTATGTAAAACGCATACGAACTACTAAGAAATTCATTCGGCAAGAGCAGCAACGCGGAGAGAACGAGAGAAAGAGGGGAAATTCTGTGTGGTCAACAGGTAAGATTAAATCGTTACCCTATGAACAGGTGACTTCTACGATAAAAACAAACGTTGCAGCGATACAATGGGATTTTAACGAGGCAGGAATGAAGACGGAAATTGTTATATGGCGGCTACTATACTATGCTACAAAGGAACAATATACGTCCGGGAGACGACGGACAATGCAATGGTTATAATGAGGGGTGTAAGAGCAAACGACACACCGAACTCAGAACTCAATACCCGAATGGAATGAATAATTATTTTTAAATGTATAATAGTATTACTATTAATTATTATTAATAAGAAAAGGAGTTAAATTAATAAGAAATAATGTGTGTAAAAAGATAAGAGAGAGTATAATTAAGAAATGTTATTTATTAAGGTTATGATTGCAAATAAAACGAAATATTAGCGGAAAAAATAAGGAATTAAATAATAAAGAATGTTATGCTAAATAAAAGTATGTTCAAAGAAAGGTAGGAAATGTATTATAAATGGCAAGGAATGTAAATGTTAATGTTAGTGTAAGGAATGATTGTGAAGGAATGTTATTATTGATGTTGTTATTAATATGAAGAAAGGGTTAGGAATGAAAAATAATTGTTATAATTATCAGAACGGCTGATCAACCGAAAACTTCACACTTAATGGAGATACAAAGACACAGAAGAAAGCGAGAGTGTAAAGTCAAAAGGGCAGAGACTACTTAGAAATTAGGACTATGAGTAAAATATCGTTGTTTTCTAAGGCAGTTCATCTGTAACCGATCATGCGACACACTAAAAGAGTATTCTGTTACGGAAGTGTATGTCAAGTAAGAATGAAGAAAATTATTAGCGATCAGAAAGGTAATGTTAAAGAAATGTAATAAAAGGTAATGAAGGTTAATGTAGTATATAAGTAATGTAAGAAAGGTTAAGAAAGATAAAGAATGTTCATGTAAGAAATGGGTTAAAGAACGAAGGTAGGAATGTATAATTAAGATAATGTAAAATTTCAGATTGAAGAATGGCAAAATATGTTAAGACGCAAAATGTTTATCAGTGCAAGAATGCAAGTTCATGTAGAAGGTTTTACACGTAAGAAAATATATAAATAAATAGGTCAGTAGAACCAGATTTAAGTAGAACAATGGGAAGAAGCAGCTACGTTTATGCATTGTTAGCAACTCTGTAGGGAGGGGAGATAGGAACTAGACTTGTTTTACCCTCCAACTAAGGGAATTTGAACAATTAATATTCATTATCATGGATAGTAGTGTATAAATACAAATAAAATATATATATAAGTAATATGAAATATAAAAATATAAGATGTCTAATGATAGAAAAAAATATATTTTAATAAATAAATTTATTAAAATTTTGTTTTACCGAGTAGAGGAATAATGCGACAATACAAGCATAGGCTGTAATGAGCATATATAATATAAAATAAATATTTAAGTTAATTTCAATAATATATAATAGATGAGCAGGTGTGAGATTGGAAGCTGGCTTTCAAGCAGGAACCAACAGGTAAACATCACGCGATTACCACTGCATGTGTGTATACAAGTAAATAGCGTGTGTGCGTGAAGCCTGTTTGATCCTGAAAGTTTGCTACCTCACCACCGCAAGCCAATGCTAAATTAAGAATATATTTAATATTAAGCAAACCATACATGTTAGAGAGAAGGTAAAAACTTCTAAAAATGTGTAAAAATCAGACACAAGTGCAGTGCGAATTTTACATAATTCGGACAATCAGTGCGATTTTTAAAGCATTATAATTACACTAGTGGTGCGAGCATCATGATAATTGCATATCACATAGGTCATTAAATTAGACAATATTTTATTGCCGTGAAATCTGCGTTAAACAGTGCGATTGGCGAAAAAGTGCAATTATGTGAAATGAGATGAGAGTGGGAGCTATCATGCCATGGTTCAACTGTCGACAGGCTGATTCCTGAATCGACAGCTGCAGTTTTCTTGCTGAATATAAATAGAAGCCCAGGAGAGCTAATCTCTCTCTTCTAACAATCCTCCGTCGCGGCGGTACACTATGTCCGTCCGAGGCGCGAATTTTTTAACTACTTTGGACAAAGTTAGACGCTAGGTCTAACATCAGTATGATTTTTTTTTTTTTTAAGCTTAACTTATAAAGTATTATGGCAAATGTTTTGATTTAAAGTAATAATGAAAATAATAATTAAAAAGTACTGTAACAAAGAAATCGCCGGACATCTACAAGCAGTCGACAACTAAGAACATCAACTCCTAACAGAGGACGAGAGAACGACTAGCAGAGGAACGAGACGCAGAGGACTAGAGACGGTTCTATCATAACAGCTACAGATCCAGAGCAACACGTCATCATAATCTACAACAGCCAATGTACCATGAAGGACGAGAGACGAGAGGACGAGCAGTGAGGACAAGAGGACATCCAGGAGGAGCGAACCGATGGAACACTGGAGGACATGGGACAACTCTGCAGAATTTAAGGTGATGAAAAACCAATATATAATTATCAAAGAGAAAGACATTGAAAGACTTTAATAAAAAAAAAGAAAACAAAACATTTTTGTAAGAGTAAATAATAAGTATGTAGATAGAGATAAAACCAATGCAATTTACGTGTAATCAGAATAGTCTTTAATTATTTTTCTTTAATGAATGAACAGTCAATGTAACGATAAGTTAAATCCTTGCTTGGAAAATGAACAAGTAATTACTTTATTTAACTTTTTCTTAGTAAAAGCACATAACGTAGAGTCATTGAAAATAATCAATTAATTGTGTTAAAATGATTATAAAGCCATAAAAAGGTACAAAGAAAATATAGAATAAGAATGTATTAACAATTTAAAAAAAAAAAGCACATTTAGAGTCATTGAAAATAATCAATTAATTGTGTTAAAATGATTATAAAGCCATAAAAAGGTATAAAGAAAATATAGAATAAGAATGCATTAACAATTTTAAAAAAAAAGCACATTTAGAGTCATTGAAAATAATCAATTAATTGTGTTAAAATGATTATAAAGCCATAAAAAGGTATAAAGAAAATATAGAATAAGAATGTATTAACAATTTTTAAAAAAAGCACATTTAGACCGAGTAGTCAAGAAATCATAGTATAATGAAGAAAAGTTTTTAATTAAAATTTATAATATAATATCTAGAATATAAGATATATGTTTGTGATGATAACACGGCAAGTAAAGAAACTTTGAAACCATAGATAATGGATATCGTATGGCGAATTAATCATTATTTTTATATTATTATTTTTTTTATGTTTGTTTAAATTAATAAATGGAAACATATTACGATTCTTAAAAAAGAGTTACTCTTATTATAATTACACCTGAACCAAAATTACACATACACGTTGTTAGTAATAATATACAGTATATAAATGTTATATGAGTATAAACACAGCACTAATTTAAATTATATTAAATTTGCAACAACGTTTATATCGTTGTATAATTTTGTCGCCCGTCAACGTGTGGCACGACACGCATACATTTAATAACGTTGTATCGTTGTTTTATATATATATATATATATTTAATAACAGCACCAAATATTAATTATTTGGGGTTATATGTCACCTGCTTACTGAAAGCATATTTAAATAAATTGTAATAGTCAAAACTACATTTGTATGTAGAGCGTTGAAAATAATGCTTTGTAAAGCGACGCACACGTGGTCATTATGTAATCAGTTCGCTGTACAAGGAAGGGCCACACCCAAACTGTTAATTAATAATATCTCGGAAACTAATAAATTAAGGCGAAATCCAAGATAGCCAAAATGTTTGCCGAAATATTAATAATGACGTGTGCAAATTATACGCAATATAATTAACAAATGAAAGAGTTAATTAATTTAATTGAATAACTTCTGTAGAAATAGAGTTACATTAATGAGATTTTAGTATGTTATAAAGATAATAATTTCTGACAGATTGTATATTTTAGATTTCGCACAACTTGGTTTGCAACCAAGATATTGCAAAATTAAAAAAGCACAGGAAATCCGGACCGACAAATTGGTTCCGCCGGATAATAATAATAGTAATAATATTAATTCTCCGTCTGTGGGAATCTAACTTCATTCTCACGGACCAAGGGAATTCAAATTTTATGTAGTAGGGAGAGTATGTCAGCCAATCAAATCATTTGACCAAACCCCGACCAGCGCGGTGTTTCGGGCTGAAACATCACTCTTCTGCCAGTACTCACGAAGTAAAGACGTAATTCTTCGATCGTCTCGTAACCATAGTGGTGAAGATCCATCAGAAGACTCTACGTGGTCAACCCACACGCAATTACGAACACAGTAAATACAGATCAACTGTACAACTCGTAATTGTTGCGTGAAGGCGAGATACTCTTCATTACATCAACCAAGCTTATTGTGTACTGCAAGCTAGTCATAAGCACGCAAGAGATCCACCAGACTTCAAGAATACAGCAGAGAGGCCGTCTAAATCATTGGTGATCAGCTGACGAGCAGAGCTACCACTCGAACGAAACACACACACGCTGACGTGCGACGTGCGAATCGACGAGGGACAGGAACCAGTTCCAGCAGAGAGCCGCAGACGTTAAAATATTCACGAACAGCAAGGAAGCAGAGTGTTGCCGAATTTTGAACTCAATGACCGAATCCAGCAGCTCTAAGCAGATTACTTTCTCTAGCGACCGGACCGGGATCAACGAGGGACAATCGGAACAACATCCTCTTCAATAACAGGAAAGCAAAATCCACTTATTTATTTTTTAACATCAAATTTTCTATTTTTCATTTAAAAACATTGTAATTCAAACAATTCAGGTGCCATACAAAAAGCAAAGACTCTAGTAATTAAGAATAAATTCATTGTGATAATCTGTATAGCAGTCTAAGTCATTAGTAAGCTATAGTTAAGAAATAGAAGTAGTATAAAAGCGCTATACAAATCTTAACTAACAATCTAATTATTAGTTCATACTGCAGTATAACAGAAGTCAAATCACTAGAAATGAAATAACGTGAACTAGACTGTCACGTCTAATTTATTTTTGAAAATTATTCTAATTAACTTCAGAGTTTTATATTTTGTTTCATTAACATTTAAATTCAATTTAGTCAAAGAAATTTAATCAAATCAAATCAATTAATTAATTAAATTTTCAATTGCAATTAACTCGCCAAATAACGAGTTTAGTTTCTTTTCAATTATTAACCAATTGAAAAACATTAGTCCACATAGATTCATTGTTTAGATTGTAAGATAATTGATAATATAATAACCATTTTATTCTTGTGTGTTGTTGGAGTAATAAACGACGTTTTATTACCCCATATAACAGTGTTTTATTGTTGTACGATAAAGCCTACCAGTCTCACAAAACTCACCCCCTTTAAAGTAACTTATTTTGTGTGTTGTTGCAATAAATTTGAGATTGCTAGCTTGCGAACTTCAAATCCAAAATCCACACGCCCTAGTCGGAAGAATCCGCAAGATCGGACAGCAGGTAGGTACTCATACACAACACGACACAACAACAACGCATATAAAGTGCTAGTTATAAATGTTGCCCGGAACGTGGGGCGCGATTAAATTAAATTAATTAAATCACAACGAAATTGAAACGCATATGGCGCTCCAATTTCGTGGGGCTTGATAAAATTAAATTCAATTTTCAAGTTAAAACTAATTTTGCTGTTTTACTTCTTAAAACAGCTGGCGTCCAACTAAACAATCCCCAAAGAGTTTTGTGACTGGTGTTCGTACAGCAGTGAAATTATTTTGTGTATTTGAAACTATTCTGTGTATTTGAAATTGTTTATATTTGAGATTGTTGTGTATTTAAAATGGATACGGAAAAAATGTTTAAACAGTTATTACAAGAAATTAAACAAAACGCGGCTAAAGCGGAACAAGCTAACGCGGATTTGACCGCTAATATGAACGCGAAATTTGAACAAATAACAGCCAATGCTGAGATAAATATCGCAGAGTTAAAATCTAACATCGAGGCACAAAGAGCTAGTCTAACCGAGAAATTAGACCAAAGCAACGCCGACATAAATACGGAAATTAAGCAATGTAATAAAGCAACGACCGAGAAAACAGACGAAAGCGCGAAAAATTTAGACGCTAGAGTCACTGAAATCGGTGAAAAAGTCGTTGAAATCGGTGAGAGTAACAAAGAATTAACCGCGAAAGTAGCTGAGATTGGTGAAAAAGTACATACGGTCGATACCAAAATAAATGAACGGTTTAAGGTTTTTGAGACCACTATGCAAAAATCGTTTATTGAACAAGTAACACGTATGGAGGGCCGGTTCAAGGAGCATATAAGCCGCTGTGAGAAACAAACGCAAGACGTCGCGAGAAAAGTCGACTCTCTCGAGATAAAGATTCAAGCTGACGCGACGGAAACGCAACGACGAGTAGATAGATTAGACGCTTCAATTGTAGAGACGCGATCTAACATTGACTCTAATAAAGAGAGTGTCTTACAAGCGTTAAACGACGAGATTTTGAAAGTACGACAGGAGGTACGGAGGAGATCCGCTCCTAATATTTTAGTACAAGGTCCTGTCGACGAGAAAAATCGCGTGTATTTTACAGGGGAAAATAACGAAAACCCTATTGAATTTTTGTTAGCGTGTGAGAGTGAAATGGCTAGAGTAGATTCCCGACTAGAAGATCAAGATAAAATACAGTGGGTAGTTAACGCGATGCGCGATTCGGCGCGTAAGTGGTATAACATTGTACGCGATAGAGTGTCCACATACGCCGAGTTCAAACAAAAATTTGAAAGCCGGTACTGGAACTCGCATACGCAGAGACTTTTACGTAATGAACTTGAGTATGGCCGATTTGATAGGAAACTGGGTATTATCGCGGAAAATTATATAATCCAGCAGGTCGAACGCGCGAAGCATTTAACCCCAGCATTTTCGGAGATTGACATAGTCACGAAACTTGCCTATCACTTTAATCACCATATTAGAGTAACTGTGTTTACGCAGGGTATTCGCACGGTCGATGAACTGCTCATTCTAGTGTCCCAAAGCGAGACAGTTTTTGATTTTGGTGGGTGGCGTTATAACCCTGATTCTCGCCGAAATAACGAAGGGCAGAATACGCAGGTACAGTATCATCAGCAACCTGATCAAAGACCGAGTACCAGTTCTACTCCACCCCAGACACCGTCAAAAACGCCAAATAAAACCTTTGAGTACAAGGGTAAACAAAATATTGGTAGACCAAAGGGGCAGGGTAAGGGCAACGACGGGGCCCCGATTAGAGCGATTCAAACGGTCGAATTAGCCAAAGCTGATACAACTGCAAAAGACAGCGACTCTCAAAGCAATAAAAACTCTAACAATAAATCAAAAAATTACTAATCTACAAAAAACGTGCCAAAATGCGCATCCAGCAAGGACGCACTATAAATTCGGCAAAATTTTGTTAATGTAAGCATGCTAATTATAAGGATTATATATTGTGTGAAATGTGTACTTTTAATTATGTAACTTGTGTGCCCGTTAATAATGTGTTCCCACCGGACGTCAGGGATCCGTTGCTAGAATCCGGTCCCACGCAACAAAGGCCAGTGAGCGCGGCGTGTCAGGTGTTACACGCCTTTGTCAACGGCGTTCCCACACAAATTTTGTTGGACACCGGCAGCGTTGTTTCCGGCGTCAGTGAAAGATTCCTGCGTGCCAATAAAAAATATTTTCGTACGGCCCCATCACTCCCAATAAATCAATTTTATATACGAACCGCTACCGATACAAAAGAAAATATTGACACTCAATACTATCTAACTATCATGCTAGAAAAAGTGCTATTTGAAGTGTGTGTAGTGGGTATAAACAATTTAATATGTGATATGTTATTGGGGGTAGATGTACTAGAACAAATACGTGCGGAAATAAACACCAGTGAACACTTATTAAAATGTACAATTGACAATGTAAGTTACACTTTTAAATTGAACACACACACACACACACACACACACACACACACACACACACACACACACACACACACACAAAACCATGGTGACCCAATTAAAATCACATGGCCACCAAAACAAGTGATACATTATAAAGACTGTGAAGAGGGGGAAACAACCTTAGATTCCCGAACTGAATGGAGATTGTCGTCGCTGCAAGAAGAGTTCAGCGATATCTTCAGTGAAGAGCACTCAATCTCGTCAGTGTATGAACATAGAATCCACCTCATAGAGCCGGAGAAGTTCATAAGGAGAATCTACCAGGTCCCTATAAAATACCAGGCCGAGGTCCAGCTGGAGATACAGCGGATGTTGGAGGAAGATATTATAGAGAGATCTAATAGCAGCTTCCTCAACCCACTGCTAGTCGTCCGCAAGAAGACTGGAGAAATCCGACTCTGCCTGGATATGAGGAACTTAAACAGTCTGGTAGAGAAAGGGTTTGACTGCGCACCAACAGCGGAGGACCTCTTCATTAAATGTGAAGGAGCCAGGTACCTCACGAAGCTAGATCTAACAGCAAGCTTCTGGCAGGTCCCGCTGTGTGAGCAAGATCGTAAGTATACAGCATTTATATTCAATAACAAATGCTATCAGCACAAGGTGGTACCTTTTGGCCTTAGCACGAGTCTCGCTGCGATTGTAAGATGCCTCGAGAGAGCTCTAGGACCTGAGGTAGACCCATACACTGTAATATTTGTTGATGACATCCTCGTGATATCCCGCACGTTGGAGGAACACTTCGAGCATCTGAGGAGCGTCTTCCAGAAGCTGAGGTTAGCCAACATCAAGCTCAAGCTACACAAGTGCGAGTTTGTGAAGTCTCAAATGAAGTTCCTGGGACATATAATCTCAGCTACAGGCATCAGTACGGACCCAGAGAAGCTCAGGAGTATTGTGGAGTTCCCGGTGCCCAAGAACCTCAAAGCACTACGAGCATTCCTTGGACTCACGGGATACTACAGGAAATTCACCAAATACGCCGAATATACAGTCCCCTTGCTACAGCTGGTACGCAAAAATATAAAGTGGAAATGGGGTTCTGAACAGAACGATGCGTTTGAGAGGGTTAAGGGCCTGTTCCAATCTAATTTACAATTGTTCCATCCACAGCAGGGTAGGAAGTACGTAATGTACACTGACGCTAGCGAGTATGCTATCGGCGCCGTGTTGCACCAGGAAGACGAACAAGGTAGTCTTCATGTTGTAGCATACGCCAATAGAACGCTCAAAGGCGCTGAGTTGTACTTCTGAGAAAGAAATACTCGCCATAATAAACGCACTCAGAAAGTTCAGACACTACCTATATGGTACCCACTTCGAGATCCACACTGATAATCAGGCGTTATCTTTTATATTAAAATGTCGACTAGCAAATTCCCGACTAACACGATGGGTGTTAGCTATTCAGGAGTATTCTTTCACTATTAAATATTGCAAAGGATCAGAGAATACCACCGCAGACACTCTAAGTAGATATCCGCCCGTAGAAAAGGAGGAGGTGTACGAAGCAGCGGACGACGAGTTAAAGGTATTGAATATGCAATACACTGTCGCGCCTGAAGCTACCAATATGCTACAGAACTTAGGACGCGAGCAGGACAATGACCTCGCACTCCGTGCTAAAAAGCTAATGTTAGCAGCTCACCCGAATCCTCATTACCTCATACAAGACAATATATTGTATACATTGTTACAGGGCGAATGGAAGGTGATATTGTCTCCAGCGATGCTTGCGTGTGTAACACAATCATTACATATAAAAATTGCGCACGCATCTCCTGTAAAATGTGTAAAAATATTGCAGGAGGATTTTACAATTGCAAACATGTATCGTAGGGTAAGGAAATTGTTAAAAACATGTCATCCTTGTAAAACAGCGAAATTACCAGACGTGCACACTTATATTTCCCATAGCAAATGTGATAACGGAAGGTAAGGGACAGATGATCGCCATCGACTTTCTGGGACCACTACCCAAGGCTACTAGAAACCTAAAACACATGGTAGTTTGTGTCGATGTGTTTACTAAAAAAGTTAGCCTTTACGCGATCCCTAGGCCCACCACAAAGTCCGTTTTAAATATTATACTTAACAAGTATATTCCACAACATGGACCAATAAGGAACGTACTTAGTGACCAGGGAAAGCAATTCCAAAACAAACACTGGGCAGCTACCCTGGAACGTAATGGTATTAAAGCAATCCTCACCTCGATACGACGACCACAGGGCAACCTCGCCGAAAGGGTGAATCGGGAAATCGGTAAAATGTTCCGTATATATTGCTATAAGGAGCAAAGTAAATGGCCCGACTTCCTACCATTCTTCGAAAAGGCGATAAACGAGAATTATCACGATACCACTGAATACACACCAGCAGAGTTAGACTCTGGAACAAGGCCAGAGAGATTTTGGAATAATTATTTAAGCAGGCCAAAGACTTATAATCTACCTCTGCCGGTGCAGTGTAAAAATCAACTTGTGAGGGAAAGAATAGTTGAAAAGGGGCGAAAAAGGGCGGACAAATTCAATACTACTCATAAACTAACTAACTTTGTAGTAGGTGAGAAAGTGCTGCTCAAGGCGAACCCCGTAGGCCGAAGAGACATAAATGTAGCAGCAAAGTTTTTTCGTTTATATAATGGTCCGTATCTTTTGGCTCAACAACTCGCGCCTCACACATTTATCGTTACGACGCTCGACCGAACAAAAACGATCGGTAAATATCATGCGAGCTCTTTGAGAAAATACTTTGAGTAGCATGGGATTCCAAAGCGCGTCGGGACGAAATAACAAGACTAAACAAAAAAATAAAATAAATAAATAATATTTAGAAATAATAATAATGTAATTGTATTATAATTAAAATTAAAATAAATTACGTGTGTTTTATATTATTAATAATAATTGTAGATAGCTTGTGTATTAATAAATAATATGGTTTTTCTATCGCGGTGAATAACGAGCCTACAGCGGAACAAACGCACGGCAGGAAATAGTTAAGACACACGCGGTAACTACCTCCCCACGTTTGAAAGTAGGTCAAGCAATTAGCCGCGCGGCAAGCGATAATGACAGTAAACAAAACGTCAGAAAATTCCTTCGCACGCGTGCCAGTTGTTGATAAACAAACAAACCTTTTAAACGCTACAGTTAGGTACTACCCGTTCTAAAAATATTGATACACAATAATTTGCAAGTATAATCTTATTAATAGATGTATTAGAAATAAGTTGTATATAAGGGAATAACATTAACACACATGTATGTTTTTCTTTTGAATAAGTAATACAATGTATAGGTAATAAGTATAGTGATTACAGAATACGTGTGTAATGATTAAGAAAAAAAAATAACTGTAATTATTACATTCATTTTTTTTTTTAAACGGGTGGGGGCATATATAACAGCACCAAATATTAATTATTTGGGGTTATATGTCACCTGCTTACTGAAAGCATATTTAAATAAATTGTAATAGTCAAAACTACATTTGTATGTAGAGCGTTGAAAATAATGCTTTGTAAAGCGACGCACACGTGGTCATTATGTAATCAGTTCGCTGTACAAGGAAGGGCCACACCCAAACTGTTAATTAATAATATCTCGGAAACTAATAAATTAAGGCGAAATCCAAGATAGCCAAAATGTTTGCCGAAATATTAATAATGACGTGTGCAAATTATACGCAATATAATTAACAAATGAAAGAGTTAATTAATTTAATTGAATAACTTCTGTAAAAATAGAGTTACATTAATGAGATTTTAGTATGTTATAAAGATAATAATTTCTGACAGATTGTATATTTTAGATTTCGCACAACTTGGTTTGCAACCAAGATATTGCAAAATTAAAAAAGCACAGGAAATCCGGACCGACAAATTGGTTCCGCCGGATAATAATAATAGTAATAATATTAATTCTCCGTCTGTGGGAATCTAACTTCATTCTCACGGACCAAGGGAATTCAAATTTTATGTAGTAGGGAGAGTGTGTCAGCCAATCAAATCATTTGACCAAACCCCGACCAGCGCGGTGTTTCGGGCTGAAACATCACTCTTCTGCCAGTACTCACGAAGTAAAGACGTAATTCTTCGATCGTCTCGTAACCATAGTGGTGAAGATCCATCAGAAGACTCTACGTGGTCAACCCACACGCAATTACGAACACAGTAAATACAGATCAACTGTACAACTCGTAATTGTTGCGTGAAGGCGAGATACTCTTCATTACATCAACCAAGCTTATTGTGTACTGCAAGCTAGTCATAAGCACGCAAGAGATCCACCAGACTTCAAGACCAGACTTCAAGAATACAGCAGAGAGGCCGTCTAAATCATTGGTGATCAGCTGACGAGCAGAGCTACCACTCGAACGAAACACACACACGCTGACGTGCGACGTTCGAATCGACGAGGGACAGGAACCAGTTCCAGCAGAGAGCCGCAGACGTTAAAATATTCACGAACAGCAAGGAAGCAGAGTGTTGCCGAATTTTGAACTCAATGACCGAATCCAGCAGCTCTAAGCAGATTACTTTCTCTAGCGACCGGACCGGGATCAACGAGGGACAATCGGAACAACATCCTCTTCAATAACAGGAAAGCAAAATCCACTTATTTATTTTTTAACATCAAATTTTCTATTTTTCATTTAAAAACATTGTAATTCAAACAATTCAGGTGCCATACAAAAAGCAAAGACTCTAGTAATTAAGAATAAATTCATTGTGATAATCTGTATAGCAGTCTAAGTCATTAGTAAGCTATAGTTAAGAAATAGAAGTAGTATAAAAGCGCTATACAAATCTTAACTAACAATCTAATTATTAGTTCATACTGCAGTATAACAGAAGTCAAATCACTAGAAATGAAATAACGTGAACTAGACTGTCACGTCTAATTTATTTTTGAAAATTATTCTAATTAACTTCAGAGTTTTATATTTTGTTTCATTAACATTTAAATTCAATTTAGTCAAAGAAATTTAATCAAATCAAATCAATTAATTAATTAAATTTTCAATTGCAATTAACTCGCCAAATAACGAGTTTAGTTTCTTCTCAATTATTAACCAATTGAAAAACATTAGTCCACATAGATTCATTGTTTAGATTGTAAGATAATTGATAATATAATAACCATTTTATTCTTGTGTGTTGTTGGAGTAATAAACGACGTTTTATTACCCCATATAACAGTGTTTTATTGTTGTACGATAAAGCCTACCAGTCTCACAAAACTCACCCCCTTTAAAGTAACTTATTTTGTGTGTTGTTGCAATAAATTTGAGATTGCTAGCTTGCGAACTTCAAATCCAAAATCCACACGCCCTAGTCGGAAGAATCCGCAAGATCGGACAGCAGGTAGGTACTCATACACAACACGACACAACAACAACGCATATAAAGTGCTAGTTATAAATGTTGCCCGGAACGTGGGGCGCGATTAAATTAAATTAATTAAATCACAACGAAATTGAAACGCATATAAGTATAGTTGTAAATGTTGCCCGGAACGTGGGGCGCGATTAAATTAAATTAATTAAATCACAACGAAATTGAAACCCATATGGCGCTCCAATTTCGTGGGGCTTGATAAAATTAAATTCAATTTTCAAGTTAAAACTAATTTTGCTGTTTTACTTCTTAAAACAGCTGGCGTCCAACTAAACAATCCCCAAAGAGTTTTGTGACTGGTGTTCGTACAGCAGTGAAATTATTTTGTGTATTTGAAACTATTCTGTGTATTTGAAATTGTTTATATTTGAGATTGTTGTGTATTTAAAATGGATACGGAAAAAATGCTTAAACAGTTATTACAAGAAATTAAACAAAACGCGGCTAAAGCGGAACAAGCTAACGCGGATTTGACCGCTAATATGAACGCGAAATTTGAACAAATAACAGCCAATGCTGAGATAAATATCGCAGAGTTAAAATCTAACATCGAGGCACAAAGAGCTAGTCTAACCGAGAATTAGACCAAAGCAACGCCGACATAAATACGGAAATTAAGCAATGTAATAAAGCAACGACCGAGAAAACAGACGAAAGCGCGAAAAATTTAGACGCTAGAGTCACTGAAATCGGTGAAAAAGTCGTTGAAATCGGTGAGAGTAATAAAGAATTAACCGCGAAAGTAGCTGAGATTGGTGAAAAAGTACATACGGTCGATACCAAAATAAATGAACGGTTTAAGGTTTTTGAGACCACTATGCAAAAATCGTTTATTGAACAAGTAACACGTATGGAGGGCCGGTTCAAGGAGCATATAAGCCGCTGTGAGAAACAAACGCAAGACGTCGCGAGAAAAGTCGACTCTCTCGAGATAAAGATTCAAGCTGACGCGACGGAAACGCAACGACGAGTAGATAGATTAGACGCTTCAATTGTAGAGACGCGATCTAACATTGACTCTAATAAAGAGAGTGTCTTACAAGCGTTAAACGACGAGATTTTGAAAGTACGACAGGAGGTACGGAGGAGATCCGCTCCTAATATTTTAGTACAAGGTCCTGTCGACGAGAAAAATCACGTGTATTTTACAGGGGAAAATAACGAAAACCCTATTGAATTTTTGTTAGCGTGTGAGAGTGAAATGGCTAGAGTAGGTTCCCGACTAGAAGATCAAGACAAAATACAGTGGGTAGTTAACGCGATGCGCGATTCGGCGCGTAAGTGGTATAACATTGTACGCGATAGAGTGTCCACATACGCCGAGTTCAAACAAAAATTTGAAAGCCGGTACTGGAACTCGCATACGCAGAGACTTTTACGTAATGAACTTGAGTATGGCCGATTTGATAGGAAACTGGGTATTATCGCGGAAAATTATATAATCCAGCAGGTCGAACGCGCGAAGCATTTAACCCCAGCATTTTCGGAGATTGACATAGTCACGAAACTTGCCTATCACTTTAATCACCATATTAGAGTAACTGTGTTTACGCAGGGTATTCGCACGGTCGATGAACTGCTCATTCTAGTGTCCCAAAGCGAGACAGTTTTTGATTTTGGTGGGTGGCGTTATAACCCTGATTCTCGCCGAAATAACGAAGGGCAGAATACGCGGGTACAGTATCATCAGCAACCTGATCAAAGACCGAGTACCAGTTCTACTCCACCCCAGACACCGTCAAAAACGCCAAATAAAACCTTTGAGTACAAGGGTAAACAAAATATTGGTAGACCAAAGGGGCAGGGTAAGGCCAACGACGGGGCCCCGATTAGAGCGATTCAAACGGTCGAATTAGCCAAAGCTGATACAACTGCAAAAGACAGCGACTCTCAAAGCAATAAAGACTCTAACAATAAATCAAGAAATTACTAATCTACAAAAAACGTGCCAAAATGCGCATCCAGCAAGGACGCACTATAAATTCGGCAAAATTTTGTAAATGTAAGCATGCTAATTATAAGGATTATATATTGTGTGAAATGTGTACTTTTAATTATGTAACTTGTGTGCCCGTTAATAATGTGTTCCCACCGGACGTCAGGGATCCGTTGCTAGAATCCGGTCCCACGCAACAAAGGCCAGTGAGCGCGGCGTGTCCGGTGTTACACGCCTTTGTCAACGGCGTTCCCACACAAATTTTGTTGGACACCGGCAGCGTTGTTTCCGGCGTCAGTGAAAGATTCCTGCGTGCCAATAAAAAATATTTTCGTACGGCCCCATCACTCCCAATAAATCAATTTTATATACGAACCGCTACCGATACAAAAGAAAATATTGACACTCAATACTATCTAACTATCATGCTAGAAAAAGTGCAATTTGAAGTGTGTGTAGTGGGTATAAACAATTTAATATGTGATGTGTTATTGGGGGTAGATGTACTAGAACAAATACGTGCGGAAATAAACACCAGTGAACACTTATTAAAATGTACAATTGACAATGTAAGTTACACTTTTAAATTGAACACACACACACACACACACACACACACACAAAACCATGGTGACCCAATTAAAATCACATGGCCACCAAAACAAGTGATTCATTATAAAGACTGTGAAGAGGGGGAAACAACCTTAGGCCGAACTGAATGGAGATTGTCGTCGCTGCAAGAAGAGTTCAGCGATATCTTCAGTGAAGAGCACTCAATCTCGTCAGTGTATGAACATAGAATCCACCTCATAGAGCCGGAGAAGTTCATAAGGAGAATCTACCAGGTCCCTATAAAATACCAGGCCGAGGTCCAGCTGGAGATACAGCGGATGTTGGAGGAAGATATTATAGAGAGATCTAATAGCAGCTTCCTCAACCCACTGCTAGTCGTCCGCAAGAAGACTGGAGAAATCCGACTCTGCCTGGATATGAGGAACTTAAACAGTCTGGTAGAGAAAGAGTTTGACTGCGCACCAACAGCGGAGGACCTCTTCATTAAATGTGAAGGAGCCAGGTACCTCACGAAGCTAGATCTAACAGCAAGCTTCTGGCAGGTCCCGCTGTGTGAGCAAGATCGTAAGTATACAGCATTTATATTCAATAACAAATGCTATCAGCACAAGGTGGTACCTTTTGGCCTTAGCACGAGTCTCGCTGCGATTGTAAGATGCCTCGAGAGAGCTCTAGGACCTGAGGTAGACCCATACACTGTAATATTTGTTGATGACATCCTCGTGATATCCCGCACGTTGGAGGAACACTTCGAGCATCTGAGGAGCGTCTTCCAGAAGCTGAGGTTAGCCAACATCAAGCTCAAGCTACACAAGTGCGAGTTTGTGAAGTCTCAAATGAAGTTCCTGGGACATATAATCTCAGCTACAGGCATCAGTACGGACCCAGAGAAGCTCAGGAGTATTGTGGAGTTCCCGGTGCCCAAGAACCTCAAAGCACTACGAGCATTCCTTGGACTCACGGGATACTACAGGAAATTCACCAAATACGCCGAATATACAGTCCCCTTGCTACAGCTGGTACGCAAAAATATAAAGTGGAAATGGGGTTCTGAACAGAACGATGCGTTTGAGAGGGTTAAGGGCCTGTTCCAATCTAATTTACAATTGTTCCATCCACAGCAGGGTAGGAAGTACGTAATGTACACTGACGCTAGCGAGTATGCTATCGGCGCCGTGTTGCACCAGGAAGACGAACAAGGTAGTCTTCATGTTGTAGCATACGCCAATAGAACGCTCAAAGGCGCTGAGTTGCACTATTGTACTTCTGAGAAAGAAATACTCGCCATAATAAACGCACTCAGAAAGTTCAGACACTACCTATATGGTACCCACTTCGAGATCCACACTGATAATCAGGCGTTATCTTTTATATTAAAATGTCGACTAGCAAATTCCCGACTAACACGATGGGTGTTAGCTATTCAGGAGTATTCTTTCACTATTAAATATTGCAAAGGATCAGAGAATACCACCGCAGACACTCTAAGTAGATATCCGCCCGTAGAAAAGGAGGAGGTGTACGAAGCAGCGGACGACGAGTTAAAGGTATTGAATATGCAATACACTGTCGCGCCTGAAGCTACCAATATGCTACAGAATTTAGGACGCGAGCAGGACAATGACCTCGCACTCCGTGCTAAAAAGCTAATGTTAGCAGCTCACCCGAATCCTCATTACCTCATACAAGACAATATATTGTATACATTGTTACAGGGCGAATGGAAGGTGATATTGTCTCCAGCGATGCTTGCGTGTGTAACACAATCATTACATATAAAAATTGCGCACGCATCTCCTGTAAAATGTGTAAAAATATTGCAGGAGGATTTTACAATTGCAAACATGTATCGTAGGGTAAGGAAATTGTTAAAAACATGTCATCCTTGTAAAACAGCGAAATTACCAGACGTGCACACTTATATTTCCCATAGCAAATGTGATAACGGAAGGTAAGGGACAGATGATCGCCATCGACTTTCTGGGACCACTACCCAAGGCTACTAGAAACCTAAAACACATGGTAGTTTGTGTCGATGTGTTTACTAAAAAAGTTAGCCTTTACGCGATCCCTAGGCCCACCACAAAGTCCGTTTTAAATATTATACTTAACAAGTATATTCCACAACATGGACCAATAAGGAACGTACTTAGTGACCAGGGAAAGCAATTCCAAAACAAACACTGGGCAGCTACCCTGGAACGTAATGGTACTAAAGCAATCCTCACCTCGATACGACGACCACAGGGCAACCTCGCCGAAAGGGTGAATCGGGAAATCGGTAAAATGTTCCGTATATATTGCTATAAGGAGCAAAGTAAATGGCCCGACTTCCTACCATTCTTCGAAAAGGCGATAAACGAGAATTATCACGATACCACTGAATACACACCAGCAGAGTTAGACTCTGGAACAAGGCCAGAGAGATTTTGGAATAATTATTTAAGCAGGCCAAAGACTTATAATCTACCTCTGCCGGTGCAGTGTAAAAATCAACTTGTGAGGGAAAGAATAGTTGAAAAGGGGCGAAAAAGGGCGGACAAATTCAATACTACTCATAAACTAACTAACTTTGTAGTAGGTGAGAAAGTGCTGCTCAAGGCGAACCCCGTAGGCCGAAGAGACATAAATGTAGCAGCAAAGTTTTTTCGTTTATATAATGGTCCGTATCTTTTGGCTCAACAACTCGCGCCTCACACATTTATCGTTACGACGCTCGACCGAACAAAAACGATCGGTAAATATCATGCGAGCTCTTTGAGAAAATACTTTGAGTAGCATGGGATTCCAAAGCGCGTCGGGACGAAATAACAAGACTAAAAAAAAAAAATAAAATAAATAAATAATATTTAGAAATAATAATAATGTAATTGTATTATAATTAAAATTAAAATAAATTACGTGTGTTTTATATTATTAATAATAATTGTAGATAGCTTGTGTATTAATAAATAATAATGTTTTTCTATCGCGGTGAATAACGAGCCTACAGCGGAACAAACGCACGGCAGGAAATAGTTAAGACACACGCGGTAACTACCTCCCCACGTTTGAAAGTAGGTCAAGCAATTAGCCGCGCGGCAAGCGATAATGACAGTAAACAAAACGTCAGAAAATTCCTTCGCACGCGTGCCAGTTGTTGATAAACAAACAAACCTTTTAAACGCTACAGTTAGGTACTAACCGTTCTAAAAATATTGATACACAATAATTTGCAAGTATAATCTTATTAATAGATGTATTAGAAATAAGTTGTATATAAGGGAATAACATTAACACACATGTATGTTTTTCTTTTGAATAAGTAATACAATGTATAGGTAATAAGTATAGGGATTACAGAATACGTGTGTAATGATTAAGAAAAAAAAATAACTGTAATTATTACATTCATTTTTTTTTTTAAACGGGTGGGGGCATATGTAACAGCACCAAATATTAATTATTTGGGGTTATATGTCACCTGCATACTGAAAGCATATTTAAATAAATTGTAATAGTCAAAACTACATTTGTATGTAGAGCGTTGAAAATAATGCTTTGTAAAGCGACGCACACGTGGTCATTATGTAATCAGTTCGCTGTACAAGGAAGGGCCACACCCAAACTGTTAATTAATAATATCTCGGAAACTAATAAATTAAGGCGAAATCCAAGATAGCCAAAATGTTTGCCGAAATATTAATAATGACGTGTGCAAATTATACGCAATATAATTAAAAATGAAAGAGTTAATTAATTTAATTGAATAACTTCTGTAAAAATAGAGTTACATTAATGAGATTTTAGTATGTTATAAAGATAATAATTTCTGACAGATTGTATATTTTAGATTTCGCACAACTTGGTTTGCAACCAAGATATTGCAAAATTAAAAAAGCACAGGAAATCCGGACCGACAAATTGGTTCCGCCGGATAATAATAATAGTAATAATATTAATTCTCCGTCTGTGGGAATCTAACTTCATTCTCACGGACCAAGGGAATTCAAATTTTATGTAGTAGGGAGAGTGTGTCAGCCAATCAAATCATTTGACCAAACCCCGACCAGCGCGGTGTTTCGGGCTGAAACATCACTCTTCTGCCAGTACTCACGAAGTAAAGACGTAATTCTTCGATCGTCTCGTAACCATAGTGGTGAAGATCCATCAGAAGACTCTACGTGGTCAACCCACACGCAATTACGAACACAGTAAATACAGATCAACTGTACAACTCGTAATTGTTGCGTGAAGGCGAGATACTCTTCATTACATCAACCAAGCTTATTGTGTACTGCAAGCTAGTCATAAGCACGCAAGAGATCCACCAGACTTCAAGACCAGACTTCAAGAATACAGCAGAGAGGCCGTCTAAATCATTGGTGATCAGCTGACGAGCAGAGCTACCACTCGAACGAAACACACACACGCTGACGTGCGACGTGCGAATCGACGAGGGACAGGAACCAGTTCCAGCAGAGAGCCGCAGACGTTAAAATATTCACGAACAGCAAGGAAGCAGAGTGTTGCCGAATTTTGAACTCAATGACCGAATCCAGCAGCTCTAAGCAGATTACTTTCTCTAGCGACCGGACCGGGATCAACGAGGGACAATCGGAACAACATCCTCTTCAATAACAGGAAAGCAAAATCCACTTATTTATTTTTTAACATCAAATTTTCTATTTTTCATTTAAAAACATTGTAATTCAAACAATTCAGGTGCCATACAAAAAGCAAAGACTCTAGTAATTAAGAATAAATTCATTGTGATAATCTGTATAGCAGTCTAAGTCATTAGTAAGCTATAGTTAAGAAATAGAAGTAGTATAAAAGCGCTATACAAATCTTAACTAACAATCTAATTATTAGTTCATACTGCAGTATAACAGAAGTCAAATCACTAGAAATGAAATAACGTGAACTAGACTGTCACGTCTAATTTATTTTTGAAAATTATTCTAATTAACTTCAGAGTTTTATATTTTGTTTCATTAACATTTAAATTCAATTTAGTCAAAGAAATTTAATCAAATCAAATCAATTAATTAATTAAATTTTCAATTGCAATTAACTCGCCAAATAACGAGTTTAGTTTCTTTTCAATTATTAACCAATTGAAAAACATTAGTCCACATAGATTCATTGTTTAGATTGTAAGATAATTGATAATATAATAACCATTTTATTCTTGTGTGTTGTTGGAGTAATAAACGACGTTTTATTACCCCATATAACAGTGTTTTATTGTTGTACGATAAAGCCTACCAGTCTCACAAAACTCACCCCCTTTAAAGTAACTTATTTTGTGTGTTGTTGCAATAAATTTGAGATTGCTAGCTTGCGAACTTCAAATCCAAAATCCACACGCCCTAGTCGGAAGAATCCGCAAGATCGGACAGCAGGTAGGTACTCATACACAACACGACACAACAACAACGCATATAAAGTGCTAGTTATAAATGTTGCCCGGAACGTGGGGCGCGATTAAATTAAATTAATTAAATCACAACGAAATTGAAACGCATATAAGTAGAGTTGTAAATGTTGCCCGGAACGTGGGGCGCGATTAAATTAAATTAATTAAATCACAACGAAATTGAAACGCATATGGCGCTCCAATTTCGTGGGGCTTGATAAAATTAAATTCAATTTTCAAGTTAAAACTAATTTTGCTGTTTTACTTCTTAAAACAGCTGGCGTCCAACTAAACAATTCCCAAAGAGTTTTGTGACTGGTGTTCGTACAGCAGTGAAATTATTTTGTGTATTTGAAACTATTCTGTGTATTTGAAATTGTTTATATTTGAGATTGTTGTGTATTTAAAATGGATACGGAAAAAATGCTTAAACAGTTATTACAAGAAATTAAACAAAACGCGGCTAAAGCGGAACAAGCTAACGCGGATTTGACCGCTAATATGAACGCGAAATTTGAACAAATAACAGCCAATGCTGAGATAAATATCGCAGAGTTAAAATCTAACATCGAGGCACAAAGAGCTAGTCTAACCGAGAATTAGACCAAAGCAACGCCGACATAAATACGGAAATTAAGCAATGTAATAAAGCAACGACCGAGAAAACAGACGAAAGCGCGAAAAATTTAGACGCTAGAGTCACTGAAATCGGTGAAAAAGTCGTTGAAATCGGTGAGAGTAATAAAGAATTAACCGCGAAAGTAGCTGAGATTGGTGAAAAAGTACATACGGTCGATACCAAAATAAATGAACGGTTTAAGGTTTTTGAGACCACTATGCAAAAATCGTTTATTGAACAAGTAACACGTATGGAGGGCCGGTTCAAGGAGCATATAAGCCGCTGTGAGAAACAAACGCAAGACGTCGCGAGAAAAGTCGACTCTCTCGAGATAAAGATTCAAGCTGACGCGACGGAAACGCAACGACGAGTAGATAGATTAGACGCTTCAATTGTAGAGACGCGATCTAACATTGACTCTAATAAAGAGAGTGTCTTACAAGCGTTAAACGACGAGATTTTGAAAGTACGACAGGAGGTACGGAGGAGATCCGCTCCTAATATTTTAGTACAAGGTCCTGTCGACGAGAAAAATCGCGTGTATTTTACAGGGGAAAATAACGAAAACCCTATTGAATTTTTGTTAGCGTGTGAGAGTGAAATGGCTAGAGTAGGTTCCCGACTAGAAGATCAAGACAAAATACAGTGGGTAGTTAACGCGATGCGCGATTCGGCGCGTAAGTGGTATAACATTGTACGCGATAGAGTGTCCACATACGCCGAGTTCAAACAAAAATTTGAAAGCCGGTACTGGAACTCGCATACGCAGAGACTTTTACGTAATGAACTTGAGTATGGCCGATTTGATAGGAAACTGGGTATTATCGCGGAAAATTATATAATCCAGCAGGTCGAACGCGCGAAGCATTTAACCCCAGCATTTTCGGAGATTGACATAGTCACGAAACTTGCCTATCACTTTAATCACCATATTAGAGTAACTGTGTTTACGCAGGGTATTCGCACGGTCGATGAACTGCTCATTCTAGTGTCCCAAAGCGAGACAGTTTTTGATTTTGGTGGGTGGCGTTATAACCCTGATTCTCGCCGAAATAACGAAGGGCAGAATACGCGGGTACAGTATCATCAGCAACCTGATCAAAGACCGAGTACCAGTTCTACTCCACCCCAGACACCGTCAAAAACGCCAAATAAAACCTTTGAGTACAAGGGTAAACAAAATATTGGTAGACCAAAGGGGCAGGGTAAGGCCAACGACGGGGCCCCGATTAGAGCGATTCAAACGGTCGAATTAGCCAAAGCTGATACAACTGCAAAAGACAGCGACTCTCAAAGCAATAAAGACTCTAACAATAAATCAAGAAATTACTAATCTACAAAAAACGTGCCAAAATGCGCATCCAGCAAGGACGCACTATAAATTCGGCAAAATTTTGTAAATGTAAGCATGCTAATTATAAGGATTATATATTGTGTGAAATGTGTACTTTTAATTATGTAACTTGTGTGCCCGTTAATAATGTGTTCCCACCGGACGTCAGGGATCCGTTGCTAGAATCCGGTCCCACGCAACAAAGGCCAGTGAGCGCGGCGTGTCCGGTGTTACACGCCTTTGTCAACGGCGTTCCCACACAAATTTTGTTGGACACCGGCAGCGTTGTTTCCGGCGTCAGTGAAAGATTCCTGCGTGCCAATAAAAAATATTTTCGTACGGCCCCATCACTCCCAATAAATCAATTTTATATACGAACCGCTACCGATACAAAAGAAAATATTGACACTCAATACTATCTAACTATCATGCTAGAAAAAGTGCAATTTGAAGTGTGTGTAGTGGGTATAAACAATTTAATATGTGATGTGTTATTGGGGGTAGATGTACTAGAACAAATACGTGCGGAAATAAACACCAGTGAACACTTATTAAAATGTACAATTGACAATGTAAGTTACACTTTTAAATTGAACACACACACACACACACACACACACAAAACCATGGTGACCCAATTAAAATCACATGGCCACCAAAACAAGTGATTCATTATAAAGACTGTGAAGAGGGGGAAACAACCTTAGGCCGAACTGAATGGAGATTGTCGTCGCTGCAAGAAGAGTTCAGCGATATCTTCAGTGAAGAGCACTCAATCTCGTCAGTGTATGAACATAGAATCCACCTCATAGAGCCGGAGAAGTTCATAAGGAGAATCTACCAGGTCCCTATAAAATACCAGGCCGAGGTCCAGCTGGAGATACAGCGGATGTTGGAGGAAGATATTATAGAGAGATCTAATAGCAGCTTCCTCAACCCACTGCTAGTCGTCCGCAAGAAGACTGGAGAAATCCGACTCTGCCTGGATATGAGGAACTTAAACAGTCTGGTAGAGAAAGAGTTTGACTGCGCACCAACAGCGGAGGACCTCTTCATTAAATGTGAAGGAGCCAGGTACCTCACGAAGCTAGATCTAACAGCAAGCTTCTGGCAGGTCCCGCTGTGTGAGCAAGATCGTAAGTATACAGCATTTATATTCAATAACAAATGCTATCAGCACAAGGTGGTACCTTTTGGCCTTAGCACGAGTCTCGCTGCGATTGTAAGATGCCTCGAGAGAGCTCTAGGACCTGAGGTAGACCCATACACTGTAATATTTGTTGATGACATCCTCGTGATATCCCGCACGTTGGAGGAACACTTCGAGCATCTGAGGAGCGTCTTCCAGAAGCTGAGGTTAGCCAACATCAAGCTCAAGCTACACAAGTGCGAGTTTGTGAAGTCTCAAATGAAGTTCCTGGGACATATAATCTCAGCTACAGGCATCAGTACGGACCCAGAGAAGCTCAGGAGTATTGTGGAGTTCCCGGTGCCCAAGAACCTCAAAGCACTACGAGCATTCCTTGGACTCACGGGATACTACAGGAAATTCACCAAATACGCCGAATATACAGTCCCCTTGCTACAGCTGGTACGCAAAAATATAAAGTGGAAATGGGGTTCTGAACAGAACGATGCGTTTGAGAGGGTTAAGGGCCTGTTCCAATCTAATTTACAATTGTTCCATCCACAGCAGGGTAGGAAGTACGTAATGTACACTGACGCTAGCGAGTATGCTATCGGCGCCGTGTTGCACCAGGAAGACGAACAAGGTAGTCTTCATGTTGTAGCATACGCCAATAGAACGCTCTAAGGCGCTGAGTTGTACTTCTGAGAAAGAAATACTCGCCATAATAAACGCACTCAGAAAGTTCAGACACTACCTATATGGTACCCACTTCGAGATCCACACTGATAATCAGGCGTTATCTTTTATATTAAAATGTCGACTAGCAAATTCCCGACTAACACGATGGGTGTTAGCTATTCAGGAGTATTCTTTCACTATTAAATATTGCAAAGGATCAGAGAATACCACCGCAGACACTCTAAGTAGATATCCGCCCGTAGAAAAGGAGGAGGTGTACGAAGCAGCGGACGACGAGTTAAAGGTATTGAATATGCAATACACTGTCGCGCCTGAAGCTACCAATATGCTACAGAACTTAGGACGCGAGCAGGACAATGACCTCGCACTCCGTGCTAAAAAGCTAATGTTAGCAGCTCACCCGAATCCTCATTACCTCATACAAGACAATATATTGTATACATTGTTACAGGGCGAATGGAAGGTGATATTGTCTCCAGCGATGCTTGCGTGTGTAACACAATCATTACATAAAAAAATTGCGCACGCATCTCCTGTAAAATGTGTAAAAATATTGCAGGAGGATTTTACAATTGCAAACATGTATCGTAGGGTAAGGAAATTGTTAAAAACATGTCATCCTTGCAAAACAGCGAAATTACCAGACGTGCACACTTATATTTCCCATAGCAAATGTGATAACGGAAGGTAAGGGACAGATGATCGCCATCGACTTTCTGGGACCACTACCCAAGGCTACTAGAAACCTAAAACACATGGTAGTTTGTGTCGATGTGTTTACTAAAAAAGTTAGCCTTTACGCGATCCCTAGGCCCACCACAAAGTCCGTTTTAAATATTATACTTAACAAGTATATTCCACAACATGGACCAATAAGGAACGTACTTAGTGACCAGGGAAAGCAATTCCAAAACAAACACTGGGCAGCTACCCTGGAACGTAATGGTATTAAAGCAATCCTCACCTCGATACGACGACCACAGGGCAACCTCGCCGAAAGGGTGAATCGGGAAATCGGTAAAATGTTCCGTATATATTGCTATAAGGAGCAAAGTAAATGGCCCGACTTCCTACCATTCTTCGAAAAGGCGATAAACGAGAATTATCACGATACCACTGAATACACACCAGCAGAGTTAGACTCTGGAACAAGGCCAGAGAGATTTTGGAATAATTATTTAAGCAGGCCAAAGACTTATAATCTACCTCTGCCGGTGCAGTGTAAAAATCAACTTGTGAGGGAAAGAATAGTTGAAAAGGGGCGAAAAAGGGCGGACAAATTCAATACTACTCATAAACTAACTAACTTTGTAGTAGGTGAGAAAGTGCTGCTCAAGGCGAACCCCGTAGGCCGAAGAGACATAAATGTAGCAGCAAAGTTTTTTCGTTTATATAATGGTCCGTATCTTTTGGCTCAACAACTCGCGCCTCACACATTTATCGTTACGACGCTCGACCGAACAAAAACGATCGGTAAATATCATGCGAGCTCTTTGAGAAAATACTTTGAGTAGCATGGGATTCCAAAGCGCGTCGGGACGAAATAACAAGACTAAAAAAAAAAAATAAAATAAATAAATAATATTTAGAAATAATAATAATGTAATTGTATTATAATTAAAATTAAAATAAATTACGTGTGTTTTATATTATTAATAATAATTGTAGATAGCTTGTGTATTAATAAATAATAATGTTTTTCTATCGCGGTGAATAACGAGCCTACAGCGGAACAAACGCACGGCAGGAAATAGTTAAGACACACGCGGTAACTACCTCCCCACGTTTGAAAGTAGGTCAAGCAATTAGCCGCGCGGCAAGCGATAATGACAGTAAACAAAACGTCAGAAAATTCCTTCGCACGCGTGCCAGTTGTTGATAAACAAACAAACCTTTTAAACGCTACAGTTAGGTACTACCCGTTCTAAAAATATTGATACACAATAATTTGCAAGTATAATCTTATTAATAGATGTATTAGAAATAAGTTGTATATAAGGGAATAACATTAACACACATGTATGTTTTTCTTTTGAATAAGTAATACAATGTATAGGTAATAAGTATAGGGATTACAGAATAACACGTGTGTAATGATTAAGAAAAAAAATAACTGTAATTATTACATTCATTTTTTTTTTTTAACGGGTGGGGGCATATATAACAGCACCAAATATTAATTATTTGGGGTTATATGTCACCTGCATACTGAAAGCATATTTAAATAAATTGTAATAGTCAAAACTACATTTGTATGTAGAGCGTTGAAAATAATGCTTTGTAAAGCGACGCACACGTGGTCATTATGTAATCAGTTCGCTGTACAAGGAAGGGCCACACCCAAACTGTTAATTAATAATATCTCGGAAACTAATAAATTAAGGCGAAATCCAAGATAGCCAAAATGTTTGCCGAAATATTAATAATGACGTGTGCAAATTATACGCAATATAATTAACAAATGAAAGAGTTAATTAATTTAATTGAATAACTTCTGTAAAAATAGAGTTACATTAATGAGATTTTAGTATGTTATAAAGATAATAATTTCTGACAGATTGTATATTTTAGATTTCGCACAACTTGGTTTGCAACCAAGATATTGCAAAATTAAAAAAGCACAGGAAATCCGGACCGACAAATTGGTTCCGCCGGATAATAATAATAGTAATAATATTAATTCTCCGTCTGTGGGAATCTAACTTCATTCTCACGGACCAAGGGAATTCAAATTTTATGTAGTAGGGAGAGTGTGTCAGCCAATCAAATCATTTGACCAAACCCCGACCAGCGCGGTGTTTCGGGCTGAAACATCACTCTTCTGCCAGTACTCACGAAGTAAAGACGTAATTCTTCGATCGTCTCGTAACCATAGTGGTGAAGATCCATCAGAAGACTCTACGTGGTCAACCCACACGCAATTACGAACACAGTAAATACAGATCAACTGTACAACTCGTAATTGTTGCGTGAAGGCGAGATACTCTTCATTACATCAACCAAGCTTATTGTGTACTGCAAGCTAGTCATAAGCACGCAAGAGATCCACCAGACTTCAAGACCAGACTTCAAGAATACAGCAGAGAGGCCGTCTAAATCACTGGTGATCAGCTGACGAGCAGAGCTACCACTCGAACGAAACACACACACGCTGACGTGCGAATCGACGAGGGACAGGAACCAGTTCCAGCAGAGAGCCGCAGACGTTAAAATATTCACGAACAGCAAGGAAGCAGAGTGTTGCCGAATTTTGAACTCAACGACCGAATCCAGCAGCTCTAAGCAGATTACTTTCTCTAGCGACCGGACCGGGATCAACGAGGGACAATCGGAACAACATCCTCTTCAATAACAGGAAAGCAAAATCCACTTATTTATTTTTCAACATCAAATTTTCTATTTTTCATTTAAAAACATTGTAATTCAAACAATTCAGGTGCCATACAAAAAGCAAAGACTCTAGTAATTAAGAATAAATTCATTGTGATAATCTGTATAGCAGTCTAAGTCATTAGTAAGCTATAGTTAAGAAATAGAAGTAGTATAAAAGCGCTATACAAATCTTAACTAACAATCTAATTATTAGTTCATACTGCAGTATAACAGAAGTCAAATCACTAGAAATGAAATAACGTGAACTAGACTGTCACGTCTAATTTATTTTTGAAAATTATTCTAATTAACTTCAGAGTTTTATATTTTGTTTCATTAACATTTAAATTCAATTTAGTCAAAGAAATTTAATCAAATCAAATCAATTAATTAATTAAATTTTCAATTGCAATTAACTCGCCAAATAACGAGTTTAGTTTCTTTTCAATTATTAACCAATTGAAAAACATTAGTCCACATAGATTCATTGTTTAGATTGTAAGATAATTGATAATATAATAACCATTTTATTCTTGTGTGTTGTTGGAGTAATAAACGACGTTTTATTACCCCATATAACAGTGTTTTATTGTTGTACGATAAAGCCTACCAGTCTCACAAAACTCACCCCCTTTAAAGTAACTTATTTTGTGTGTTGTTGCAATAAATTTGAGATTACTAGCTTGCGAACTTCAAATCCAAAATCCACACGCCCTAGTCGGAAGAATCCGCAAGATCGGACAGCAGGTAGGTACTCATACACAACACGACACAACAACAACGCATATAAAGTGCTAGTTATAATATACATATATTCAATCACTTTCTGCTAAAGTTCGTTTCTTGATATTGTAATATGACGATGTTTATGGGTCATACTGATTCTTGTTGTTTGTTTTATTATTATTGTGAAAGTTTTGTTTTTATTATTATTAATTTTTGTTTTATTGATTTATTCTACCCAATTCAATCTATTATGAATCCGATATGAATAAATCGGTTCACTTTCTCTTTTTTTATCGTCGTTTATTAATTTGGTTTAAATTGTTTAGAATGTTTTTTATTCAATTTCTTGAGTTCGATTCTGAAGAAGTTGCGTCGACTCTTCTATTATTAGGTGCGGTGAGTTAATCGATACTTTCCTGTATAGACACTAACATAAACACAATATGTACATGATACTTACTATCAGTTGTAATATGTAGAAAATATTAGATAATGTGGTTGGTGATAATCATTTATTTTGAATGACCGCTTTGGCTTCTGGTACCAACCGTCTCTGGTTACTCACCTAGCTGTAATTCTATTTTTTCTAATAAAGGTCAACACTTTTAATTGTTCATAAAACAATAGTTGTTTATTCAACTCAAGTAAAATAGTTTGGTTATAATGGTATTATTAATCTTCCTTTTTTAAAATAATTAAAATTGAACATGGACTCTTAAAATAATAAAAAGCTCAGGGTGGTAGGACTGCATTTGGCAAGTCGATTATTTTCTGTTTGTAAATAAATTGATTATTATGCTTCATAAAATTTGTAGGTTCTTGGAGCCTGCAAGATACACAGATATAATAAAATGCACTACTGTGATAATGAGTTACATTACATAAAACTTTTATGCATTATCTTGAGTTAGTTGGGAGCTCCAGTTCTGATTTTTAAAATACATGACTAGGGTGCAAGTTTTAGTGGACAGTATTTTTAATCTTTTTGAATCCTTAGGGTTCTCGCCCTAGAACGGAGACTTGGCCACAGCTGGTGTACTGCCACCTTCACCAGCCACGAACCACCTGAAACTCTGTCTGTACCGAGGAGGGAGCTGGCCACCAGTAACGATGTAATACAACCACTTCAGATAAGGTGATATGAGCTCTTTTATTATTTCTTTTCGCCTGGCCCGCAGAACATCCGTGTGACAAGTTGTGCTCGAACAATGTGCCTATCCAGCTAGAAAGTTAACTCAAGGGGGTGTCACCAAGACATTTACTATGAACTTATTCACACTTATAACGTACTATCATTGTAATTGTGAGCTGCACTGTGGGAGCGTGCCAGAGCCTTTTTTTTTTTTTCTTCATAGACTTTTAATGCCAATGCTGTAAGAGTAATTAATCTTTAAAACTAAGTTTAAGTCATGAGTTGCTCGATTCTGTACCGGCTGGTTCAGGGGGTTCATATTTAATTATTTTCTTGTATTAAGGGCTGGGGGTTTTGGGTTTTTCATGCCTTTTCAGTGTTAATTTCTAAATAGGTTTTCTGGGCACAAGTTAGGCACATGTTGGTGCCGTTTCATGCAGGTTTGTGACTGGTCTCACCTGGTCAGGCCAGGCCTATTCTGGCACACTCCTACAGCTGCTAGTATACAACATGTTGTTATTTTAATTTTATATATGCACAGATGGCTGATATTAAAAATTATTTTTTAAGGCATATATTATTAATATTTTGAGATTATAAAATCATACAGGCGGTACTGGTTATTGTAACTTAGGTTCTGGCTTTGCTTGCTAGACTTGTCTGTTTAATTTTGTTTCTTATCAAACTATTATGATTAAAGAATGAATTCTTTCTAAACAGTTAATTTTTTTTTAGGACAAATGTCCTGGGCATTATATGAAGCCACTAGTTTTATATTTCGCCTGTCATTATGGCAAGTTTAACTTATTATATTTCATCACAAATTAAATATTATATATTATTAGATTGTTAACAAGATTAAGTATTATTGTCCTCTTATCATTATTTAATACAAAAGTGGTCTCAAGAAGGGTAACTGTTCTTAGTCCGTCTGCTGACATTATAAAAATGTAACAGGGGTTGCTGTTATGATTGATTTAGTTTTGCTTTAAAATTTTACACTCTTATAAAATTAAGATTTTACAATTTTATAAAAATTATACAGGCTGTGCTAGCACCTCAAGTTATAATTGTAGTTTTGTGATTATGGCAAGGCCAGATATTCTCTACCATCATCTATGTATTTGATAAATATGCAGGCGGTGTGCCAGGCTTTATAATTATAATTTGTCTGTGATTATGTGATGTATAGGTATATGTGTGTTATATTATGTGTTTTAATGATGTGTCAAATTAATGAACCAGATCGATATATATATATATATATATATATAGGTGAATTATTCGAAGGATTGTTAATTGTTGTTATAATTGAAATTGATTTATGGAAATTGATTATTGATATATTGAGATTTATTGAATTATCGAGACTATTGTTATAATTGCACTTACAGGGGATATTGAAATTTTCTGAATTAAGATGTATTAACAAATAATGGGAATTGTAATTAATATATGTATGTAACATGAATTATGGGGATTAAGAAGGTTAATAAAAGATTGTTATTGCTGTTTACCGACCGAGTTTTAATTGCAAGTCCCATCTCACTGGACCCAGTGCATTTTTGCTTCTCTAGGCCTTCTGCCTAGTTTTAATTAACTAGTGGCCCCTCTTTCAAAAAAAAAAAAAGTTTTTTTTTGTAAAGCATAAAAATATAAAGAGGGGTTACAGGTTCATGTAACCTTGTTTATTTAAAATTGATTACTTATGCTTCTTTGATGCATTACTTATTTAGTATATCATAACTTGTTAACTTCAGTGTTATGTTCCTGAATAATCTCCAAGACTGGATATAAATAAAACAGGTAACTTAAATTAATTTGATACAACTAGGTTACACTCATGTGTGACTTTGAGTTCAATTACTATAATTAAATTACAAAACATTTTTAAATTATTAATTGTCAGGGTTAATTTTCCCTTCATTGATCATTCAATGTCTTTTCTTATACTAGTACAATTGCATCAAACAAAGAATTAAAATTGTCGTTATTAAAATCATTCAATTTGATCATTGTTTATTTGATTTTTTCCTAAGTCCCCTTCCTTTTGGAATTCGGGTTATTTATCAATTAATTCAGACTAATTGGATCCGCTATTAGCGTTCTTTAATTTATGAATGATTTGATAAGTATAATATAATGGTCATTTGCATTGTTACTTGCGTAATTGGTCGATTTGAAGAATTAACACTTTTTTTCAACTTTTATAATTAATATTTTTTAATTAATTTTCATAAATGCACATCACACACTGCCTATACGCATGTACTCTGTAATAGAACACTTAAAAATAGACTGCACTATCTTCTTGGGTTGACCTAACCTCCACTCGAAGTTTCGAGGTTAGTTTGTGTGTTTACAGCTGTTGGCTGTCAAACCCACGTTTTTCTGGACGATCGGCTAACGTGGAGTCACTCTCGTTGTTGATAAAAGACTGTCTCTAGTTACCTGGTCGGCATTCTCCACTTCGTATTTCTTATGAGCTCTGATTGGCTAATTGTCTTTATTTCGTGTACACTCGGTGAGATTCGTCAAAATAGACGCTTAGCATAGCGTCAGTAGGCCGGGTTCGAGATTATGATTTGTCGGTTACCTACCCACGCACAAGGGCTCGTCACTTTTTAATTATTTCTTATAAGTCAAATATCTTATTTATAATTGCACTGACGATATTTTTATCATTCCCATCGTTTTTATTTTTTGAATACGAGTAACTTGCATACCCTCATCATATAGTTCTGATTTGGGGTTGATAAAACTGCACTTGGTATAAATTCATAATACTCATTAAGCTATTTAATACTTTAAATACATTGTTTTTATCGCATATTTTCGTGGTGATAACATATTCTTATAGTATTATTCACTTTCCCCTTCTGGTTATGTACTAATAATTATACAATGTCTATTTTCATAGGTTCAAGTCCTATGCTTACTGTTACATATTTCGTTTATTAATAATATTATACTAACATTAATAGTTAATAACATTCTATTATGGCCCATGCATACTGCATTGGTCGTTGTCACTACTGATAGTGTCCTTCTTTCCTTATTTTATGGTTTTATTACCTTAACTATGGTTTGTTAAGTCAGCTTACTATACTTTATGAAGTTACATTGTTACATGATTTGTAATCCTTTCAAAGTATTCTCATTATTGTTTGAACGTCTCTTATTATTGTTTTGATAACACTGTTATGATTGTGCAGAAGTGCATTCTGCATTTATTCTAATAATTGCTTTGGTTTAAAGTTACCAAGATTAGTTGCATCTAGTTCTCAACATTGTTTATTTATTATTATTGTTATTATTGGTATTTAGGTAGCTATAATCCTTATGTATGTGAATGTGGCCAATTTTTTGTTGTTGTTATTATTTATGTGTTGTTCATTTTGATTAATTCTTAATTGTTCAGTTTTTATTTTATATTTGATTAAAATGAATTTTTTATTTTATACATAAATAATAAAATGACAAAGCTAACAAAACTATTTAAAAACACGGATATAAAAATAGCATACAAAACGAATAAAAATAATTTACAAAAACTAAATAGCCCACACAACAAAGATAATACAACAACTAACGGTATATACAAAATTGAATGCCAAGATTGCAATAAATGTTACATAGGACAAACAAAAAAACAGCTGAAAAAACTTTATTTTGAACACCTAAATGCATACAAAAAACCAGAAATATATAAATCCAATTTAGCCACACACGCAACAAACACAGGACATGAATTCCCAGACATAACCAATGTGTCACTAATAAAACATATACCACACAAAGGCACCATAATGAACATTTGAGAAAATTTACAAATATACAAACATAAAACACAAAACAAACTAATACCAGAACAAATACAAATCAATACAAAACACGACACAATATTCAAAGCACTCAACATCGAAAATACACAAAATACAAATACATATACCACAATCACACACAATAAAACAACTTTAAAAGACCAGAGACCAACAAGAAACCTTAATAGTATCCAGCCAACACACAAATACTTCACCAGACGCAAGATCACGAAGGCTGAAGATGAGAGCATGGGAGCTCTCGAAACATGTTCCGAATAGGAAAAATATAACATCTTGAGGTAATATAAACATAAATTTTAAATTACTATATATATATATATTTTACTGCTGTAAAAATGAACCACAGTACCGTACACAAGATTAAAATAATAATTTCAGAAGAATCAAAGGTATAAATTTAATAATATTTTGAACACATGGTAGAATTGTAGACAAAAACTGATTAGTTATTCATGACCAACATAGAGGTAAACTCAAGTATTGGAACTGTATAATACAGAATAGCATGAAGAAAATATATGTTGACAATTATTATAATAAAATTAAAATAAACATTAAAATAAAATGAAAGGTAATAAGATTATAATATAATAGATACAAATTAGAATGAATAATGTAAAAATCAGATAAATGTATTTAATAATAATTAGTAAAATTATTTGTTTTTAAGAGTAATATGATGAAAATATGAGACAAATTTAGTTAGGTATCAATATGGCAAATGTAAATTGTTATAATTGTGTTGTGTTGGAATGAAAGAAAATTTGTTTAGTCAAAAATTTATATCTAATAGAATAAACATCAGAAAGTGGTCCTGTAAATAAGTCTAAAATTATATTTAATAACATACAGATAAAAGAGAAAAAACTTGTAATATTTAAAGAAATATAATTTTGTATTCAACATAAGAAACATCAATATTTCAAAGAAGTCTAAATATATATTTTATAGAATACAAATCAAAAAGAGGAAGCCTGTCGAGGAGTATAATTTTATATTCAACATGATAAACATCGATATATAAAAGAAGTCTAAATTTAATAATTAAAGAAGAAAGTATAATTCTACATTTAATTTGATAGAGATCCAAGAGAAGGAGCAAGTAATGAAGCCTAACATTATACAGTAGAACTTGGCTAATTCGAACGTGCATAATTCGAATTCGTGGATAATTCGAACTTTTACCGTGGTCCCTTGAATATCCTATGTAAAATCATGCAAAAACATCGTCTGTAATTCGAACTTTTTTTGGTTAATTCGAAATAAAAATTTTGCTCTAACTACAAAAAATCGCCTGCTGTATGGGCTAGACCACGTAACAACAGAGACACAACTGGAAACAGACAAGCAGGCATCGCCCTTTGTGAACAGACGCTTGTCTTTTGTGTCAAATTCGTGGAATTGCCGTCAGTATCTGGCGATGACACATGACTGGCTCGTTTAACGGTACCATCCGCCATTGTCCCTTGTTCCACGCCTCGTCAGTCAGCCACCCCCACTGTTGCTTTCAGTTCAGTCTGCCTGCATTCGTGGAAGTGTTAAGTCTTTTTGAGTTTCTACTGTGCGAGCTGTGTCCTGTAGTGAGAGACCGTTCCTTTCTTTATACAGTACTGTATATACAGACTGGTGTGTTTTAGTGACACTTATTGTGCAGTTTTATTGTGTTGTGTGTTCATCGTGGCCCTTTCAAAACCAACACGGACCCAATACAAATCATTGTCATTTGCCGAAAAAGTTGCCGTTATATGGGAAGTGGAAAAGGGACAAAAAAAAAATCTCAAATTGCCAAGGAATTCGGGATACCGCCAAATACGCTGTCAACGTATCTAAAAAATAAAGAGAAGATTTTGAATAGTGTGTGTAAAGCCAGCGACAAAGATAGGAAAAGAGCGCGAGGACCAGAAAATCCTGACGTGGATGAATGTGTAGTGAAGTGGTTTAAGCAAGCAAGGGACAAAAAATTCCAGTCAGTGGGCCCCTCGTCAGAGCCAAAGCTGAGGAATTCGCATCTAGCTTAGGGAAAAATGATTTTAAGGCCAGCACTGGTTGGCTCGATGGTTTTAAAGAAAGGAATGGCATGTTTTTCAAAACTGTTTATGGGGAAAGTGGATCTGTTGACGTTAAAGCTGCAAATTCATGGAAAGACGATTTGTTGCAAATGATTTCTGATAGAGACGCTAAAGACATTTTTAACGTAGACGAGACGGGCTTATTCTTCAAATGCACCCCCGACAAAACACTTGCTTTTAAAGGAGAAAGTTGTAGTGGCGGCAAACACAGCAAGGAGCGCATAACACTTTTAATCGGAGCAAACATGGATGGCTCGGAAAAACTACCTTTGCTAATGATAGGGAAGTCAGCTAACCCACGTTGTTTCAAAAATGTAAAAACGAAACCAGTTGAATATGAATCAAACAATAAAGCTTGGATGACAGGTGAAATTTTCGAAAGATGGCTTTTGAAAATCAACAGGAAATTTCGGAATCAAAACAGAAGAATCGTCTTGTTTATTAACAACTGTACAGCGCACAACACTATTCCTGTGATGGAAAATGTAAAGGTTGTGTTTTTCCCTCCAAACATGACTTCAGTAGTTCAACCTATGGACCAAGGTGTAATAAAAAATTTTAAGCATTTTTACAGACGGCTTGTGGTCCAAAACATTCTGTCAGGTGCTTATTTAGATGAGCACGAAAATATCAAGATTAACATCCTTCAAGCTGCCCGCATGTGCAACAGTGCTTGGAACCAAGTTACGCAAAAAACAATTGCTAATTGTTTTCGTAAATGTGGTTTCTGCCACATTGAAGGTGAAGAGGAGAATAAAGCTGCTAGAGAAGTCGTACCCACTGTGGATAACTGGGAAGATGTTGGACATGACGCAGGCATTCGTTACGAAGAGTTTGTAAACATGGATGAAGACTTGGCGGTGTGCGGTGAACAGACAGATGCGGAGATCATGGCTGATGTTATGAACAAAAGAAATGATGGTACATCTTCAGATGAAGAAGGGGACCAGCTAGAACTTCCAGAGATACCGATTCCAACGGCTTCACAGGCATCAAATTACATTCAAGACTTGAGACGGTTTGTTGAAGGCAGCAGAACGTAAGTGACGCTATTTTCCAAGCACTTAATAAACTTGAAGAGTTTACTACAACTCAGTGTATTAACTGCAAAATGCAATCAAAAGTTTCTAGCTTTTTTAAAAAACTGTAAATGCTATATTTTGTACTGAAACATGTTTATACATTTGTAATACATATGTCTAAGGAAATTGTTTAATAAAATAACATATTGCTTTACTGAATTTCGGTTTTTGATTTGATTTTTCTACCGTTATTAAAAGTTTTCCTAATTCGAATTTTTGGATAATTCGAATTTTTTACTGGTCCCTTCAGCTTCGAATTAGCCAAGTTCTACTGTATTTAAGATGATAAACATCAGAGAGAATTGAACCCCTTGCAGTTGTGAAGAGCTAATATTCAAACTATTCGCATTTACATGGTAGATATTATTACATTGTTATTTCTTCAAAATTTATACACTAACATTATTTGGTACTGATTAAAGAAAGTAATCAATCATCCCAGTATTAAATAATATAAATTGAAATATTAGTTGTCTACTCTGAGATAGAGTTTTTCATGAGCAGATGTTAACCATAAACAACACAAAAATTATTCACATATTCAAATAATATAGACAACGCGTACTGATCGCCCAAATAAAGGGAAATTACTATTGCAAACAGAAACAAATATAACTAAGAAAAATATAACAGTACATTAAATGTCACCCACAATGTAAGACTAGTTATATATTAATCTTATGTCAAATGCAACTCAATACTTAAACAGTAAATTAAATAATTATAATAAAATAGAAAGAACTAAAAAGAGATCAGTACAATATATATGGTGTACTCAATAACTAGAGCATTCAATTCACAAGTTCTATTAACACTTTTAATATATTGCCTGCACATTCTGCACGCATGTTTATTAGTATCTATAGAAATTCAATTACGTAAAACCTGCAAGCTGTGTGACCTGGAACATAATCACTCACATACGTAATTCATGAAGAAAAAACATTGCAGCACTTTTACATTGCTTTTCTGCAAATAGGAACCACATGTTTTCACAGCCTTTTGTGACAAATTATTATTACATTTTTCTAAAGAAAATTGTGACGTTACTATAAATGCCATATGTATTTTTTCCATGACTAAATTAATTTTAATTCGATTTTAATATATTAAACTATTTATTGTAATTAAAAAATGCATTTATTAAAAATTACTTAAAAATTCTTAAACATATTATTATTGTAACTTTGTTTATGGCAATTAGGAAAGAATGAATTAAACTTTTATATATCAGTTACAGTAAATGTGAACTAGATATGTCATATAGTGATATATCATATTTTGAAAAAATTCTGAAATAAATGAAGAATAAGCATACATATCTACAGAGTTAGTCTCTCTCTCTCCGTCACACACACACACACACACACACACACACACACACACACACACACACATATGTATATAATTAATAATATAATATTGTGATATTATTAATAGTTACTTCTGCAAGTAGTGTATTACATTTTTCTCTTTTCAACACCTGAAGCACGTTTCACTGAAAAATATCAGCATCATCACAGGTTTGTAAGTAAAATCAATAATAATCTAAATAAACAGTGAAATGTGCATCAGGTCTTGAAATGCAATATGCAATATACTACTTGCAGAAGAAACTATATTGAATAATATCTCAATATTATATAATTGCTGCAAGAAACTTTGAGTTACGTATATAGAAAATGACGTATAATTAATAATAAATAACACTAGTTTTTTCAAGCATATATATTTATATATTTACAGTGTTTCAACAGTCTGAATTACCATCACCAGAATATGATGAATATATACTCCAATGCCAGTGAATCACCTGATGCTTATACAAAAATGGCAAAACACTTGAATTATGAATTTAACATATGAATATGCTAATTTCTGTTGTAGCTTATGTATTATCAAATTATTGGAGAAACGTAGTAACACACTGATCAGAATAGTGTTAAATACCATACTCACACTACAATACCAATAGGGGTTACTTTATTACTTATCATACTACAATGTTGTTCATAAATCAACTACATGAATTATATTAATATTTCATAATTTGATTTTGAATTAGTGTATATCTCGATAAGTTACCTACTCATTCAAAATTTATATAGTATTAATTGCACTGCTGCACTGTAATTAAAATGTGGATGTTTGTCACAGCATATTACATAAGCTGAAGGTTTTTATGCCACCACACTCACACTTTTTAAAATAATTTAATTACCTTGTATCCGTCAGTGAGTTCGTTTTTGCATTATTCATATAGACGCATTTCATGACATGTGTCACATCATCAGTATCCATTGTCAAGCATTAAAATTCACAAAAACATTTGCACATATTTACTATATTGTCACAATAACAGCACACACATAATACGATATAACTTCGGCTCCGTTGGACCGGTCCGACCTCGTGTGTAGTTGACCAGCCACTAATTTAACTAAGTCAATCCCTATCACCAGTCATCGCCGTCATGCGCGATTATATTTAGGGCTATATCATATAGTCCTTATCACTTTTTAATTACTCTGGGGAATTATTTGTTTTTATAATTAAAATACAGGGTGAATACTTTGACACACCAGGCACTATACCTTTCAACTTCACTATAGACTTCTTTATGACATGACAGTAGATAAACAAGTGAATGATTTAACGGAAACATCACACTCCTACAATTTATATAATTGTGGATGTTTTATGTACTGACAAATGACATGACAGATTGATGGTTTTATGCCACAGATCACACTTACTTGCTAATATCTATGTGGATTTGTTTATGTCTTGACAAAGTAGATGACTGAGTAAAGGTTTTATGACACTCGTCACACGCATACTTTCTAATCCCACTGTGGATCTGTTTATGTTGTGAGAAAGTACATAACTGAGTAAAGGTTTTATGACACACATCACACTCATATTTTCTAATCCCACTGTGGATTTGTTTATGTTGTGACAAAGTAGATGACAGAGTAAAGGTTTTATGACACTCATCACACTCATACTTTCTAATATCTCTATGGATCTGTTTATGTCTTAACAAAGTAGATGACTGAGTAAAGGTTTTATGACACTCATCACACGCATACTTTCTAATCCCACTGTGGATCTGTTTATGTTGTGAGAAAGTAAATGACTGAGTAAACGTTTTATGACACACATCACACTCATACTTTCTAATCCCACTGTGTATCTGTTTATGTCTTGACAGCGTAGATGACAGAGTAAAGGTTTTATGACACTCATCACACTCATATTTTCTAATCCCACTGTGGATTTGTTTATGTTGTGACAAAGTAGATGACAGAGTAAAGGTTTTATGACACTCATCACACTCATACTCTCTAATCCCTCTGTGGATTTGTTTATGTTGTGACAAAGAACATGACTGAGTAAACGTTTTATGACACACATCACACTCATACTTTCTAATCCCACTGTGTATCTGTTTATGTCTTGATAGAGTAGACAACTGAGTAAAGGTTTTATGACACACACCACACTCATACTTTCTAATCTCATTGTGGATTTGTTTATGGTGTGACAATGTAGATGACAGAGTAAAGGTTTTATGACACACATCACACTCATACTTTCTAATCACATTGTGGATTTGTTTATGTTTTGACAAAGTAGATGACAGAGTAAAGGTTTTATGACACACATCACACTCATCCTTTCTAATTCCACTGTAAACTAATTTTCTGTCTGTTAAGTGATTGGACATAGCAAAATGTTTGTCAAATATACAACATTTAGGCCTAATGTTCGTACTTTTCTGCTTATCTGCATTTCTCTCTGTTAACATGTGTAGCTGAACAATACTTTGAGGTTCTCTTTGGTTAACTGTATAAGCTTCCTCCTTGTCATGCATTTCTTCACATATATCTGAATGTGTGTTCGAAATGAACCACTGAAAGTAAAAAGAAAAATCATTTTTGTTCTATAACATGCAGTTAATTCTTAATCAATTCTAATGCAAAGCAGTTTCATTACCTGTGAGTAGTAAACACAGGCAAGAAGAGATCACTAGAAGTTTTAATTATACAGAACTTGTAACTAAGGTTATGCCTTATACACAGTTTTTACCTTATAGCCTGAACCAATTAAAAGCTATAACGTAAAAATTTTACATTTTACCAATAAAAAAGTTTGTGTTCTGAGTCGGTAGTATTAAACTTATAATTAGTTAATCAACGGACACATCATGGACAACAAAATCCAAGAATCTGCTATTAGATCGCAGCAATATTACTTTTTGCAACCATATGCTTCTGTTTCTACATGTTTTGTAGTTGAGTGTGATCAGTGTTACAGTCAATATGGAGGCAGCAAATAAAAACTATTTGAGTCAACATGAGATTGTAGAGCTTATAAACAATTATTGTGATAGTATTTTTTTTCAGAAAGTAGTGTAGAACTCTTATCAGAAAATGATAGTGGTACAGAAAATTTTTCTGACCTCTTCAATTACTTACTTCTTTGTTATTCTAAAAGCATATAACACAAAAAATGTTTAGCGAGTGTAATCAAACATATCTATCGATTCTGTAATAAAAGTATAAAACAATATTTAGAAGAAAAATTTAACTAGTTTTGAAAGAATATAGTGTTACATTACAATTACAGTATCATTTAAATATATCTTCTATAAATTAAAACATTTTTTCTTTTCAACTAAGGTTTAGTTGTATACAGTAGTTTACAGAATACACGAATTTACAAAAATATATTGCAATGTATGTGTCAGAGCAATATATTGCTGTCATATGCTCAGAATCCCCTTTACAATTTACATGCATATTCTACCCAATGCAATACACATTTTTGCCTTAATCAGAATTATACTGTGGATAATGCCGTTAGTCAAAAAGTGTTAAAAACGGCTAGACATATGGGTTGGGCAATTTCACAATCACTTAGATGTTAAAGTCTTAAGGATATATGCAAGGTGCTACTACACAAATTTAACAAAGGATGCGGAAAAAATATGAACTATGAGAGTTTAAGAGACAAATGAGCAAGCGCATCTCACACGACCAAGCAGTCTACAGTCATACTCAAAAGTTTGTCATTTGAATGTATGTTTCCCAGCTGTGAATATCATGAGCGTTGATTTGTATTACAAGTAAAGGCTAATATTTGTTCATATTCGTGTTACAAAGTATGATATTTTAAATGATACAGAATAACAAAGTACAAAGTTTAAGCATAGGGAGTAGAAGAAAAAGTGAGATCACTCTGGGCGCGCGCTATAGTTTGAATAGGGCTAGCCGTGACCATGTTAAATTTTGGTGCTGCGATCGCAGGTTGTTGTAGTTAAGACGGTAAGCCTATTAGCCACATGCAAAAAAGAGCTGTGTTTTATGTGTTGTATGAAGTGTGTTTGAGTGTCTTATTACTTATATCGTGTTCAGTTGCAATTAGTTACAGGTTTGAGTGATTTACAAACATTCTGAGTAATAACCGTGTGATAATATATAGTAAAAATGCTCAGAAGCAATTAATGGTTACAGTAATGATTTGTGTGTTTTATTTTTCATATACGGGTAGTTTTTAGTTTCAGTGTGTGTGAAAATTTTATGTAGTAGTGCAGTTATATAGAAGTTGTGTGTTAAAATATATAATAGAAATGGCATCCTGTTTTGTACCTGGATGTAGGAATGGCTATGGTAAAAATTCCTACAAAGGAAATCATTTCTTTAGACCTCCCAGGGACGAAGATCAGTTTGCAAAGTGGACGAGGGTAATTCCCAGGAAGGACAAATATCTTACACATAAATTTTATATCTGTCAAGTACACTGTTCTGATTTGACTTCATTTGTTGTAAACAATAAAAAGGTTGAAATTCCAAGACTGAGATGGAACTTAAAGCCTGGAGCAGTACCTCATATCTTTCCAAATTTGTCTACATGTTTGACCAAGCCTCTAAAACTCTGAAAGTCACCTGCAAAAAGGCAAATACAGCAAGTACAAACAGGCCAAGAAAAAAGCAATTCGACAAACTGTTCTGTGACAGAAACAGTGAGTTCAGACAACCCCCAGACTAGAACACTCCAAGACAATTGTAATTTTACCCTTCTCTTTAAATATAATTACAATAATCTTATTATGGTACTTACCATATAATTTACCACACATCCCGTTCGTGCACATGGCGCTACTGCTAACACTACTTTTTTTCACTAAGGGTCCAAGGTTCTTTACTCAGCGAGAAACAGAAACAGTTTGGGATTTTTCAAAATAATGACTCTAACACCACGTGTATGGAATAATACTTCTGTTTAATATTTCAAAATTGTCAACATACGTTTACGATTTGTCCCAATTTATGGTTAGTTCTCCTTCCTTTAATTTTTTCACGTACGCCCATGACCTTGAAGTCAAGCTACTCTGGCGAACTGCGTTGTATGTAAAATATTGGGAAAAGTTAACCTAACCATTTTTAACACATGAAAACACAATAAAATTATTTCCCTGTAACATAAATCCCTAGACGGTTTTATGTACCGTCACAAAACCCCCTCAATGAGAGGTTTTGTCGAAACAAAAACTCTCATTGACTCATTCACACTTTCTAAAGGGATCAGCCCAGATGTCACCACAACATCCTGTAGTGTTTATATAAAAAGAACATCAATAACTTACCCTTGGTCCAATGATGATGACAGTACCTGCATGACCTTACTGGACTTCTCATGTGAGATCCCAACACCGCAAGGCCATTTAAGCACTTGACGTTCCTGCTCTGACATGCTGGCCAGCTCAGGACTGCCGTCACAGCATCACTAAACTCTGAAACATCGAATGCAAAATTTTAAATAGTGGCCTTGTATAATCCCATATCCGCAACTGATATGTCTCCCCTTAGCTACATTGGTTTATGTTAAGAGGCATTGGTTTTCTTAATTCCTAAGTTCAAATAACAAACAAACAAGATTTATGACAGAAGGTCTTTCTCCTTAGGCATTCCTACATTTACCAACTTTCTGACTCCAGTCAATACTACTTCATTCCTTTCACCACAAGAAAAATATATTCTTATACTAGGATAACAACACGTAAAATAATTCCTTAAGTTTTCAAAAAGCAACAACAACTTACCCGTATCTCTATCATATATAATTCAAAACACAACTTTATTATGGTAAACAATCTAACTTTATTAATCAGTTTTCTTGATTTTAATATTTCTTTACAACAGAATCATAACTATATTTTTATTCAACACCATTATCGATATCATATACTTAATGCTTAAATTTGTATACCGTTGCTACCCCTGTAGCAACCTCCTAGCCACACACTCTATTACCCCCCTGGACTGTGGCGTCCAGTTGCTTTCACAAGGACTGAATTGGTGGAGGTATTTTAGCATCTCCTTGTCCTTGCTTCAGCTTTACATTTTTAAAAATTTGCCAGATATCATAATACCTGAAAGTTACATAATTATATCCTTAAAAAGGGTCTATCACCTGTTTGGCTGTTCCTACTCGAACAAGGTGATAGCCGCTGTTCCATAGTTCCGGGGATTCCCCTAGGTGGCCCCCCATTAATTTCAACTTTCACCAATTTTCAGGGCAACCAACTATGGTCAGTGTTACAATTGCTGCCCACAGCTGGCTGTCGTCCAAAACCACGATTAGTGCTGGTAAGACAGTAATCGCCCGAAAAGGCGGGGAAATCATCTTCATTAGCATGTTTTACTTAGTCAATACTAACACTGCACGGCATCAATTAACATATAATAAAATTATATAAGTGGTTGTGAAGTGTGTATACGTCGATATCGGCCTCCGATGATGGCAACGTATTTGTGCATTACTCATCAACCCATAACACTATCTACAGTGGCACATGCCGCCACTGCAATAGCCTACCTATATCTAAACTTATATCTTTCTACTTTGCAGTCTCTACATTCCACAATTGGTTTACACTTCTAATAACACCAAACAACCCCCAAAATCACCCTTTAATCTTGTATAATAACAAGTTCTTTTATTTATTTTTAAAAAATTTTCACATAGACACTTTTGCAAGTCCAAGCTTTCACTTTCACTAACCTTTTCTTTATGACAAGATAATAAGTACAACAATGGGTCATCTTATAAGTTTACATTATAATAAAATACATTTCTGAAGGAAAACAATTCCTTGAAAAGTTAAGTACTTAAGTTACATAATTTTGGTTGTTTCATTTCACAATTTCCCTTTCCACGAAACTATGGGTCCTCCTCCCCGTTCTTACAAGCAAAGAATTTCTTCTACTGACACCCTTTTGTGGAGTAAGACCATAGTTGCTTTCACCCTGTTGCTGAGGCTACCGCCAACCATGGTCCGCCTCCAGATTACCAAAATCTATGATCAGAGGTGGTGAGAGTGATCGCCTGAAAATGGGGGAGTGTCCCTTCTGGAAAAATAAATATCAAATTAAAATCCATACATACATTAATATAAAATAAACCTTATTTAAACTCCTATGATGACCAGTACAACTTTAAATTTGTAGCATTGTGTTCCTACTATCTCCCTTGTCTCCCTATTTTGCAATACATATGAGTTTTTCATCTTAATTTCTCTTACCTCATATGGCCCTTCATAGAGCAAGAAGAATTTCTTGATCTCCTTATCCTGAGCGCTCGACAAGTCGTGTCTCCTCACCAACACCAATTGTCCTACTTCATACTTCATCCACTTACCTTTTGCGTCGTGTCTACATTTTCTTTGTTCTCCCTTGCTCAATAAGTTCTCATTTGCCAACCTGATTTTAATACTCACATCCGTTTGCTCACTCTCAGGTGGGTAGTCAAATAACTGTTCTAAAATCCTCGGGGGGCGTGTTCCTTTAATCAATTCGTGAGGTGTATAGCCGGTGGACTCGTGGGTGGTACTGTTCAGCCAACTCTCTACCCTTCTTACGTACAATGGCCACTCGCTGTGTTTGGCGTGACAATAGGCTCTAAAGATCCTGCCTATCTCTCTCATGACATGCTCAGCCTGGTTGGACTGGGAATGGTACACAGCCGTATGCTTCGTGATGATTCCTTCCCATCCTAGGGTCTGCCACCATTTCCCACTGATGAACTGTGGCCCATGATCTGATAAAATTACTCTTGGCTTACCCATGTGAATCATGTAGTCCTTTGTCACCTTTTCACTCAATACCTGACTTTTTACACTATACAATCTCACATACTTAGAAAAAGTGTCTAACATTACAAAAATATACATCACTCCGCCTCTACCCTTCGGCAATGGTCCAAACAAATCTACCGTAACTAAATCGAAAGGTCTTTCCACTCTTATAAAATTCATCTCCCCTTCAACCCTGTAATTTACTACCTTCCACTTCTGACACAAATCACAACCCCTTAATAATTTTCTAACACGCCTTTCCATACTCTTGAAAATACATGACTCCTTTACAATACTAACACACTTTTTCGCTCCAAAATGACCATATCTTAAATGACAATCCCAAATGATCTTATTTGCTAACCCATCTGGCACAACTAATTTCCAATCACGCTCACCCCCTACTACTTTCTTAAATAATAACCCTTTATAAATCTGAAAATGTTGACTATACTCTGATTCTGCTACTTCAGTTTCTAAACTATCTATAATCTTACCTGACTTACCATCTGCTCTATGCATGGTTCTAATGTCCTTTAATTCTTCTTCAAAAATCCTGTCCTCCCGGCTTATCTGAAAAATTCCAATCTCCTTCAAATCTCTACCAGTTTTGTTATCAACATGTCTACCCTAGAAAGACTGTCAGGTATCTTATTGTCTGTCCCCTTGATGTACTCCCAATCAAAGTTATATTCCTGTAAAACAAGTACCCACCTGGTCAGACGGCTGTGAGCGAGCTTACATGTATTTAAAAAGGATAACGCCTTGTGGTCGGTGCGGATCACTGTTCTGTTTCCCAAGATGTAGGTTCTGAACTTCCCTACTGCGAACACAATGGTTAACAGTTCCTTTCCAGTGGTCGTATAATTCCTTTCTGCCGACAGCAACGATCTACTTGCAAATGCGATGGTCAAGTGTTCCTTCTCGTCGTCTTCTTGGTAGAGATCCGCACCTACTGCTATATTACTAGCATCCGTCTGTAAGAAAAATGTCTTATTAAAATCGGGATGGTTCATCATTATCATTTGACTAAATTTTCTTTTGATTTCGTTGAAAGCTTCACGTTCTACTGCTCCCCATCTCCACTGCTTATTTTTCTGGAGCACTGCACTCAATTTTGCTGTTGTATGTGCGTAGTTTTTCTGAAACTTGCGATAAAAATTACATAGTCCTAGGAAACTTTGTAGTTGTTTAATGTTCTTCGGTTCCGGGAAGCGCATAATGGAGTCCACCTTGTCCGGATTCACTGAGATTCCCTCTGGTGTGATGATAAATCCTAAGAAATTTATTTTCGTTCGTAGAAACTTTGATTTGTCCCAATTTATGGTTAGTCCTCCTTCCTTTAATTTTTTCACGTACGCCCATGACCTTGAAGTCAAGCTACTCTGGCGAACTGCGTTGTATGTAAAATATTGGGAAAAGTTAAACCTAACCATTTTTAACACATGAAAACACAATAAAATTATTTCCCTGTACCAATAAATCCCTAGACGGTTTTATGTACCATCACAAAACCCCCTCAATGAGTAAAACATATCCCAAGTGATCTAGGTTTTCCTCAAAATTTCTAGAGGCAATCAATATATCGTCGACGTACACTGTCAAAAAATCTAAGTCTTTAGGTTTCAAAATTTGGTCCAAACATTTTATGAAGCTGGCTACGCTGGTATTCAATCCAAATGGTAAACGTCGAAACTGATAATTTTTACCGTTAAACAGGAATGCTGTGTATTTCCTACTTACCTCCGCCAATGGTACTTGCCAATATCCTGCTGTTAGACCCAGTGATGTCATGTATCTCACTCCACTAAATTTCTGAAATATCTCGTTGATTGACTCTGGTGATTCATGGTCTGGTATTATAATCTGGTTGATCCTCCTTGCATCTAAACATAACCTCACTCTACCATCCTTTTTTATTACTACAACTAATGGGTTTGAATAATGTGACACTGACCTCTCTATTATACCTCCTTCCATCATCCTGTCCAGCTCCTCTTGCACCGCTCGTCTCTTGGAATAAGGCATGGGATAATTTCGCTGCATGAAAGGTGTGTGTTCCCGTATCTGGAATATACATTCGTAACCTTTTGCCCTTCCTGGAACATCAGCAAACACTCCCTGAAACTGCTCAATCACTTGCCACAATGACGCACGTTGTTCATCCCTTATCACCTCACCTCCACTACAAAATTCATCTGCCCTTATCTCCCATACTGCATTATTAATATTACCCATTTCATTTTCAAAACTTTCCATATACTCTACCTCTCTACATGAATTTATTCTAGTGTCTGTATCACTCTCGCCTACTCGTTTTTGTAATATTTTCACCCCTGTTATTGTAGTTTTATCTAATACTTGTTCAAAACTAACCCTTACAGACCAATCACCCCCGTCTAACTCTACTATTTTCTCCTTAAAATTTACAACAGCTTTGTTTCTTTGCAGGAAATCATTACCCAATATAATGTTTAGACTTAACCCTTTTACTACTAAAAATGTGTTCTCAAACTCTGTGTCATTTATCAAAAAACTCAAGTGTATTTGTTTTGTTATTCTCTTACTGTGTACTCCCGTAACACCTACTACTGTAACCCCTGCTACCGGTAAAATTGGAATATTCTTATCAACCTCCCTTAACTCTCCTAAAATGTTTTCTGCAATAACGGAAATCTCGCTACCTGAGCCTACAAGTGTTCTATAATTCTTATTTTCTGTATTTACCTGTATCTCTGTGAGTCCAGCTCTTACCTCAATCGTGGTGTTGTTCTCTTCATCCAATAGATCGGTAACTATGTCTGTTTTAATCACATTGCTCTGGACATCTTCCAACGGTTGGACCTCATGTGCTTCCCTGGACAGTGGTCTGGTCCGTGCTACCACTGTCTGATCTAGTTTTCTGTCTGTTGTCTGTTGGTGCTTGTGGTCGGTCCCTGGTGACCCCTCGGCAATCCCTGGTTATGACTGGTTGTTCCTCTGGTATTCGGTGCTCCTCTACTTTGCTGCCCAAACTGCTTTGGTTCGTCTCTCCTCCTCTGGTCTTCTCTTGGTAGCTTGCATTTAAAACATTGTTGCCGGTTGGCATAAGTCTCGCATCTGCATCTGGGACATCTCCACTCACCTGCTTTGTTGAAACTATTTCTATGCCTATTATTATATCCGTTATAATTATTTCTCTGGTGACTAAATTCAGCGTTGTTATTATTATTATGATTATGTTGTAGGGGCCGCCTACCCACTTCGCGGTCTCTAATACTTTGTAATATGTCTAGGATTCTCTCTAGCTCGTTCATATCTTTGATTTCTTTCGTCATTAGGGTTATCTGCACCTCTTGCGGTAAGTGCTTACTTACATGCCTCACAAAAGATTTGAATGGTATTTGCGGCTTTAGGTATTTGGCTTCACTGTATAGCTTAGTTACGTATATCGTTATATTATTATTAGGGTGTCCTATAAAATTGCCCGTTCCCATCATACGGCTTCTTAGTATTTCTTGTTCGTCTTCTGTCCAATATTTCCCTTTAAATGCTTTTTCAAATGCTTCGTAACAATCCCACTCTAACCTATGTGCTTCCACCCATACAATAGAACTTCCCTTAAAACATTTAATTATTTTGGTTAGTTGTACCTCCCAACTACTATTGCTGAAACGGTTGTATTCCCGGGTTTGGTTTATAAATCTCATTGGGTGTATTGCCCTATTCTCGTAGCTAAAAGTCTCTAACTCGATTTCGTTGTGTAGGTCTCTAGTTATTATCACCCTTTCGGTAACCCCAGTAAATTTTTTGTTAATTCCCCCCCGTAACTCATTCTTCACACTGGTTAAATTAATTTCGATTACAGTACATTTGTCATATATATCATTACTAGTTTGTAAATTAAACTCATCTATTTCTCTAAGCTTACTTTGTTTGGTATTTATTTTACAGTTGGTACTAGTTGCATGCTCTGAAATGGCTTTATCTACTGTTTCTATATTTTCTGTTATACTTATTACATTTGACTCAAAATTTTCTAACTGATTTTGTAAAACAGTTGTTTTAATGTCTATTTGTTTGTTTATTTCAAAATTAGTTTTCATCTCTATCTGCTTATCTATTGTAGCTAAACATTTATTGTCTATCTCTTTACTTTATGTCTCTATTTGGTTCTGAATTTTCTCTATTACTACTTCATTTATTTTATTGATTTTATCATCTAAATCATTTATTTTGGTGTCAAATTTCTAACTGCTTCTACTGCTTGTTTTTGACTATTCTCACAACGTATGTTTATTTCGTTAATTCGTTTATCAAAATTAAAATTTTGTTTTTTGATTTCATTTTTTACTTCACTAAATCAAGGTTATTAAATTTCTTATCAAAATTATCAAACTGTGCACTTTGGGTATTGAATTTCTCATCAAGGTTATCAAACTTTGCTTCCTGTTCATGAATATCTTTTGATATTGTTCTTAACATACTCATTATATCATTGTCAAATTGATTGTTATATTTCTTTGAGGTTGGAGTTGCGTGAGTATTCAAGTCGTATATTATTGATTCAGTTAAGCTGTATTCTTTTACTGGGGTTGAATGAACCCCTGGTTCCCCCATACCTGCCGACTCGCTCATTTCAACTCCAATCTCGTTGTTGTTTGCCATTTTAAGGTTAAAATTTGGTTGAAATATTTTGGTTTCAAATTGTTGCTTTATATAGATCTAGCTTACCAACAACATAACCTAATAACCATAAAATAACCTCTTAATCACGTGTTATGTTATATCTTACTTCAATACACAATCTGCTTCTGTTATCTGGCTTATTTATATAATTAGGACTTTATATAAAGTCCCTGTTCGGGCGCCATTTGTAACTTTACCCTTCTCTTTAAATATAATTACAATAATCTTATTATGGTACTTACCATATAATTTACCACACATCCGGGTCGTGCACATGGCGCTACTGCTACACTACTTTTTTTCACTAAGGGTCCAAGGTTCTTTACTCAGCGAGAAACAGAAACAGTTTGGGATTTTTCGAAATAATGACTCTAACACCACGTGTATGGAATAATACTTTTGTTTAATATTTCAAAATTGTCATTATACGTTTACAAATCAAAATGGCGTCGTATATGCCCTAAACAAAATGGCGGCTACGTACTTCCATCCAGCTAATTATTCATTAATTTTCATTATTCAATTTTCTACCTAATTTGCTACAAAAGTATTTTAAATAGACTGCAGTTAATTTTGAGTTGATTTACTAAACTTCTTAAAACATAAACCAATGCCTCATTTCATTTACTTATAAATGCCGGCATACTCTCACACGAGCACACACACTCTTTCCCCATATATTAATTATTGATACATTCTTTTTCTTTTTTGTTTTAATTAAAATTTTGAGCTCATTTTTTATCAAATTAGTAATGGTTATTGGATTTGAAACTTTCCTGAGTTGTTAGTTGTAGTTTCCTCTCAGACGTTCTCCATCTCAAGCCATGTGGTCGGCGAACTTCACTGTTTAGTCTGCCCTTTCATTGCACTGAATTTAGATCCACATTGTATATTGCTGGTTATATTAACAGGTACTGATTACTTATTAATCACATTTTAACTGTTCAAAAACACTTTTACTGGCAAAACTTCGCCAGCGAATATTTTAGCGTGCTAACGCTCTGATGGTATGTTGCAGACTGGGGCAGACAACTTTGTGCAATTTACCCATGTAGAAGGGGTTATTCCGTCATCATTCTTTTGTTTAAAACGGATGACGGCATTGTCTTACGCCTCCGTTGTTGCAATTTCATAATGGTTATGACGTTTTTTAACTGTTTTCAAGGCCTTCTTGGTCCAAATATGTCTTGAAAGTCACGTATGCCCATGACCTTGAAGTCAAGCTACTCTGTCGAACTGCGTTGTATGTAAAATATTGGGAAAAGTTAACCTAACCATTTTTAACACATGAAAACACAATAAAATTATTTCCCTGTACCAATAAATCCCTAGACGGTTTTATGTACCGTCACACAATCAACTGGATAAACAAAACCAAATCATGTTGCTGAAACGGAAAATACAAAATCTATCTCGTACTTTGATATGAACTAAAAATGAACTGCGTTATGAGAAAGCAAAAGTTGTTTTACTACAAAAGAAACTTGCCAAGAAGGAATGTGACTCATATGAAAGAGGGATGAAGAATTTAAGTAAAAATCAGAACATGATTGTAGATGCTATGGTTAAAAAGTCTAATTTGTCAAATTCCAAAGGAATGGGGTACTGTAATGAGCTAATACTGGAAAGTTTGCTGCTTAAATCAAATCCCCAAATGGATACAGACATTGCTTCCAACATGATTTATTGCCACTTCCACCAGAAAGCCATCTGAAAAGACTGTGTAAAGGTTTAAAATGCCCGTATGGGGTAAACACTAATGCTATAAATGCCGTATCAAACTTTGTGCAAGAAGAAACTGACGAAAATAGACATCTCGGAGTAGTAATATTCTCTAGAACGCCATTCCGGGATTCTCCGCTCTTTATGTAGTGTGATGACCATCCATATACAGTTGACTTTCTACACCTTTATATGTTGCAGTCTGTATATGTTACACTTAAACTTACGTTGGCAAAAGGAGCAAACAGTGAACCGAAAAGTGAATCTCCACTCACTTCTTTTGTAAATCAAATCCGTGAAATGTGTAAGGATGTAGAAAATGAAAACAAAGCTCTCAAGAAATCAATGGAGTTGCTCATCCCAGAAAAGGTAGTTTTAAAGGACTCGGAATGCTACGATTGCGCAGAGGAACTTAAAACTGGTGCTCCGAAAGAATGTCTCGTGTATTATTTGGCAGGGTACATAGTGAGATAACCATCTAGAATTACTGACTGTGCTGTTAAACTGAGGAACGATCGTCCTCCTAATCTCCCTGCTGCTGTGTGGATAAAAATAAAAGATTACGGAACTATCAAAGAAACATCTCATTTAACGCATCCTTCAAATGGTGTTTATCATGTACTATTGCAAGCAGAAACAACTGTTACAATCAAACTTAGTTCACCAATTAGTATGTGTGGGGACATTTTTTATGAATTTATAGATGAAATCAAAGAAATTAATGTGCCCGCAACAGACAGCATAGGATGTTGCCATGAACACACACTAGACATTGTAGGCAAGCTAATTTTCAAATATATCCAGTGCAGATTCTTTTTCTGTATGAAGGAAATCGTAGAGAAATCACCAGTAAAAAACCAGCTAAATCCTCTCAGAAAATTTTGAAGGTTACGACTGCTGACATCTTAGGGTGAGTACATTGTTTAAATCTTATATCCTTTTGTATTTGTACACATTGCAGTGTATCGTAAATATAATTCTAATTGTTACAACATTTAAAAACATTTCACAACAATTTCAAATAAATATTATTTAATACAGAATTGTGTTTGTATTAAAACTTATTTGGATGCTTCACGCTGGCATACAAAACAAAGGGCGATGCTAGCGCCATGCCGCGGCAAACCACAGTAACTAGCTCAGTGATCTCACTGTCTCTTCTATTCACTACGGTTTAAGTATTCTAATGCTCTTACTGTAATTTTCGAACAGGTAAATTTTCAAGTTGCGTATGAGTTTTACTTTGACTGTACAAATGTCAAACAGCATAGGGGAACGGACTGTATCCCCACACAACTCGCAGTGCCAGTGCTCCTACGCTTCCCCTCTCCGAATCCAATGTTAACTTAGCCGTGTAGTATTGTATGCACATTATGTATAGTCTACTAATCCTAAATTATCTATCCTCTTAAAACAGACTACAAAGTATAATGCACATATTAATACACTGCTAAAAGACATATGTTGTAATAGTACATATCTTCCCAATAAAATTAACAGCAAAAGATAAAGAATGAAGCACTCATAAACTAACACCAGAACACCTAAGAAAGGAATGATAACTGAGTAACTGTGTACAAAGTATTATATAAGGTTCAAGAACTCAATAAAACAATTAATGTAATTAACTCAGTAAACCAAAGAACAATAAGTAGTGATAAAGAAGAAAGTATAGAAGACAACTTAGTAACGTGATAAACCCAATAGATATGGTAAGTGAGAGGTATAAACAAGTCTAACAATGGAAACCACGAATTAAAATAAAGACATGCTAAGCAACAAGACAGTGAAGACCACATTAATTACCAAATAACTTAAATGCACGAAGAACTGAAAAGAAACAAAATTAACAAAAATAGTCATTTTTTAATAGAGGTCAGAATACTTCACCTCACAGAGTCCACCAATTAAATAAAAAGCCTTTTTCTATGTCAGACAATATATTACTTAAAGATAATTAATATTTTCAAGGAATAAAAAGAAATCGAAACAAAAAGGGAAATATTATCATAAATAAATAATTGGGAAATAGAGAATGCAAATTTAGGAATTAAATAATGCAATTAACCTGACAAAACAATAACTGATGATGACAAATACCCAGAAGAGACGATCAAATGACAAAAAATGTAAATAGTTATTAGTAGACATAAATATAATGTACAAATGTTCAACTTAGTATGTAAGAAATAAGACACTGAGTATAGCCTTAGATTAAAACTATGAGGAGGTCTGCGAACCTCAAACAGTTATTTTGTATAAGTGAACACTGTAAGTCATATAGAATTACAAATATAATAATATTGAACAATAATTGTAAAAATCAGGTAGTGTAACAGTGTAAAAAGGTGAGAACAACAGTGGTAGGCTTTAAAAAGAAAAAACAGTATATAGTGTAAGTGAATAAACATATTTACAATATGAACATTGTATAAAACAAGTAATTTATACGAAACAACAAGGCAACTAATATAGTGAAATAAAACCAAGGGGAAATAATTAAAAAATAAAGAATCTTCTGTTACAAACTTATAATATAATAGTGACGAAGATACAATAAGATTCTATGGAATCATATTAATTATAAATTGTGAAATCGAACCTGTGACCCATAAACGTATCATTGCCAAGACCTGAAATGAATGAATTAGTGTTTTAATAAAAAGGTAGGTATTGTTGGAAAAATATTGAAACCAGACAGAACATGTCAGTTTTATTCATGGATTTTATACAAATTAAAGGCAGATACGAGATGAAATAATACAGAAAAACTATGGAACTAACTAAAAGAAGGATGTTTTAATCGATGGCACAAAAAACTTGAAGTCCAGGAGCGAAGGATCAAAAAATAAGCTTGTAAAGGAAACTCCAAGATTGGTGAGATTACTCCAATGATCAACCACGATATTTGAAAACATTTTAACATTTAAAGATCGAGTTACAGCGATATACTATCATAAAAACAATAAAAACTTTATAATAGTGAATACTAATTGTACACAAATAATTATTAGTATTAAGAGTTTCTTTTTCAATTGTTCATTTGTTCTTTTGTATGATCCAAAGAACCCACTGATTACACACATCAACAACCACTAATTACCAAACATTATTTATAAATATTATGTTTTATGATATGTTTACGATTTTTACTATACTTTGACATGACTAATAGATGAACCCTGAAATTATGAGATTTTTCATGCTCTACAACAGAAATGAGTTTCGAAAAGAGTAAATAAAAATAATTGAATGTAACACAAGAACGAATAAGGAGTTGATTATTTATTATAACTTATATAAGAGTTTTTTTTTACAAATTGGCTCCCATCGCGGGGCTTAAGAGAGGGCAACATACGGCATCAAGAGTACTTTTTACAAATTGGTGAACAACTTGAGGGCTAGAAAAAGGGAATTAAACCAAGATAGAATTGAATTATAGTTGTCATTTCTAGCTGGCGATCATACAAAAGTGAACAATATAGCGTCCACCCAGTGAGGCTGAAATTAGGGAAAAATTATTATAGTGGGAAGTTATAAATTGTATCACAGGTAACCTGATTTTAGCTGGCAGCTGTTAGAAGTACAGAAATGCACACAAGAGGCAAGTCCAAGCAGCGCGCGGCAGAGGCCAGAGAAGAAGTCAGCATGGAAGAGAAGGAGTCAATATCGGTTGAAGAAGTGGAGACGGGTGATAAGGCGGAAAATAGAGGAGAACCAAATGTGCAAAAAATGTTGGAACGGATGCTAGAAAAGATGGACAGAAATGAGGAGAATTTTAAACAAATGAATGAAAATTTTGACAGCATTAAAGAAGATAGTAAACTAACTAATGAAAATTTTAAATGAATGGAGGAACAAAATAAACAAACAAATGAGAATATAGACAGTATGGAGGAAAGGATCAATGAACACTCGAAGAAACAAAACAAAGCTTTGAAGGAAAATTTGATAAAACAGATGAATGAAAAGTTGGACAGTACCAATAAAAAGTTAGAAAGTAAAATAGACGGTATTAAGGAGAGTAATAGTGAAACTTTAAGGGAAGCTATAAAGGAAAATAATGAACAAATGAAGAATGAGTTCAGACAAATAAATGAAGAAAATTTAAAACAAATAAATGAAAGAATTGAAAATGTCAATGAGGCAATTACACAAAAAATAGATGAGTGTAATGAAGAAAGAAAACGAAAAAACGCCGAAACAAATGGAAAAGTAGAAGGCACCAAGGAAACCATTGGACAGGTCAGAATAGATTTGGATACCAAGATAGGTCAAGTAAAAGAGAGTAGCCTCGCCCACATGCAATCAATAAGAACGGACTTTGAGATAAATCTCAGGACATCGATACGGCCATAAGCGATGTACGTGGACAGGGACAACGCAACCAAGAGAGGATCGAGGGACTCCAGCGAACAGTCGATAATCGACCCACTTCTATTTCATACATCCAACCCATGGACAACCGGGAGGCTATCAGTTTAAAACTTATAGAAGAAACCCGATGGAGTTCTTAGAACGGGTCAACGAACAGCTGATTAGAAATGGAGAGGACAGGTGGCCAGTGATACGGAGTTATCTAGACGAGCACTTCAGAGAAATTAGTGATAACTGGTGGACGGCTTTGAGACACGACCTCCGGAATTATGATGAATTTAAAGCGGCGTTCAAAGCAAGGTACTGGTCAGAGGCCACACAGAACAATGTAAGGGATAACATTTGCCACGGGAGGTATGATGCTAGCAGAGGGACCACGCTCACCGCGTACTTTCTTGGAAAAGTGTGTTTGGCGAGAAACCTGGAGCCAAAAATCCCGGAGGAAAGTCTTGTCACCAAGTTAGCCTACCACTACGAGGACGGAGTGTCCAGGGCACGAACAGGAGGGCAAATTAAGACGGTACAAGCCATGTCGGCGTTGTTAGAGGAATACGAACGAGAAGGGTATTATAGGAGAATTCGGCAGAGGTACGAAACCAGGAATGTGCCAAGCAACGACCACCACAATAGCAACGGAAACAATCGGCCAAATTTCAACAACCGGACAAATCACAATAACGGAGCGTACAACCAGCCGAATTTTAACAACCGTGGAAATAACAACAACGAGGCGTATTACCGACCAAACAACAACAGCCCAGGAAATAACGGAGCCAACCGCGGCAATCGACCAAATATCCCAACTAATCAATACAGCCGGCCATACAACCCGAACTACCGCCAACAGAACAACAACAGCCGAAACTACAATAACAACCACAGCCCGAATAATCAAAACCAGGACTACCGAAGGGTCAACTATGTGCGAGCAGAGGATAATGGCAACGGGAGATCACATTATCAAGGACGCCAGAGTTCCAGCCGGGACACCTACTGGAACCAAGACGACCATGCCAACAGAAAGGGTGCCAGGACCAACGGAGGTAGAAGTCGAAGCCACGAGGGTTACCGGCGAAACAACTACGAATATGACCATCACCAGCCAGAACATAGACCGACGGTGAATGATACACACGTAAATCAAAATGGCAGGCGAAACTAAGAGTCTGAGCCAGCTTTAAACGCCACGTGGCAGTGAAAACACCCAAGGGACCCTCACTGAACAAATCTATTGGGTTAATTAACGCCGGATATCACGTTCAAAATACAAAAAAGTTATTACAATTATTCAAAACAATTATTTAAAAAATTTAAGGGAGGCACCAATATAAATATTTTGTAATAATGTTCGACCACTATACTAGATACACAAAACTGTACCCAATCAACCGGGCAACGACGCAAAAGATTTTAACCATTATTCTACAGCACTATGTCAATGAGGTAGGAACACCTAAGTTCATTATTACTGACCATGGGACGCAGTTCAAAGGTAACAGATGGAAAGAGACACTACGGGAGAATGGAATCAAGACATACAAAACATCTGTATACCATCCGAGTAGTAACCCGGCCGAACGAGTTTTACGGGAAGTAGGAAGGATCCTAAGAACATATTGTTTCGACCAACAGAGAAAGTGGGCGGAGTATTTGCCAGCTGCTGAAGACTTCTTGAATTTATCATACCATCAGTTTATTGAAACAACCCCGTATACAGCAATGTTCCAGAGACCCAGAGAGATAACCGAGTTAATCCAAATTCCAAATGGAGAAGAATATAAGTTTGATGAGATAAAATTCTATAACAAAACACTAGAACAAACTGAGAAAATAAAAAGCAAATACCAGAGGCAGGTACGATACGAAGTTGGAGATCGAATCTTATTGAAAAACACCAATACAATGGAGGGTATAGCGAAAAAACTATTATTGTTATACACCGGACCTTACACAGTAATGAAGGATAATAATAATAATGCATACAAGATCATGGATCCCAGTACACAGAGGAAAAAGGGGACTTACAACCAGTCATCCATGAAAAAATACTATTAAACAATTAAAAGAATGATCATTGAATCAAATAATGAATTATAAATGTGTTAAAAGAAGAGTGAAGAAAAGTAAGTTTTAATATAAACAATAAGAAGTAAATACAAATAATGCCCATCAACAATAGTGTCAATAAAGAGCTAGAGAGTATGAGAAAGGAAATCAATAATGAAGGAAGATATAATGTAATCTATACAATGATAATGTGAAGAATCCCAGAATGTTTATTATATTTTACTCGCACTAAAACTACTTTAAAGTTTTTTGATGATTGACTGTAGAATGATCCAGCAATCATATACCTGAGCAGACGATACGTTCCTCTGAACCCAGAAGGTGTAAGATGGACAGCGATGAATCGGAGCCAAAAGAGCCCACCCGACTGGTGCCAACGCACATGATAGGGAAAATAATTAGGGAAATTAAATGTTTAAGGGATAAAACACAAAGAAGGAAGATAACATACTAAATAAAGCAAGGAGATAGTGAATTACATGAAGAAGAAAAGGGAAAATTATAAGAAATCAAAGAAGGAAGTTCAAGTAAAGAAGTGATTAAACTAATAAAATGGTTGATAATTTCATCAACACCTACACAATATTTGCTGAAATTATCAAATTTAATAGTAATAGTAATATGTAATAGTACATATCTTCCCAATAAAGTTAACACCAAAAGATAAAGAATGAAGCACTCATAAACTAACACCAGAACACCTAAGAAAGGAATGATAACTGAGTAACTGTGTACAAAGTATTATATAAGGTTCAAGAACTCAATAAAACAATTAATGTAATTAACTCAGTAAACCAAAGAACAATAAGTAGTGATAAAGAAGAAAGTATAGAAGACAACTTAGTAACGTGATAAACCCAATAGATATGGTAAGTGAGAGGTATAAACAAGTCTAACAATGGAAACCACGAATTAAAATAAAGACATGCTAAGCAACAAGACAGTGAAGACCACATTAATTACCAAATAACTTAAATGCACGAAGAACTGAAAAGAAACAAAATTAACAAAAATAGTCATTTTTTAATAGAGGTCAGAATACTTCACCTCACAGAGTCCACCAATTAAATAAAAAGCCTTTTTCTATGTCAGACAATATATTACTTAAAGATAATTAATATTTTCAAGGAATAAAAAGAAATCGAAACAAAAAGGGAAATATTTTCATAAATAAATCATTGGGAAATAGAGAATGCAAATTTAGGAATTAAATAATGCAATTAACCTGACAAAACAATAACTGATGATGACAAATACCCAGAAGAGACGATCAAATGACAAAAAATGTAAATAGTTATTAGTAGACATAAATATAATGTACAAATGTTCAACTTAGTATGTAAGAAATAAGACACTGAGTATAGCCATAGATTAAAACTATGAGGAGGTCTGCGAACCTCAAACAGTTATTTTGTATAAGTGAACTACAGACTGTAAGTCATATAGAATTACAAATATAATAATATTGAACAATAATTGTAAAAATCAGGTAGTGTAACAGTGTAAAAAGGTGAGAACAACAGTGGTAGGCTTTAAAAAGAAAAAACAGTATATAGTGTAAGTGAATAAACATATTTACAATATGAACATTGTATAAAACAAGTAATTTATACGAAACAACAAGGCAACTAATATAGTGAAATAAAACCAAGGGGAAATAATTAAAAAATAAAGAATCTTCTGTTACAAACTTATAATATAATAGTGACGAAGATACAATAAGATTCTATGGAATCATATTAATTATAAATTGTGAAATCGAACCTGTGACCCATAAACGTATCATTGCCAAGACCTGAAATGAATGAATTAGTGTTTTAATAAAAAGGTAGGTATTGTTGGAAAAATATTGAAACCAGACAGAACATGTCAGTTTTATTCATGGATTTTATACAAATTAAAGGCAGATACGAGATGAAATAATACAGAAAAACTATGGAACTAACTAAAAGAAGGATGTTTTAATCGATGGCACAAAAAACTTGAAGTCCAGGAGCGAAGGATCAAAAAATAAGCTTGTAAAGGAAACTCCAAGATTGGTGAGATTACTCCAATGATCAACCACGATATTTGAAAACATTTTAACATTTAAAGATCGAGTTACAGCGATATACTATCATAAAAACAATAAAAACTTTATAATAGTGAATACTAATTGTACACAAATAATTATTAGTATTAAGAGTTTCTTTTTCAATTGTTCATTTGTTCTTTTGTATGATCCAAAGAACCCACTGATTACACACATCAACAACCACTAATTACCAAACATTATTTATAAATATTATGTTTTATGATATGTTTACGATTTTTACTATACTTTGACATGACTAATAGATGAACCCTGAAATTATGAGATTTTTCATGCTCTACAACAGAAATGAGTTTCGAAAAGAGTAAATAAAAATAATTGAATGTAACACAAGAACGAATAAGGAGTTGATTATTTATTATAACTTATATAAGAGTTTTTTTTTACAAATTGGCTCCCATCGCGGGGCTTAAGAGAGGGCAACATACGGCATCAAGAGTACTTTTTACAAATTGGTGAACAACTTGAGGGCTAGAAAAAGGGAATTAAACCAAGATAGAATTGAATTATAGTTGTCATTTCTAGCTGGCGATCATACAAAAGTGAACAATATAGCGTCCACCCAGTGAGGCTGAAATTAGGGAAAAATTATTATAGTGGGAAGTTATAAATTGTATCACAGGTAACCTGATTTTAGCTGGCAGCTGTTAGAAGTACAGAAATGCACACAAGAGGCAAGTCCAAGCAGCGCGCGGCAGAGGCCAGAGAAGAAGTCAGCATGGAAGAGAAGGAGTCAATATCGGTTGAAGAAGTGGAGACGGGCGATAAGGCGGAAAATAGAGGAGAACCAAATGTGCAAAAAATGTTGGAACGGATGCTAGAAAAGATGGACAGAAATGAGGAGAATTTTAAACAAATGAATGAAAATTTTGACAGCATTAAAGAAGATAGTAAACTAACTAATGAAAATTTTAAATGAATGGAGGAACAAAATAAACAAACAAATGAGAATATAGACAGTATGGAGGAAAGGATCAATGAACACTCGAAGAAACAAAACAAAGCTTTGAAGGAAAATTTGATAAAACAGATGAATGAAAAGTTGGACAGTACCAATAAAAAGTTAGAAAGTAAAATAGACGGTATTAAGGAGAGTAATAGTGAAACTTTAAGGGAAGCTATAAAGGAAAATAATGAACAAATGAAGAATGAGTTCAGACAAATAAATGAAGAAAATTTAAAACAAATAAATGAAAGAATTGAAAATGTCAATGAGGCAATTACACAAAAAATAGATGAGTGTAATGAAGAAAGAAAACGAAAAAACGCCGAAACAAATGGAAAAGTAGAAGGCACCAAGGAAACCATTGGACAGGTCAGAATAGATTTGGATACCAAGATAGGTCAAGTAAAAGAGAGTAGCCTCGCCCACATGCAATCAATAAGAACGGACTTTGAGATAAATCTCAGGACATCGATACGGCCATAAGCGATGTACGTGGACAGGGACAACGCAACCAAGAGAGGATCGAGGGACTCCAGCGAACAGTCGATAATCGACCCACTTCTATTTCATACATCCAACCCATGGACAACCGGGAGGCTATCAGTTTAAAACTTATAGAAGAAACCCGATGGAGTTCTTAGAACGGGTCAACGAACAGCTGATTAGAAATGGAGAGGACAGGTGGCCAGTGATACGGAGTTATCTAGACGAGCACTTCAGAGAAATTAGTGATAACTGGTGGACGGCTTTGAGACACGACCTCCGGAATTATGATGAATTTAAAGCAGCGTTCAAAGCAAGGTACTGGTCAGAGGCCACACAGAACAATGTAAGGGATAACATTTGCCACGGGAGGTATGATGCTAGCAGAGGGACCACGCTCACCGCGTACTTTCTTGGAAAAGTGTGTTTGGCGAGAAACCTGGAGCCAAAAATCCCGGAGGAAAGTCTTGTCACCAAGTTAGCCTACCACTATGAGGATGGAGTGTCCAGGGCACGAACAGGAGGGCAAATTAAGACGGTACAAGCCATGTCGGCGTTGTTAGAGGAATACGAACGAGAAGGGTATTATAGGAGAATTCGGCAGAGGTACGAAACCAGGAATGTGCCAAGCAACGACCACCACAATAGCAACGGAAACAATCGGCCAAATTTCAACAACCGGACAAATCACAATAACGGAGCGTACAACCAGCCGAATTTTAACAACCGCGGAAATAACAACAACGAGGCGTATTACCGACCAAACAACAACAGCCCAGGAAATAACGGAGCCAACCGCGGCAATCGACCAAATATCCCAACTAATCAATACAGCCGGCCATACAACCCGAACTACCGCCAACAGAACAACAACAGCCGAAACTACAATAACAACCACAGCCCGAATAATCAAAACCAGGACTACCGAAGGGTCAACTATGTGCGAGCAGAGGATAATGGCAACGGGAGATCACATTATCAAGGACGCCAGAGTTCCAGCCGGGACACCTACTGGAACCAAGACGACCATGCCAACAGAAGGGGTGCCAGGACCAACGGAGGTAGAAGTCGAAGCCACGAGGGTTACCGGCGAAACAACTACGAATATGACCATCACCAGCCAGAACATAGACCGACGGTGAATGATACACACGTAAATCAAAATGGCAGGCGAAACGAAGAGTCTGAGCTGGCTTTAAACGCCACATGGCAGTGAAAACACCCAAGGGACCCTCACTGAACAAATCTATTGGGTTAATTAACGCCGGATATCACGTTCAAAATACAAAAAAGTTATTACAATTATTCAAAACAATTATTTAAAAAATTTAAAGGGAGGCACCAATATAAATATTTTGTAATAATGTTCGACCACTATACTAGATACACAAAACTGTACCCAATCAACCGGGCAACGACGCAAAAGATTTTAACCATTATTCTACAGCACTATGTCAATGAGGTAGGAACACCTAAGTTCATTATTACTGACCATGGGACGCAGTTCAAAGGTAACAGATGGAAAAAGACACTACGGGAGAATGGAATCAAGACATACAAAACATCTGTATACCATCCGAGTAGTAACCCGGCCAAACGAGTTTTACGGGAAGTAGGAAGGATCCTAAGAACATATTGTTTCGACCAACAGAGAAAGTGGGCGGAGTATTTGCCAGCTGCTGAAGACTTCTTGAATTTATCATACCATCAGTTTATTGAAACAACCCCGTATACAGCAATGTTCCAGAGACCCAGAGAGATAACGGAGTTAATCCAAATTCCAAATGGAGAAGAATATAAGTTTGATGAGATAAAATTCTATAACAAAACACTAGAACAAACTGAGAAAATAAAAAGCAAATACCAGAGGCAGGTACGATACGAAGTTGGAGATCGAATCTTATTGAAAAACACCAATACAATGGAGGGTATAGCGAAAAAACTATTATTGTTATACACCGGACCTTACACAGTAATGAAGGATAATAATAATAATGCATACAAGATCATGGATCCCAGTACACAGAGGAAAAAGGGGACTTACAACCAGTCATCCATGAAAAAATACTATTAAACAATTAAAAGAATGATCATTGAATCAAATAATGAATTATAAATGTGTTAAGGGGACCCGGTATAGCCTATCTTCCCCATGTTAACATAATGTACCTTTTCTCAAAAACCCTGTACGTTAGAGAGTTAATGTTTTCTTTATTTCAAATTATTATTCTTTGGACACATTTTAACGTAGGGGTTTTTTGAAAAAATAAGTTTTAAATTTTTTACAAATTTTTAAAAATATGTCTACAAAAAAACCTTTTTTGCTAGCCGTTTTTATAACAAAACTCGGATGATTTTTAAAATATTACAAAAAGGCTGTGTTAAAGTTTGAAGCAATTGTTGAATAATATGGATACCAAATTTCAGGCTTCTAACTAGTCGAGAAGATGAGAAAAGGTACATTTTATATTACAAAATGTATATTTTCGGCAAAACGCATTTAAAGTTAAAAAATAAAATATTTTTAAAAAAAGTCTTGAAAACTACCTTAAAACAATCCAGCTCCATACTCTGGGTTATCTGGGTCTTCCATGCTATCTGCCAGTCTCTTCTTAGCTTGTCTTCTTGACTGCCTTGCCTTTTTCTCATACTTGGATACATTCCTTTCAGCATTCCTAAGTCGCTCTCTGTCAATCTGCAGCATTGCCTTCTTTGTGTTGATGCCGACACTCATCCCAAACTGTTTCAGTACCCTACACCATGTAATGTTCCCCTCATTAAAACATCCAACTGCATCGTACACTCCCACCATAAATGCAGATAATCCAACAAAAACTGTTTTGGGGAGCCTGGACCATACCACACTATTCACGCTCTCATTAGGATTTTGAGTCCTTCCGTGGGTGCATTTTTTCAGTAGCTCAGTATTAGCAAGATCTCTTATAACAGGTTTCATTGCAATCATAACAGCTGCAGGGACACTATGGTTATGATGGTAATGGTCACCTTTAGCTTCAGCTTTTCTGAATTTGCACCAGCTTTCTTCACCGGGTGGGCACAGACCATGTTGCGGTTCATCATCTGTTGAGCACATGTGAAAATACATTGCCCATACTGCCCTTTTCATGTTTTCTACAATGTTGGAATGTCTTCTGATTGCTAAGCCATAATAGTTTTGAATTTTGTCGATGATGGCATCAGTTAATCTGTTTTTCCTGATAATGGCTTTCCGTCTGCTAGTTTTATGCCTTTTAGTGATGTTTTCAAACGCCTCAATCGAGTACCCATCCGTTTCTGTATATGTCCAATGCACTCTAATTTTCTGATTTCAATATCATTTCCATATACTTTTAATTCATTTACTTTAGAAAAGGCTTTAGAATCTCCATCTCCTAAATATTCTAAGTATCTCACATTATACTTTTCTTCTGAACGCTGATAGATTGATATAGCACCTGCCACCTCCATTCCGCCACTCACACCTTGATAATTAGCAGTACACATTTCGTCATGATTATCTTTACTTTTGCACCTGCAATGTTTTGTAAGGACTTGTATATCTAATATTTTACCAGTATATACACTTGTCGTACTAACGATGCCGTTTAGAGATGTGTGGCCTCTCTTCTGCCACGACCCGTCAAAAGCTACACGTAAATCACGGCTACCATCGTTTGCTTCTACAGATTCTTCAACAGCACGTCTCATACTTAATTCAGCAATGTCTTTTGTAGCTTGAGCTATGATTTTATTATATTTTGTAAATCTAGAAGGAGGAGTCGGTAAACTCAAAATTCCACATAATGATTGGGCAGCTGCGCTTCCCTTCCCTACTGCTCTCAATCCATATGCCAATCGCATATTACATTCAAATAGTACACCCTTCTCATTTAGTCCATGCTCAGAATCAGGGTCAACATGTTTATTACTTACAGCTTTTGAAGTAAAAAAGGCAACACTGTAATCACAAGTATCACAATATAAGATAATTTCAGTAGCCAACCCAATACGTTTTTGAGTCTTTAGTTGTAATCTTACTTGACTACAATGTTTGCATGCGACATATACATTCAAAATATTATAAAGTATATTCAAATCAATCAGCTCATAACCTAACTTTTCAGTACAATCAACTTCATCATACAATTCATTCAACCCACTCAATTTCCTTGCAGATGCACTTTCCGCTCTTCCATCGCCACTTTCTGGTAAATCAACTGTTACTTTTCCTTCAATTTTGGATTTACACACATTCTTTCTCTTCTTAAAAACACTTGGCACATTTGGTCTTGGCATTATCACAAAATCGTGAAGACAACACAAGCACAAAACGTAAAAAGTGAGTACTTATAACCTATAGTCACAATATTAGCCACAATTCACAACTAAAGCAAACAAACAGCTACTTATATCGAATAAGCATATGTTTATAACCTGGAACATTAGCCACAACTCACAACAATACAATATATAACCATCTGACAGCAACAGCTGATGTTTCCAAGCTATTTCACAGCACACAGAGTGTGTAGGCACAGCTGTTGCAAAGAGATATAAAATACTAGCCAGAGTTTCACAACAAATTTTTTTCACCTTGAATGAAAATTCAAACCATCATGTGTCATACATCATTTTAGAGAGAAAATTCCAGAGAATGTTTTAAAATTAAAAACAAAAATTTTTTTTTTTTTTCGATTTTTGCCCTAAAAAGAAGAGTGAAGAAAAGTAAGTTTTAATATAAACAATAAGAAGTAAATACAAATAATGCCCATCAACAATATTGTGTCAATAAAGAGCTAGAGAGTATGAGAAAGGAAATCAATAATGAAGGAAGATATAATGTAATCTATACAATGATAATGTGAAGAATCCCAGAATGTTTATTATATTTTACTCGCACTAAAACTACTTTAAAGTTTTTTGATGATTGACTGTAGAATGATCCAGCAATCATATACCTGAGCAGACGATACGTTCCTCTGAACCCAGAAGGTGTAAGATGGACAGCGATGAATCGGAGCCAAAAGAGCCCACCCGACTGGTGCCAACGCACATGATAGGGAAAATAATTAGGGAAATTAAATGTTTAAGGGATAAAACACAAAGAAGGAAGATAACATACTAAATAAAGCAAGGAGATAGTGAATTACATGAAAAAGAAAAGGGAAAATTATAAGAAATCAAAGAAGGAAGTTCAAGTAAAGAAGTGATTAAACTAATAAAATGGTTGATAATTTCATCAACACCTACACAATATTTGCTGAAATTATCAAATTTAATAGTAATAGTAATATGTAATAGTACATATCTTCCCAATAAAGTTAACACCAAAAGATAAAGAATGAAGCACTCATAAACTAACACCAGAACACCTAAGAAAGGAATGATAACTGAGTAACTGTGTACAAAGTATTATATAAGGTTCAAGAACTCAATAAAACAATTAATGTAATTAACTCAGTAAACCAAAGAACAATAAGTAGTGATAAAGAAGAAAGTATAGAAGACAACTTAGTAACGTGATAAACCCAATAGATATGGTAAGTGAGAGGTATAAACAAGTCTAACAATGGAAACCACGAATTAAAATAAAGACATGCTAAGCAACAAGACAGTGAAGACCACATTAATTACCAAATAACTTAAATGCACGTAGAACTGAAAAGAAACAAAATTAACAAAAATAGTAATTTTTTAATAGAGGTCAGAATACTTCATCTCACAGAGTCCACCAATTAAATAAAAAGCCTTTTTCTATGTTAGACGATATATTACTTAAAGATAATTAATATTTTCAAGGAAAAAAAAGAAATTGAAACAAAAAGGAAAATATTATCATAAATAAATCATTGGGAAATAGGGAAATAGAGAATGCAAATTTAGGAATTAAATAATGCAATTAACCTGACAAAACAATAACTGATGATGACAAATACCCAGAAGAGACGATCAAATGACAAAAAATGTAAATAGTTATTAGTAGACATAAATATAATGTACAAATGTTCAACTTAGTATGTAAGAAATAAGACATTGAGTACAGCCTTAGATTAAAACTATGAGGAGGTCTGCGAACCTCAAACAGTTATTTTGTATAAGTGAACTACAGACTGTAAGTCATATAGAATTACAAATATAATAATACTGTATTGAACAATAATTGTAAAAATCAGGTAGTGTAACAGTGTAAAAAGGTGAGAACAACAGTGATAGGCTTTAAAAAGTAAAAACAGTGTATAGTGTAAGTGAATAAACATATTTACAATATGAACATTGTATGAAACATGTAATTTATATGAAACAACAAGGCAACTAATATAGTGAAATAAAACCAAGGGGAAATAATTAAAAAATAAAGAATCTTCCGTTACAAACTTATAATATAATAGTGACGAAGATACAATAAGATTCTATGGAATCATATTAATTATAAATTGTGAAATCGAACCTGTGACCCATAAACGTATCATTGCCAAGACCTGAAATGAATGAATTAGTGTTTTAATAAAAAGGTAGGTATTGTTGGAAAAATATTGAAACCAGACAGAACATGTCAGTTTTATTCGTGGATTTTATACAAATTAAAGGCAGATACGAGATGAAATAATACAGAAAAACTATGGAACTAACTAAAAGAAGGATGTTTTAATCGATGGCACAAAAAACTTGAAGTCCAGGAGCGAAGGATCAAAAAATAAGCTTGTAAAGGAAACTCCAAGATTGGTGAGATTACTCCAATGATCAACCACGATATTTGAAAACATTTTAACATTTAAAGATCGAGTTACAGTGATATACTATCATAAAAACAATAAAAACTTTATAATAGTGAATACTAATTGTACACAAATAATTATTAGTATTAAGAGTTTCTTTTTCAATTGTTCTTTTGTATGATCCAAAGAATCCACTGATACACAACACACATCAACAACTACTAATTACCAAACATTGTTTATAAATATTGTTTTATATGTTTACGATTTGTACTATACTTTGACATGACTAATAGATGAACCCTGAAATTATGAGATTTTTCATGCTCTACAACAGAAATGAGTTTCGAAAAGAGTAAATAAAAATAATTGAAAGTAAGGCAAGAACGAATAAGGAGTTTGAGTATTTATTTTAGAATAAAGAGTCTGTTTACAATGTTCAAGATCTTTCTAGTATATTGAGACTTCTGAATTGCTGCATGTTATAAAATTTAGCCGAGTGAAACTATGCAACCAACTATTATGGATTCAAGATATCTGTTTCACTATATAAAACTGAAACATATATCTGTGTGTGTGTGTGTGTGTGTGTGTGTGTGTGTGTGTGTCTGTGTGCCATTACCATATTGATGTGGGTCACATAAGCACAATAGCATACAATACCGACAGTCTACTCATTGTGAGAAGCCAGTTTAGACCAGTTTGTTGAAAAGATTGCTTAGTCTGGATGTAAAGCAGACAAAATGTTGCTGCTGTCCAGAGAAACATACTGTAAAGTGACAGCTACAGTACAGCTAGACACAAAACAGAAATGATGGAGTGTGTGTACACCACACCTGTGACTCCTATATATGGAGGTGTTCTGTGAAAAGATAAAAACTGAAACATGGAATAGATATGAATGTAGTGATATACAGGACCAAACATAGCAAAATACTATATGGTAGTGATAATCGCTCTCTCTCTCTCTCTCTATCTGACACAACAGGCACACACATGCGTGAACGTGCATATACGCCTGTGCACGCACACATACACACGTGACTTTAATCAACACTGACAATATGAACTGCATGTCCAATGAAATTTTAATTATAAAATATAAAAAATCACAAGAAATTTATGAAAATTCTTCTTTGTATCTTACATTAACCACTTGCCTTATTATCTCGAAATATTTCGGGTTAGGCTGCTTATGTCCATATTATCCCAAAAAATTTCAGGCGAGCTGAAACACTGCATATAACTTTTCTTCTATTAACCTGCATATATTCTATTTGATATAATTCTCATATTAACTACTAGATAGCAGCACAGGACAGCTCTGTATACTAACTCTACATGTGGTGAGCTTCATGAGTTGCTTGTAAATCACCATTTCTCAGTTTGTAAAACACGTGGCCAGTGGTGAGTTGTCTGAGTCATATCTAAGCCGTTTTTTCACATTTTATATAATTTACATAATATTTACAAAAATGAGTGATGGTGACATTTCAGTAAACTGTGCTGATTTTGGTGTTAGTGGAAGTGACATGTCATTATCCATACTGTTGTCTGAAAACTGTAAAAGGAAGTGAACTCAGTATTACTGATGTGCGGGAATGGTTTGCCATTGAACCGGAGTCTCCTACGCCAGCCCCGCCCCACTTTCCATTTAATGGTCAGCCATCTGTTAACTGCCATTTCAATTTGGAGTCATCAGAATTGGAGTATTTTTAAACATTTTTTGATAATGAACTTGTACAAGTAATTACTAATGATACAAATAACTATATTTTGCAACATAATTACAAGGGTATTCCTGTAACAACAATTGATGTGAGAGTTTTCTTAGCTATAGTTACTTTACAGAGTATCATAAAAAAACAAGATCTTCAACATTACTGGCCCAAGAACCCATTACTGTTAACACAATTTTTTCCTCAAACCATGAGTTACTGTAGATTCCTGGAAATAAAAAAATATTTACATTTTTTAAAATAATGAAATGTATGATGAATCAGTACACCCGAATCCCAAACTTAATAAGATCCAGCCAGTATTGAAAAATCTTTCCATCAAATTTCATACTCTATTGACTCCTGAAAGAGATATAAAGATTGAAGAAAGTCTTCTTGGGTGGATCAAAGGCCGTTTGGGGTGGATTCAATATATACCACTAAAAAGAGCCATATTTGGTGTCACGATTTTTATGCTGAGTGAATCAAAGAGTGGGTTATGTGTGGAATTTGATTATATACACAGGTAGGGGAATTACTCTGTCATCTGATTACTCTCATCTCCCTTTATCATCACAAGTTATTGTATGTCTTGCGGAACCCCTGTTCGATAAAGGCTACTATCTCACGATGGACAATTTTTAAAATTCTCCCGAGTTAGCTAACTTTCTTGTTTGTAAAAAAACTGATGTATATGGTACACTGAAATTAAATCGAAAAGGTAGCCAATATAATAAGAAGGTAAAAAAGAACATTTCAAGACTTATTTCATTGTATTCTCTTTTATAATCTTTATAACATATTATAATATTGTTTTAAATTTTTTCTAATTTCTAGACACCTGTGAAACGTAACCCGTAATTTTTTGGGATAATAAACAGGCATTATTTTACATTACATTGGTGTTTTAATTATAAGACCACATTAAAATCTAATTATTTTTATCTGTTTAGAATGAAGTACTGTATAAGTTTTTAAATACGCAATTAAAAAATATATTTTTTTTACATATCTTCTCAAGATAATGTGTAGGCAAGTGGTTAACACAATACAATGAACAGTAATGTTGCACAGTACCTTGTCTATAAGGCGCTCCTCATCTGTGTCTTCCAAAATCAATTCTTCCTTTATTACGACAGACGTATTAAATAAAGTAGAATCAGAATTATTATGGATTATATTTATATTTGACAATTCACATTCTGATTCATTTTCTAATTTACATCTCTGTGCTACAGTAGGCTGTGCAATTAATTCACCTATAAAGAACTTTTCTTTTACAGCAGTGTTTATACCTGGTGATGATCTATCTAAAATGCTGTCACTGTTTATGGTAATCAGTGAATCAAGAGTGGCAACTTGTGTTTCTTCTTGTACAGACAGTTCTTGTCCATGCACATAACACTGTCTATTGTAGACCTGAGAAAGAAAAATTATACTTTATAACATCACGAAACGTGCTTCAAGAAATTTAGACTTAACAAACGTTATATACAGTGACTTCAATTTTTAGTTAGTAATATTAACAACCAGATTGAGGCCGATACGACAGGTATGAAATACTCAAGTAGACTTGACGGAGTGATTATGAGTGACCAGGGGTGGTGTTACCCACAGTAATATGCTCAAATGGGAACTTTACGTTTAGAATCCTTAAACATGTTAAAATCTGATTTGCTTTTTAAATTTGTTCCCTTTGAATTACTTTTTTAATAGTCTGCCCAGTTAATAATTTCTCGAACACAGCAAGCTATAATATAATATCTAGCAAAACGAAGAATAGTGCAGCCATATTTTTATGCGCACTACTTATCAGAAAATATCTGCTTTCACACAATAATCAGATTAAAATACCAACCCCCATAATTCCTTTAATCATTTATTATAATATTAATAGTTAAATTTCTTTCATCAGAACTGTATGGATCATGATCTTATAGAAGTGAAACAAATTACGGACTGCCAGAGAAACTTATATTCAAAAATATTATAAAATTTTTAATGAGACACTAAATGCACTCATACTTAGATACTTTGAGTTATGGCATTGTCCAATACATGCTATTACAACAAATAATAAATGTGACCAACCAAATAAAACTACATATATTTATCAATAAACAAATATTACTTGTCCAATAACATGCACTGAATCACAGACAACTGGTTGTATTTACCACAGCATAAGTAGGCAACATCAACCATTGCATAACATTGTTTACTAGATAGTTCCACTTGCTGGGGGCATAACCAAGCAGTATCTCAAAACCACACATTGAGAATTTGCTAATTAACTAAACCAGTAACATACAGGCCAAAAATAGAGTGTATCCCTATAAACTGGTAATGTATTCTATTGTTAGACATGTTAATGTGCTGTGTTTGTTTGAGCTTGCAGAAAAATTACAGGCAATATTAGAGAAAAAACTGTAAAAAAAGTGCTACAAAAAATTCAAACACATGCACTAGTACACTTGATCTACTAAATTATGAAATGTAACATTAGTAGAAAAATAAAATAAGAAATCTGCAATCTTCTGTCAGCGAGAATAGTCAGAGAATTTCTCATAGAAACCCATTGCCAGAAACTTTGGTTTTACATGTGTGGAAATCGTGGACCCAAAACACAAATCCCTTCTTTCCTTCCAACTAAAATGACAAATGGAGGGAAAGCCAAAAGGTGAGGGAACAGACTTAATAAATAAGAGTGACATAAGAATGGGAGGGGACTTACTAAAGAGAATACAAAGGTGACAGGAGAAGGTGCACACTTAAGAGTGGCTCACCAAAGTGTAAAGAAAGACTGTTTTACATATTGAAAAATTTCTCTCTTGTAGAAATACAAATAAACATATCATACAAATATAAATACATCTTATAGAATAATAATACAGTAAAAATAAAGGAAGGCATAAATTATTAATAAAACATTTAAAACTATTTTATGTAACTGTAAAATTATGAACTAAACTCACATAGAAATAGATATGCCAAGTACTATAAAAGGAATACCAGAACTAGGTTTAAGAAGTCTAAAATGTTTTAGGAATTTCACTTATTTTGTATATAATCATATCATACTATTTCTCTTTCTAACAAAACAGATCATTATTGTTTGCTGTTAAATTTAGAATCACTTTAGTAATTCAAATCCTAAATAAGCCAAAGTAGTTTTTTCCACCCCCACACCACCCCAACAAACGTCTACCTCTTACACTAGCCAATATAAATTGTAACGGGGCACTTTACCCAGCATAATACAGAGACAGATTTGGGTGTATGAAACAAGACACTGAATCACATGGAATGTCTGTGCATGAATTGGGCTCGGGAAACTGCATAGTTTCTAGGTATGCTTGCTCAAAATGTATTTTCGCACGCTTAGGAGTCTTGTATCAGATGAAAAAACGAGTTGCAGCTCTTAAGCTTCCCACAAATTAACAGGAAAAAAAAAGCTTAGCAGAGGATCAGCGTAGGTGTCACTATACCTTGCAACAGTCAGTTGTTGTCCAGCTACCCAACAGAACAGACGGCAAAAACAGTAACTCAAGACCACACGTAGTTTGTAGAACTACGTTACAAAAAGATTACCATAGTGAAGAACATTAAACATTTCCTGACACCAATTTTTTATTTATTTAAAGACTCAGCAGAATTTTTAAACGAACACTTGATAATAGTAGTGGGGAAATCAGGTCAGTGACTCAAATCAACAAGTTCACAAAAAAGTGAATCGTAACTGGAGTGAGCAAACAAAACCATGCACAGCCACTTGAAGACACAGCACATACTACTGTACACAGATAAGTAACATTAAACTGCAAAAAATTGTGGCTTCAGCAGCTGAGGAATAGAAAGTAATAGTGGCTGTGGCTTTAGAATGTAAAACATTTTACAAATAAATTTGTGTGCCAACCTTTATGTAACTCAATGTAGGATGAAATGATTATAATACGGTTCCACCACCAAGGGTAACTTCTGTATGATGAATATAAAGTCCTGGTTGTTTAATAAATTTTTCCTAAGAGGCTTTTCCCATTTCTTTAATAAACTGTGTTAATATGTGATATAAGTTTAATAAGTGAAATCAAAAGTTTAACGATTGGTAGTAAATTTGAATTATAGATGCGGTACATTATAGATGTGTATACACTAAGGCGCGGTGCACACTGGAGAAACTTGTTTCATGAAACTGGTTTCATGTAATGGGTTTCAAGAAAACCGTTTCATTGGAACGTGCACACAGAAGCAACGGTTTTCCATCAGTTTCGTGATGGATTCTGACGATGATGTGCTTGTGTTGTGGTGGTGGCTAAGAAATAAGAAAAAAAACGCAAGTACTGGGTTCACCCGTTGATCAGGGATCGCCAACACAGCTGTTTTGTTGTAGCTCGCGAACTAAGCAGAGATCCTGATAAATTTAAGGATTTTTTTCGGATGTCGAAGCCACTTTTTGATCGCTTGTTAGAACTAGTGAATCCACTAATAACAAAGAAGGACACCAACTGGAGGTTAGCTCTGAGTGCTGAGGAAAAATTAACAATTACACTGAGGTAAGTGAAAACAGTTTTATTACTTCGAAATATTTTTAATAATTGTCAAGTAGTATGTAACAATATGAACTATGTTGATAAGGTATGGTCATTTAAAGTGATGGAAAATCATTATAAAAAGAGGAAAATCATTATAAGTGTTTCTTTGAAAGAAAGGGTTCCAGTTCAGTATAGAGTTGATCCCGTTGTGGAATATTGAAGTCTTCAGAAATTGGATAGTGATTGGGAGCAGATGTTGATGCTGCAGACTCACTTGACCATGATTGTGTAGAGATTGGGCTCACTGATGGGTGCTGTTGGTAGCTAAATTGGTAGTCGCTAGCTGTTGGGCATGGTGGTGCACCAATCCGATCAATCAGGCTAACAATCTCCCTCCGAAAAATCTTGAATTGGCGTGTAGTCATTTCTTCAACCTCTGGAAGCAAACTCAATAAAAAATTCTTTCTAGGAGTATCACGTGAGGCATTGCTTTTTGTCTGTATGTAATCCATTATTATCTCATCAGCAGCATTAGTCTGGATTTTCTTCTTTTTCTTGGGAGGAGGTCTCATTGACCCAGTTCCCTGTGATGGTGGATTTATTGGTTCATTTCCTGTTCCTGTTTCTTCACTTTCCACATCAGGTTCCTCTACTCCCTGACTTTCACTGACTGGTGCTGAGTCATCTACAGCTTCTAATGATTGAGAAGGTAGAGATGGAAGGTTCCCAGGTAGATCATTCCCTTTGGCAGTCACATACGATTTCAGAAACATCATGCTTTGCAGCAGAGGCCATGATTTCTTTTTGGCCTTGGAACCAGATGGTGGATGTTTAATGTTCCTGGTAAACACGATTCTCAGGTTTCTCCAAGTCTCTTTACATTCCTTCACTGAAACAGAAATTGAATTAATTAAAAATCTGACATTTATTTTACTACTTGAATAATTATTAACTACTTCATGAATTCCATTTTACTTTATTCACAGAATTTTCAACTTTTCAGATATCTGGCTACTGGCAGTTCGTTCAAGTGTTTGGCTCAATATTTCATGAGAGGTCACCGAACTATTGGTTTGGTTGTAGCTGAAACAACTAATGCAATTTGGAAGTGTTTGCAACCACTGTACATGCCAGTTCCTGATGAGAATATGTGGAAGTACAACGCACAGAGCTATCAGCAGCTTTGGAGTCTGCCCAACTGCATCAGTTCTACTGATGGAAAGCATGTTAAAATTAGAAAATTTAAAAACTCTGGCTCGACTAATTTTAATTTTAAAGGTTATAACTCTGTTCAACTTATGGCATGTGCTGATGCCGATGGTTGTTTCACAACCATTGATGTTGGAGATCTTGGAAGAAACAGTGATGGGGGTGTATTCCGTTCATCACGTTTAGGTAGGTGGTTGGATAGGGGGGAGTTGAATTTACCGCCACCTCAGCCCCTACCATTTGACGGTAATCAAATTTCTTCCCATTTTTCTTTGTAGGCGATGAGGCCTTTCCTCTGAAAACCTACCTTATGCGGCCTTACCCGAGGGCTGCTCTGACAGACGAAAAACGAATTTTTAATTTTCGATTGACTTTAGGTCGCAAGACGGTAGAATGCGCATTTGGAATGCTTGCATCAAAGTTTCGTGTATTTGAAGTACCTATAGCTTGTTCAGAAAAAGTGGTGAAATCCATAATCACAAGCGCCTGCGTGCTGCACAACTACATCCGAAAATCCGAAGGTGTTCCATATACACCCAACAACACATTTTCAGATATTGAGGCCAGTCATGAAAATCAACATTTGCGAGTTGATGCTAACACAAATTTAACATCAGCAAAGGCTATCAGGGAATATCTAACAAAATATTTTTTGAAGCCTGGCATAGCAATTCCTTCACAATGGCACTTGATTCATGATAACATAAGCAATTAGGTTCCCACCTCACTTTATAGCATATTATAAAACAAATTTACATTTCACATTTTTTAATTTTTTTTTCACAAATTCATATTTTTACCGCTTTCCATCAATCAATCGATAGCTTTGGATGTAAAAAATAGTTTATAGGTATGTAGGTACCTAGGCACAAAGTAGTATTTGAGTTCATCCTTTTATGTGTCTACATGTTTTTTTATTTGTAACGTTTACCTGTATTGTGCTTCTTATAAAAATATAATAAATGTTTATAATTAAATGTTATAAATACCTGAACTTTCCACTTCTTGTGCAACTGCTTCCCACGCACTTGACACTTTGTCCCTATTGCTGTACTCTTTCATGTGAAAATTGTACAGACATTGATGTTTTTCTACTGCTTCAACCAACTTGACTTGAAATTTATCTGCCATCGCAGCTAATTTCTTTTTTCACCTGCAGAGAATGAAAAAAATAAAATACACTTGGACTGATGAAAAGTGAAACTGAAGCAACAGGAAACCGATTTAACGAATTTCTTGAAACCCGGTTTCCTGAAATCAATGAAACTAAAGTTTCATCAAACGCTGTGTTATTCTTATCTATCTGTTGTAAGCAACTTCAGTTTCATGTTTCACGAAACAAGTTTCTCCAGTGTGCACCGCGCCTAAGATGAATGAGAGTTATTTCAAACATCACCTTGCCTTAACCTAACCTGTACACGAGTTCACTTAATGAACCTGGAAAAACATTCTACTAAGAGGAAAATTTTTTCATGTTCTTTATTTAACGGAGACGATGTTGCCGTTTCCACATTCTAACTGTCAAAATGTGGTGTCGACTTAGACTTTTAGTTTTTTGGGGAGTTTGCTGGAATGGTAAGGTAGGTAAGTAATATATAGTTCAGAGTACAAAATACCTCTCCTATAAGTCCCTCATGTTCTGGTTTCACTACAAGTAATGACTCTTTAATAACAGTGTGTTCTTTTTGTGATGGACCAGGATCTAATTCTATCGGAATGAATCCATCTTTTATTACTGTGCTCAAAACTGGTGGTGAAGGCTGTGTTTGTTCCAGTGCAGTTTCTTTCTTTATATGTTGCAATTCTTGTGAGATATCTTCTTTTTGACGATGAGTGTTCCACTAGAAAAATAACAATATTTGCACAGATTAATTCCTATTTTGTATTTAAAAATACTCACAATTACTTTACTTAAATAAATAACAATTCATTTTCATTGATGTCAGCCTGCTAAGACACATGAGGGAGTAAAGTCTGTTTAGAAACAAACAATAGTATCCAGAAAGTACAGTTTTATACACTACATTACTTAACATATTTATTTAGAATGCTTTTTTTACTATACACTTCTGACTATATGGATCTATTATTACACTATTTCAAGTCAATATTCAACACCAACAATGTCACATATAGGCCTGTCATTTCCAACAGCTGCTCATGTTAACTCCAGTGGAATTCTCCATAACCCCAATGGAAATTTCTCAAACCACTACCAGAAACCAAACCGGAGGTCCGAAACCCGCTAGTCCAAAAACCCCGCTTAATCTGAATCGGTAGTTTGAAAAAAAAGGTCTAAAAATTGGACAAAGAAATAAAAAAATACAACAAAATAACTGGAATATATCAATATAATTTATACAATAAAAAGCTTAGATAAATACACACTAATGCATTAACGAAATTTTTATTAAAACTAAGTACATTAGATTGTTTTAAAATATATGGCAAAATAAAGTTTTGAATTACGTTATCAAAAAATTCACGTCTGTAAAATAAATGGAAAAAACATATTGGTACTTACAGTTTAGTGCCAGTAAAAGTACATAAAACACAAAAACTACAATAAACACACGCTACATAACTAGACACTACTATACTATTCCAAGCGGTGAGTAATCTTATTGTGTCAAATTCTGCACCCACCTGTCACTGTCTCTGCACTGTCTCTATAGTTGTTCAGTGTCATTCATTGAAGCGAGTCACATATTGTATTGGAATTAACAGTAGCCAATGCAATATTTAACTGGTATTCACTGTATTTTTATAGTATAAAAGAGACATTTCAAGATCAAAAAGTAGTACAGTACTTTGACTGTAGGCACGAATGTGGTACTGTTTATACACGTTAAACAATTTATATTTATAATATATGGTACTGTATAACCTATAACCCGGTTAATCCGAATTTACGCAAATCCAAACAGGACTTGGTCCCAATTAGTTCAGACCAGCGGGGTTCCACTATATGAAAAACTACCTTTTATTTTATGTTAAAAAATCAGATAATTTGAAATTCCAAACTGTGATTTAGTATTGCACAGTTATAGGTGTGTGTGTGTGTGTGTGTGTGTGTGTGTGTGTGTGTGTGTGTGTTCTCCATTTTTCTCTGAGTTCATTTGTTTTATAATTGAATAAAAAAAATTTCAGATTACTTCTGGCCTGCTCATTCCTTAGTCTACCCTTCTTTGTACTCTATTTCTCACATCTAAGAAATTAATTTCCTGGGCTTGTATGCACCTTAGATCTTTTTTAGTCGATACCCACCATTCAGTCCCATAAACAACCATAACCTTGTAAATTTCCTTTCCTGTTTAAGTCTCTTCCTTGTACAGTTTTTACAATAATTATGCCACAGAAACCTAACTTACTATTACGTTTTATTCAAAAAACCCTATTTCTAATAATTTGGTAATAACTATGAAGCTAAATACACTTTTACTAACAATCTTTTTCATGTCCTTTGGTATCCTTAGATACAGTAAAGAGTATCTGTAATTTGTGTTTTTTAAATCTCTGTAGAATAAATAAATATTGATCAAGATACAGTATTGTGATTTCAAGTTGAAGTAGCTCACCAGGTCATGGGGAGATGCTAAGCCTGGCCAGTAAATTAGAGGAAATATATTAAAAAATAAACAACTAGTAATAGGCCCCATTTTTTATTAAAACTGACTGTAATCAACTACTAACTGACCTTCAATTTTACTCAAACTTATATATATAGGCCTACTAGTAAACCCCCTGAGCTACAAAACTTGCTCACTAACTTGAACAAAATACTTTTATTATTAGATATAATCAAACTCTAATTTTTAATTTAAATTTTTCAAGCTTTTTGTATGTATGATAACACACAACAATATGTAAAGTTGTTTGTAAACATAGCTTACAACTGTTTTGAAGGCAGTTTAAAATTTAAAAAGGGTGTTGACAGGTGTTAATTTGTCAAATTATTAGAGATTCTAAATTCTTATTTTGAATAAAAATTCTCATAATTTGGTGCCCCCCATTGGTGTTTATGATTTTTTGAAATTCGGACATCTATCTCTAGCCCACTGCATCATTAAAATTTAAAAATGTTAAATTTATTGTACTCCAAACAGTACATTTGGAGTTATGTTAAAATTTTCTTTATTCTGATATGCACCATGGATTTTTATAATGTTCCAAAAGGTCGGTACACTTTTTAGGCCATGGTGTCCCACAATTTTTAAATCTCCAAACATGAACACTATTTTCGAATGTTTGTAAAAATTCTTTTTAATTTGATACCCAAAGAGAATTTTTATGATTGTTTTCCAAAATTGTTATCCATCACATTTTTTCCAACATATCCAAAATGTTCACAATTGCGAGGAGCCCCCTACTCGCAGAGTCACAACACTCATTTTTAACAGGACACCATGTGTGTGCACAAAGTTCGGCAGCAATTAAATTAAACAATACATTAAAAGAATCAAACTCCCTGTGCCAGTTATACAAGTCTATTTAACGCCTAGTAGAGGAAACAGTGTTAACATTTTTTCTAAGTATGGCACTAGGTTCTACTGTCATTTAAAAACAAAGTAGGCCAAATATTACCTGATGTTTGGCGTACAATGGCGTACATTTAGGCTGACCATTAATAAATCTCATTAATTCAAAAGCCCGTAAACATACAAGTAATAAATGGAATACAAGGAGTGAAGCTGAATATCACCTTTTTTATTACACAAGCATTCACATTCACACAAATTATAAACCAATCAGAGACAATGTGCCATTGCAAATTTAGATAGTAAATTTTCCCGGCCATATTTCGCGCCGACAATGCCGACCAGATGTCAGTACCAAAGGTTACGAGCAGGTTAGGCAAGAGCACGGCAATATAGCTCGGCCTTGACCGTTATATCGCGATAGCTTGGGGCAACGTAATCAAGTTCGCGGCGAAACGTCAGCTGTTTTGTACAAGTTTTTCGATACTCGTGATCAGCCGGGAGGAACTGCTACTCCTTCTCATTTTAATTTTTGCTCTCTGAGGGGACGCTTGGTCTGGCAGTGTGGTACATTGTGGTCCGTCTTTACGAAATGAGTTTGTAATATTTTTTAAGTGCTTCAGGTGAGCCAAAAGTATTGTATTAATGTTAATTTATTAAGGGCCTGTGTGGGTATTACGTTTATATGTATATATGTGTGTGTGCGACTCAATGTTACGTCTGGGCTAGCTGAGAACACGTGGCTGTCTTTGCTTGCTTGAAAATTAAAAAAATAAGATGTCTTTGGAAATTATATTCACATGTAAAGTAATAATTTGATGTAACAAATATTTAAAGGTAAATGTAATTTGAAATGTGAAATTTAATAATTTGTAATTGTTAGGATTACCATTAACACTTAGTTGTCGGTATAGAATTGTGACAGTGTGTCTGTGATCTGGGTTTACGGGGGCGAGAAAGAATTATGCTAAGTATTTTCTTGATGGCTATCTACAAATAAAATTTTTTCCAGAATTCCCGCATAGTCGGGAGGAGAAAGAGTTATGAGGATGGACACAGGCCATCAATCTTCATCTGCAGAGCATCGCAATAAGCTCCCCAACACCGTCAGACCCGGAGAAATCCCAACTACACCAGCCTGAACAACTGCCCAGAAAATGAAGCATACTATTCAGAGCTCAAACTCACACATTGTCTCACCATAGTCATCATCATCTCTAATTCCGGATAACATGTAATCTTCCAAGTACAGGTGGGAGTATTCCTTATATTAAACCACAAACATAGCATTTCATTGGATTTAACATATAAAACGAAAGACACCTTCATAAACAGTAAATGCAGATATTCAATGATTAAAGTTCTGTTATAGCATGCCCTGGAGACATGTTGTGAATAGTGTGATTAACTGTATTAAAGAATCTTCCTGTTAATATATGTCCATTGCCATACTGTATTATATAAAACACTAATTGTCTTTTTGCAGTGTGTAATTGGCAAAGAAAAATTTTAAACTGTTAGTTGGTCAGTTTTTATTATACAGTTTCTGGTGAACGTAAAATGTCCGTAACAACGTTATGCATAAAGTAATGGTAAATTATTATCGGCTAGCTTTTCTAAACCTTCTTTGTGAGAAACAGTACATTATCATGATCTATTATAAAACTTAGGTAAGAATAAGTTTCGAAGTATCAGAGCTTTATGGTACAATTTTTTCTTAGCAACTGGTGCATATAAGAATATTATGGTAGTGTCAGAATATATATATTGTAATAAAAGCGAATAGATGTAGAACAAGGTTTAAATACGCTCCACGTTGGAAACGCCAATTTGTAATAAAAGAGACTCCTTATACTCTTTGAAACTCTCGCCTAATTAAGCCCCAGTATTTGTAATATAAATATACTTATAGGTATTATATAATAACACCCGTATTTAGTTTATTTCTTAAGCCCCAATGGTGGGTTCGCCAATTTGTAATATTCAATGTTATGTTATTAATTAAATTTGAGGATGTTTAAAAGCCCCACGTTGTCGACGTCAATTTGTAATCTAAATATCGAGGTTTCTCCCGCGTATCAATGTTAATCTATTTATAAAGAAAAATATTTTTTATATGTGTGATATTATTCGATTATGGATAATATCTCTATTTAAGATAGTGCTCAAGTGCTTTACGAAAGAATAACGCTCTTCACCAGTTAATATATTGGGTAATTCAATCGTTATTCTTCAAGCCTAGTCTACATCCACTATCGAGAGAGCGGAGAGAGGAGAGCGGATGAAGCGAATTAGTTTTCTATTCTCCCGTATTCACCAGCTGTTCGCGGACGAGCGCTGTTGTTTACAGTCAGCCAGTTATTATAGGTTAAGTTGTTCTGCTTGCTGTATTTCTCACGTTCCTTTCTCTGTAAATTACAACTTATTCGAAATGCACTAATTACTCTACAAATAACAAGAAATCGTCAAATTCAAGAAGGATTCTTTATTTTATATATTTTTTAATTCAAAACAGATGCTTCCTCATGCCACAGATACAACACATCGATTACACAGGACTGAATCGATTCGTCATTGAATTCGAATTTAGATGTTTTAAAAACTAATTATATTTTTTAATTTGTTCTTAATCTCAGGGTACATGGAATTCTTGTGGCTATTAGCAAGGCCAGGTAATGCAAATTAAGGTTACTAGGTATTACAATTTAGTTATAAAATCTTATTATATAAAGTTCAAACAAAAGCTGGTTTTTTACCGTACGTTGACAAGATACTTAATATGGCCGTGTTTCACTACACAGAGATGAGAGCAGCATGTTGATCCAATGTCTGGAAAATATCAGCCTCCAGCTTCTCAATAAAAGTTTGGTATTGATGTCCAAGGATGTAGTAGAAGTTTCAGTTCTGATCTTCGCTAATCTTCACGGTTCTGGTGGTTACAGGTCCCAATGGAATTTGCGTAGTATTAAGACTTCATTCGGTTGTGAAAAGTGAGGTTTTGAACGTTATTTTAAATTTCTTTGTTTGTTTTTAATATATTTAATTAATTTGGCATCTCCAGGCTATGGATTGTCTTCATTTATTTATAGTTAATCTTCATTATTACTCATTTTCCGTTAATAGGTTGGTTAATTTATTTTTTAGAAATTCGTTTAACTTTATTGGTAGATCGAATTATATTTGTTGAGTGATAGCTTCGGAAGTCGATCCACCGTCCTTGTTAATGGGTTACTATTTATGAAATTTAATTTATATTGATTTTATTCATTAGGTTTTTTTGTTTCTTTTCTAAATTTGTATCAACTGAACTGTACTCATTCACATATAACAACTGAATTGAATCAACAAGATATCTCCTATTTTGTAGTCCATGACAACAATTTCTTGTTCGGTTATTGGATAATATTTGTTATCCTAGAGCCGTAATTAGAAAATGTTCTTGCACTTATTTAATAAAACATCCCTTATTAAAACATCCCTTACTCCCTTATTAAAATTACATTACATCATATAAAACTTTCACCTAATATGCATTATTAAACTATATACATTTTACTACATTTTCTTCTTGATGACTTAGTTTAAAAGGTATTATTTTCCTTTTACAAAATACTAGCTTTAGGCCTATTTGTTTTATTACATGTGTTATAGTTTTTATATTTTAACTTTTCTGACCTGACCTACTGTACAATGTGTCACTGGCTTATGGCCAATCATTCTGATTTTATTTCATCCTGATTACAATTTATTATTATTTATTTTAGTATGGAACCCTTCATCTATTTATGCCATAATTACAATAACCCCTTGGCAATTTATTAACAATTATTGCCTACATGGACAAGCTTACAAATACAATCCAATAATATCTCTATTATTTATTAAAAGTAAGTATCCTAATATTTACTCTTATAAAGTTTAACATAAATGAAATTAACATCCATGAATTGGTGCTTTCTTAAAGCAATTGCTTCACTCCTATTACATACAAAATACAGAATAAATACCATGCAAACAAAATAACATGACAAAATATAATGACATGCACATTATCATAACACTTTAAATAACAATTAATTAGTCTCCTCTTTAGCATATAATTATACTAATTATCTATAGACAATTAATGAATCTGTCTATAGTATTTTTATATTGATTGACACTTGTTTATAGCTAACACCTTCCACTGACCACTTTATAGTTTGTAATTATAGACATTTTTATTTTTCTATTACCTAGTAACCTTACTAGGTATTATTGATCTGTTTATTATACGAAGGTTTACCTTCCTGACCTTAATTATCGCGAACATTGGATGTTGTTTTATTTGATAATGACAAAGTTTTTATGTAACGTATGGGACCTTAACTTCGTTACGTTACAATATGTATATTTTTCTTTTAATGCAAAATTTTTTTTAAATTTCATTTATCAGATATAAACCGACATACTACATGTTTCTTGTCAGTGATGATGTATTATTGTGTGAGCATAAATTGAATTAATAAGGTACCTACAGAATTGTTATTTAGCAACTTTAGTTAAACTGTGAATTAGAAAATGCCATTTGAATAAATGTTAATATATAGAAATGTCGGCTTATGTTGGAACAGGTTACTTAAATGTGTTGAATAATTTGTTGTTTGTTAATAATATTGCCAGTTGTGATTAATACTACTTGCTAGACACATGTCTATGAAATGAACATTGAAAATTCAATTGTGTACACTGGATTAAAAATGTTATCATGATAATATGAACACTAATAAAACGCTGTTATCATTATGCAACTGTTTTATTGCAAGTTCTGTCACGATGGGCTCACCACAATTTTTCTTCCGTCTAGACCATGAGTCTAGTTTTAAGAATTAAGTGACGACCCCTGAAAAAAAAACTTACACAAAAATTTTATAAAAATTCAGGGGGACGTTTCAACAAGTATTATAACTTTTTAATCCAATGGTTTACCTGCTACTTTTGATGATCAATAAAAAAATTAAATTCTGAGCAATTATTTTATCATTTCATGCTAAAATATATTTCAATTATAGTGTTTGAATATAAAAGAAAATAAGTGTCCTAAATGTAAAATAACAAAGTAAGTTTTAAAAAATACATGTGGACCGCAGTTGTATACAATGCAGGGGCTAACTATACTTTTTATATGGTCAGCTATCTACCTGAACTTTAACAAATGATACTAAAAATACTTATTTTTTAAATTAATAAATACTTCTTATATACTTATATTATTACCATTTATCTGTAATGTGTATGTTACTGTATCGTATGGTTTTCATTCCTTACACTGTACAACCTAAAGGAATTAATTTGCAGAGGAATAACAAGTTATTACCGTGTCAGCTATGAATTTGACCAAAATTATATAAAACTTATACCAATTAATAATTTAATGCACTTTCACTTGTGAAAAAACATACTTTTTGTTATATCCTCATACGCACGTTTCAGAGTAGTTTGCTCCTTCATCAATGAGGTATAAATGCAGAAAGCGTCAAGGCGTTGGTAATCTGTAACAGTTTTTTTGGGGATTGGTTGTGTGTGGGGGTGTGTGTAGATGGAATGGGGTTGGCGCGAGATTCTGAATTGTGTCCGTTGTGTATTATTGTGTCGAATAGTGTGTTGGATTTAAATTGTAATTGTTCATTGAGTATGTTGTTTGGTTGTGTTTTGATGTGTTTGTATATTTTGTATTGTTCTGCGGTGTTGAGTTTGCGACTTTTGGGCATGTAGTGTAAAATTTCAAGATTGTTTTTTATGTTGGTGTAACTGTGGTTTTCTGTTTGGATGTGTGTGGCAAATGTGGACTGTAAGTTGTTATTGGATAAAGCTTTTGTGTGTTCAGAAAATCTGGAGTAAAAAGATCTTCCTGTCTGGCCTATATAGAATGTATTACAATCGTTGCAGTTTAATTTATATACACCTGTTTTGTTGTATATGTCTGTCTTTGTTTGTGTCGTTAATGGGTCTCTTGATGGTATTGTTAGTTCTGTATGCTATTTTGTAATTGTGTTTTCTGAATGTGTTGGCAATTTTGTGTGTGTTAGAGTTGTAGTATGTGAGTGTGATGTATTTGTTTTGTTGTGTGTTATTTGTATTTTGTGTTGTTTTTGTATAGGATTTTTCTATGTAATTTGTTTATTAATTCTGGGTTGTATCCGTTTTTTATTGCTATGTATTTTATTGTGTTAAGTTCTTCATTGTAGTCTTTTTTATTTAGTGGTATTTTTGTGAGTCTATGTAGCATATGGTTGAAGGCTGCATGTTTATGTTGTGTTGGATGATTTGATGTGTTGTGTATGACCATGTCAGTTGTGGTTGGTTGTCTGTAGATTTTGTATGTGTGCGTATTGTTTGTTTTGTTGATTGTTAAGCCTAGAAAGTTTATACTGTTGTTTTTTCTATTTCTATTGTGAATTTTAATTTTGGGTGTATCTTGTTTATGGATTTGTGGAAATTTTCTACTTGTCTTGTATTGCCATTGTATAATAATAATATGTCGTCTACGTATCTGTGCCAATATATAATTTTGTTAGTGTATTTGTTGTTATGTATTATATGCTCTTGTTCTATGTGGTGTACGAATATTTCAGCTAGTATGCCCGATATGGGGGAACCCATAGGTAGTCTATCTGTTTGTGTGTATATTTTGTTATTGTACGTGAAGTAATTTTATTCTGCGATTATTTTAGTGAGTATGATGATTTCTTGTATGTGTGTTTCAGGTGTGTTGTTTTGTCTGAGTAATTGTTCAAGTGTTTGTATAGTGTCTTTGACGGGTACATTGGTGTATAAATTCGTTATGTCAAATGATGCTAAAGTTGAGCTGTGTGGTATATGGATATGTTCTAATTTTTAAACAAGTTCTATGTTGTTTTTAACCGAAGTGTTGTTGGTTAGGTTTATATGTTTTCTGATTAGTTTATCTAGGTGTTTGGCGATTTTGTGGGATGGTGCTTGTGTGTTATTTATCAAAGGTCTTATGGGTATATTGGGTTTGTGTATTTTCGGTAATGCGTTTAATTTTGGGGGGTTTGGTTTAATTTGTTTTAGGTATTTTATGTTTTTTTTGTATTATGTATTTTGCATTATTTATGAATTTGTTAATTTGTTTTTGGTATTTTATTGTGGGACCTTTGGTTATGTGTGTTATATTATTTTCTGAGAAGAATCTCTCTGTTTTATTGTTTATTTCTTGTTTGTTCATTATGACTGTTATGTTGCCTTTGTCAGTTTTTAATACTGTTAGGTTATGTTCATTAAGTTTTTGTTGTATGTTTTTTAGTGTTTTATTTTTGTTATTCTGTTGTTTTGGTACGTGTTTAATCTTCGTTTTATGTCATGGCATATGGGTTCTTGGTGACTGTTATGTGTGTTTTGTACGGCTGTTTCCGTGTCTATGATTATGTCAATTATATGTTTAGTGTTGTTGTTGGGTTTATTGTGTTTTAAATTATGTTTGAGTCCTTTGTTTAATAAAGTTATTTCGTCATCATTGAATTTGATGTCTGTTGTGTTTACCGTGCGAGTGTGGAATTTGTGTGTCGGCGTGGGGATTTTTTCTATCTTGTGTGTTATAAAGTTTGTTAATTTTTTGTTATGTCTATCTTTTATTCTTGCTTTGAGTTTGTCAATATTGTTTTGTGTGTGTTGTATTATGTTTTAGAGTTCTATGTGGTGTAACAATCGTGTTAGTTTTACGTGTAAATTATAGGCTTCCTTATTGAGTGTGTCTTTCTTATGGTATACTTCGTTAATTATGTTACATAAGTATATGTTTTCGGCTTTTTGTTTTGTTAAAAATGATGCTTGTGTGGTTTGTTTTATTGTAATTTTTGCGTGTGGTGGTATTATGTTATGTTTTTGGCATGATTTGTTGAATGCTATTGTTAGGAGGTTTTCATTACCTTTTCCTTGACATTCCTGTATTTGTGTATGATGTACGCTTTGTCTGCGGTGTTAATATTATTTTGAATGATCATCACTTCTTTCACAGCACTTTAACAATTAATAATTTAATGCACTTTCACTTGTGAAAAAACTTACTTTTTGTTATATCCTCATACGCACGTTTCGGAGTAGTTTGCTCCTTCATCAGCGAGGTATAAATGCAGAAAGCGTCAAGGCGTTGGTAATCTGTAACGGTTTTTTGGGGATTGGTTGTGTGTGGGGGTGTGTGTAGATGGAAGGGGGTTGGCACGAGATTCTGATTGTTGGCGCGAGATTCAAAGTAATATAAAACTTATAACCTAATAAACTAAAAAGGAAGAACTACATGTTGGGAATAGCGTTAATGGTAAGACTCTAATATTAATACCAATCAGACAATCAGAGTAGCTGTTGGAATTAAATAATATTCTAATCAGCAGGAGTTATTGTTTCTCTCTCCTATATTGATGACTTTTCTAAATAGGCCAAAATGGCAAATTCTGTCTTTGTAGTAATTAATTCTTGTAAAGGATAGTGAGGGGTCCAATAATAAGTTGGATTTTATCTGTTACCACCAACTCTGGTAATAATCAGATATGCTGCCAATGAGAGGAAACTGCAATATTTTCTAAAAATTGAATATTTTCTAATAATGTTTTTAAATGTTCAAGCTGTAGTGATTTGATGACTTTACATGAAGACACTGTTTCCAGGGTCTCAAAGTTAAAGGGCAGGTAGTTCAAATTTCCCATGTAATATTAATTGTCAATTTGTTGCCTACCTAAATTTATAAAAACCGCCACAGCGTGATGCACTAATGAATAAATTGGGATTATTGGAGCACACTATTGTCAACTGGAGCAACTACTGGTGTGAAGTGTGTACAACCATAATTATTCAGCAGCAACAGCATATTAGTAATTTAGGTAAAGTGGTTGAAACTGATGAACATACATAAACAAAAATATAACAGACAAGTTATCACATACACATTTAGCCTGGTGGCTACGAACGGGACTCCATAGTTTTCTAATTCCATTATATACTTGTGGTTACATTATAACAAATATAATGTAACATATCCTACCTTAAAATTTTTATATCAAATGTAAATAAACTTACACAAAAACCATAACGTTACATGGCCTAATATCATGTGGCATATGTATGGTCTCACATCTGACAACACACATAAATTAATCTAGGGACTTGTGAAATAATTAAAAAATTATTAGACAGGGATGTCAGTGAAATTATTGAGCTCTTTCAGCAGACAAATTCCATAAATAAGTAACACAGGGTGAAAGATAGGCAGAACTGTCTAGTTACTGTAGGCCAGGTAACCTGTAATACAAACGTGTATTCTTATGGGGCCATAAGAATTCCATGATTCCTTGGGGGCTTCACTCCATAAATTCATTTGACAGTCTTTTAAAATTACTTTTCATGTTGACATAACATAGAAAATAATAACAAAAAGTTACAATTAGACAGTGAAAAAACTTCATTGTGAAAAATCTTACTATAGCCTACTATTGCCACCAGTCTGTTAGACGAAACAACAATCAGTGATTTCTAACCGCAAACACATTGCAATTGTAAAATGTTACAGGTTTCTTTTAAAGAATATTACCCTTCTTACTTTCTATAGTAAAATGGATGAACGGCACTATTCATCATTTGTAATTGTAGTCGAAAAGTATCAATCCACAATGGTACATTTTTTTCTGGACACAAAGTTTTGGTACTTGTATATCCGATGATACGATTAACTCCTAAAAATATTAATATTCCCTCAGTGCCGTATATCAAATAGTATACAATTACCTTATTATCACTGCTGTCTTCTTCCATCTGTTTAACACTTTTATCTTAACAAACTAAACGGTCTACACAACACGCAATTAGTACTGCAGACGCAATCCGAATAAAAGTGGATAATTTCTGCAATACGAAAATATTAAAACACACGAAACTCTATGGCTTAAATGTTTCAAAATATATTATAACCCTCCATTCTACAACGCTAACAATCAACACAATCAGTACATAACCTAAAAGTGAGAAAGAAACACCGCCACCTATATCGTAGAGAACACATGCAGACTTCGGTGCAAACCCAAAACACTTTTACTAACAGGGTCACATGTGTTACAATATTATAACTCGCTTTATATATATTCTGCGCATAGTTACAAACAATGAGCATTTACGATTCGGAATGAATTCGTAAGTTCCTAGCCCTCAAACTATTCACCCGAGCATCTGTCTCTACCCATCCCCACCTCCCTCGACCAAGCACAGACGTAGGCTCGCCACAAACGCCCTCGAGAGCTGCTTCACGACCCCCCATAAGTCATCTCTAACCCCTCCCGCCACCATCTAGACCTTGTCCGTGCCGGAGCACGGATAAATACGAAGGAGGGTTGCGCTTGGCTCAGGCGTGGCTTGTGCCGACATGCGAGTACCTACCTTCTCCTTTTCTGCTCTCTCCTGTGACTCGAGATTGCAACCGGCAGCCTCCAGAGACTATTCCTAGGTGGTCTGAGACGCCCTCCCCGTTGTGGACGGAAAATTCCTGCCTTCCTATTGAAAGGTCTCCGAAGACTCCCCCATTCCACTATTTCGAGTCTCTTTGAAGTCCGGAGTCCAACAAACAACATTACATTAATCCATGAGCGCAACATTGTGTTCCATACTTTTGCCCTCCCGTCAGAACGGGAAATTAAAGTCATTTTTTCGGCAATCCCTTTGTTTACTGCACCTTATGCCACCAGACAGGAACTTGTTGCTCTCGGATACGCGCCGACTGCGGTAAGTGTCCTGCATGTTGGCAAAGGTGATGGCCATGCACAGTTTTCTGGTCAAAGTTTTAAAGGTAGGCACATTCGTGGAGATTTACAGTCTTCAGAGTCTTCTGCACTTCTTAGTGCAAGTCAGAACCTTCGACCTTAGGCCTGGCCCCTCGCAGTGTTTTAACTGCCAGAGGTTCGGGCATCCCAGTTTATTCTGCCAACAGCCACCGCGTTGTGTGTGTTGTGCGGGACCTCATCGCGGCTGTGATAAGCTGAAAACGGGGTTCATTGACAAGTGCTGCAACTGCGATGGGGACCACCCGGCTAACTATCGAGACTGCCCCATATTTATCGATACCATGAAGCCCCAGAGGCTTCCTGGAGCCCAGGCTGGGGGTATAGCTGGCCCTAACCAGCGTGAGGGATTCCCACTTCTCACCGGTTTATCTGCAAAGGCTCCGGCAGCAACCCCGGTGGCTTCCGGTGGCGCTGTCCCGCCTGCAGTCGTCGCTTGCAGCGGCCTAAATACCTGCGCCTGCCGGAGCGCCTGGTCCTTCCTACGCGGCTATGGCCACCAAACCAGTCCCTCCTCCAGTTCGAAGAGCAAATCTAAGCGCACTAGTCGCCGCCGAAAATCCTCCGGCCGATTAACTTCACAGGTCCTCGCTGTACCAACTCCGCGGGCTCAACCCGCCCCCAGCCATCGCCCTCAACCTCCCAGCGAGCAGACTACATCTGAGTCCGCCAGCCCAGCGCCATCTGTGACCCCTGCTGAGTCCAGTCAGGCATGTCCTCCGGTGTCCCGGGATTCTTCCTGGGTGCAGGCTGATCACCTGACTGCCTGGGCAGACTATCTTGTAGCCTCCATCAGGTCTGTTCGCGTCACGACCACGGTACTTGCCTTGGTCTTCCAATCCCTTGCCACCCTCTTCCCCTTGCTTCACCTCAATGGTTAATAGCCTGAGGATCGTTGCGTGGAACGCCCATGGGTTGCTTCCCAGACGATCCGAACTGATGACTTTCGTGACGGAGTATGACACTGATGTACCTTGCACTATTATATTTAAACACTTTATGTAGTAAACTGGTTTACGTTCCTTTTGTTAGGTTTTGAGACAGTGACAGCTTTTCATATAAACATTTCACAAAACCAACACGAATTACTTTATACAGCGAGAGAACATTTACTTTAATTCATCATAATGAAACTTCTTAATAACAGTGTAAAGAATTTGCGGTAATAATGAAGTGCAAAGTGTTTAGGAATGTAGTTTTATATATTTGGAAACATTTATTTATATGAAATAATGTAATCAAATTCTAGCTTTACTGATATGTGTGTGTGTGTCAGTGGCGGCTCGTCCATAAGAGCACAAGAGCACGTGAACCCCCCTATAAAAATAATTATATGATATAAATTATACATCTTTATTGACGCAGTACTAAAATGGCTTATCTTCAGTAAGTTTAAAAGAACGGACAATGAAAAACAGCGTAGAGCGCGCCAAGTGAAGTTAAGTGTAATGACGCCCCAGTGACTGGGATCGGACTGAATGCGCCGCTCTCGATGCTGTACACACGGGATATACGACAGACGGGCGAGTCCATTTGCTCGCGGTAGGGGGGGAACATGTTTACAAGCGGCTTAACAGAGAATACTGATGAGGTGCCTCTGACACAGATCAGCTCAGTAGTTCCACGGCTGTAGTTGACGGTGGATGCTCTTTACCTTGGCGCGTGAGCATATTACATTTGTGTTTTGCAGTTTTGATTATTTTTTAGTAATAAAGTTTTAGTTGAAATTACAGTTTATCTATTATAGTGTAGCTAGTGAACTGTTGTTTTTATTTACTGTACAATAATGGAAAGTACCTGTAAGTACTTCAGTTAGTAATTTAAACGAAGTAGCGTTTGCCAATTTACCCATAGAAGTTGAAATAGCAATAAAAGAGAGTGGTAGAGTGGCTTAATATAAGTCAAACATCGACATCAAAATCTAGAACTTTTAAAAAAGAATTTAAAGAAGAGCTATACAAAAAAATTCCTTGGCTTTGTGGTTGTGAACAAACAAACAAAATATTTTGTTTTCCTTGTTTGCTTTTTCCCGTGAAAAGGTCGATCCTGCTTGGGTGAAAAACGGCGTTTGTGACTTAGCTCATTTGAATCAAAAAATTAAAAAACACGAAAGTTCTCATGGACACATAAGTGCTACATTGGATTTTAATTTGCTGGGAAAGGTTGACGTTCGTCAGCAGCTTGACAGTGCTTATCGACAAAATATTAAAAAGCACAATGAACAAGTGACTAAAAATAGGTATGTCCTTTCTAAGCTTATAGACTGTATTAAATTTTGCTGTGCATTTGAGTTGGCCCTTCGAGGTCATCGTGAGGATGACGATTCCTTAAATCCTGGCATATTTAAAGGGCTTGTAAACTTTTCTGCAGAACTTGACTCATCTTTGAAAGAACACTTGAGTACCGCTACTCTCTTTAAAGATACCTCGAAAGAAATTCAAAATGAATTGTTAGATTGTATGCTTTTTGTATGTCAAGAAAACATAATAGAAGAAATAAAAACTGCACAGTATGTTTCTTTGATTGCGGACGAAACATCAGACATCTCGTCTGTATTTCAGTTGGTTATAGTTTTCCGCTATGTTTTAGCTAATGGCCAACCAGTTGAAACATTTTGGAAATTTGATAACCCTGAAGGGCACGACGCAGAATCTATAGCCAAATATATTTGTATCAGTTTAGATTATGTTGTGCAAAATACAGAAAAACTCGTATCTCAAAGCTATGACGGTGCAAATGTAATGAGTGGGCACCATGCTGGCGTGCAGACCATAGTGCAACAAACCTATAAACATGCTTTTATCGTTCACTGTTACGCTCATCAGTTGAACTTGATTGTAGCTCAAGCAACAAGCCAAAACCAAGATGTCAGAATTTTTTTTCGGACTTAAGTGATATAACAAATTTTTTTTCGATTTCCCCTCAGAGAGTGGCTGTTTTGGACAAGATAGTTGGCAAACGAATACCTCGGGCGCCAGCTACAAGGTGGAATTTTAAGAGCAGGGGGCTGTTAATACTGTTTTTGAGTACAGAGAGGAATTAATTGAATGTATGGAGGAAATCCAATCAACCTCTAAGCAACCAACCACCATAATTAAAGCTGGTGCTCTAGCTCGTCTCCTTAGAGATAATAAGTTTATATTTTGGCTTTCTATTTTCCACAGATTAATGCCACATGTGGATATTTTGTACAACCAATTACAGCTAACTTACACTGATGCTATGAGAACTAAAGCCAATGTTGACCAGTTCGTCAAAGCCATTGATAAGGAAAGAGCTAACATGGACAAAGTGACAGAGCTGGTTAATCAGTACCCAGAAAATGCACCTAAACGATCGAGGCGTGAAGAAGATTTTTACTTAAGTAGAACAGTGGCTGCCAAGGAAACCTGTGACATTATTACAACGCAAATAAAAACAAGATTTTCTTTCACAAATCTTGCTCAGCTGTATCTCTTTTTGAATCACAAAAGTTTGAAGAGTTTGAACAGAAATTCCCCGAGAAATTGCTTGAAGATACAGTAAATGTGTATTCATTTCTTGAAAAAAAATCGCCTCAAGACACAGCTTGAAATCATTTACAAAAGAACTGATTTCAGAAACATGCGTGGTGCTGTTAGTCTTTTACAGTTTTTTTATTGAAAAAAACTTATTGTCATCATTTTCTGAAAGTTATAAACTGTTATTAATTATTGCAACAATACCAATGACGACTGCTGAAGCTGAAAGGTGTTTTTCAACCCTAAAACGGATAAAGACATTTTTGCGGTCTACGATGTGTCAAGAGAGGCTTACAGCTTTAGCCATGCTTGCAATGGAGAAGGAAATGATTTCTAACATCCATAATTTCAATGAAAGAGTTATTGATGTTTTTGTGTCAAGAAAAGATAGAAGGATGGACTTTGTTTACAAAAACTGTACTTAAAGAAAATATTTGTCTAAGCTACCATCCAAGTAAATTTGTGTAAGTAAATACTAGACCTTACCATCATATGCAGCCGCTTTGATTATTTTCCTTTTTCTGTGTGTTTAATAATCTAATCTAATAATTGAGAGCATGAGGCCTTGTGACTAACTATCTAAATATTTAACACTTAAAACAAGCTTTCTGTTTCGCATTTATTTTACTACTTTAAAATTAAATGAAAATAATTGTTTTAGTAAAAAAGAATAATTAGCATATTATAACAAGTATGATCAATAAAGTAATCCTTTATTATTAAGTTATGAAATAGTTAAAGTACAGTAATATCTATAATAACATTTCGTTTCAAAATTAATACATTACATCAAGGTATAGCAGCGCCTAAATTATATGAATATTGCAAGCAACCCACAAGTGTTTGACACAGTGTATCTCAAAAACTTCAAATTATTAATTGTGAACCCCCTGTAGATGTACTCACGAGCCTCCACTGGTGTGTGTGTGTGTGCGCGCGCACACAACAATATGACATAGCAGTATGTATACACTGTATTTTAGGGTAAACGGTTTTGAACTCACACTAAACACCTTAAAAAATTAACAAAATTAATAAAATTGACTAAACCAGAATGCCTATATGCAAGTGAATGTCTAGCACTGAATTACAATTTAGACAAATTAGAAATATTGGAAAGACGAATTATTATGAAAATATTAGGCCCACGAAAAACTTCAGAAGATTGGAAAATAAGATGTAATGTTGAAATATATCAAAGTATAGAAAATATAACAGAAACAATGAGAAAAAGAAGACTATTATTTTCTGGACATTTATATAGAATGGATGACAATATGTTGACAAAACAAATCTTCAAATATCAGTGGGGGAAGACGTCAACATCAAGTTGGATTAAAGAAGTCCAAAAGGATTTAGAAAAAAATTATACATGCAGAGGAAGCAATTGAAGAAGAAGTTTTTGGGGCAAAAGTGTTAAAACTGGAGGGTGTCCAGGGCAGGAGGGAGAAAAACACAGGTTCAAAGTGGAATGAAGACAGGAAGAGAGACACAGTGAGGAGATGAAAGAATATTGGAAAAAAGGAAAGAACAAAGAGTAAAGAATTGAAATTAGCATGTGGTCCTTAGATGGCCAATACGAAAAAAAAATTGACTAAAAAGGCTAAAATTAGTATGCACATACAGTTTCTAGTACACACGAATATATTTGCAAAAACGGCTACCACAGACTATAAAAAAAATGGTCAGAAATTTAAAAAATTTGTCAACTTCATATAACAGAAGAATCTCTAGGACCCTTGTGGAATTTTTTTAAAAACAGAAAATAGGTGAAAGAGACACATCAAAAAATAAATTTGATCAACATAAACTAACGAGTATTCGTTTCACACAGATGAATAACATTAGAACACATACAACATAAAGTTGTATATCAACTTTAGATCAAGGTGTAAAAGCACTTAGATCAATTCATAAAAATAAATCATTTAGGACAGGTAATGCATATGACTGTGAGAACATACACTAAAAATACAGGAAAAATTAAGAATGAACATGGAGAAAGGAAAGTAAAATGTGAATCTGGTAGAAATGTTGTAATAATTCATTTGAAATAAACCAAAAATTCTCATTTAAGAAAAAGAAATTCAAATAAAAATGCAAATTAATAAAAACTATGACCAGAATTTTTAAATTTGGATTTATTTTTTTAATATGCATTAACAATTTTTTTTCTCTACATAAATGAATTGAAAAAATGACACTACAACTTAATACAGTAAATAACATTTCATTTAAACAGTGGTACAAAAGGGAAGGGAAACATACGTTTTCATCCACATTTTTACTAGTACGTAAAAATTAATTATATCATAAGCATTTTGTTATAACCATAAGTATAATAATAATAATACTAAACGGATTAATTTATACAAACTTTTGATAATATTTTGACTTTAGTCGAAGAGATGATAGTGTTAATTTCAATTTACTACTATTTTCAGAAGTTAGTAGTAATCATCAAGTATTTGCATATGGAAATAGATCTGAGGGAAAACTAATGCTTTCCAAGGTTGACTCTCTCCTGAGTCAATTTAGAGAAACTGTCATAAAAAATATCTATAATTTATTAATTCAATAATTTGATTGAAAGTAAATATATGATTCTTTTGTTGTTTTAGAAACATAAAACTTCACTCATGGAATTAACTTTAAAACTAGTAATAAAGTCGTCTCGAGATCAACTGATTTAAATAATTTTTATAACAATGTAGTTGAAAAATGTGAAACTGAGTTTGTTTCACATTTATGTAAATTTGAAACTATTGGTTCAGATTGGACAGTACATTCACTATCAAGTCTTCATATATTGATATACCAGAAAGAAGTAAATCCCTTGTGTTAATGTACAAGATGATGATAAAAAAATGTATATAGTAGTTCACAATAAATTCAAGTTCATGGTGACTTTGGTGAACAACCAATCTTACCCATGTGTGAGAAAGAGTGTTGTATCCTAACCTCAATTGATAAGACGTCTTTTGCTTTCAAATGTTTCTGTGAACCAATTTAGGTGTAAACAACATTATTTGTGTATAGTTGTAATCAGTGTTTAAAATTGGTGTACTGGGCAAGAATTGAGTCAAGCTGAATTTTTCTTTAAGGGAAAAAGTGAACTTTTCTCAACTTAATAAAACAACATAAACTACAAAACACCATAACAAAATTTATATATTAATTAGTGTACTTTAATTCAGTATTTACAGAATGGATGTAAGTGAAGAGGCAAATTTTTTATTAGCCCTCAAACTTCTACAAAAGTGAAGAATGTAGGTACCATAAGCAGGCAGGTTGTATTTAGGGTATATAACAATGAAAAACTCACTTCTTATATGAATTTTTTAATTCTGCACTTTTGATTTCATAGGTTCCAGTTAATGTGAAAATAAAAAAATGGGTTTCTCTCTATAACTCTTTACTGACATTATTGTGAAATAGAAATAGAAACTGAGTTTTAAAAAACAAACTAAACTATCACAGACGCAAAAATAAACAGACAAAAACCAGAACAATTCACGTAGTCTGGTTCTTACATATCTGACACGAGATTGCGCTAACTTATATACAGCAAAGAGGAATTACTAACTCAAAATACAGCAAGTCATTGCCACCATACAGCAAGTGTGGAATCACCATTCAACTTAACCACATCAGAATATTTTGTGACAAAACAATGTTGGCAATACAACAGCAACATATTATCTCATCAACAGCACTTTTTTAGAACAAATCAACTGACGTGTTAACTCAACACAAACCACTAAGGGGTTGCATATTTGAAGGGAGTGTCTGCAATACAAGTTTGTCCAAGGGAAGGGAATGTTTAATTCTTACAATGTGTTTATCTGTATTTATTATTCTGCAGGATGAATAAATAATCCACCCCTGTATATATTTTCTGGTTGTGTTAAAAATTGTTTCTTGGCCATTTTTTTAACATAAAAGTGGTATTTTAATTAGTACTGTGCCGTGTTTTGATGAAAACCCGGCGTGCTATAAACGTGAATAAAATAAAAAGGGTCTAACTTCCGAATTAATATATTTATGTAATGATACGTATGCGCGCGTTACCGTAATTACACGTTATGGTTTGCGCTGGATACTGTCGCTACCTGACGGCAGAGCGCAGAGTTATGTTTTTTGACATGTGGTTTGAGACAGTGTAGACAACTTAGGAGTTTTCCCCTAAGTTTAGGGGTAAAGAAATTGCAAAGGGGTTTTTTTGGGAGGTAAAAATATTTAGGGGTTTTTTTAGGGGTTTAAAAAATTCTGTTCAAGGGCATCCGAAAAAAGAAATTCTTCGTTTGATTTTGAAACCATGACTAATTGAATGTCGCCAGATCTTTCACTAAGTCGGTATATTGGCAACACTGCTGATATTGGTAGTGTATATTAAATTGCATATTTTATACTGAAACCCTATAACATGTGACACTTAGCCTAAAGCACACATACTGTGTGAGTGAGGATTTTTATGTCAAAGTGGGAAAATTTTGGGTAGCCATGTGGGGAAAAGACGACTCATTGACCTGGCAACGCTGGTGCAAAGTGTATTATTCTTTTTCTTTTTAGTTTTGTTATTAATAATCAATTGTTAAAGTGATGCCGAAAACAAAAGATAAAAAATATTATCAAAAATATACAATAGCATGGGGAACAGATAGCTTACTGAAAGGTTTGTATTGCATCTTTATTAGGATACTTTTATTCTATTTCTAATTACAATAGGAAAAATATAACTTAAGTTTTGTTTTTAATCTAAAATTTTCGCAGATATTTATGTGTAATTTCATAAAATTAGTCCATACGAGTGGTAAAAGTACAAATGGAACCACAACGGGGGCTTGAACATCAAAATAATCTAGTAACTACAGAGAAATAATTTCAAAATCTGTCCAATTTCTTTATTATATTATTACTGGAATTACATATAGGAACTGAATATAATTAATGAAATCAAATGAATCATGTTTTTGTAGGTGACCTAAACGTCCTTCATAGATGGCAGATGTTCCAAAGTTATTTGAAAGCAGCTCTAATATAATTATTATAAAATATTTGTTATTGTTTGAAATGTTTTTTTTTTTGCATTGTACGTGCACGAGATTTAGAATATTAACAAATTAACAAGCTTACACGCCTACACCTATCTAACTTAACCTCACTAAATTATGAGTAATGGATGGGTCTGATTGTTTGGATAAAAATTGACAGATGTGTCTGTGTAAAGCTATTTTCCTTCCTTAGTGTTGCTTCAGAAAGGACCACTATTGTAGATGATGATGGTTAACATTTTAGATCTTTCAGTTTTTGTTGGATTTCAATTTTTGCTTGCTACAGTAGGGCCAATAAAAGTGATAGAGATAGAATTATCGAAACAAGGTGATAGGATTGATTGCATAACTTAGAATGCTGTGCTTGAGTAAATACATTAATGTATATATGTATTTAATGGATATATTATATGATATTTATTTAATATTATTATATGATAATATTTTATTTACAGACTGGATTTCACCGCATCCCACAGATGACAGTATGGCAATATGCAAGTATTGTCGAGCAAATTTAAAAGCTCACAAGAAAGACCTATTAGCTCACGTTGATACAGATAAACATCAAAAAGCAGTTGAAGCAGATAGGACCGCAAAATCGTATCAAAAACTTTCATCAATATTTATACCGATCTACCCAGAAAAATCCAAAATTGCAGAATTGAAAATAGCAGCCTTCATTGCGGAACATGCTTCTATACAAACTGTTGATCACATGACGGAAATTTTGCCGCAGTTAGATAGTAATTCTGACACTTTATCTAAATTAAAACTTCATAAAACAAAATGTGCAATGATTATAAAAAATGTGCTAAGCCCTTGCATGCTAGAAGATCTAATACAAGAGGTAGGCAACTCCGCATACCCATAATTATCGATGAAAGTACAAATGTTTCGAAACAAAAGATTCTTTGTGTAATGATACGTTTCTTCTCAGTTTTGCAAAAAAAAAGTAACTACTTTTTATCAAGCAATTAAATTGACTGCCTTTGATGCTCCCAGAGCGTATGTAATACTATAAAAAGCCAGTTAGAGCATGACGGCCTGAGTCTTCAAAATCTGTTTGGGATAGGCGTGGATGGTGCCAATGTGATGGTAGGCAAACATAATTCTGTGACTGCTATTCTGAAAAAAGAATTGCAGGATCTCATTGTTGTAAAATGCATCTGTCACTCTTTGCACTTATGTGCAGAAAGAGCGGCCAAAACACTGCCTAGACAATTAGAATTTCTGGTTCGAGAAATTCACAATGTAACATAAGAAAGTGCAAGGACTTAGTGGGACTCGCTGGCTGGCCCATTTTGACGTCATAAATACAATACTAGACCAATGGGTAGAATTGGAACTATTGTTTTCGATTCCTAAAAATCAAGACAAATGCTACATGGCCGATCAATTGCATGACATTATGAAAAGGTTACCATTCCATGCCTTTTTGGTTTTCTTAAAGAACGAACTAAAAGATATAACTCAATTGAATCAGTTATTTCAAAGTAATCAAGTGGAACCAGTTAAGTTATTTGAAGATTTATTTCTACTTTACAAAAATTTGCTTCAGAAGATTGTAGTTCCAGCTCAATTGCAAAAAGTAGATGACAGTGAACTCACTAATTTTAACTTCCATCCCCATCTGATGCACACTTCCTCAATATATCTCGGCTATGATTTTGAGTCTATAGCCAAACGTATTGAAGAAAGAGATCTGATTGATGTTAGAGAAAGATGTAAAAATTTCTTAGTTATTTTGGCTGAACAAATTCAAAATAGATTACCGGAAAATATATCAATTTTAAAAATGATGGCAAACCTCGACCCCAAAATTGCAACGTCACAGGTAAAACCTGGTCTGAAGGAAATTCTTACTAAAATTTCCAGGACTCATGTGTACGGTGTAAAACAAGATATTGAAAATGAGTGGTGTCAGCTGCAAAATAAGAAATGGAACAATTTATCAGACACGGAAGAGTTTTATGCTGAAGTTATGGAAGATAGTGATGCGGCGGGAAATAAACGGTTTGAAAATGTGGCCAAATTTGCAACAGCTTTGCTTTCTCTGCCTTTTTCAAATGCAAGCGTGGAGCGCGCATTTTCCATTTATTCAATTTTAAAAAATAAACTAAGGAACAGATTATCACCAGAAATGTTGCAGTGTTTGATGATGGTGAGATACATTTTACAACGACAAGGTTCCTGCATAAATTTCAAGCCAACACCAGCGATGTTAAAAAAATTTAATTACAAAATGTATGATTTCAAAAATAACAATGATACTGATAATGATTGTATTGTAACGGAGGAAATATTAGAAAATATAAATGTGTAATTGTTTTCCAACATGATCGGTTATAGTTTTACTGAAAATCATAATCGGTTACATTTATTTAATAGATATTGAAATACTATTAAAATATTAAATAACTGTTAAAATAATAAGTATTATTAAATTATTTTTATACTTTTTGTAATAATTTTGATGAAATTCTAAACCTAAGTTCATAAATATAAAGATCTTTTTTTTACAAACTGTACACAGCTTCCATGACAAAAATTTGCTCAATAAAGTTAGAAAATAAAAATTTATCAGAAAAATTAATTTTTCATGTGACTTTTAATCAAATTACATTAATTTAAAATTATTAAATTTATAATTTGAAGGAAAGAAAATACGTACATACCTACTATTCTACAAAATGTCATAATATTATTAAGTTTAGGGGGTTTTGGTTTGGTTTTAGGGGGTTTTTGAATCACTCTTAGGGGGGAAAAATTTCGATGTTGGCGACACTGGTTTGAGACTAGGCTGGCAGTCTGTACTAGTCAGCTGTAATGCGCAGATCCAGACGATCTTCCCAGCCGCCCTAAGTTGCTTAAATCTACAATTACTATCTACTATGTTTGAGTAGAGGCTACAGTGATCCCCGGTAAGTCCAATTTAAAGTATATTGTACCTATTTTATAAAAGATATAAAACGAAAATTGAAATTAGCTTGGTTGTGAATCAGATGAAAAATTGTACGTTGCCGCGTGGTGAGGAGTGAATGGCTATGTTCATGATTGAATATTTGATTGTTTTTTGTTGCTCTAGTACAGCATGATAATTGCTATTGTAACTATGAAATTGGGATGTAAAAGAAGGATGATTTGTAATTGTAAAGTGAGGGAACCTTATTATATCGTAGCACGTGCTGCTGAATGCATAACCTGTTTGAGTTTGTCAGTTTGCATAAAGTCATCATTTTCTGAGCTATAATGCAATACATTATTGTCCGTTATGAGGAGATATTCATATAATTTTGAAGCTTTATGGCCGCGAGTGTGCTCTAGTTTTTCAAAAGAAAATTTAAAAAAAAAGGTTAAAACTGGTCATGGTGTGCTGAGTGAGTTTTAGGCTGTGGGACGTGGGTGTTGAGAATGATGAGTGACAATAGTAATTTTCCTTAAAAATGTTTAAGTGTTTCCGCCCCGCCAGAGTACAACCCATTCCAGCTGATGGCTGTCCACCTGCCATAATGCAACGAACAACCAGACTTGATGTTGGCTGCTGCTGGAAGAGCGTCTGCACATCATGCCGAAGGTGCCCATGAGACATACTGGGACAATACGAAGGTGAATTTTAAGCCTTTTATATACATTTGGCCTCTTCAGCAAACCTCCTGTGTGTGACATTTTTTTTGCTGTTAACAAGTTCTACGCTATGGTGCTCGCATCTAACTAGACATAATTGGGGGGGGGTGATAAACTTTATTAGAATAAATTCATTATATAATTATGTCCCAAAGTAATTGTAGACCTAGCCGAGGGGCCCGTGTCCAGCGTTCAGGTATTTTTATAATTATTTAATAGTAAAAAATTGAAGTCGTAAAAGTTGCGGGCAATCTGAAATCTTGTCATGTATGTGGGTTTGGTATTATTTATTCTCCATGAATAACGTTCATTTTAATAGGAGGTTCGAAGTCTTAAGGGATTATAGTTTTTCTTACTCTTTTCCTGATTCAGGCACCTGTGGGGGCAGTTTTATGCAGGTCCTGGATGTGTTCTTTAGTGTTCGATCAAGCCGGATGCGTGTCATCGGTCGGGTCAATTCAGGTTTGCTGTAAATTTCTATACATTTAGATATATACAGATATATATATTTCTGCACAGTTTAATTAAAGGAATTTCGCAACCTTATGAATTATTCAACATGTACCATGACTTAAAATCTTTATTACTGCCATTGTCACTTCAGAAGTCTTAAGTTTTTTTTTAATATACCTTTATAAGAGGATTTTCTCATTACTTCACTCTAAGTCTGTAAAGTTATAAAATTTAGCTTCAGTTTTCATTCATTTTCAATTTGCTGGTGGTCAGTTCCACTTGGAATTTCTTTAATATGTTGGATTTTTTTGGGGGTAAAAAAAGGAAGTAAAAAACTTACTATCTTATAAATTTATACAGTTATGTTGACTTGTTATGGTACGCTACTAATAGGGGACTTCTCCAGAATTATAGTTTGTAGTTTGATTGATTGTGCAGGGCTACTTCACCAAATTAGCTTTTTGTATTTTCGAATCCTGATGTTTTATTCAGTTTTTTTTTCAAGTTCTTTTACACTGATGTTTGAGTTATGAGTCCTGATGACCAGTCCTGATGTCTCCCCATTCATGTATGGGTATGTTGGGTATGTACAGGCTTCCTTCCAGAATTAACGTGATGTGTGATATCATGCGGTATTTGTGTCTGTGATATGTATTTATGTATATCGGTATATATTTATGTGAAATTATGTGTTGTAATGCTGAGTATTGTAAAGGGGCATTTATCTGAGTCATGTGCTATGTTTGTGGAATTCAGTTGAATATGGTATTATGTAAAGAATGTAGATATTGGTGATTATGGTGTCGAGAATATTTATACCACTAGGAGGTTATACATATTTAGAGGTATTAAGGAGATTTTAAAATGATGATGTTAGATGTTAAATAATGATAGTAATTTTTAAATTGAGAATTTGGGAAAATTAAAATTTGAAGTTTATATTCCATATTAAAAATGATTTGATGAAATTTACAATTTATATTCTGTATTAAGATTGAACTAATGTTTAAAAGTTGTATATTCTATATTAATATTGAATTATTGAAATTTAAAATTTATATTTTGTATTGAGATTGAATTAAAATTTAGAGTTGTATATTCTATATTAATATTGAATTATCAAAATTTAAAATTTATATTTGGTATTGAGATTGAACTAAAATTTAAAGGTTGTGTATTTTGTATTAATATTGAATTATTGAAATTTAAAATTTATATTTGGTATTGAGATTGAACTAAAATTTAAAGGTTGTATATTTTGTATTAATATTGACTTATTGAAATTTAAAATTTATATTTTGTATTAAAATAGAATTATTGAATTTGCAACTAATATGCATGAATGTGAAGATTTAAAATAAAAAATAAATTGTTATTGTTGTTCAACAGCCGAGTTTAATTGCAGGTCCCGTCTCACTGGACGCAGCGCATTTTTGGCTTCCCTAGGCCCTCTGCCTAGTTTTAATTACCTAGTGGCCCCTCTACCTAATAACCTATTTAAAAAAATAAATTTATAATTTAAAAAATTTATAAATTTAAAAGAACAAACCCAAATAAAAACAAAACAAGACGATCTATTTAAAATTATAAAATTACTTTCATTTTTAATATTTTGTTCATTGATATCACTCTTTACTTCATCGAATTTAGTACTTACTTCATAGAAATTACTTTCTAACTTAACATTCATATTATGCTTAATATCATTAGATATTGTTCTTATAAAATTCATCATATCGGCCATTGACCACTCTTTTTCTTTGGTTGCCATTGGGAGCAGACTCTGCTCCTGCGTTACTCATTATAATTGACTCAGTTAAATTGCTCTCTTTATTTAATAGAGGAGTTGACTGAATTTCTGATTCACTCATGACAGTTGAGTCAGTAAAACTGATTTCATCCTCATTATTCTCCATGTTTTCTAATTATTTTTAGTTAAATACTTACTACAATTCAATATTGAGATAAATGAGAGTTTATATATACTAAACAAAAACTTTTTTTCACCACGTGCTATTTTAAACGTCTTATAACTTACAAATTTTTTCAAAAATTGCCGCCGCTTCCCAGCCTATTTCCTGTTGTCAAATTTCAGGCCTATTTTACATAAACATTACATAAAAATCCTGGCAGGGATTCGCCAATTGTAAACTCACCCACTTTTTACCAACCATGCCCACCTTTATAATACCTATTCCACGATCTTTTCTCCGCACTTACCTTACACTACATCAGCATATTACAGGGTCTCCAACATATTTTGAAGTGGAAATATGTAAACTGTGACACTCTTCCCCTTAAAAATACTTGAATAATTTAGATAATTTAGTTCCCTTGACTCAGAAGCTCTTACAGGCTCGTCTAGGCGAGATTTTGACGCAGAAAATAGGTTAGGTTTCGGCGCAATAATTACTCTGAACACGTGGTCATGGTGACATTGAAATTTGCATTTATTGTCAGTCAGAAATTAAAAGATTGCTAACCCTTATTCATCTTGTGATTAACAAATCACTCAACAGTAAACACACATAATTATTGTTTGAACAAAACTAAACTTGCTTAATTCTATAAAGGTGAACCAGTACTTCGCATTCACTCTCTCCCTCTCACTCTCTTAAACCCCCTTAAATATGATATCTCATTATTTTCTGAATGGACTATTTTAATAATAGCCAACTGATTATTAAAATTTGTTTAGTCGACCTAGTTTTGATAGTACTTAGCTGTGGATGCTAATCCAATGTTGCGTCATTACTCGTTCAGTTCACTTTTGCTCCAACACTCACAAAAACTGTTCCACACTGTTAATTAATTTTGCCAATTCCATTTACACTTGAAGAGATTTGTTTACCACTGTTTTATATTAATTTTCACACTTTTTTGTAGGCCTACCCTGGATTTGTCCACGGACTCAGTTTAACACCACCATATGGCTTTGAGTTGGTCATTGACTGGGGTGAATGGCGATCGGCAATCGTATACTATCCGGGCCAATCACATGGTCACCTTCGATCCCCGCTTCCGCACTCATCTGGACCCATCGAAGAGTCTAGAAGTTTGTAAAAGCCAAAACTGCGTTTCATTATTGGAAAACACGTGTTCCTCTCGTGATACTATCATGACGTCAGATGGGCCATAAAATTCCTTACCTTATAAGGTTCAGTTTATTTAGTTTGAGATGGCAATGCCTACGTCATACTTGCTTAGTCACCTTTATAAAGTCGTATTTAACCAAGGCTTACATACATTGTGTATTATTGCATAATATTAAAATGATTCTACACCTTTTGTACTGTTACATGCTGTTTAGCAAACAGAATCATTAGAATATAGTGTTAGGTTTTAATTTTTCATGAGAACTCTTACCGAATCCTAGATACAATGAACAGACTTTTTCAAAACGCAAGTCTCACCTTATGTACAGGTATGTGAATTTTGTTACGGGAATGTGTTACCTCTGTACAGTTTGTGGGTCTATTAGAGCAGTTAGTCAGATAGGCTACTCAAAAAGATTTACGTCTATACTAATACAGTAAACCCTCGATGTAACGGACTAATTGGGGCTGAGGGGTGTCCGTTAAATCGAAAGTCCGTTAAATCCCAAATTTTGTTTTTTGAGGATATATTTAAATCAAATAGGCCTATAACACTTGAAATTTTAGTACAATTAATATCATGCAAATACCGTATTGTTCCGAATACAAGCCGCACTTTTTCTCCTAAAAACATGGTCGCTAATTTGGCCTGCGGCTTGCATTCGCGCACTAACGAAATTCGAAGTTATACCTGACTTCTGGCGGGACGAACGCTTTTGGTATCTATGAGTTGTTTACTGCGTAAGCAACAGCAATTTGCCTGGCTGTTGTTAACTCTGGCATTATGATTTATGACTGCAACCGTACGTTTTAACAGCAAACTGAACAATGAATAGGAAGAAAAGTGTACGTACCTGCGCATGCGTGCGTGCTCGGACCCTTCCGTAGGCGGCAAGACAAAGGATGAGTAGTGGGGGTGTGAGTAACATGTTTCTAAATAACGGGTAAACTGCCAGTGTGGTTTTCTATTGTAACAGCGACAACATCACTTATCTGTATTTTAATACGTACTATTAATATCATGCAAATACAATTTTATGTACACACCTTTATTTATTCTGGATAAAAGCATCAAGAGTCAGTTGTTTTCCACTAGAATGTTGCTTCTTTATTATTAAAGATCTAAACTGTCTAAAATGGTCATAATAAGCACACACTTCCGGATCTGAAGACTCCCCAATGTACGCGATAATTTCGTCCATGCTGTTTCTTATCGCTGATAATTTAGGGCCTCCTGTAACAGATGTTTCTTCATTGTCATCATCTCCATCTTCTTGATCGTCGTGTAGAACAGATTCCGCGATCTCTTCCTGACTCAGGATTTGGTAGCCTGGATCACCCTCGTCCAAATATAGCCACTGTTCTATGTCATTCTCGTTTATGTCTTCACCAGCCTTCTTTATGGTTTCACAGAAATCGGATGTTTCAAATCCTCTGAAATCGTACTCCGGTTCAGTCCCATTCAGTAACTGTGTCCACCCATTAGCCAATGTTGTTTCCTTCATCTCCTTCCATGCAGCAGCAAAATTAAAGATGGCGGACTTGATGTTGTATGCACGCAGATTTTGCAGCGTTCTAGCTCCTCTCGTGTCGTTTTCATGGTCTTGTTCGTCCTCCAAGACAACCATCACCTCTTCAAGAAACTTCTTCTTGTACAGCCTTTTGCAGGCAACAATGACTCCGTGGTCCATTGGCTGTAAAATTGAAGTGGTGTTCGGAGGGAGGAAGACGCATTTTATTTTTCCGTCGCTAACTAACTTCTCGGAGTTGCGATGGGCCGGTGCATTGTCCAGTAGTAAGACGGCTTTCACTGCATGCGATGGAATTTTCATAGTCTCTTCTTGAAAACGTCGCACTTCTGGCACAAATGATTAAAAAACCAGTCTGAAAAAATACTGAAGGTAAACCAAGCATTTTTTGAACTTTCATAAATGACTGGCAACTGGTTCATTATGTTCTTTATCGCACGAGGTTTCTGACTATGACTGGAGTAAGTCGATGCAAACCATTAGCATTCGCACACAGTAGGGCAGAAAGCCGCTCCTTGTTGAGTTTACGGCCTGGTGTGCTAGTTTCATGTTTGTGTGCCAGAGTATTTTCAGGCACAGCACGAAAGTAGAGACCAGTCACATCAGCATTGTAGACCTGAGACAAAATGAGACTCTCAGATTCGATCGTTTCCTTTATATGTTGACAAAAAGCCTCAACTTGTTCAGTGTCTGCACTCAGCGCTTCACCACATGTTGATCTATTTGTGATGCCATGCCGTTTACGAAAACGCCAAAGCCACCCATCACTCGCCTGAAATTGGATACCAATATGTTTCGCCAGTTTATCAGCAGCAGCCCGCAACTCGACACTACGAACAACGACGCCACTAGAACGTTGTTGAATAAATCACTTGTACACAGCATCCTCTAATTGTTTGTGTTTGGCTAATTTAATGTGTTTTCTTTCTCCCTCATTCTTCGAACTATCAACACTGTACTTTAGCGAAAACTGAATAAGTTTATCTTTATTCTTTCGAATGTCTGAAACGGTTTGTTTCTTTACACCGTACACTTCACAAACATGTGCAACAGGCGCGCCACCTTCAAGTTTACTTATTAGTTCAAGCTTTTGCTTTATACTCAAGTTCACACGTTTTTTCGTAACGCCAGACATACTTATGCTGTAATTCACTAATAAAGTAATGGACCTTGCTGTAACAACGCAAGTATAAACTCGTTAAGACTCTCTATTTAACACGTGCAAGGTTCATACTATAGAAACACATGTAGCGTACACGCTGTGTTCTCTGAATAAACTGATGCGACGCTGTACGACTGTGAACTGCGCGTGCATACGAATTATCACGAAAATAGCCGAATATTCAAGAGTGAAAATGCGTTGCTATGGTTATGAACTACCATCAAATTTAAATCACAACCATGGACTTCAAAAACTTAATCGTGATTTTTTCGTGTCAAAATTTTTTTTTAACATGATAATATTTTTAGGCTGGGGGTCATTTCACAAAATGCGTGATGAAAAATGTGTAACGTCATCGAAAAATGTAACGCTCCAGATGATTGTAGTAATAAATAAATTTGATCACAGTGAAATAAGATGCATATCAGTGTATATTGTTCAGTGTTAGTCGTCGTGATGTCTTCCACTGAACGTGTGTGACGCCTGCGTCAACGACAACGCTAAGACGGGGATCGTGAAGAATTAAATGAATTCTTATCTAATTCTTATCTCCGTTTTCATCAAATACAATTGGAGATGAGAAAATTTGCGTGTTTCAAAACAAGAAACGAAAGAATGCTGTGATAGCCAAGCAACATCGCCAGAACAGGAGAGTCTACAGTTTATGCACATTATACGTTTCAAAAGCCTAAAAACATTTTCATGCTTTTTTTTTGTCTGTTAAATTCTGTCCGTTAAATCCGAAGTCCGTTAAATCGAGGGTTTACTGTATTAGCATTTTACATAATACCCGTATACAAATATTTAAATCTAAAAAGATAAGATAACAAAAGAATCTCATTTCAGTAGTCGCTAATGAAATAGTTTTATAAATACAGATATGGTTATAATATTTATCAAAAACATTTGCTTACATTGCTGAAAACAACTTGACTGCAACAGATTTCATAAAAAGTGAGAATATTTGTTAGAAATTTCAAAAATTGGCTGTTGTCATGGAAACATTTATAATTTGTAATTGTTTAATATTTCATTGTTACTATGAGTTTTTAAAATTAAATTTAGTTTATATAAAATTACTAAAATTTTATATACAGTATGTGATTGCGCACTGTACTTCATATTGATTCACACAGCAGGCTGTCCCAATAGAACGTTATCATGTTACGGTTGATAAGCTTAGTGTTAAAGCAGAAAATTCTCCTCACACATAACCTACACCAACGGTCATTATTCGTTAACAGTTGAACTTGTTAGAAGTACCGTATATGTGTTTCCTACATGCCCTTCGGATAGTCGTAGAGTATTGTACGAGAAGTATGGAAACACAAGAATAAATATTATTTTGTCATGGGTTTTGAATGATATACATGGGGTTAAAGGTATCTTGTGCCTCACTTCATAATCTGTTCTTTTGTCAAAATAATGATAAAGTTTGTATAAACGTTGGCGTATAAACACTTTGTGTTCTACTTATGGGGAAAAGAATATTTTTCCTTTTCTGACGTGAAGGGTGAAAACAGCGCGATGTTCTTTATACATGGACTAATCTAAGGAAGCCAAATTTATGAAATTAAATGGAACTATATCCAGTGAATTTAAAAATCAAATCCATGCCCGATAACATTTATGGAAATGAAGCAGAAAATTTGAATGTTTTATATTTTTGTTTTCAAAAGACACGCTTAAAGAACGACAAAACCAAACTGTTTCTGTGCAAATCTAATAGAATAATCAAATATGAACAATTCGATATAAATAAAATTATAAAAAAGCCCACAAGGATAAACAAACTGTATTTTAAAGAAAATATTATGCAACTAGTATAATGTTTAAAAATACAGGTCGTTTATTCTTGTAACCATTTTCTGCGATATTGTTTATACTGAATTGTTCAAAACTGAATTCTCTACTGGATTTAAAGAAGCGCTTGTTCATTTTGGAGGGTTTTTATAGTGGCTTTTCTTTAAATGGGTTATTTTTTAATTATTTCATTAAAGATAAACATGTGGACTTGGAGAACGTTTTAAAATCTTACAGGTATAATTCTGCCTACCTTTAGCATTCTTTAATCATAAGTTCCAACTATAACGTAGCTTTTATTTTCCTTGATAGCTACACCAGTTCTTGAGCATTTTAAATTTTATAAATAAAGCATTATTATCTATAGAATCTTTGTATATACGAGACTAACACACGTGAACATTGGTTTGCATAGGAACACGTGAACATAGGAATCCTCGGTACTTCTTACAAATAAAATTAGGCAGTGGCGCATCTACGGAAAATGTCAAGGGATCAACTTCCTCTTGTTACTTTACAAATATATGAATTTTTTAATAAACTTTCAAATACCCAAATTACCACCTACCTTTGATATTTCTTCTCTTACCTTTATCCAGAAACCCCCAGCATCCTTTAAGCGAGGATTTAAATGACGCAAACAGATTGAGGTAAAGTTTTAATAAATTACACTACACGTGGTTATTGTGAAATCGACATTAGTTTTTATTGTCACTTTCATTTACTTTTTTATGAATGCAAACATATTACCCTCTTTATATGGGTAATGAACAAGTCGTTACTGGACTTGGTTATAGTAAAAAATAATAAAAACTTATGCTATTAGACTCGCCAGTACCTATTATTCCTTCACTCCCTCTCTCACATACATTTTCCCTACCAATTCTAGAGTTGAGATCTCATTTCTTAAATAAAAAAGATTTATAAAAGGATAATTTTGCATCAGAAGGCTGATCGATCTGTTTCTGTACTTTACCGCTGTCTTTGTTATTCCACGTGGCAGTCATTCCTCAGACGCACTTTCCTTTTACACTAGTTAAAAAGGTCCGAACTGTTTTTCAATTTTGAATTTATTTGTCATTCACTGTCGACACTTGTTGATATTGAAATTTATTTTGTTTGAATCACATTTGTACTGTTTAAAGTTAAAATTTGTTCGTCCGCGGACTTTAGTTGTACAGAGACCCGGCCGGGATCAGATTTCAGTTGAAACAGAAGGAGCTGGCACAGAGAGCGACCAATATAAAACCTGGTCACGTGGTATTCCCCTCTCTGCAGAATGTTCCCCGCTGGCAAAATCATACGTCTCAACGGCACCAAGACCACATTCCGATATCACAAAGGGAGGGATCGTTCCGTGACGTTCTAGTGACGTATTTGTGACGTCCTTTGATAACTAAGATTTTGTGCCCGTATATGGCTATGGCGAGGGCTGTTTCCATCGATTCATCGATTGGTATGGCTAAAAATAGCTGTTGACTCAGCCGCACGTGCTGGACGCTCCTACGCCGCAAGTTGAATTTGATTTGCTTTTACATAACTTGTGTTATTGTCCAATATCGAACAATGATTAAAAGTGGTTTTACCCCATTCTGTACTGTTACACTCTCCAAAGCTAGTAATTAGTTTTTCACTCAACACAGGCCAATACCTGAGCCTACTGCATGTATCAAACTGCAACTGTCAAACCGCTCGCAAATAGCTGTTGAAATAAAGGTATTAACAATATTTTGTAAATTTGTGATAGTAAATCAAAGTTTCATTAATAATGACTATAAATTAAAATGTAATAATTAACGTTTAATTGAAAAACAGATTACTGAATAGCTTCACGTAGAGGATTGTGTTAAATAAACGGGAATATGAATCTTCTAGATATGGTGTCGATTAGAGGCGTTTGAACCACAAAAAGTATAACTAGTCTATAAAAGTTCCTAACTAAAGAGGACTCTCTGGGGCAAACAGTTTATTTTTGCTAAAACATTAACGTTTTGTGCGCACTGAAGAATCCGCTCTTTTGTTTTTATTGTTGCCTAATACAAGACCTCACTTATAATTTAAAAAAATTGTTAGTTTTATTGTGTTTGATACAGGTTCGTGTGTTATACCCTGATGGTAAATACGTAACATACTACCTTTTCCCATCCTAAGTTTGTATCTTCGAATCGGTCTTCCTTATTTATCTTTGCTTTATATCTCTTCTACCTTCAACATTGGTTTTGCCTTTTGCCTGCTCGTTTTATATCTCGTCACGCCCATAATTTTGTATTGTCTTGAATTTGCCATTCTGTTTTATTAATTTACTTTCAATTATATAAAACTATTATTTATAGGGAAAAAATTTAAAAATATCATAGAAACAACAGTGTTATTTAGACACATTAAAGTACTAGCTTCTCTTTCATCATGTCTTCGTTTACAAATTTCCACGGCAACTAAATGTGCAATGTCATTATAGGCTAATTGATATTTTTTTAAATACGACTTACGGTATGCAAACACAATGAAAGAAAAATTATAAATAATGTGAGTGAAATGTAGGTATTCTATTAGAACATTCCATTACAAATTTATTCTGATTTCCTTACTTTATAAATATGCAAAATTAAAATTTTTTGGAAGGCACTTTTGACGGTTTTTCTCCGGTTACATTTTGCTTGCGACAGTTTGGTAACTAATATGTCTCCTGAATATGTTACTTGCTTATCACACACCAATCCGATAGTGGGGTTGCCACCTTCGGGCTTAACATCCAGCCCGATTACTGTAGGTTGTCTAATATAAACTGACTATCTCATCATACTAAAGAGACCAGATTTCCCTGTACACAATAGTACAACCCATTAAATCCAACTTGATACGCGCCTATAATATTCCAAAGATAAGACAATCCAGAATAATTTCCCTTACACCTCAACTTAGTACTGTTGGCTACTACTGATCTCCAAAGAATATTTATCGACCTTCCGGTCTAAATCCATATGGTTGAGCATCAGAAGGGTAACCTCTTGTAAGATATGGCACTTCATCATGGAGAACCATCTTAGGTGGAGTGAGGCTGAAGGCTTCTTTGAGAGCTAACATTACTTCATCCAACACTAAGAATTTGAGGACCAGTGCCTAGTTAACCCAGTACAATGAGTACCCAACCCAATTTTTTAATCAGTGAGTAAACAAACACACTTGAAGTTCTACAAGGTGACTCTTCCTTGTCTATGGGTTTGAGAATTCCGACTTATAAGAACTAATTCCCAGAGCAGTCGTTTTCAGGCGGTCTCAGACGCGTGATATTATATATTCTTCACAAATGCTGATCGCAAAAGAAATCGTGATGTACGGCAGGAACTGAATATTATGTGTATATTTGATAGAACTGCCCATTATAGGCTAAAATGGTTGGAACTTTTATCCGAAACGATGACTGAAGCATTCTCAAACAACTATTGAATTATAAGCTGAAATCGACGGAGAGGTGTGGGGCGTCCCAAGAAGCATTGGAATAACCAGCTCTAGTCTATCTGCTTGGGCCCGGAACAAACTACTTTTGCATAACCCTTGCTGATGATGATGATGGTTATTACTTTTGACGTTTGCTTTTCCTCTAATTTATGTAATGGTAAATGAGTTTAGTGAAGATATCCAATATGGTTCTTATTAATATATTAATAAAAAATAGTTACTGAAATTTTGTCCTTGATGTGATGAATTATTAGAAACCAAAATAAACTGTAGAGAGAACATTTCAATTTAGATTATTATTACAAGGAGAGTATATAATTATATCAATTTTAAACAAAAATATTTATTTTGAGAAAATAATCAATGATAGCTTTGTGATTAAAAAGAATAATAAACAAAAATTTTTTAAATTCAAAATTCTAATAAAATGGAGTCTTCGAAAGTTCAAAATAAAGGTAGCTAATTCAACGTTAAACTGCAGTTTGAATGAATAAGTCAGTATTCTTCATCTATTTGAGAATAATAAAATGTTGAGGTGTAATTACGATAATTTGGTTAACCACTAGCGTTAATCTTTTTGAAATTTAAAAATCTTATGGGCACATTCAAGTTAGAATTTTAAAGCCTAAGAGTGGTGTTACAGGAAATAATAAGAAAACAAGAGAGTAAAAACGTTTTTCAATTAAAAAAAATCATAAGGCGGGAAAAAATAAGTTATGCATATACAAATGTCTTGATAGTTATCTGCATCAAAGTAGAGCATCAGTATCATAACAAATTGGGGCCAAGAGTAATTCGGGTACAAGAATATTTGGATATCCATACAGACATAAAATTTGTAATACAATATATTAAAATATGAGGTTGGCTTCATACACTTTTCAGATATATACTTCAGTAGTGTCAATACTGCCAAATACTGATCTACAGTTTCTTTAATATATGTTTTCAGTACACTTATCATACTCTACACAAAAAGTGCAAGTCATAATCAAATGCTCAATGTAATAACGGAATGTTTAAAAAATGTATTTATAACTTTTAATGTTGGGACATAACAACCATAGTAACAAATTGTTACAAAATATAAAGTTATAATAAGTTAACAGTTGTCATGATAACAGTAGGCTTCTGATTGTCATGCTTCTGCTCAAGCCAGTACTACAGACACATCTAGTAAATACAGAGTATTGATTTTTTGAGAACTTAAAACAAATTGGTATTCATAACACAGACTGTAATGCCCTTAGTTTTCAAAAGAACAATACAGAAAACTACTCGAACCGTTTTAAAAATTTCCTCTCGAGTGTTCTTTTTTTTTTTTGAAGGAATTAAATACAAAATGCTAGCGAATGTCTTTAACTTGATAATAAATAGAATGAACTGAATGACAAAGAACCTACAAATTGTATAAAACATTTTGATTATTTACTTCCATCTAGTAATACCAGGTCTAAAAAGCTTCATTATTTGTAATAAGAATTATGTTCCTTCTTTAATAGTGGCACATTGAGAACTGGACTGGATTACTACCTGATTTGACCTGAATTTTTAATTTTAAAGTATGAGTTTTCGTTATTTAAAGCGTATCAGAGAAGAACACATGACAGTAAATTCTTGTGAATCAACGGCACTTTTAATCTTAATTTAAATTAGAACTTTGTAGTTCATACTTAATACAAAAACATTACAAAACGCAATCGAATTTAAGTATCTTATTTTAACAGCTGAATAAGGTAAATACATTTCGTTTAAGATTACGGTATTCTAAAAAATATCCATGATTGGAGTCTTCAACATCATACTGTCGAAATGTCATGAGTTTATATGTGTGTATGCACCCGCGTGTTTATGCCAGGTCATAAACTTAATAGCAATAATACAATACTGGCAACGGAATATTTGCTAAGCTTAAAGCATTTTAAACAAATAAACAGTAAATTAAGAGATTATTAGGCCTACTTTTGTTCTTATAAAACTTATGTGAACACTGAAATATTTCTGGAGTATTTGTGTAAATATGTAATAAAGTAGGAGTAGTAATGTAAACACTTGTTAGACTGTTACGTATAATTTATTGGTCAAAATTAGGTTTATCAGAAAATGTAAATAATTTATCTAAAATGCACATTATTATTTTAAAATATCACTCGTTTTTACGTGGATATAAAGCATTGCCTTTTTTCGTTCATCAACCTGTCTGGTGTTTAAAATCACATAACAGCTGTGACTACTTACGCAAGACCGCACACTGAATGAATACGAGTTTGTTTATTCGAACAGGACTGCGTATTATGCCTTCAACTGGCTTCTGTGCATATTATACATAAGGCAGCTGACGTCTGTTATTACATAGTTCTCCTTGATAGTACCACATCTGACAACAATTGTTGCATACCTTCACGAAACAATTTTGTTAGTCCTCAGTACGAAAACTTTTTACACATGCATTGTAGTAAGCAATTCGAACTAACCAATTACCCGGCCGTGAACTGATCACAGGACTTATCTGGATGTTATCGAGAAATAGTTATTTTCGGGAAAAAATCTCGTAATAAATAGAATTTTTGTAAGAATGTATACAACTATTTCTTCAGGTTACAAATAAAACTTTCCCATGAGAAATTACTGTCTATTATGAAGCCAAGATATTTCATTTGTTTAGTTTGTTCAGTCACCAAGCAGCTATACATGCTTGAGATGTTTGACATGATGATTCATAAAAAACAATATGTAAATTCAACCTTGCCTCTCAAAAAGAAAATCATATACTTTTTCACTTAACACCATGCTTACTAAATCAATACTTTAGTTTATCTAATTCGACAATCATTTAACTGGAAAATAAAAAATACATACAATAGTTATTTATTTTTAATTTACTGTTTTAATAAATATCGTGCCATGTGGCTGACACTTCTCTGAAGAGTGATCGACGGGAAAAATTGCGACAGGATTACTTGCCCAAACTTACTGTCTAGTGTAAACGGAGTTTCATACACCTGTCGAAATAAATTATGACATTAGTTCACGCAAGCATGTAGTGAACATTTCCAGTATCTCTCGCGGTAAAAACTGCGTCTTAGTGCAAACACCTACTGGACACTGCTTGCGTATTTCCTGTCGAAATTTTCTCGCAGTGTAAACGTAACAGTCGCATATTCATTCTCTAGCCTCTCCCCCTCCTCAGGCATCTCGGTAGTAACGCTAATGCATGTACTACGCATTCTTTTTACTTTATCTCTCTCTGCCTTCTTGTCTCTCTCTCTCTTTCCCCGTCACACTCTAATAGAAATTAAATTGCAAATGACAATCAAATTTCTAATATTTTTACTCTGTCATTAACCCCTCTCACTCACTCTTTCTCTCTTTCCTTCCCTGTCGCTCGCTCACTCTCACTCTTTCCCACACCATGTGTCCTTTTGTTTTAACTCTCTCTAACCCTTCGACAGAAATATATAACTTTTTAATATAAATGTTATTCTCTCTGTCTATCTGTCTGTCTGTCTGTCTGTCTGTCTGTCTGTCTCTCTCTCTCTCTCTCTCTCTCTCTCTCTCTCTCTCTCTCTCTCTCTCTCTCTCTCTCTCTCTCTCTCTCTCCACCACTTTTTCTATTTTGATTCAAGACTTGTACTATTGTAAAGCACATAATCAAACGCTTTTTAAAGAGAATAAAATCGAAATTGGGAAAGGTAAGAGAAAGTAAAATGTGGTAAGTGGAAAAATTAACTGATAAAATGAACATGAGAATATGAGAGAAACAAAGCAAGTAAATAAAAAAGGAAATAACCTTTGACCCACTTAGCACAATCTGCATCAGGATTGGATTGCGTTTGTCATTTGACCATGTGCGTTTACGCTATGACAGTGTTGACATATCCACGGATTCCACAATGATTGCAAACGAAATGAAAAAAAGGCGCGTAGAATGTATACAGACGATGGTTGTACTACGTGGTGGACAAACCATGAACTACATATTGTGCCGAGTCTAGGATATATTCGGCACGTATTCACCGTTTAACGAAAAAAGACGTTAAATGCTGTACGGTATTTAGCGATAGCGGTTGAGATAAGTACTGTAAATGGTTTTACCATTTAGAGCGGCTTGATTAGTGCTGCACCCTAGCGTGAACCACGGTTTACGAGGTCAGAACGGAAACTACGTTTTCTGCAAATCTTTGTCTCTGGCCGACCGCCGCCTTGTTAGCTGCGTCTTTTGTTTTCTCCGGTAGAGAAGAATAAAATTGTTTCACCATCTTCATCTATGGCAGGCTAAATCTATACAGAACTGCGGTAAGTTACGGCATTATTATTATATATATATATATATATCTATTTAAAGTTTTACAAATGAAAATTGTTTAATAGGCCACATTAAGTTGATGCAGATAACCTGTCGAGTCACCTCGTGTTGAGTTGTGCAATACGTAATTTAAAGGTAATTTTTTTTAAATATAGTAATACTATATTAAATTCACATGTCTTAACTAAGGCACTAAAATTGAGAGTCATATAAATGCAAAAAGTATTTGTTTAAATCGTACAGACATGGATGTAATCTGATAACCTTATTATGGCACCTCATGGTGAAAGTAAAATGCGTAATTCTGAGTAAGTTACATGCAACCTTTACTAGTAATTATAGTAACACTATATCAATTTCAGAAAGCTTACTAAAGCACCAATTGAGAAGAATGTAATTGCCAAAAGGTATTAATTTAATAAGTATAGATATGATTGTAATCAAGTAACTTTTTGGACCACGTTGCAAAAATTCAGACTATGTGTAAATTTTATTAAAAGTGTAACAAGCCGAATAATTAGCTAATCAAAATTGAATTATGTTAACCCACATGGGTAAAGTTTATTAATATGAAATTTCACAGAACTAAATGTTTTAAAATAGGGCCTGTTGGCCATATAACCTTGCCAAGTGTGTCAAGTATCATATGTAAATAGCCCTAAAGCTGTGTTAAGATTATATGTGGGTTTTGGGTGTGTGTGAAGTTTCTGGGGGAATTTGTTTGTGAACTCTAGCTGATAATATGTTGTATGATCAGGGTCCTCCGCTGAAGACGGGGACAGCACCACCAGCCTGAACATGTAACACCCAGATTCTCTCTCTCTCTTCATCTGCCGGAGGAGAATACCGATGACTAACACAAACACCCTATCATGAAAGCCAGATGATCACCACTTCACACCCATGGAAAAATTAAGGTGAACTCAATCCATATATATTCTTTACACATTGTGAGGTAACTCACTAGAAGCCAGTGGACATTCAATCACTCAACAACATGACTTTAAGTTTTTAAACATTTTAATTGGGTCCCCGATTAACGGGACAGAATAGTGCGTGAACTGGGAGGAAATCTTTTGTAAATTTTATTAATTTGTTTGTATAATCTGTGAGCTCAGAGGCTGACATGCATCTTTGGCAGCTCACCATTCAAACGTGCAATTCCTTCTTATTTTCAGTTTAAGGGTTTCATTACTGCTACTAATTCATTCAATCAACTTGTAATTTCTCTGTTTCAATTTAGTGTTCATTTTATATATTAATTTCTCATTTTTAAATTCAGTTTGGATTATATAGGGATAGAAGTTTCTGTGGTAGTTAAGTAGAGTCACAAGTTTAATCCTGTACAGGTGCATGTCCATGCAGTGTTAAACATACTGTTGAGACAGGTTGAATTATACACTGACTTGCCCATGAACATGTCGGTCTCTGGGCCAAAATTACTTTTAAAAAGGGTTATAAGTTTCATGAAACATTACTATTTTCAAAACTTAACAATATTTATCTATATATAAATTCTTCTAATTAATTATAATCACTGGGGTGTTCACTGTATTCTAAATTTTATTTCTCCCAGTATAAGTGCCCAGTGTGGCAGCATTTTATAATAGTATTAGGCACTTGGCCAAATTTTTGAATTTATTATGTCCTGGGGACTACTGGAGTTGCATATATAATCAGATACACATGTAATGTGTTATGCACATATTAAGAATTGAAGCCTGACATGGATTTTCATAAATTATTAATGATGTACCTCATGGGGGTAGAAAAGGGTGTGGCAAGAGATCTATGTAATAATTGTCCTGTATTGTGGAACATGTAGATGTATTGTATATTCGTGTGTGTATTTTGTGGGGTTCTATATGTATTGTACATTTGGTTGTATTTTTGGGGGAGTTAGATATAGGGCTTATAAAAGAAAAGATGAAACATAGGGTTATATATACATTTAATTTCTGATGACAATTAATTAATTCTGTCTCTATTAATTTTTAATTAATATTTTTTTTAAGCGAACTAAATTATTTTAATTAACTTTAATAAAGAGTATGTAGATTTGTCTCTATTTATTTTTAATTAATATTTTTCTAAAGAGAATTAGTTTATTCTAATTAACCTTGTCAAGAAGTATATAAATTTTATCTCAATTAAGTTTCAATTGAGTTTTTTTAAGAGAAGATAGAAAATAAATTTTATATTTATTAATAATTTTCAGGAAACATTACTTAAAGAGAATTAATGATTTTAATTTTCAATTCATTTTAAAGAGAAGATAGCAAATAAATTTTATATTTGTTAATAATTTTCAGGTGACATTATTTAAAGAGAATAAATTATTTTTAATTAACAGTTTTTAAGGGGAAAATATATTCTGAATGTTATATTTATTGATTTTGTTGTTAATACTTTTTAAAAAGGAGATAGAATGATAAAAGGGATTTTATTGATTGTTAACTTTGTGAGTTTTAATTGCAAGTCCCGTCTCACTGGATCCAGCGCATTTTTGGTTCTCTAGGCTTTGGTCTAGTTTTAATTATCTAGTAGCCTCTCTTTAAAAGAAAAAAAAACAAAATTTTCAAAAAAAAACTAATTTTTTTTTAACCAGTCAAAGTTAAAGAGGGGTTACATTTGGTAGCAGAGGGTGGTTTCGATCCACGGACCTCTGGGTTATGGGCCCAGCACGCCCAGGTCTCCTCCGACATACGGGAGCCGAAGAAATATTAGAAATATTTTTTGAAATTTGTCGTTGGTCGGTGATTTTGTCGTGTTGTGTGTTAGTGTGTGTGTCGCGTTCCTTAATGTGTAGAGTTGTTGAGAGAGAGCAGTTCAGGTAAGTGGGCTGTGTCCTCGCAACGGTAGGGGGACCCGCAGTCTGCTTAATGGAAGAACAGTACTTAAGAATTTCCTGTGTTAATTGTCATTAGTTTTTCTAAGGTGTTGTGTTTTGTTTTGTGTGCTGACCGCGAAGCTCGACGATGAGTGTACTAAACCCCGAGCTGTTTTTGCGAGATGAATTAGAGTTCGAGCTACGGGCCCGGGGGAGAGACCCTCGAGGGACGGTTCTTGTTTTACGACGGCAGCTCCGAGAAGCGATGGCCGCGGGTGACGCGCTCTCGAAGGTCACCATCGCTGACCAAGAGAGCGAGTGGGAAATTTGCAATGAGAAGTGGGAGGAGCTGCGAGAATTAGCTCGCTGCGTAGAGAGTTTGGAGGAGGGACCGGGGTGCTCCATCGGCGTCCGGCGAATCCGGCAACGTCTGCAGCATGTAATACTCAGGCTGCAGAATCTTCAATCACAAGGCGGCGAACTTGAGCCGGCCCATAACATAAATGATCTAATACAACAGATCACCTCGACCCTGCAGGGGTCTCAACCGGCTAGACCACCTACGCCGGCTCTGGGTCCGTGGTCTCAGCAGTAGATTCCTCGTATAGAGCTATAGAGCCTGCGGCAAGTACCCCGGTTCTTGCCGGTTTGGGGGCGGCGTCTTATCATAAGCTGCCCAACCCACTGTCTCACATCATCCAACAACTACCAGTCGTGGATGGACTGGATGTAGAAAAGTTGTTACCTTTTTTTAAGACCGTTTTCCAGTTGGTCGACTACCCGGGCATGTCCGATCGCACTGTGCTCGAACTCATATTCCCTTATTGTCGCGGACCCATGGCTGAGAGGGTGGCGGAGGTCATGCGTCGTAGAGGTGGAGTGGCGGAGTTCCACCGGGTGGTGTTGGGGGCGTTCGTGCCCGGTAGATTAATGGAGCAGTTGCGACATCAACACTTTTATCGAGTGCAGGCGCGGGGCGAAAGTCTAGCCCAATTCGTACAACGAATCCGAGAAGTAGCTCGAATACTGGGACTGGGCATGTCGGAGGAGGAAGTGGTCCAGAATATTCTCGACGGCGTCTCCTCCGAGGACCGATTGCGTCTAGTTTTTGCAGAGCGGCCGCGGTGGTTTGCGGACCTGGACCGGCTGTGTGTCATGACCAAGGCCATCCAGATGAGCGACCATGCGAGGGGAGACGGTAGAGGAGAAGAACCAAGACCTCAGAGATCGGAAGGACCCAGGGAGCCTTTCTTCCCCCGACAGGCCCAGTCAGTTCGAAATCGCGAGCAAAATAATGCGGTTGTTTGTTACAATTGTAACCGCCCGGGACACGTGGCTAGAAATTGCACTCGAGGGCGCGCGCGTCCAGCACATCCTTCGTATATACCAGTACCAAAAAACTAAATAGACAGGGGAAGATATGTCGGAGGATGTCTTCCCCCCGCTCTAAATCTGTTCAACTTCCGACGACCTCCAGGCAATTGTTAGCATCCAACTCTTCCAACATCAAGGTCCGGTCCACTACCTCGCAACACCTTTCAGTATGCCCCTTTCTGTCGCTCGAGGTAAAAGGGGGTCAGCTCAGAGCCTTAGTTGACTCCGGTTCAGCCCGATCCATCATCTCATCTCGGGTATACGCGGACCTTGAAAAGCAGGGCTTGATCAAGGAGTCGAACCTGTCATCTGCAGTATGCTGGACTGCATCCCGGGAAATCTTGCCTATCTTCCGGGTTATCACCTTTAAAATTAAAATCGATGGGTTTTCTTAGGTGTGGCCTTTTCTGGTTTCTCCTGCTCTGGGAGTGGATTGTATAATTGGTGCCGACTTCATCGCAAAAAGTGGTCTCGTGCTGGACATCCAAGCGCACCAATGTTTCTTTAAGTTTAATCGGGGAGTTCTTATTCCGTTCCTTGGGTACCAGGGAGCTAAGCCGGGTATCCAAGAAGTAGCTTGTCCCGATTCTGCACGAGATCATCTCACTCCATCCCAGCAGAAGGCCTTAGACCAATTGTGTGAGGAATTTCCCGAGGTGTTAACTCCTACTTTGGGACTCACACACCTGCTGGAGTACAAGATACGCCTAACAGATTCCAAAATAGTAAGGTCAAACCCTTACAAATTCGCTCCTCCGAAGATGACCATTCTGCGAGAGAAGGTTCAAGAATTGTTAGAACAAGGGGTAATTGAACCTTCTCATTCGAGCTATGCCAGTCCAGCATTTTTAGTACCAAAGCCTGGGGGCAAGCAAAGAATGGTAATAGATTATCGGAAGTTGAACTCCAATATAGAGGTGGATTCTGTTCCCCTCCCAGATTTACATTCGGCCTTTGATTGGTTCAGTGGGGCCAGATATTTTACTATAATCGATCTTAACGCGGCCTATCATCAGATTCCGCTGGCCAAAGAGAGTAGACCATATACGGCCTTTTGTGTACCCTGGAATTTGTACCAGTACACAAGGGTTCCCATGGGTTTGGCTGTGGGGGCCCAGACACTTACTCGTCTTCTCGATACCGTTTTCCACGATGTGAAATTCCGGTTCGTGTTTAATTACCTTGATGATTTATTGGTATATAGCGAGACCTTCGATGATCATCTGGGTCATCTCAGAGAAGTGATGGGTCGGTTAAGGAGTTCTGGTCTCACTGTCAATCCCGAGAAGGTTCGTTTCGCCCAGGAGAGTATTTCTTTCTTGGGCCACTTAGTTTCACACCGGGGCGTTACGGTCGACCCCGAGAGGACACAGGGCATCCGTGACTTCCCTCCCCCTAGGGATGCGAAGGGCATAGCGAGATTCGTCGGTATGGTAAATTTTTACCGACGTTTCATACCTAACATCGCCGAGATTGCCGCACCCTTGAACGAACTGAGGAAGAAGGGCGCCAAATTTACATGGGGTGAGAATCAACAAAAGGCTTTCGACACCTTGAAGGAAGCCATCATCTCCCCACCGGTGTTACGGATGCCCGACTTTTCGAAGCCGTTTATACTGCAGACGGACGCGAGTTCGGTTGCGCTCGGGGCGGTTCTTTCCCAAGTTGTAGACAACGCTAGGCAGCCTGTGGCTTTTATTTCCCGGACATTGACCCAGCAAGAACGAAAATCATCTGTCTATGAGCTAGAGTGTTTAGCTGTTGTGTACGCTCTAGACAAGTTCAGGCGTTTCCTGGAACATGCTGAGTTCCTGCTTGAGACCGACAATCAGGCTCTCTCTTGGCTTCTGGCTCATCCCCGGCAACTGGGTAAAATTGGTAGATGGGTGGTAAAGATCTCATCCTTCAAGTTCACAGTGCAACACATTAGGGGATCTCAAAATGTGGTTGCAGACGCCTTGTCCCGCATGTTTTCCCAGCCCAGTGATGCCCAATCTGAGCAACCCTGTTCCGTTCTATTAGACTTTCCATTAGCCTTCACTGATGTGTTACCCCATTAGTTAGACGACGAAGTGCTGGGTCCAGTCATCCAAAATATCAAGGAGGGTAACGTACAGGCCCCTTACTTCTTGTCCAAGGGAGTCTTCTGTTGTAGAGAAAGAAAAGGACGTGCCCCTAAGATCGTGCTGCCTAGCAAATTAGTGCCCATGGTCTTCAGTTATTACCATAATTCCCCAGTAGGAGGCCACAAGGGAATTTCTAAGACCATTTCCAGTATTAGGAAACATTTTATCTGGAAGGGCATTGATAGGGACATCGCGACCAGGGTTAAGAGCTGTCATCTATGTGGCTTGAGCAAGCCTGCCCAGAACACCAAACTAGGGTTGTTGTCATCTGAGGTGGCGAGCAGACCGATGGAGAAGTTGTTCATCGACTACGTGGGGCCGTTCCCCCGTAGCAAGTCAGGTAATTCTTACCTGCTTGTTTGTGTGGATGCTTTTTCAAAGTTTGCCTGGCTACTGCCCTTACGGCAGGCAACCGCTCGTTTAACCATTAACGCGCTACAGAACAATGTGTTTCAGCATTTCGTTCTTCCGACCATCATTGTCTCGGACAATGGCCCGCAGTTCATTTCGGGTGAATTCCGGCGAATGTGTTTCGCAAGTGGGATCAAACACGTAACCACTTCCCCTTATTACCCACAACCGTCCCATGCGGAGAGATTCAATCGGAATCTCCGGTCCGCCCTGATTGCTTATCACGCAGAGCAACAAACCACCTGGGATCAGAATCTGAAGTGGTTACAATTAGCTTTCAACACGGCCCGACACGATAGTCATCAGGCCGTTCCCTTTGAAATCCTATTTGGATTCCCGCCCGCACTCCCGTTGACCAATTTGTGGAATATCGAAGATCTTCTGCCGCGGGAGCCCGATAATAAAACAGCAGAGAGGTGGAAGGAAGCTCGGAAGAATTTGCTGCGAGCGCACGAGCGGGTCCGTCGGCGTTATAATCAGGGGCGAATTCCAAACCCCTTCCGAATTGGTGACTGGGTGTATTGCCAAAGCCACCCACTCAGCTCAGCCGCAGACAAACCTGCCGCAAAGTTGTGTTACCGCTGGTCAGGGCCATATCGCATCCTGGGATTCACGTTACCGGTGACGGCCCGGCTGGGCTTACCGGGGGACGATGCTAAAATCATGGTAAGCCATATTTCTAAATTGAAGCGCTGTCGGGGGTATCGCGGATTATTGAAGGGGGTTAGTCCCCGTAGAGATAGGGCAGATGCCCTGTTAAGGTGGCAGTCGTGTTCTGGCTTTAGTGGACAAGCCTCAGGAGATCGGAAGTCTGGGAGCTCCTGAACTTTTCTTTGGTCTTTTCTTCGCTGTCCCTCTTTGCTGTGGGCTGGCTCTGATCAGGTCAGCGTGCAGCACCCGCACACTTACATACTACATGCCTTCTTTCGTCTCTTTCCTTTTCTTTCTGAGCCTCTGCTCTCCTGAGAGCAAGTGCTGCTGGGCCGACCTAATCACGAAGACCACTGGCTTGTTTTGGGAGGGGGTACACTGCAGGGTACCCTCCCTGCATTTAACTGTGAGGCACCTATGTTGCACTTTTGGGGTGAGGTTGTGCCGAGTCTAGGATAGATTCGGCGCGTATTCACCGTTTAACGAAAAACGACGTTAAATGCTGTACGGTATTTAGCGATAGCGGTTGAGATAAGTACTGTAACTGGTTTTACCATTTAGAGCGGCTTGATTAGTGCTGCACCCTAGCGTGAACCACGGTTTACGAGGTCAGAACGGAAACTACGTTTTCTGCAAATCTTTGACTCTGGCCGACCGTCGCCTTGTTAGCTGCGTCTTTTGTTTTCTCCGGTAGAGAAGAATAAAATTGTTTCACCATCTTCATCTATGGCAGGCTAAATCTATACAGAACTGCGGTAAGTTACGGCATTATTATTATATATATATATATATCTATTTAAAATTTTACAAATGAAAATTGTTTAATAGGCCACATTAAGTTGATGCAGATAACCTGTTGAGTCACCTCGTGTTGAGTTGTGCAATACGTAATTTAAAGGTAATTTTTTTTAAATATAGTAATACTATATTAAATTCACATGTCTTAACTAAGGCACTAAAATTGAGAGTCATATAAATGCAAAAAGTATTTGTTTAAATCGTACAGACATGGATGTAATCTGATAACCTTATTATGGCACCTCATGGTGAAAGTAAAATGCGTAATTCTGAGTAAGTTACATGCAACCTTTACTAGTAATTATAGTAACACTATATCAATTTCAGAAAGCTTACTAAAGCACCAATTGAGAAGAATGTAATTGCCAAAAGGTATTAATTTAATAAGTATAGATATGATTGTAATCAAGTAACTTTTCGGACCACGTGGCAAAAATTCAGACTATGTGTACATTTTATTAAAAGTGTAACAAGCCGAATAATTAGCTAATCAAAATTGAATTATGTTAACCCACATGGGTAAAGTTTATTAATATGAAATTTCACAGAACTAAATGTTTTAAAATAGGGCCTGTTGGCCATATAACCTTGCCAAGTGTGTCAAGTATCATATGTAAATAGCCCTAAAGCTGTGTTAAGATTATATGTGGGTTTTGGGTGTGTGTGAAGTTTCTGGGGGAATTTGTTTGTGAACTCTAGCAGATAATATGTTGTATGATCAGGGTCCTCCGCTGAAGACGGGGACAGCACCACCAGCCTGAACATGTAACACCCAGATTCTCTCTCTCTATTCATCTGTCGGAGGAGAATGCCGATGACTAACACAAACACCCTATCATGAAAGCCAGATGATCACCACTTCACACCCATGGAAAAATTAAGGTGAACTCAATCCATATATATTCTTTACACATTGTGAGGTAACTCACTAGAAGCCAGTGGACATTCAATCACTCAACAACATGACTTTAAGTTTTTAAACATTTTAATTGGGTCCCCGATTAACGGGACAGAATAGTGCGTGAACTGGGAGGAAATCTTTTGTAAATTTTATTAATTTGTTTGTATAATCTGTGAGCTCAGAGGCTGACATGCATCTTTGGCAGCTCACCATTCAAACGTGCAATTCCTTCTTATTTTCAGTTTAAGGGTTTCATTACTGCTACTAATTCATTCAATCAACTTGTAATTTCTCTGTTTCAATTTAGTGTTCATTTTATATATTAATTTCTCATTTTTAAATTCAGTTTGGATTATATAGGGATAGAAGTTTCTGTGGTAGTTAAGTAGAGTCACAAGTTTAATCCTGTACAGGTGCATGTCCATGCAGTGTTAAACATACTGTTGAGACAGGTTGAATTATGCACTGACTTGCCCATGAACATGTCGGTCTCTGGGCCAAAATTACTTTTAAAAAGGGTTATAAGTTTCATGAAACATTACTATTTTCAAAACTTAACAATATTTATCTATATATAAATTCTTCTAATTAATTATGATCACTGGGGTGTTCACTGTATTCTAAATTTTATTTCTCCCAGTATAAGTGCCCAGTGTGGCAGCATTTTATAATAGTATTAGGCACTTGGCCAAATTTTTGAATTTATTATGTCCTGGGGACTACTGGAGTTGCATATATAATCAGATACACATGTAATGTGTTATGCACATATTAAGAATTAAAGCCTGACATGGATTTTCATAAATTATTAATGATGTACCTCATGGGGATAGAAAAGGGTGTGGCAAGAGATCTCTGTAATAATTGTCCTGTATTGTGGAACATGTAGATGTATTGTATATTCGTGTGTGTATTTTGTGGGGTTCTATATGTATTGTACATTTGGTTGTATTTTTGGGGGAGTTAGATATAGGGCTTATAAAAGAAAAGATGAAACATAGGGTTATATATACATTTAATTTCTGATGACAATTAATTAATTCTGTCTCTATTAATTTTTAATTAATATTTTTTTTAAGCGAATTGAATTATTTTAATTAACTTTAATAAAGAGTATGTAGATTTGTCTATTTATTTTTAATTAATATTTTTCTAAAGAGAATTAGTTTATTCTAATTAACCTTGTCAAGAAGTATATAAATTTTATCTCAATTAAGTTTCAATTGAGTTTTTTTAAGAGAAGATAGAAAATAAATTTTATATTTATTAATAATTTTCAGGAAACATTACTTAAAGAGAATTAATGATTTTAATTTTCAATTCATTTTAAAGAGAAGATAGCAAATAAATTTTATATTTGTTAATAATTTTCAGGTGACATTATTTAAAGAAAATAAATTATTTTTAATTAACAGTTTTTAAGGGGAAAATATATTCTGAATGTTATATTTATTGATTTTGTTGTTAATACTTTTTAAAAAGTAGATAGAATGATAAAAGGGATTTTATTGATTGTTAACTTTGTGAGTTTTAATTGCAAGTCCCGTCTCACTGGATCCAGCGCATTTTTGGTTCTCTAGGCTTTGGTCTAGTTTTAATTATCTAGTGGCCCCTCTTTAAAAGAAAAAAAAATTTCAAAAAAAAACTAATTTTTTTTTAACCAGTCAAAGTTAAAGAGGGGTTACAATATTGAATATCAATTTTCAAAAGTCTGTCAATTTAGCACCCGCAGGTAAAATTTTAAAAATTCGTGGTACCAAAATAATGAGTTGAAAGTTAAAAAAATTAAGATGTTTCATTAGTGATGTGCCCATAAAGGATGTTTGTAGAACTTATAAAATTTTATTCCACAGTACACATTTTCTATAAGGGATTACATTTTGGCGTCTGATATACGGACGTTAAAATGTAACAGACGCCAGAATGATGATAAAATGTGTTAAGACCGATGCACAAATGTTAGTAAAACATATATATATATATCTCCAAAGGACTTGTTCTAACAAAACTTTAATAATTCTAAATATGAAAGTACTGTTTATGTGTATGATTTCTTCTATGATTCGAAAACCAGTGGAGTGTTGTTGTCAAGGTCTAATAAATAGAATCCTCCAACCTGTAATTTTGAAGAATTGGTGATACTCGTTAGAGCCTGTGAAGAAGAGTGTGGTAATGGTGCTGGTAAGTTCCGAACTCCTGCTTGTCTCCTTCTAGGCAGCTGTCTTTTTGGTGTTGAGGAGCATCTCTAAGTGTGACGGCGATGGGGAGCGTTCTAGTATACAGCTCTGTCGATGGTGACGGTTCTTGTTGTCATCATCTCTGCATTTCCCCTTCTCTCGGCTGTGCGAGGACCCTGTAACATTTTTTATGTACAGTGGGTTGTCAGGAAATATAACTACCCCAATTCTCTCTCGCCTCGGAACACCGACAACACACACACACACACACACACTATCACAATTTTATCCACACTACTATTCTTTTATTGGCAATACTGTTCTGTGTAATAAGCAAGCTAGAAAATTTACATTTACATTTTCATTAACATTTACATTAAATTACTTTTAAAGTTAGTTTCACTTTCACTTTTACATTTCGCATTTACTTTTTAAATCTCTCAAATAGTCAAATGCAAGTAGTTCGTCACATGCTCCCAGATATACCAGAAGTAAGTGTCAGTCACACACACACACACACACACACACACACACACACACACACACACACACACACACACACACACACACACACACACACACACACACACACACACACACACACACACACACACACACACACACACACACACACACACACACACACACACACACACACACACACACACACACACACACAAATTAGCATGCATTCTCATTATTAAATTAGAATAATTCAACACAAATTAACACACATGCCCCCTTATTATATAAACGGCGAATAAGATGATTATCACCTGAGGCACTTTATAACATTACGAACTCATGGATAGTTGAACAAGAAGAGTGCCAAGCCGTCAGATCAAAACGCCCAGTTGGAGTGTAAAAGACGAAATGAGAGAGCTTGTAGGTCTCTAACCGACCATGTGGATATGCACCTTTACCAGAAAAGCTGATATGGTTAACTGGCTTACTTTATCGTGTCGCCGCGCACTGTCGCAGCATACTGATCAAGTCGGCTTTTGCCTCCCAACGGCCACACAGACCGCTTCCTTAGGCGGCGCGAAATTTCAAAACATCCCGGGGAAATTCAAATCCTGGCACACCCTCACCCCAAAAGGGCAACATGGTTGCCCCAAAAATCACATCAAACCACCTGGCTACTTCCATGACAATCATAGTCCACTTGGCTGCCTTGGAGAATATCAGAAGAATACCGCTCTTAGGAAGACAGAGGCTCCGAGGAAAACTAAACAAGAAGAAGGAAGAACTGGAACTGTGTGGGTGCATGTGTGCCTGAGTGTTTATGTGTGTAAGTGTGTGGTAACTGCATGCTGACCTGGCCAGGGTCAGCATACAATGACAAGAGACAGAAGAAGAAAGACAAGAATCGTGAGCTCGGTATAGAGCTCTGACCTACTAAGGCCTCCCAAACTCACAAACTGAGAACCCAAGAGCCAAGTTAACACTTTAAACCAGGGCAACCTTTCTACCACCACTCACATACTTATGCCCTATGGCTAACAAGATATCACATACCTTGATATGTGAGTGGTCAACTTCCCTACATCACTCTCAATATCTCCCAATTTCACAGTTACTGGTAACGCAAAACCAGACAGAGAGTGTGACAGCGACTACAATATCTTCATGACCGCCTAAGAAACCTAGAGACACAAACCTTAGAATGGGGTGTAGTCCGGACGAACGATAATACCACTTGGAAATCATTGACAGAATTCTGTCGTAGCTGAGACGCTCAGGTGGAAACCAAAACCTTCCGCCTTAATTTCTCACATTTTCAATCTTTATATACAACAACAAAGATGAAGGCTGTTCTCCTGAAGATAGGTTAATAATAATTAGTCACTAGCTATTAAAGATGTCCACTATTCCACCGCCCCTTCCCAAAATCAACGAACTGAATGTTTCAAATCTTAACTTTACACAGAAAAACACCAACTGAAATAATCATAAAGTTGTAACATGCTGATGAACCACACTTTCCAAATTTCCTAACCTAACTCTCTACCGACCAACGCTCCATATTATACATTGATAACATATTGATGGATCCAGGATGCTCACTAGTCCTAGATTGTCTCTGAACCAAAGGGACGCTTCCCAAAATGGGGGCAGATAATAAAGACCTGAATTATTACTCCCAAAATTTAATTATTAAATCAGCCGCTAAAATTTACATAATTAAAAAAAGACACAAACAACAATTCAAAACCAACACATGACAGAAGAAAGAAAAACGTGTCTTCCCACAAGTGGCCTCAGGGTCCCCTAACGAAACAAGAGAAAGGGTGAAGACAAAAGGCAGAGCAAGCTCCCCTAATTCAGTGAACAAGAATACACTCAATAACATTGATACCAAAACAAAATTACCATAAATATACAACACACAATACAATATAACACTTGAATAAATAGAATCACGACACTCAATAACCAAGTATAATTCATTAAATCCTTCATTAAGGAATTGGCAAAATTCAGATAATTTTATAAGTCAAGGATCATCCTAAGATCTAAGACTCAAAGTCAGTAACGAGGGTGCCTGGTCCGACCATAAAATAAATAAACCTCCGCTCAACAGTCCGTTAAGGACCAAAGCGTACCGCGTGGTTTTTGTGTTAGTGTGACGGTGTATGGCTAGTACTACGCGCCACCAGCCGTTAGTTGTGGTTTTCACAGCCAGGAGGCGGCGCTGTTATCTCAGCGCATACTCAGTTCTGCCTCACGACGCTGAGTGCACACCGTACGGAGCCTCCGCTGGGAATTGAACCCGGGACCATAACCGCATTCAAAAAAATTAATATATATATATATATAGTGCAGGCTAACTCTCATATTGCCTCAATAATTCAACAATCAAATTAAAAAATGCGTGTAAGCATGTCAGGGCTGGAAGATCATTTGATGACAGGGTATGTTTCAACAATTTAGGTCTGTACTCAACAGGGTATAACAGGTTAAAACCTACTCCGACAAGGTCTGACAGAACCAGGCCATGCAAAAAAAAATTTTTTTAAAGAGTACACTAAACATGCATAAAACCCCAAATGGAACATACTCAATATCCCTCATAACCAACCATTAAATGAATATACATACCATATAATACCATATATATACCAAATGTGTGTGACCCCCACAGAATTGCATATGTTACTTCTGGTTTACAATTTGATAGTACTAATGATTTAACATAAGAAGCGATTATAACATTAAAGACATGCCTTGCACTAACTATAATGATAGTAACCACATCTTTCAATACAATATTAACATTTCTAAATTTATAAACACATTAACACTAACAAAGACACAAACACTAATAAAATTTTTTGAACTCATTCCATCCCAAAAATTGTAGCAGGTACGTGTACATATACATATATATATAGAATTATCTCACCTTCCTCGCCTACCCAAAAAAAAATATATATACCACCAAATCCCATTGCAAGTCCTGCCACCAGCATATCAGCACACATTGATGTGAACCATGCTCTGCTACCATTTGGAATGGCCCCTTAGGTTATGGCTGTTACTTAAAATTAAAAACTAGACGCTTGGCCTAGATGGAGCGAAAATGTGCTGGAGCCCAGAGTGACAGGATTTACAATAAACACTCATTTAAACCGTAACAACCTTTTATTAGTGCTTTTTTTATTTCATTTCATGATCAAAACATATTTTACTTAAACGATTGAATATGAGCAATAATTAGTGCTTCTTTTATTTCATTTCATGATCAAAACATATTTTACTTAAACGATTGAATATGAGCAATAAATATAAGTAAGTAATAAGTTTCAGGTTACAGGCAATAACCAAGTATTGAGTATAACTATAATAACAGTGTTCAAACGATTGAATTGTTGTGTAATGCATAGCAGTTCTTAGTTTTAATTTCATCAACATATATATATATATATATTCAATCTGTCTTAATCACAATTACCAATACTATTAACAATAAAAGTTAATCAAGCAGTATAACAAGTGCATGCCTTTTAGCGCAGTTAAGAATATAATTTTAATACACAGTTCTAACAAAATTATAATCATTACAAATATGAAAATACGATTTTTCAAGAAACAAAAATTTGTAGGCTTGTTATATCAATAAATATATATATATATATATATATATATATATATATATATTGTAAGACGTTCTTTGTGTGTAGCTCCCGTGTTATTTTGCCACACGTTGGATGCGTCAATTTGTTACTGAATCTCCTCTATCCTGTTTTCTTCAAAGCCCCGCGATGGAAGCCAATTTGTTTATTGACCGCTTTTTGTCGTCTTTCTTTTACCTCTGTAAAATGTAACAGTGTGTCTGAGTGTAACTTGTGTATGTGTATCTTATCAATTCATCCTCGCACGGTAATGTAACTCACGATGCTTGAGTCCGTAGTGAATGTACGGATAACCAGGTATCGTAGTCACCCAATCTGAGGTTCACTATGAGTGTATAATTCCCGGGTGGCGCCAAATTGTTTATTTAAAACAATTAAAACTGTCTTCTTATCCGCGATTTATTCAAACGGTGTGAAGGATTCAATTCGTCCCGCCGTTTCTCGATTTGTATAATCGAGCTGGCAGTTACAGTATTCGCTGCTTGAGCGCTAGGTATGACGTCAGAGACATTCGCTGTAAATTATATTTTTAAAAATACACTTTCCTACTGAAAATAAAACACATTTTAACATACACAGTATTGATTTATTAACGATTTGATATTAATGTTTCATAGACACAAGCTATATTTGATTTCTTATATAAATTTTTGCACCGGTTATTTCTTTATGAGACGTTCTCTCACAGGGTTTTACAATCGATTTTGAACGTAACTAAACTAAACATACAGTATGGCGTTCTATCAAACAAGTCAACCAATATTTTCGTTCAATTTTGTGGGATCTTTTGATCACGTTAAAAGGCTCAGATGCAATTACAATAATAAAAATACACAACCTTACAATGTTTCTACTTAAATATTGTAACGTGTAACTATAAATGCTTTGTTGAAGTGTAGTACAAGTGTTTTAAAGGTTCGTACATTCATACTAGGTTATCTTTCTCATTTAACAAATTTTCAGTGTCTTAATATTTTTATTTAATCTTTGAAAGAGAATAAAATTGATTCAGTGGTATTTCAAAATATAGTGAGAAATATTCAAAGTGCGTTATTTCGGAAGTTGAGATAATTTAATGGATACTTAACAGCTTTGTAGCCTGTGATTACTCTGTTGGTCGGGAATGAAGGAATGTGGCTGCAATATAATTCAGTTTTCATTTATTCGGGCATCGGGCATCTTTTTCAAAGTAATTTGATTCATTTATGCACTTCGTCTTGAAATACAACGTCTTCTCCATCAGGTAATTGTGTTCAGTAGTAGTCAGACTCCTTCTCGTTCAATTTTGATAAGTTAATTTACTTTTAAAACATTTTAATTATGAAAATAGGTTGTTCTGAATTCTGGCGTCTGTGTTACTTGAGCGTCCCTTTCTGAGTAATGATATTCAACGGTAATTATGTCTTCAACCGCCGTTTCCATGGTTACCCCATTATTCTGATTGGGCGAGTTTGATATAAATCCATTGTTATCAAAATTTGAATTCTTTTCAAATCTTCCTATATCTTCTGACTTCCTTCCTTCTCTTATTTTCCTTCTTAATTATTAACTATTAGCGCTGTCATTTGTATTTTCTCACAAAGATTATTTTGGTACCCCACAATATTGGGTTTTTCCATGTTTTCTTAATTTACAATTAATTTAATATCTACTAATTACATTTCTCTGTTTATACAACTCCTTATTTCAATATTTTGTTTTTAATAATATTTACCATTCATCCTTGGTTAATTAGTCACCTTGGATTTGTTACGTACTTGGCTATTTTCATACAATTAGAATTTATTTATGTTTGACCGTTAGGCCTGTTTCAAATCTAAGTAGCTATTACTGGTTTTTGATTGTTTCATACACATTATATTTCATTTAGTCCTAGATCGTTATTTCGTTTTTATAATTAGGTTTATTATCTATGGAGTGTTTTGGTTCAGTCTTTGTGTGAATGTTGTGTGTAACAACTGTTATTCAATATTTCTTGCTAATTACTTATTAACAGTTTTCTCTTTTATAACTCAAACATTGATTTTTCCCTTATTTTAATTACTCTGCCAATGTCAATAATATGGCTATTAATTACTATTTATTTATCATATAACATATAACATTTAGGTTTATGTTTGGGATAATTACCCAATCCATCCCCTATTCATAAACAATTGTTTATACAATTAATTAACATTTATTATTTAATATGGATGTACCATTCATTATTTCTTATTTATTGTTCGGGTGATAAACCATCTCACCTCTCTTGAACTTGTTTCATTACTCTCCCCTTAGAACATGGGTATTTACTTAAGGTTATTACATACTTATTTTCTAAAACTCTTTGCTTTCCCCTCCATGTTAACATCATCTTATTACTTTTCCTTGTGATTCTCACCTTTAAATTCTACAATACATTCTTAAGTCCTATAACAATATTATTTTATAAGTATTACAGTTAATATCACTCTTCAGTGTTCATTATTACTGAATCAATGTTCTATTTTAAATATTATTCATAATAACTTTATTAAATGTTATTGTTCACTCTTAAATCTTAAATATTGGTTATTTTACTAAGTCTTTATCTTAGCCTTCTCTACTCTTACTATGTTTATTACTGACCATAATTCTATTTATTTATCACTGGCACTTTTTAAATTATTTTGTGTTCATTATAATTTACTTAGTGTTTCTTTTTCTATCATATCACTTTAGGGTAATTCACTTTCACTGGTCTAACTTACGTTTACTTCTCACTATTTTACTCTCTTTCTCTACACATACTATATATATAATTATTAATATCATGTCTTTCTTTATTAACAACTTACATGTATTCCTAACTCTTTGGCTAGTGTATTTTTAGCTATCGTTTTTTATTAATGACTATTTACAATTGTCATTCAATCAATACTAACATTCATTAATTATTTTGGTTCTTAACCGGTTTCATTTTCTTTATTATATTTGATTACATTAATTCTCCCTTCTCTATTTTTTATTCCTTGTCTGTGTTTTCTTGACGTGTTTCGTTTTGTTTTCTTCATCGTTGGTTTGTTCTCTTTTTGTTTTCATTTTTCTTCTCCTTCACTCGTCTTGTTTACGTTATTTTGTTTCTTAACTGGCCAATCTCTGGGGTTGGGTCAATGTCGTTTGTCTGTCAGTCTAGTCGCTGAGTTTCTTTATTAATCACTTTTGTTTATTACTCTTTCTCCTTCTTTCTTAATTACCTTTTATATATTTTTACTCTCCACATTATTTATTTATTCAAATATAGTATTATTTAGCATTTTTTATACATACTTATTGTTATCAAAACTTATCTGAATTTGGCGATGTTATAATATATATATATATATATATATATATATATATATATATATATATAGTGACAGTACAAAGTGGGTATAATTATTTTAATATTGTGAAATAATACGATCTATGTGAATCTGAACAAAATACGACTTTGGAAATCTGAGGGGTATGAATCAGTCAGTGTGACGTAGTAATTGTCGTCACAAAACTACATAACCGGGCCTTATATGGTAAGGAATTTCGGATTCTCTCTGACGTCACAAGAATGTCACGGAAAGAGCACGTGTTTTCAAATAACAAAACGCAATTATGAACTTAATAAACATCTCGAAGGTTCGAAAAAATTCAGATGAGAAGAGAAGTGGAGAGTGAGGGGAACCACGAGACCAGCCCATTAGTATAAAATCGACAGTCGCCATCTTCCCGTTCGAACAACATCGTCAACCCGTACGGGTGTATTAACCCAAGTCCGCGGACAAAGTCGATTTAGGCCTTTAAAAAAGTGAAAATGCATAAAAAACAGTGATAAATAAATTTCTTTGAGTATACAAGTTAATCGCCAAAATTAATTTAACAGTTTTAACAGTTTACTGAGTGTTGAAACAAAAGTGCACTACAAGAACAATGACACCACATGAGGAATAACGTCTTCAGATAAGTACTTTCGAAACTAAGTCGACCAGAAGCTAACAACAACTATGTATCCAGCATTAAACACTAAATTCAGATCGTAATGAGAGCTTAAATCTAAAGGGGGTTTTTAAGAGACTGAGTGAGAGCGTGAAAGTGAAGTACTGAATCGCCTTGATAGATTTAAGTAATGTAATCTTGTGCAAATAATGATTATATATGTTCAATGTTGGGTGATTTACTAATCATATATATATACTGGGGTAACGCCCGTTTCAATTTCAAAAAATGAAAATAAAAACCAATAGGGGGACAATGGGGTCCCTGACTCACAAAGGAATGCCGCCTTTCCCACGGTCTAGATCAAAGAGATGCCGCCGTTCCCACGGTCCAAGATTTTTTCCCACGCTCTCCCCACCACCGCTGGACCCGCAGCATCCCAAAGGACCACATCATCCGCGAATTTCCGCGAATAAAATTTTTTTATTTTTTTTATTTGATTTTTTTTATTTTTTTTATTAAATTGATTTGCATATCCGCGAATATATGCCGCCTTTACCACGCCTAGATCAAAGAGATGCCGCCGTTCCCGCGGTCCAAGATTTTTTCCCACGCTCTCCCCACCACCAATGGACCCACAGCATCCGCGAATTTCCGCGAATAAAATTTTTTATTTTTTTAATTAAATTGATTTGCATATCAAGGGGTGGGTGGAGGTGGGGTGGGGTTCAATGGACCACCCGCATCCGCGAAATTCCGCGAATATAATTTTTTATTTTTTTAATAAAGTTGATTTGCATATCAGGGGTGGGTGGGGGGTTCGAACTTGATGCATTATAGTGTATATATTAAAATATATGATCAGCGTTACCAACCTTTGCATGAGTTCAAATTTGTTGCGTGTTATAATGTATATTAAATCTATATGATCAGGTTTACCAACGTATGTATGGGTTTAAACTTGATATATGTGTGTTATATTGTATATTAAAATATTAATATATGATCAGGGTTACCAATCTTGCATTACTGTGTATAGAACAGATCTGTCAACATTTTCCTGTGGTGGGAAATTCAAACTATATGAGCAGACACATTATTAAATTGTCTCTCTCTCTCTCTCTCTCTCTCTCTCTCTCTCTCTCTCTCTCGCACACATTTCTGATTACTATACACGAAATTACATATTGTTATCTGCTCGTACGCAAGGTATATCCTTTGCAGGTAAGTGATATCTTAAAATATTATTGAGCAAAAGCATTATTAAATTCTCTCTCTCTCTCTCTCTCTCTCTGTCGCTCTCTCTCTCTCTCTCTCTCTCTCTCTCTCTCTCTCTCTCTCTCTCTCTCTCTCTCTCTCACACATTTGAATGTAAGTAACTATCTGTCAAGTAACTGTAAGTAACTTCTGCAGTGTCCAGATTAACAACCGCGCTCTCGTTCTTCCAAGGCGGTCTGTGTGGTAAAGTGTTACGCATAAAAACTCCTTTGAAATAAGGTATTTTCAAAAGTTTTGTGTACACATACAAATCACTGTCGGACAATGTACGCACTGCTCACACACACATTTACTACATTACTGTTGTGTATGTCTCTCGCTCTCTAGTTGCAAACGTTGACAGAAATTCCCTTATTCAAATCGATTACGGTGTCACTGTACACAAACTTAAATATGGTTTACAGACCATTGTAATTTTAAAAATTCATTTTGCATTAATTAAATATATATATCGTAAACAATGATATAAAATAAATACAATATGAAATAATAATATTTCGTCATTGTAAGATTTTAATAAAAACAATTATCAGTGTAAATAATAATTTTCGTGATAGCAAGATACAACCTCTGTACACGTAAACTTAAAATATAGTTTACCGCTGTGGTGGAAAATTCAAACTATATGAGCAGACACATTATTAAATTGTCTCTCTCTCTCTCGCTCTCTCTCTCTCACACATTTCTGATTACTATACACGAAATTACATATTGTTATCTACTCGTACGCAAGGGTATATCCTTTGCAGGTAAATGATATTTAAAAAAATTATTTACAACGTCCAACTAAAAATCATATTTCAAGATAAAGGGTTGTGTCAAGAAATAAAATCATACTACGATCACATACACACACACACACAAACGTCTCTAGACGCAGTTATCAATCAAATTGCAACTGATTTTCTTCACGTATATATATTGTACACCGGTAGTGGGACAGCATGTGTCCGTTTTGGAGTAAATACTTTACACACACACACACACACACACACACACACACACACACACACACACACACACACACACACACACACACACACACACACACACACACACACACACACACACACACACACACGATACAGAATTAGATATAGTTTATTCTTCACAAACTTAAGCCAAGGGGTCATTGACTGTGATGTGACACGACTTTAACTGGTTTTAGAAAGTTACATTCAGTGCTGTAATTAACGGTACTAAATGTCATTAAGCGTCAGTAAGTCGTGAAAAAAAAACTCCTCTGAATAAGGTATTTTCAAAAGTTTTGTGTACACATACAAATCCCTGTCGGACAATGTACGCACTGGTATGCAAATTAGTTTTTGTCTGTAAGGACACAGGTATAGACCTGATGCTATTTTATTGTTACTTTTCAAGTATGTGTCATTTTCATAAAGTTAATGTACTTTAAAATAATTTCTAATCGAACCAAATATTATTATTCAATGAAACTTTTGTAAACACTAATTGGAATCAATGATACATTTATCACGTACATGCAAATTCAATTATTAAAGTGTTAAGTACTGGAAGTTGAAACTACACACACACACACACACACACACACACACACACACACACACACACACACACACACACACACACACACACACACACACACACACACACACACACACACACACACACACACACACACAAATCAGATCAATGACTGCTACGTGCTGTCACCTTTTTATATCAGATCTTTCTTATGAGGTATTGAAAACTATTGTCCAACCTTGTTTTGTTAGATCGAGAAAATTAAGTTTATTTTCTAATTCAACCTCAAGGGTAAATTGTATGCCTTCCCATTGTCCGTCTGTAAATATTTCATTCAGTTAGTATCAGCTCCAGTGCGCGCGTTAATTCAATAGAAATTGTTAACGAAAATATAACCACTCTGACATAAGTATGAAAATATATCTAAACTAGTTTTACAATTAAAATACATACACACAGCTCCAATATAATATTGTTGCAAATATGAAAATATATATATATATATAAAAATAGTATTTACAAAATATGTATAAAATAAGACTTAAGCACGTCCATGTACTATGTTGGACAATGGCGTATATTCTACAAGCGAATCATGTAGTATCATACAGTAGGCAGGAGTCTGCACAGGAAAATTCATTGACGATTCAAATTCTAAACGTGCATCAACCGCTGAAGACTTAAGCGTATCGTCTTGTTTGCCACAATCAAATACAAACAGCGGGGCTTTTGATTTGAATAATTCTGATGACAGTAGTGGCTGGTGTCTAGACGGTGGTAATACGAATTTGAAAACTGGCCGCTAGCCATACATCAAGAACAAAATGGAATGCTATATATATTTATAGCACACTTATACAAAAATTGCAATCACACAAATGTTAATTACTCAGATAATCAGTTTAAATTTTGCAAACAAACTCATGAAAGCAGAATCAAATTGGTTAGGGCTATATAGAAACAATGTAGATGTTTTATTGTGATATATGAAAAGCACAATATATTCTTAATGTCATCTAATTCATATTGGAAACGTTCTATCTTACATATAATTTGAAGTACACTCTATATGAATAAGAACTCACCATTAATTCATTTCACATCATGAAAAATTAACTATACATGTATTTGAAGAAACATTATCTTGTAAAATTAATTATATGTTACAAGAGACTACACACGCGCGCGCGCGCGCACACACACACACGCGCACACACACACAACGCAACCCCACACACGTTGGGTTGAACGCAATCCCATACACGTTAGGTTCAATGCAACTCCAATTAGGTTTGTTACGAATTACATGCATTCTTGTAAACAGATCTCCAATCCTTGATTTCCGTTTCCGTATCGAGAATGTTTATTAAACGCCCCACCTCTTCAATATATTCAGACAGAACTGAACGTTGTGTCGCACTGACTTGATATTTATAGATGACCTCCATACAAAAACAGATAACAGATTTAAATAATAATTTCGTGCTTGCAATATACAACCTATGTACACAAACTTAAAAAAAAAAAATCATAAAGCATCAAACTGTATATCCTTTGTTGGTTTGTAATTATTACTAAACAGTAATACATGCTTAGAATGAAAATATTTGTTATGATATTAGTAACGTACAACACCAGCTTAACCCAAGGGTCATTGACCGGTGTTATACTCAGCATAAAAGAATTAACGCGCGCACTGGAGCTGATACTAACCGCAACGCTTAATTTCTATCTCTTCACGTATCAAATTGTTTCTTTAAGTTTGTATTTTGTCTAAACCATGTTAACTTCACACACACACACACACACACACACACACACAAGATCAAACGGCTGCTAATTGTGTGTTCTTGAACTGAATAAAATTTACGTTTACTGGAAAATGTCTTATGTGCTAACTTGAGAAAGACCGTTTTGCATTATTGTACAATATGTACGTCAGTTTTCAGAGTTCATATACAGACCTGCAAATGTTTTACTTGTTTGTATTTGTACTATGTGTAACCCCTCTTTCCATTTTTACGCTTTATAATAAAAATATAAACTTTTTTTTTTTGTTGAAAGAGAGGCCACTAGTTATTTTAAACTAGGCGGAAGGCCTAGAGAAGCCAAAAATGCGCTGGGTCCAGTGAGACGGGACTTGCAATAAAACTCGGTCGGTAAAGAGTAATAACTATCTTTTATTCTTACTAAATCCCATAACTCGTTACATACATAACAATATAACAATAGGCTTGATAAATAAATAATCTCAATATATTAACAAATCAATTTCAATAAGGCCATTTCAATTCATCCCATAATTCGTTACATACGTATATTAATTACAATTCCCTTGAGGTGCAAATATAACAATAGGCTTGATAAATAAATAATCTAAATATATTAACAAATCAATTTCAATAAGGCCATTTCAATTCACCCACATATATATATATCAATCTGGTTCCTTAAGCAACATCCTATAAATTATTTAAATCCCCCCTGATAACACTTAACGCTAACATCACATACTGGAACATAAAGACACATATACATATAATATACATCACAGCTAAAACTCATGTTCAACCTGTGTAACCCCACTTTATCTTGAGCAGTAGAAAAAAGAATATTTTTTTTGGGGGAAAAATTTTGAGAATTTTTTTTTTTTTTTTTTTTGTAAAGAGGGGCCACAAGTTAATTAAAACTAGGCTAAGGCCTAGAGAAGCTAAAAATTGCGCTGGATCCAGTGAGACGGGACTTGCAATGAAAACTCAAGAATTAAATAATTAACAAATCCCTTTTTATTATTCTATCTCATAACAATTTAATAATAAATAAATACAACAGTGATCTACAATTCCCCTTTAAATAGTTAAATAAATAAGTATACTCTCTCAACAAGGCCACCTGAAAATATTTATTGAAATCCAGAAAATAATTTGCTATGTCACTCTATCAATGAATTGAAAGTTAAAATAATAATTAACCTTGAAGTAAAGCTCCCATTATACTATTTAATAAAATATAAAATTTATTTTATATGTTCCTTTTAGAATACTGTATATAAATTAATGAAGATAAATGATTTCATTCCCTGTTACTATTAATAATAAAAATAAATGCTCAATAAATTAAATAAATTTTAAAGGTGACAATTCCTATACTTGTTATAAGGTTAAATAAATTAAATAATTTCCTTAAAGAAATGATCAGCAACGATTATTGAGATAGAATACCTCCCTTAAAAAAAATGGAAAGGATATACCCACATGACTACATGTGTTAACTTTCGGTTGTAAAAAGACATTGAACAATACATCCCTATATCCCAAGTTCCCACCAAAAGTACAGTAAATGCATAATATTTATAACCCCCAAAATGTACACAGAAATATACACACATAACATGTTCCACAAGACAAAAATACATTATACAATAGTATACATAAAATACATAAAGGTCTCTTGCCACGCCCTCTTTCATATTACCCTTCTGGTGTATATAAATTCTAACCTTTTCTTTATACGAATCCCAATTAGGATTAGAAATTTACATTTATTAATTACCCTCATGGTGTGGATTATTACACCTCAGGTGTACGATAATGTATAGCATATAATTGTCCCCAGGACCTAATAAAAGTTAAAAGTAAGTGCATAAGTGGCTAAGTGCCTAAGTACTTAATTAGAGTGAGAAATAAAAATTGTTTAAAAAAATGAACGCCCCCCCAGTTATCATAATTAATATAAAGAATTTATATATACTAAAATAGGGCCAATTAATGAAAAGAGAAAAATTGCATAATATTACCACCTTATAAAAAACTACACTTGGGTCAGAGACGGACATGTTCATTCAACTTTCGGCTTGTCTCAACAAACTTGTCTCGACAAACAAGTTGAAAGGTGTTTCGACATGCATAGCTTCTGGTTAGAACTAGTTGAAAATTCACCTACCTCCCCAGTAATTTTTTATACAAAGGAAATAAACTGATTTTAAAATAAGAGAATACATATATATTTTTATACATAGTGAATTGAACATGTTAAATTACTAATAGCAAAAACTGACTTAAATCTGTAGAGAAACCCCTATAATGAAATGAGTGGAAATCTATGTTGGATGCTGTCTTGTAACCATATCAGTCTCTGAACTGACAATCTACTATAAATATACTGAAATTTTACAATTAATTTTTTTACTCAGTGTACATACTAAACTGTCCCATCAATTGGGGATCCAAATGAATGTTTAACTTGAAATGTAGAAACTGATGGTTATGTATAACTGGTCACGGGGTGTGGTGCCGTGTTGACTCTATGTGTAAATATTAAATGGTTGTTTTTCACCTGATTTGGGGTCCATGAAGGGTGGTCTCTTTTATTAGTAAAGTGGCGATCTCATGATTGGCATTTTAGGTGTTGTGGTGATGATCTAATCCTCCCCGGTGGCGAGTGGAGGTTATGATGGAATTCGTTCAGCCATGCAGCAGGACTTTTTTCTCTGTTCGGCGGACCCTGCTTACACATTATATTTTTAGTCAGAGACCACACACAAATGCCCCCACTGTTTGGACACCCTCCAAAATACATATACAAAGTCAACACCTAGTTATGTGCTACATAAATAAACGTGATGAAATTTATTTGGCCAACATGCCTTATTTAAAAATCTCTATACAATAATTCTTTATAATTTTGCACCTCACCTAATGTGAGTTACTTGTTTGCAATATAAGAATTTATTTTGGCTCTGTAACATCTCATGAACTTATTACTTAGAGTGAATATGTGGATACCACGTGGTGAAGAATTTGTTTAAAACACATAGTTTTTTACTCCACATAATTTGATAATACAATTAATTTGAATGGGACATCATTTACTTTTAACGTGCCTGAGTAAGTTCCCATATATATGTATAAGGTTTTACTGCTAATCTTAGCAAAATCTTATATCACTTACTAACGACGCATTGTGCAATAGGTTAAGTGTGCAACACAATCTCGTTACATCGGTGTTATTAAAGTTTAAACTTAAATATTTTGTGTTCAATACACATTTCTTTATAGTGCCGAAATTCTGACACTCAAATAATATAGTTTTATAAGCTAAAAAAAACTTTACGAACAAATTGCGCATTGCACTAGTACACGATGCAACAAGTGGGCATGCTTACTCGGCTTACTTAAAAAAAAACAGTTTTCTCCCGTGAATATAGTATTTAATTAATATAAAGTAATCAAGACTTACCGCAGCCGTTTACGAATTATCTCTTCATAGCTAGAAGAAGTTGTAGTCAAAATAATTCATCTCTCCACCAGAGAGAATATGTCGTCGACCATTTACCTCAAGTTATTTTGTCAGACAAGCTTCAACAGAATTTTCAGCATCATCTCCGTTTGTGTAAGGAAAATCTCGCCAGGACGCAGCACTTGGAACTTTCATACCACAGCAAGCCGAGAGGTGCCGACCCCTGACCGCCGTTGTCTAAACTATTAGTTTTTCCTACCCACGGGTAGGGCGCAGCACTAATTACCGCTTTAATTGCGTACTGCCTTTAACTACAAGCAGTCTATTCCGTCTTGTCGCGAGGACTCACCGCTAGATATCAGCCCAGTTTATGATCGTCAATTACTGAACTCTCCAATGGTAAATAACTGAACTAGCGCTGAATCTTTTGACTCAGCACACCCTCACCCCAAAAGGGCAACATAGTTGCCCCAACGTTAAAGGCCAGGAGGGTACCCTGCAGTGTACCTCGCCCCAAAAGAAACCGGTGGACGTCGTGGTTGGGTTGGCTCAGCTGAGCTTGCTCTCAGGAGAACAGAATTCAAAAAGGAAAACGAAAGAGACGAAAGAAGACGTGTATTATGTAAGTGTGCGGGTGCTGCATGCTGACCTGATCAGAGTCCGCATACAGCACAAGAGAGAGAGACAGCAAAAGATAAAAGAAAGATTCCTACGTACGCAGATCTTCCGATCTCCTGAGGCTCGCCCCCTTCGCCCGAACACGACTTCCACCTTAAACAAGGACATCCGTCCTATCTTTACGGGGACTAACCCCCTTCGAACGTTTTTGATAACCCTCGACAACGTTTGAGTTTGGAAATTTGGCTTGTCACCAATTTTTGTTTGTCTCCCGGTACGCCCAGCCGGGCCGTCACCGGTGACGTAAATCCTATGACACGGTATGGCCCCGACCAACGGTAGCATAGCTTCGCAGCACGTTTGTCAGCGGCTGAGCTGAGTGGGTGGCTTTGGCAATAGACCCAGTCACCAATCCGGAAGGGGTTTGGAATACGCCCCTGATTATAACCCCGACGGACCCGCTCGTGCGCTCGCAGCAAATTCTTCCGAGCCACTTTCCATCTCTCCGCAGTTTTATTATTGGGCTCCCGCGGCAGAAGATCTTCGATATCCCACAGGTTGGTCAACGGGAGTGCGGGCGAGAATCCAAACAAAATTTCAAAGGGCACGGCCTGATGACTGACGTGTCTGGCCGTGTTGAAAGCTAATTGTAACCACTTCAAATTCTGATCCCAGGTGGTTTGTTGCTCAGCGTGATAAGCAATCAATGCGGACCGGAGATTCCGATTGAATCTCTCCGCATGGGACGGTTGTGGGTAATAAGGGGAAGTGGTTACGTGTTTGATGCCACTGGCGAAACACATACGCCTGAATTCGTTTGAAATAAATTGCGGGCCATTTTCCGAAACAATGATGGTCGGAAGGCCGAAATGCTGAAAAACGTGGTTCTGTAAAGCGTTGATGGTCAAACGAGCGGTTGCCTGTCGTAAGGGCAGTAGCCAGGCAAACTTTGAAAAAGCATCTACACAAACAAGCAGGTAAGCATTACCTGACTTGCTACGGGGGAACGGCCCCACGTAGTCAATAAACAACTTTTCCATTGGTCTGCTCGCCACCTCAGAAGATAACAACCCTAGTTTGGTGTTCTGGGCAGGCTTGCTCAAGCCACAAAGATGACAGTTTTTAACTCTCGTCGCGATGTCTCTATCCATGCCCTTCCAGATAAAATGTTTCCTAATACTGGAAATGGTCTTCGAAATTCCCTTGTGGCCTCCGATTGGGGAATCATGGTAATAGCTGAAGACCATGGGCACTAATTTGCTAGGCAGCACGATTTTAGGTGCTCGTCCTTTTCTCTCTCGACAACAGAGGACTCCCTTGGACAAGAAATAAGGGGCCTGTACGTTACCCTGCTTGATATTTTGGATGACTTGACCCAGCACTTCGTCGTTTAACTGATGGGGTAACACATCAGTGAAGGCTAATGGAAAATCTAGAAGAACGGAACAGGGTTGCTCAGTTTGGGCATCACTGGGTTGGGAAAACATGCGGGATAAGGCATCTGCAACCACATTCAGGGATCCCCTGATGTGTTGCACGGTGAACTTAAAGAATGAGATTTTCACCACCCATCTACCAATTTTACCCAGTTGCCGGGGATGAGCTAGAAGTCATGAGAGAGCCTGATTGTCGGTCTCGAGCAGGAACTCATCATGTTCCAGGAAACGCCTGAACTTGTCTAGAGCGTACACAACAGCTAAACACTCTAGCTCATAAACGGATGATTACGTTCTTGCTGGGTCAACGTGCGTGAGATAAAAGCCACAGGCTGCCTAGCGTCGTCAATAACTTGGGAAAGGACCGCTCCGAGCGCAACGGCTTTGAAAAGTCGGGCATCCGCAACACCGGTGGGGAAATGATGGCTTCCTTTAAGGTAGCGAAAGCCTTCTGTTGGTTTTCCCCCCATGTAAACTTTGCCCCCTTCTTCCTCAGTTCATTCAAGGGAGCGGCAATTTCAGCGATGTTCGGTATGAAACGCCGATAAAAATTTATCATACCGACGAATCTCGCTATGCCCTTCGCATTCCTTGGCGGAGGAAAGTCACGGAAGCCCTGTGTCCTCTCTGGGTCTACCGTTACGCCCTTGTGTGAAATTAAATGGCCCAAGAAAGAAATACTCTCTTGGGCGAAACGAACCTTTTCGGGATTGACAGTGAGGCCAGCCTCTCTTAAGCGACCCAACACCTCTCTTAAATGCCGCAGATGATCTTCGAAAGTCTCGCTATATACCAAAAGATCATCGAGATAATTATAGACGAAACGGAATTTGACGTCGTGAAAGACAGTGTCGAGAAGGCGAGTAAGTGTCTAGGTCCCCACAGCCAAACCCATGGGAACCCTTGTGTACTGGTACAAATTCCAGGGTACACAAAAAGCCGTATATGGTTTACTTTCTTTGGCAAGAGGTATCTGATGATAGGCCGCGTTCAGATCGATAATGGTATAAAATCTGGCCCCACTGAACCAATCAAAGGCCGAATGTAAATCCGGGAGGGGAACAGAATATTGGCGTTCAACTTCCGGTAATCAATAACCATTCTTTGTTTGCCACCAGGCTTTGGCACTAAAAATGCTGGACTGGCATAGCTGGAATGAGAAGGTTCAATCACCCCTTGGTCCAATAATTCTTGAACCTTCTCTCGCAGAATGGTCATCTTTGGAGGGGCAAACTTGTAAGGGTGTGACCTCACTATTTTCGAATCTGTAAGTCTGATTTTGTATTCCAGCAGGTGTGTGAGTCCCAAAGTAGGAGTTAACACCTCGGGAAATTCCTCACACAAATGATCTAAGGCCGTCTGCTGGGATGGAGTGAGATGATCTCGTGCAGATTCGGGACAAGCTACTTCTTGGATACCCGGCTTAGCGCCCTGGTACCCAAGGAACGGAATTAAAACCTCCCGATTAAATTTAAAAAAACATTGGTGCGCTTGGATGTCCAGCACGAGACCACTTTTTGCGATGAAATCGGCACCAATGATACAATGCACTCCCAGAGCAGGAGAAACCAGAAAAGACCACACCCAAGAAAACCCATCGATTTTGATCTTAAAGGAAGTAACCCGGGAAATAGGCAAGATTTCCCGGGATGCCGTCCAGCATATTGCAGATGACTGATCTGACCTTTTAATTAAACCCTGTCGTTCAAGGTCCGCATGTACCCGAGATGAAATGATGGATCGGGCTGAACCGGAGTCAACTAAGGCTCTGAGCTGACCCCCCTTTACCTCGAGCGACAGAAAGGGGCATACAGAAAGTTGTTGCGAGGTAGCGGACTGGACCTTGATGTTGGAAGATTGGGCTTTTAACGACTGCCTGGAGGTCGGCGGAAGTTGAACAGAATTGAAGTGGGGGGAAGACATCCTCCGAAATATCTTCCCCTGTCTACCTAGTTTTTTGGTGCTGGTCTAGACATAGGTGGTGCTGGTCGCGCGCGCCCTCGCGTACAATTTCTCGCCACGTGTCTCGGGCGGTTACAATTGTAACAAATCACGGAATTTGAATTCGTTTGCTGACGATTTCGAGCTGGCTGGGCCTGTCGGGGGAAGGTAGGTTCTCTGGTCCCTTCCGATGTCTGAGGTCTTGGTTCGGCACGTCTATCGTCTCCTCTCGCATGGTCGGTCATCTGCATGGCCTCCGTCATAACACAGAGTCGCTCCAGGTCGGCAAACCACAGCGGCCGCTGGGCAAAAACTAATCGCAGACGATCGTCGGCAGAGACGCCGTCGAGAATGTGTTGTACTACCTCTTCCTCCGACATGCCCATTCCCAGAATACGAGCTACCTCGCGTATTCGCAGCACGTACTGGGCCAATGTTTCGCCCCGTGCCTGGACTCTATAAAAATGACGATGGCGCAATTGCTCCATCAATCGGCTAGGGATGAAAGCCCTTAGCACCACCCGGTGGAACTCATCCACACCTTCTCTGCGTCGCATCACCTCCGCCACCCTGTCAGCCATGGTACCGCGACAGTAGGGGAAGATGAGTTCGAGCACCGTTCGCTCCAGCATACCCGGGTAGTCTTTCAACTCAAAGACTATTTTAAAAAAAGGTATTAGTTTGTCAGCCTCCAGTCCATCTACGACTGGAAGTTGTTGTATTATATGGGCAGTGGGTTGGGCATTTTATTGTACGTCGCCGCCCCCAAACCAGTTTGTACAGGCTCTACTTCTCTGTATGAAGAAGTATTCACAGCTGAGACCACGGACTCCTCAACAACCAGAACCGGGGTGGATGCTCTTACTGGTTGTGACCCCTGGAGGGTCGAGGTAATCTCTTGTATTATGTCTGGTATATTATATGGCGGTTCACTGACTTGTGCCTGTAAATTCTGCAGCCGATGAATTACGTGCTGCATACGTTGCCGGATCCGCCGGACACCGAGAGAGCTTCCCGGTCCCTCCTCCAAACTTTCGACGGATTGAGCCAACTCCCGCAGCTCACCCCACCTTTCCGTACGCCCTTCCCACTCACTCTCGGGGTCAGTGATAGTGACTTTGGAAAGCGCATCACCCGCGGCCAGCGCTTCACGGAGCTGCCGCCGTAAGGCCTGGACATTGCCTCGGGGTTCTTTACCCCGGGCCCGGAGCTCGAACTCAATTTCCTCCCTTAAAAACAACTCAGGATTGATTGAACTCATCCTCACTTCGCGGTCGGCACACTTAACACTCACAACTTTAAAAACTAATTCTAAATAATACCAGAATTTGAAAAACTCAAGTACTCTACTTTCCAAAGAGTAGACTGCGGGTCCACCTACCGATGCGAGAAACTAGCCCACTACCTGAACTGCTCCCACTCGATTACCAGACAAAAGGAACGCGACACACACACAACACACACGACACGAAAAACAAAACACCGACCAACGAAAATTTATTTTAACAATTTCATGTTAATCCGGCTACCATCTATCGGAAGAAACCGACTGCCGATTGGGCCATACCGCATAATTACAAAAAAAAAACAGCAACACCTCCCCAAACATGGGCAAGGTAAACTCAAACTAACCAAGCACCGAACTGCGATAAGTCTTCCCCAGGGATTTCCCCTTCTAAAATTTCCTACCACGTGGCACTATTCACTCTTCCAGGCGGGCAAGTACATATACATATATGGCAAAACCTTAAAGCTAACAAAAAATATTTTCAACTTGGGATATAGGGCCTTTAAAATTTTTCTAAGTCCTATTTGAACTTAACATTGTGAAAGTTCCAAAATATTTCCTAAGTTTGCAAGCCCCGTCACACCCACAGGACCCACGGGTTGACCCTCATCGTAAGCGCGCTCTGCTACCAAATGTAACCCCACTTTATCTTGAGCAGTAAAAAAAAGAATTTTTTTTTTTTGGGAAAAATTTTGAGAATTTTTTTTTTTTTTTTTTTAAAGAGGGGCCACAAGTTAATTAAAACTAGGCTAAGGCCTAGAGAAGCTAAAAATTGCGCTGGATCCAGTGAGACGGGACTTGCAATGAAAACTCAAGAATTAAATAATTAACAAATCCCTTTTTATTATTCTATCTCATAACAATTTAATAATAAATAAATACAACAGTGATCTACAATTCCCCTTTAAATAGTTAAATAAATAAGTATACTCTCTCAACAAGGCCACCTGAAAATATTTATTGAAATCCAGAAAATAATTTGCTATGTCACTCTATCAATGAATTGAAAGTTAAACTAATAATTAACCTTGAAGTAAAGCTCCCATTATACTATTTAATAAAATATAAAATTTATTTTATATGTTCCTTTTAGAATACTGTATATAAATTAATGAAGATAAATGATTTCATTCCCTGTTACTATTAATAATAAAAATAAATGCTCAATAAATTAAATAAATTTTAAAGGTGACAATTCCTATACTTGTTATAAGGTTAAATAAATTAAATAATTTCCTTAAAGAAATGATCAGCAACGATTATTGAGATAGAATACCTCCCTTAAAAAAAATGAAAAGGATATACCCACATGACTACATGTGTTAACTTTTGGTTGTAAAAAGACATTGAACAATACACCCCTATATCCCAAGTTCCCACCAAAAGTACAGTAAATGCATAATATTTATAACCCCCAAAATGTACACAGAAATATACACAAATAACATGTTCCACAAGACAAAAATACATTATACAATAGTATACATAAAATACATAAAGGTCTCTTGCCACGCCCTCTTTCATATTACCCTTCTGGTGTATATAAATTCTAATCTTTTCTTTATACGAATCCCAATTAGGATTAGAAATTTACATTTATTAATTACCCTCATGGTGTGGATTGATTACACCTCAAGTGTACGATAATGTATAGCATACAATTGTCCCCAGGACCTAATAAAAGTTAAAAGTAAGTGCATAAGTGGCTAAGTGCCTAAGTACTTAATTACAGTGAGAAATAAAAATTGTTTAAAAAAATGAACGCCCCCCCCCAGTTATCATAATTAATATAAAGAATTTATATATACTAAAATAGGGCCAATTAATGAAAAGAGAAAAATTGCATAATATTACCACCTTATAAAAAACTACACTTGGGTCAGAGACGGACATGTTCATTCAACTTTCGGCTTGTCTCAACAAACTTGTCTCAACAAACTTGTCTCGACAAACAAGTTGAAAGGTGTTTCGACATGCATAGCTTCTGGTTAGAACTAGTTGAAAATTCACCTACCTCCCCAGTAATTTTTTTAAACAAAGGAAATAAACTGATTTTAAAATAAGAGAATATATATATATTTTTATACATAGTGAATTGAACATGTTAAATTACTAATAGCAAAAACTGACTTAAATCTGTAGAGAAACCCCTATAATGAAATGAGTGGAAAACTATGTTGGATGCTGTCTTGTAACCATATCAGTCTCTGAACTGACAATCTACTATAAATATACTGAAATTTTACAATTAATTTTTTTACTCAGTGTACACACTAAACTGTCCCATCAATTGGGGATCCAAATGAATGTTTAACTTGAAATGTAGAAACTGATGGTTATGTATAACTGGTCACGGGGTGTGGTGCCGTGTTGACTCTATGTGTAAATATTAAATGGTTGTTTTTCACCTGATTTGGGGTCCATGAAGGGTGGTCTCTTTTATTAGTAAAGTGGCGATCTCATGATTGGCATTTTAGGTGTTGTGGTGATGATCCAATCCTCCCCGGTGGCGAGTGGAGCTTATGGTGGAATTCGTTCAGCCATGCAGCAGGACTTTTTTCTCTGTTCGGCGGACCCTGCTTACACATTATATTTTTAGTCAGAGACCACACACAAATGCCCCCACTGTTTGGACACCCTCCAAAATACATATACAAAGTCAACACCTAGTTATGTGCTACATAAATAAACGTGATGAAATTTATTTGGCCAACATGCCTTATTTAAAAATCTCTATACAATAATTCTTTATAATTTTGCACCTCACCTAATGTGAGTTACTTGTTTGCAATATAACAATTTATTTTGGCTCTGTAACATCTCATGAACTTATTACTTAGAGTGAATATGTGGATACCACGTGGTGAAGAATTTGTTTAAAACACATAGTTTTTTTACTCCACATAATTTGATAATACAATTAATTTGAATGGGACATCATTTACTTTTAACGTGCCTGAGTAAGTTTCCATATATATGTATAAGGTTTTACTGTTAATCTTAGCAAAATCTTATATCACTTACTAACGACGCATTGTGCAATAGGTTAAGTGCGCAACACAATCTCGTTACATCGGTGTTAATTAAAGTTTAAACTTAAATATTTTGTGTTCAATACACTTTTCTTTATAGTGCCGAAATTCTAACACTCAAATAATATAGTTTTATAAGCTAAAAAAAACTTTACGAACAAATTGCGCATTGCACTAGTACACGATGCAACAAGTGGGCATGCTTACTCGGCTTACTTAAAAAAAAACAGTTTTCTCCCGTGAAATATAGTATTTAATTAATATAAAGTAATCAAGACTTACCGCAGCCGTTTACGAATTATCTCTTCATAGCTAGAAGAAGTTGTAGTCAAAATAATTCATCTCTCCACCAGAGAGAATATGTCGTCGACCACTTACCCCAAGTTATTTTGTCAGACAAGCTTCAACAGAATTTTCAGCATCATCTCCGTTTGTGTAAGGAAAATCTCGCCAGGACGCAGCACTTGGAACTTTCATACCACAGCAAGCCGAGAGGTGCCGACCCCTGACCGCCGTTGTCTAAACTATTAGTTTTTCCTACCCACGGGTAGGGCGCAGCACTAATTACCGCTTTAATTGCGTACTGCCTTTAACTACAAGCAGTCTATTCCGTCTTGTCGCGAGGACTCACCGCTAGATATCAGCCCAGTTTATGATCGTCAATTACTGAACTCTTCAATGGTAAATAACTGAACTAGCGCTGAATCTTTTGACTCAGCACACCTGGCAGACAGCCTGTATATTCTAGCGAACCCGCATATAACTGGGAGGAAAATCTGTATACTTTATAAAGCCCCAAAACTGCAATCATAAGTTTAAGCTTCCAGCAACAGGTGGAATTAAATTCATAAAAAACCACAACCCCTTAACTCCATTAAAAATAAAAAGTAAATTTTTTAAGAAAAGAATGGATAATAATTACTAAAAACTGCAAAGTCAGAGTGGCTTGGCAGCCCATATGATTTTATAACATCTAAGAAATTGTATATTATAAGTATATCAAAATTTTTAAATTTTTCGAACTGTATACAACAGTGATAAAAACCATTATCACTTAAGTTTTAAAACAACTGGCATAATTTTTACAATATTGTTAAATCTTGTTTTAAACTTTGTTACAGATATATATATATATATATATATATCAGGAATTCTTTCTTTAATCATAATGATTTAATTAAACACACAAGTCCAGCAAGCAAGTCAGAACCTAAGTTACAATAATTATTACCGCCTGTATGATTTTATATCTCAAAAATTAATAGTATATGCCCACAAAAAAAATAAAATTATAATATCAGCCATCTGTGCATAAATAAAATTAAAGTCACAGCATGTTGTATTCTAGCAGCTGTGGAAGTGTGCCAGAATGGGCCTGACCAGGTAAGACAGATATCAGACCTGCATGAAACGGTACCAACGTGTGCCAAACTTGTGTCCCAAAAAAAAACTATGTAAATTTTAACACCCGGAAACAGCCTGAAAACGAAACCCCCAACCCTTAAATGCAGAAAAATAATTAAATATGAACACAGCCCTGAACCAGCCGGTTCAGAATCAAGAAACACATGACTTAAACTTAGATTTAAAGAATAATAACTCTTACGGCCTTTGCATTAAAAGTCTATGAAGAAAGCAAAAAAACAAAGGCTCTGGCACGCTCCCACAGTGCAGCACACAATTACAATGATAGTACGTTATAATTATGGATAATGTTCATAGTGAATGTCTTGGTGACACACCCTTGATCTGACTGTCTAGCTGAGTAAGCACATGGTTCGAACACAATTCGTTACACGGATGTTCTGCGGGCCAGGCCAAAAAAAATAATAAAGGAGTTCATATCACCTTAATTGCAGCGGTATAATAACATCTTTACAGTTAGCAAGCTCCCTCCTCGGTACAGACGAGCGTCAGGTGGTTCATGACTGGTGAAGGCGGCAGTACACCAGCTGGGGCCACGTCTCCGTCTAGGTGCGAGAACCCTGAGGATTCAAATAGATTACAAATACTGTCCACAAAACTTGCACCCTAGTCAAAGATATTAAACATCAGAACTGGAGCTCCCGACTAACTCAAGATAAATGCATAAAGGTTTTTTTTTTTTTTAATTGCCTGAGGAGTAATTATATCTTCAAAGTAATTATAAACTCATAAAAAAATAATAAAATGTGCATAGTAAAGAGACACTCGCACCAGATTTAACAAGTGCCGACATAATCATACAGGTTGGAGCCACCTCGCCACGTGGCGAAACAATTATCGTAATTTGGCAGAAAATGACCACACTAAAGGCCCTCACAGTTACATACAGTTAAAAGAGTTACAGTATTTCATCTAAGGGCGGTCTTACAATTTACTTTTAGCTGATATAATTAAAGAAAAATACACACTTCCGGTCCAATGCGTGTTCATGCATAACCAACACGATTCAACTCTGTCTATAACGTACTTACTTTAGTTACAACTTTCTACAATAATTAAACAAATGATTGTGACTTGAACAATGATTAAAGAATTCTAAATACTAAAACTTCAATTAACTTTCTTATTAAACACACACACACACACACACACACACCACACACGTCTGACCGCACCACGTGCATTCTAACTTTCGCATCTGGCTGAATACATTTGAGTTAAATAATTCCCTTACTATTAAATCATTTTATACCATTCTGTAAGTCACTCACCGGGAAGTCTCGAAAAATTAGCCTGCCATCAAGACGAGTAGAAAACTGCCCAAGTAGACTGTCCAAGGGAGAGCTGCTTGTTGATTCGGTGAAAGGCTGTCTGGAACTAAAAGTTACGGCAGCAACGCAACGAACACCAATCTTCGCCGCGAGATCGCGCGCGCTGTCTGACAGCGCCTTCCAAATATCGCTGCGCTAACTGACATTAATAAGTCGACGAGTTTATTATTGGAAATTTTTTTTATACCTTCTATCGCCGGGTTATGCAAACACCGGCACACCCCCACCCCAAAAGGGCAACCTGGTTGGCCCACACTTGAACTCAGGGTGGGTACCCTGCAGTGTACCCCCTTTCAAGGTGATCCTAGTGGTCCTTGTTCTCAGGAGAACAGAGGCACCTCACAACTGCGACCATCCTCATGCGACCCTCTCCGCCATGCCAACCCCACGGGACTGCCCCAACACGTCACCCTCTCCGGTGACCATCACCTTCTTCCACCGGTCCCACTCACATACCCGTCCGAAGACCAAACAAGGTATCACCCACCTTGGTATGTGAGTGACCGTACTACCTCTCGTCCATCTCTTGGACCGACCAGGCATATCCACCAACAAGGCATCTCCATCCTTGCCATATGGCTGGCCCACATCCCTACACTAGGGCGGACGGCCCCGCTTAGCCCGACAGAGAAGACCGCCTAGAGGGCACGCGAACATCCATCTCTACTTTTACTTAACCTTTTGTTCACACACCATGACTAGCAAGGGGGTTTCACTTCTCTGCCGACGTCGATACACAATATATACAACCCTCTCTCTCAACAAAAAACACCAGGGAAAACAACCGGGGAATGCGGCATGGCTCGACCTCTACACTAACCCACAATCAAGATTTACAACCATTAACCAGAAACAACAGCACGCTATCACCCTCCATCATAACTTTCAGAACCAAAACAGGGGAACTTACAATCTCCAAGACCACGACAATCTGAGGGAACATTCTCTACCTCTCTAACTTTCTTACTTCTTTTTTTTTTTGTAGGGGTAGGAAAATTGGGAAGATGAAAAGGGCAAGGATCATTAAAGGGTCAATAGCTAGGAGTAAGGGTGAGGACATGGCTCCCTCCGGAAATAAGGATGAATGGAGGAAACCAAGGCTCGCGTGGGCAGGGACGCAACCCTGAAATAGATGAATTCCACTGGGAGTGTGGGGAACATCTACCCGCTACCCGTTAACCGCTTCTTCTTACCTTTCTGTGACGGACTTTAGGTATTCGTTCCTTTCGGACACCACTCTCTGAGAAACTATCTCGCGTTGAGCAGTGCTGATCTGTTTCTTCTGACTCAGGATCAAGGCAACTTCCATCACTACTCTCACCCCGATTTGGATTATGCTCATCATCTAACTCCTCTACTTGCCTTTCTTCCAATCCTTCATTCTCTTCTACAATTTCCCCTTTTTCATCCCCATAATCCAAATCAACCTCCTGACACTGCACATCCTCACCATTTTCCAGTTGCTCCTCTGATCCATCTTCAACAGCATCTTCGCTCAGCTCCCCACCAATTTCTTCATCACACTTGTCACCCGCCGCTTCATCAACGTCTTCACTAACTTCTTCTCCAATCTCATTGACATCAACACGTTCATCATCAACATCATCGCCATCACATCCACTACCACCATCCGAACACTGCACATCTTCATCCTCTAGTTGCTCCTCTGGTCCGCATGAAACTTCTTTCCGTTCCTCGGAATCCTCAACACTACTTACAGAAAGCGTCTGCACATCTTCACACACTACATCATTCTCACTCACACACTCCACGACGCTACCGCCAAATTCCTCCTCAACTTCTACCTCATCTACTTCTACCACACTTGCAGCATGGACATCCCCTTGTCCATCCGCAACCTCAGAAACACTTGCAGCCTGGACATCCCAGTGTCCATCTGCAAACTCAGACTCTTCAGTCTCCCTAACACCTATAACTATACTTCCCTGTGCAGCATCCGCAGACCGCTCTTCTGCCTCTTCTGTCGATTCCACTCCTTCACCACTCTCAGCAACTACAACGTCCTCAACATTTTCCACCCTGGAATCCAGCTGTCCAGGTTCATGTGCAATGACTAAATTAATTTCTACTGGCGATGGTAAAGCTACACCATCAAGTGACTTCTCATATCCCTGCGTAGACGATGACGATATTACCGGATCTGGATCCGTCACGAACCGAGATTGAGATACCGGAACAAATTCTGCGGCATCTGGATTCAACCATGACGTCCTCTTCGAGTGCTGTAACTCAGTATCAACAGACGTTTTCTTGTCGTCTCGTGTTGATCCCCCGAAGCCATTCCGCTTTTCTTCTTCCGCTTCACCTTCTTCATCCACTACTGTATTAGGCACTTGCGATTCAACTGGAACCTTTAAAGCTTCCTTTTTCTCCGAATAGGAATAACGCCTTGCTACAGGCTCCCTACTTGCCGATGTTTGTTCCCTAACATAATTTCTTCTTCCCCTGTTAATTTCATCCTTCTTTGTTTTCGGTGCTGTAGCTGTTGTTACCGTCTTCTCACTTGCCACCCCCTTATAGCCTCCATTACTTCCGGAATATTCATTTTTTCTGACAGTCTCTTGTGTTCTCCTCCAACCACCATGTTTGTCCTTTTTACCTCTTCCTAACAAACCACTAAAGTATTGGACATCTGTAGCAGCCCCTCCCCGGGACTCGTCAATCTCCTGGACCGTTCTGGAAACCACACACAGCCGTTCAAGGTCCGCAAAACAACGTGGACCGTCCGCGAATATCAAACGAGATCTCTCTTGGGGATTCAGTCCTTCCAGAATTGCTTGTATAACTTCTGTCTCGGACAACCCCAACCTTAACACCCGGGCAGCTTTCCGTATATCGCGCACGAAGTCCCCTAACGCCTCTCCGTTGGCCTGTAGGCGATAGAATAACTCAAACTTAAGCTGGGCACGTCGTCGAAGGGGTAGGAAGAAGTTCAACACCTCCCCATGGAAAGCGTCAACACTGCCACCCCGACGTAGAGTGTTGGTGACCAGCTCAGCCAACGGACCCAGCCATACGGGTATATAAGAGACAAGACCTCCCCATCGGACACCCCCGGGAAATCTGCCAACTGCAGCACCAGGTCCAAGAAAACCAGCAGCTGGTCCTCATCAACTCCATTCACCACCGGAAATTTCTGGAGAACGCCTGAAATGGGATGGGGCAACTTCTGATAGCATACCGCCGCCAGAATTGCACAATTCACAATACACAACAACAAAACATAAATTTCCACGAAACACCTAACATAAACATGACTGGCAAAACATAGTCACAAAAACAGAAAAAACTCAAGTACTATCCTTCCTTTGAGCGACCCCCGGGCTCTCTAGCGCTGCGGAGACCTGGCCTACTCCTGAACCAACTTCGTCTGCACCATTGAAGAGAACAAGCAACAACCAACAAGTATCTAACATCCATAACACCAAACACCAATCACGACATACACGTCTCACCAACACATAACTAGCAATCATAAACTAGCATCAAATTTCGAAACCTCGCAATACAGGAATTAAGTCGGTGACGGTACCGACTTCCGATCGGGCCATACCGCATCCTGCTAATGCCACACGCTATAATTTGACCTCGAAATACTAATATTCTCCCCCCAGGCAAGCTTGAGACCCCCGGCAGTTCAACATTTCAAATTTTCAAACCACGAATACCTGCCCCGTGGCGCGATCAGACTCACAAGTTAAGCAACCTAACAATTATACATGGGCATATACACCTATAGAACAATAACATGACATACATTGGCCTATGTTTTAATTCGGTGATTTCTAAAATTTCACACAAGTATTTCCGAGTTTACAAGCCCCGTCACACCCAAGGACCCAAGGGTTCAACCCTAGAATCAACCACGCTCTGCTACCATTTGTAACCCCTCTTTCCATTTTTACGCTTTAAAAAAAAAATTATAAACTTTTTTTTTTTTTTTGAAAGAGAGGCCACTAGTTATTTAAAACTAGGCGGAAGGCCTAGAGAAGCCAAAAATGCGCTGGGTCCAGTGAGACGGGACTTGCAATAAAACTCGGTCGGTAAAGAGTAATAACTATCTTTTATTCTTACTTAAACCCATAACTCGTTACATACATAACAATATAACAATAGGCTTGATAAATAAATAATCTCAATATATTAACAAATCAATTTCAATAAGGCCATTTCAATTCACCCACATATATATTATAACAGCACCAAATATTAACTATTTGGGGTTATATGTTTACCGCATAATGAAAGCATTTTTAAATAAAAAGTAACAGTTAAAACTCCATTTGAATGTACAGCATTGAAAATAATGCTTTGTAAAGCAACGCACACGTGGTCATTATGTAATCAGTTCGCTGTACAAGGAAGCGACCACACCCAAACTGTTAATTATTAATATCTCGGAAACTAATAAATAAAGGCGAAATCCAATATAGCCAAAATGTTTGCCGAGATATTAATAATGACGTGTGCAAATTTGATGCAATATAATTAACAAATGAAAGAGTTAATTAAAATAATTGAATAACTTCTGTAAAAATAGAGTTACAGTAATGAGATTTTAGTATGTTATAAAGATAATAATTTCTGACAGATTGTATATTTTAGATTTCACACAACTTGATTTGCAACCAAGTTATTGCAAAATTAAATAAGTACAGGATATCCGTGGCGACAAATTGGTTCCGCCGGATAATTATATTAGATAATAATATCAATTCTCCGTCTGTGGGAACCAGACTTCATTCTCACGGACCAAGGGAATTCGAAATTTTATGTGGTAGGGAGAGTGTGTCAACCAATGAAATCATTTCATGCGAGCCCCGGCTAGTGCGGTGTTTCTTGGTTGAAAACTCACTCTTCTGTCAGTACTCACGAAGTTAAGACGTAGTCCTTCGATCGTCTAGTAACCAAAGTGGTGAAGATCAACAAGAAGACTCTACGTGGTCAACACACACGCAATTACGAACACACTAAGTACAGATCATCTGTATAGCTCGTAATTGTTGCGTAAAGGCGAGATACTCTTCAGTACATCAACCAAGCTTATTGTGTACTACCAGATAGTCATAAGCACGCAAGAGATCCACCAGACTTCAAGACCAGACTTCAAGAATACAGCAGAGAGGCCGTCTAAATCATTGGTGAACAGCTGACGAGCAGAGCGACCACCCGAACGAAGACACACACACACACGCTGACGTGCAACGTGCGAATCGACGAGGGACAGGAAGCAGTTCCAGCAGACAGCAGCAGACGTTAAAATATTCACAAACAGCAAGGAAGCAGAGTGTTGCCGAATTTTGAACTCCACGACCGAATCCAGCAGTTCTAAGCAGATTACTTTCTCTAACCAAGGACTCGAATCGACGAGGGACAAATCGGGACGACATCCTCTTCAGTAACAGGAAAGCAAAATCCACTTATTTATTTTTCAGATCAAATTTTCTATTTTTCAATTAAAACATTGTAATTCAAATAATTCAGGTGCCAAACAAAAAGCAAAGACTCTAGTAATTAAAAAGTAAATTCGTTGTGATAATCTGTATAGCAGTTTAAGGCTTTAGTAAGTTATAGTTAAGAAATAGAAGTAGTATAAAAAGCGCTATACAAATCTTAACTGACAATCTAATCTTAGATCATACTGCAGTAGATCAGAATTAGAATCACTAGAAATGAAATAACGTGAACTAGACTGTCACGTCTAATTTATTTTAATTAATTATTCTAATTAATTTCAGAGTTTTATATTTTGTTTCATGAACACTTAGATTCAATTTAATTAAATAAATTTAATTAAATTCAAATCAATTAATAAAGTAAAATTTAAATTGCAATTAACTCACCAAAGAACGAGTTCAGTTTGTTTCAACTATTGACCAATCGAAAAACATCGATTCATCATTGTAGACTTAAGAAAATTAATAATATAATAACCATTCTATTCTTGTGTGTTGTTGGTGTAACAAACAACGTTTTATTACCCCATATAACAGTGTTTTATTGTTGTACGATAAAGCCTACCAGTCTCACAAAACTCTCCCCCTTAAAAGTAACTTATTTTGTGTGTTGTTGTAATAAGTTGAGATTACTAGCTTGCGAACTTCAAATCCAAAATCCACACGCCCTAGTCGGAAGAATCTGCAAGATCAGACAGCAGGTGGGTACTCACACACTACACGACATAACAATAACGCATAGAAGAAGTGCGTGTAGTTATAATATATATATCAGTCTGGTTCCTTAAGCAACATCCTATAAATTATTTAAATCCCCCCTGATAACACTTAACACTAACATCACATACTGGAACATAAAGACACATATACATATAATATACATCACAGCTAAAACTCATGTTCAACCTGGCAGACAGCCTGTATATTCTAGCAAACCCGCATATAACTGGGAGGAAAATCTGTATACTTCATAAAGCCCCAAAACTGCAATCATAAGTTTAAGCTTCCAGCAACAGCTGGAATTAAATTCATAAAAAACCACAACCCCTCAACTCCATTAAAAATGAAAAGAAAATTTTTTAAGAAAAGAATGGATAATAATGACTAAAAACTGCAAAGTCAGAGTGGCTTGGCAGCCCATATGATTTTATAACATCTAAGAAATTGTATATTATAAGTATATCAAAATCTTTAAATTTTTCGAACTGTATACAACAGTGATAAAAACCATTATCACTTAAGTTTTAAAACAACTGGCATAATTTTTACAAATTTGTTAAATCTTGTTTTTAAACTTTGTTACAGATATATATATATATATATATTATAACATCACCAAATTCAGATAGATTTTAATAACAATAAGTATGTATAAAAAATGCTAAATAATATTATATTTGAATAAATAAATTATGTGGGTAGTAAAAAATAAATAAAAGGTAATTAACTTGGAAGGAGGAGGTGTAAAAAACCGAAAGTGATTAATAAAGAAACTCAAATAATAGACTGACAGACAAACGACATTGACCCAACCCCAGAGATTGGCCAGTTAAGAAACCAGTTAAGAAATCAGTTAGGAAATCAAAATAAAGAAAACAAGACGAATGAAGGAGAAGAAGAATGAAAACCAAGAGATAACAAACCCATGAGGAAGAAAACAAGATGAAACGCATCAAGAAAACTAGACAAGTGATAAAAAATAGAGAAGGGAGAAATAGTGTAATCCAAAAATAATAAAGACAATGAAATTCGGTTAAGAACCAAAACTATTAATGAATGTTAGTGTTGACAAAATAACAATTATGAACCGTCGGTAATATGAAACAATGTATAAAAAAACACTAACCAAAAGAATTAGGGATATATGTAATTTGTTAACTAAGAAAGACACAATATTAATAATGTTATATAGATAGTGTGTAGAGAAAGAGAATAAAATGATGAGAAATAAATGGAAGTTGAATTAGTGAAAGTGATTTATACTAGAGTGATATAATACTAAAGAAACACTAAATAAATTGTAATGAACACTAAACAATTTAAGAAAGTGCTAGTGAACAATAAATACAAATATTGTCTAACATATAAATAGTAAGAGGAGAGTAGGCTAAGGTAAAGACTTAGTAAAATTACTTACGTTTTAGTTTTAAGAGTGAACAATAACATTTAACAAGTTACAATGAATAATATTTAGGATAAAACATTTATTCAGTAAATAATGAACAATAAGTAGTGATATTCACTGTGATGACTAGGAAGTAGTATTGTTATAACTTAAAAATGTATTGTAAAAGTTTAAAGGTGTGTTTCACAAGGAAAAATAATTAGATGGTGTTAATGTGGAAGGGAGAGAAAAAAGCATTAGAAAATAAGTTTGTGTTAACATTAATTAAATACCCATGTTATAAGGGGAGTTTAATGGAAAAAGTTCAATAGAGGTGAGATTGTTTAGCACCAAAACGACAAATAAGAAATAATGAATTATATAAACTGTTAGTTAGGAAATGGATATGGCTGTAAGAGTTATACAGAACATAGGCCTAGATGTTTTATTTTATATTGGAAACGAATAGCAAATAATTAGCAAGTAAGATTGAATAACACAGTTGTTACTAATTAAAACACATCCAGATACATTAAACCTAATTATAAATGCAAAATAACAATTTGGGACTAAATGAAATATGTTGTGTATGAAGCCACAAAAATCCAGTAATGGCTACTTAAATGTGAAACAGGCCTAACGGTCAAACATAAACAATTACTGATTGTACAAAATCACCATGTAATGGACAAATCCAAGGTGGCTAATTCATCAAGGATGAATAGTAGTTATTATTAAAAACCAAATATTAAATTAAGGAATTATATAAATAAAGAAATGTAATTAGTAAGTATGGAATTAATTTTAAACTTATAAAACTTGATAAAACCCAATATTGTGGGGTACCAAAATAATCTTTGTGAGAAAATATAAATGACAGTGCATTTAGATAATAACCCCGAAGGAAGATAAGAGGAGGAAGAAAGTCCGAAGATATGGGAAGATTTGAAAGAAATTCGAAAATTGATAACAATGTACTGATGTTGAGATCACCCAATAAGAGCAAATACGTTACCATGGAAACGGCCGTTTAACGAGGTAATTACCGTTAAATACAATTACTTGGAAAGTGACGCTATCGCAAGCCAGATGCGAATTGTCTGTACAACAACTTTTAATGTTTAAAACATCTTAGAAGTAAAACAAAGTGTAGAAATTGAGAGTACAGAAGTCTGATGGATGCAGAATACCATTTCCAGAGGGAGAAGACGTTTAACTCAATATGAAATATGTAAATAAGTCCAACCAACTTTGAAAAAGATGCCGAAGCCTGAATAAAGAACGCAGGAACAATATTGATGCCATAATCCTTCCTTCTCTTCATCACGAATAATACCGTACTGCAAGGCTGTTAAGTATCAGTTAAATTATTTCAACTTCCAAAAAAATAAACGCACTTTGACCATTTCTCAATGTATGTTGAATACCACTAAATCATTTTTATTCTCTTACAAGGATTGATCCATAAAATTGTATCACTGAAAATTTGTTAACTATAGAACTAACCTCATATTTATGTACGAATTATAAACATCTTGTATGACACTTAAACAAAACAATTACCACTACACATTATCCTACATAAGGAAAAAACATTGTAAGGTTGTGTATTTTTAATGTTGTAACTGCATCTGAACCTTTTAACGTGATCCAAACAACCCACAAACGTCGACCAAAATATTTGTTGATCGGCGAAATAAATCGCCATTACTGTTTATTTGTATTCAAAAGTCGATCGTTTAACCTTGAGTAAGAGTCTTATAAAGAATTATCCGGTGCAGAATTGTATATGAAAAATTAATTACAACTTGTGTCTATAAAATATGAACTTCCAATTAATAATAAATGTATACTGTGTGTGTTAAATCGTGTCTTATTTCTATTAGCAAAGTGTATGTTTAAAAATATAATGTATAGTGAAGGTTTCCAATGCGACGTCTAGCGTTCAAGTAGCGAACCCTGCAACCACTGTCTCAATTGACACGAAATTGAGAAAAGGCGGGGCAGATTGAATTCGTCGCCTCGTTCAAATAGAACATTGATAAGCAAACCATTTTAATTGTTTTCTATAAACAATTTGGCGCCATCCGGAGATAATCCACTACGTTTGAACCTCAAATCGGGAACCACGATACCTGGTCCCCAGTACGTTCGCTACGGGCCCAAATATCGTGAAGTACATCTCCGTGCGAGGACGCAGTGGTAAGAAACACAGACACACTTTCACACTCAGACACACTGTTATATTTTACAGAGGTATACGAACGAATAGCGGACAAGAGACACGAGATTAGTTATAAATTGGCTTCCATCGCGGGGCTTGAAGGAGGCAGGACATCCTGTAGGTTATAATATATATATCCGGAATTCATTCTTTAATCATAATGATTTAATTAAACAGACAAGTCCAGCAAGCAAGTCAGAACCTAAGTTACAATAATCAGTACCGCATGTATGATTTTATAATCTCAAAAATTAATAGTATATGCCCACAAAAAAAATAAAATTTTAATATCAGCCATCTGTGCATAAATAAAATTAAAGTCACAGCATGTTGTATTCTAGCAGCTGTGGAAGTGTGCCAGAATGGGCCTGACCAGGTAAGACAGGTATCAGACCTGCTGAAACGGTACCAACGTGTGCCAAACTTGTGTCCCAAAAAAAACTATGTAAATTTTAACACCCGGAAACAGCCTGAAAACGAAACCCCCAACCCTTAAATGCAGAAAAATAATTAAATATGAACACAGCCCTGAACCAGCAGGTTCAGAATCAAGAAACACATTACTTAAACTTAGATTTAAAGAGTAATAACTCTTACGCCCTTTGCATTAAAAGTCTATGAAGAAAGCAAAAAAACAAAGGCTCTGGCACGCTCCCACAGTGCAGCACACAATTACAATGATAGTACGTTATAATTATGGATAATGTTCATAGTGAATGTCTTGGTGACACACCCTTGATCTGACTGTCTAGCTGAGTAAGCACATGGCTCGAACACAATTCGTTACATGGATGTTCTGCGGGCCAGGCCAAAAAAAATAATAAAGGAGTTCATATCACCTTAATTGCAGCGGTAGAATAACATCTTTACAGTTAGCAAGCTCCCTCCTCGGTACAGACGAGCGTCAGGTGGTTCATGACTGGTGAAGGCGGCAGTACACCAGCTGGGGCCACGTCTCCGTCTAGGTGCGAGAACCCTGAGGATTCAAATAGATGACAAATACTGTCCACTAAAACTTGCACCCTAGTCAAAGATATTAAACATCAGAACTGGAGCTCCCGACTAACTCAAGATAAATGCATAAAAGTTTTTTTTTTTTTTTAATTGCCTGAGGAGTAATTATATCTTCAAAGTAATTATAAACTCATAAAAAAATAATAAAATGTGCATAGTAAAGAGACACTCGCACCAGATTTAACAAGTGCCGACATAATCATACAGGTTGGAGCCACCTCGCCACGTGGCGAAACAAATATCGTAATTTGGCAGAAAATGACCACACTAAAGGCCCTCACAGTTACATACAATTAAAAGAGTTACAGTATTTCATCTAAGGGCGGTCTTACAATTTACTTTTAGCTGATATAATTAAAGAAAAATACACACTTCCGGTCCAATGCGTGTTCATGCATAACCAACACGATTCAACTCTGTCTATAACGTACTTACTTTAGTTACAACTTTCTACAATAATTAAACAAATGATTGTGACTTGAACAATGATTAAAGAATTCTAAATACTAAAACTTCAATTAACTTTCTTATTAAACACACACACACACACGTCTGACCGCACCACGTGCATTCTAACTTTCGCATCTGGCTGAATACATTTGAGTTAAATAATTCCCTTACTATTAAATCATTTTATACCATTCTGTAAGTCACTCACCGGGAAGTCTCGAAAAATTAGCCTGCCATCAAGACGAGTAGAAAACTGCCCAAGTAGACTGTCTAAGGGAGAGCTGCTTGTTGATTCGGTGAAAGGCTGTCTGGAACTAAAAGTTACGGCAGCAACGCAACGAACACCAAACTTCGCCGCGAGATCGCGCGCGCTGTCTGACAGCGCCTTCCAAATATCGCCGCGCTAACTGACATTAATAAGTACGAGTTTATTATTTTATATTTTTTTTACATCTTCTATCGCCGGGTTATGCAAACACCCGGCGATAGACGGTATAAAAACATATACATACAAGGTATATAAAAGGTATATATACATTTATATATAAATGTATATATTTTCATTTATATATATGTTAACAGTAACCAGCGAGAAACACATGTTTGTCGCAGTATACTTCAAGTGTTAGCTGTACATATCAAATTGTTTCTTTACGTTTGTGACAATGATCAGTGAGACACTTGCGATACATATCGTGTCGTAGACTCCTCTTAAACGCAACTCGAGGTACACCTTTACATACACGTTTTTGACACTCTTTGGTAGGATCTTCGTGGGCCACAAGGAACGAATAACATTTCGCTCAGAGACCCACGAATTCTCTAATAGGACGACCACACGTTTCATCCTAGAACAGTCCGACAACCTTTTTTTTTAAGGCTATAACAAGGATGAGACGTAGGGTAATCCGATGTGTCAAAAACGTGTAGCCCCTCCTTCATGTCTGCATACAAGTCAGATGTTTGAATACTATACATCAGACTGTCTGTATCTGTCATCAGCAATCTAACGTTACGGCCGTACTTGCCGGCAGCATAACGATAATGAAAGTCATACATTATCGTTTTGCTAACGTTCGTATTTTGTCTAAGCTATGTTAACTTCACTCGCATGCACACACACACACACACACAACCTACACATGTTAGGTTAAATGCAGTCCGCTCACGTTTCACGTTAGGTTGAATGCAAACACACACACACACACACACACACACACACGTGTTATTTCAATTATTATTTAAATCCGATATCTGTTTTTATTAAAATCTTACAATGTCAAAAGAGGATGTGAAGACATATACATTACATTTATAAGATAAACGTTAGACTACAAGAACCCGAGGTTGCATTCAACCTAACACGTGTGTGTGTGTGTGTGTGTGTGTGTGTGTTTGCATTCAACCTAACGTGAAACGTGAGCGGACTGCATTTAACCTAACATGTGTAGGTTGTGTTGTATGTGTGTGTGTGTGTGTGTGTGTGTGTGTGTGTGTGTGTGTGTGTGTGTGTGTGTGTGTGTGAAGTTAACATAGCTTAGACAAAACACAAACGTTAGCAAAACGATAATGTATGATTTTCATTATCGTTATGCTGCCGGCAAGTACGGCCGTAACGTTAGATTGGTAATGACAGATACAGACAGTCTGATGTATAGTATTCAAACATCTGACTTGTATGCAGACATGTGCAGACATGAAGGAGGACCTACACGTTTTTGACACCTTGGATTACCCTACGTCTCATCCTTGTTATAGCCTTAAAAACAAAAAGGTTGTCGGACTGTTCAAGGATGAAACGTGTGGTCGTCATATTAGAGAATTCGTGGGTCTCCGAGCGAAATGTTATTCGTTCCTTGTGGCCCACGAAGATACTACCAAAGAGTGTCAAAAACGTGTATGTAAAGGTGTACCTCGAGTTGCGATTAAGAGGAGTCTACGACACGATATGTATCGCAAGTGTCTCACTGATCATTGTCACAAACGTAAAGAAACAATTTGATATGTACAGCTAACGCTTGAAGTATACTGCGACAACCATGTGTTTCTCGCTGGTTACTGTTAACATATTTATAAATGAAAATATATACATTCATAGTACAAATATAAACAAGTAAAACATTTGCAGGTCTGTATAAGAAATCTAAAAACTGACGTACATATTGTACAATAATGCAAAACGGTCTTCCACAAGTTAGCACATAAGACATTTTCCAGTAAACGTAAACTTTATTCAGTTCAAGAACACACAATTAGCAGCCGTTTTTTCTTGTGTGTGTGTGTGTGTGTGTGTGTGTGTGTGTGTGTGTGAAGTTAACATGGTTTAGACAAAACACAAACGTAAAGAAACAATTTGATACGTGAAGAGATAGAAATTAAGCGTTGCGGTTAGTATCAGCTCCAGTGCACGCGTTAATTCTTTTATGCTGAGTATAACACCGGTGAATGACCCTTGGGTTAAGCTGGTGTTGTACGTTACTAAAATCATAACAAATATTTTTCCACGAACTCTGAAAACTGACGTACATATTGTACAATAATGCAAAACGGTCTTTCTCAAGTTAGCACATAAGACATTTTCCAGTAAACGTAAATTTTATTCAGTTCAAGAACACACAATTAGCAGCCGTTTGATCTTGTGTGTGTGTGTGTGTGTGTGTGTGTGTGTGTGTGAAGTTAACATGGTTTAGACAAAATACAAACTTAAAGAAACAATTTGTTACGTGAAGAGATAGAAATTAAGCGTTGCGGTTAGTATCAGCTCCAGTGCGCGCGTTAATTCTTTTATGCTGAGTATAACACCGGTCAATGACCCTTGGGTTAAGCTGGTGTTGTACGTTACTAATATCATAACAAATATTTTCATTCTAAGCATGTATTACTGTTTAGTAATAATTACAAACCAACAAAGGATATACAGTTTGATGCTTTATGATTTTTTTTTTTTAAGTTTGTGTACATAGGTTGTATATTGCAAGCACGAAATTATTATTTAAATCTGTTATCTGTTTTTGTATGGAGGTCATCTATAAATATCAAGTCAGTGCGACACAACGTTCAGTTCTGTCTGAATATATTGAAGAGGTGGGGCGTTTAATAAACATTCTCGATACGGAAACGGAAATCAAGGATTGGAGATCTGTTTACAAGAATGCATGTAATTCGTAACAAACCTAATTGGAGTTGCATTGAACCTAACGTGTATGGGATTGCGTTCAACCCAACGTGTGTGGGGTTGCGTTGTGTGTGTGTGCGCGTGTGTGCGTGCGTGTGTGTGTGTGCGCGCGCGCGCGCGTGTGTAGTCTCTTGTAACATATAATTAATTTTACAAGATAATGTTTCTTCAAATACATGTATAGTTAATTTTTCATGATGTGAAATGAATTAATGGTGAGTTCTTATTCATATAGAGTGTACTTCAAAATATATGTAAGATAGAACGTTTCCAATATGAATTAGATGACATTAAGAATATATTGTGCTTTTCATATATCACAATAAAACATCTACATTGTTTCTATATAGCCCTAACCAATTTGATTCTGCTTTCATGAGTTTGTTTGCAAAATTTAAACTGATTATCTGAGTAATTAACATTTGTGTGATTGCAATTTTTGTATAAGTGTGCTATAAATATATATAGCATTCCATTTTGTTCTTGATGTATGGCTAGCGGCCAGTTTTCAAATTCGTATTACCACCGTCTAGACACCAGCCACTACTGTCATCAGAATTATTCAAATCAAAAGCCCCGCTGTTTGTATTTGATTGTAGCAAACAAGACGATACGCTTAAGTCTTCAGCGGTTGATGCACGTTTAGAATTTGAATCGTCAATGAATTTTCCTGTGCAGACTCCTGCCTACTGTATGATACTACATGATTCGCTTGTAGAATATACGCCATTGTCCAACATAGTACATGGACGTGTTTAAGTCTTATTTTATACATATTTTGTAAATACTAGTTTTATATATATATATATTTTCATATTTGCAATAATATTATATTGGAGCTGTGTGTATGTATTTTAATTGTAAAACTAGTTTAGATATATTTTCATACTTATGTCAGTTTGGTTATATTTTCATTAACAATTTCTATTGAATTAACGCGCGCACTGGAGCTGATACTAACCGAATGAAATATTTACAGACGGACAATGGGAAGGCATACAATTTACCCTTGAGGTTGAATTAGAAAATAAACTTAATTTTCTCGATCTAACAAAACAAGGTTGGACAATAGTTTTCAATACCTCATAAGAAAGATCTGATATAAAAAGGTGACAGCACGTAGCAGTCATTGATCTGATTGTGTGTGTGTGTGTGTGTGTGTGTGTGTGTGTGTGTGTGTGTGTGTGTGTGTGTGTGTGTGTGTGTGTGTGTGTGTGTGTGTGTGTGTTGAAAACTATTGTCCAACCTTGTTTTGTTAGATCAAGAAAATTAAGTTTATTTTCTAATTCAACCTTAAGGTAAATTGTATGCCTTCCCATTGTCAGTCTGTAAATATTTCATTCGGTTAGTATCAGCTCCAGTGTGCGCGTTATACAAATAATATTATGAAAATAAATTGACTATGAGTTTGAAATTACAGGCTTCCCACGAACGGAATTCATAATGTTTGTCGATTCGATTGTTTTCCTAATTTTGACTAATGTACGAAAATACTTTCAGTATCGAAAATTTCTGAAAGCTTTCCACTGCGTACAATGACCCTTGAGTTAAGCTGGTGTTGTAATCATGTATCGTTTGTTCTTCACCTTCCACTTGAAGAAGAAGAAAAGGGCAGGTGGTGGGGATCTTACACCACTTCTAGTTCCATATAAATGTGTAAGGGAAGTCGTACAAATTACTCTTTGTTTACAGCTATACAATGAAGTACAATCGTGCAGAATATTTACAACGTCTGCGCACGTATTTTAAAATACAGAGAGTGGGTGTACGTAAAGATTACTATTTAAAGTATCCGAATGTCAACCAGAGTCCACAAACACTGGCACGCGCTGGGTTTGTGTACGAGGGAGATGGTGATACTGTGCGATGAAGTTCGTGTCAAGTTAGATTTGAAGACTGGACGGTGGACGATTGTCCTGACGCTTTACATGCCAGGGTAATGCCGCAGTGCCAGTTTGTGGTGACACAGCTAAAATGATAAAAACAAACAAACGTTAGGTCTACTTAATAATCGGTTCTTTTCAGAGCCACCGTAACTTAGCCTCATATTACTTGAATTTGTTATTTGTTTACACAACAAAAAGCATTTTCATGTGATCTCGAGTCGGTCCTAAGCCCGAAGAAATAAGGAAGGCGGTATATTATATATTTACAGGGTGTAAAAGAGGAAAACTGAGCCATATAGAGACAATGTAAGTATAATGTTTATACTACAAAGTAATTACGATAAAGTGTACTTTTTCTGTAGGTCTGATCACTGCAGTCAAGTCGCTCCTGGAACAAGAATAATGTATGAGTGCAGTCCATTTTGTTGTTGGCGAATCGTTATCTGTTTTTATTAAAATCTTACAATGTCAAAAATTATTATTAATAATTGTATTTATTTTATAACATTGTTTGTGATATATATATATATATATTTAATCAATGCAAAATGAATTTTTTAAAATATTGCATTACATTTGTCTGTAAACTATATTTATGTTTATTCTGTACACATATGCATACGTTAATAATCATGAGTGGTGATAAAATCTTACAATGTCAAAATTAAATATTGTATTTATTTTATAACATTGTTTGCGATATATATATATTTAATCAATGCAAAATGAATTTTTACTTATGTGTGTGTGTGTGTGTGTGTGTGTGTGTGTGTACGCTGGCGAAACTGGACGATTGCAGCTGTAGTTAGAAAATGCACTTGATAATGTTTTAATGTGAATAATTTTTACGTTTGAAACTGGACGATTGCAACTGTAGTTAGAGAACAATTCTGTACACTAAATGTGTATGTGTGAGAGAGAGAGAGAGAGTGACAGAGAGAGAGAGAGAGAGTTGATAACTTTGGTATCGTAGTCGACAACAATCATATAGTTGAGAGGGAGAGAGAGAGAGAGAGAGAGAGAGAGAGAGAGAGAGAGAGAGAGAGAGATAGTGAGTGAGAGGGAGAGGGAGAGAGAGAGTTGATATCATGGACGACAACTGCGTCTGCTCATACTAAATGTGTGTGAGAGATAGAGAGAGAGGGAGCGAAGTAAGCAAACTCTAATATGTATGATTATTCCTGTTTCATATATTAAAATATAACTTTTGTATAAACATTATTCGTAATGACTGAGACGTAGCCTTTATTGTGTGAAGACATTTAGGTAGAGCAAACACGTTTACGTAATATCAGGTGGTCAGAATCGTGGTCTTAACAAATGTGGACACAAAATATGAAACTCCGTGCTCGCTAATGTGTTTGTACGTGTGTGTGTGTGTGTGTGTGTGTGTGTGTGTGTGTGTGTAGTTTCAACTTCCAGTACTTAACACTTTAATAATTGAATTTGCATGTACGTGATAAATGTATCATTGATTCTAATTAGTATTTACAAAAGTTTCATTGAATAATAATATTTGGTTCGATTAGAAATTATTTGAAAGTACATTAACTTTATGAAAATGACACATACTTGAAAAGTAACAATAAAATAGCATCAGATCTATACCTGTGTCCTTACAGACAAAAACTAATTTGCGTACCAGTGCGTACATTGTCCGACAGGGATTTGTATGTGTACACAAAACTTTTGAAAATACCTTATTCAGAGGAGTTTTTTTTTCACGACTTACTGACGCTTACTGACATTTAGTATCGTTAATTACAGCACTGAATATAACTTTCTAAAACCAGTTAAAGTCGTGTCACATCACAGTCAATGACCCCTTGGCTTAAGTTTGTGAAGAATAAACTATATCTAATTCTGTATTGTTGTGTGTGTGTGTGTGTGTGTGTGTGTGTGTGTGTGTGTAAAGTATTTACTCCAAAACGGACACATGCTGTTCCACTACCGGCGTACAATATATATACGTGAAGGAAATCAGTTGCAATTTGATTGATAACTGCGTCTAGAGACGTTTGTGTGTGTGTGTGTGTGTGTGTATGTGATCGTAGTATGATTTTATTTCTTGACACAACCCTTTATCTTGAAATATGATTTTTAGTTGGACGTTGTAAATAAATTTTTAAATATCACTTACCTGCAAAGGATATACCCTTGCGTACGAGCAGATAACAATATGTAATTTCGTGTATAGTAATCAGAAATGTGTGAGAGACAGAGCGAGAGAGAGAGAGAAACAATTTAATAATGTGTCTGCTCATATAGTTTGAATTTCCCACCACAGCGGTAAACTATATTTTAAGTTTACGTGTACAGAGATTGTATCTTGCTATCACGAAAATTATTATTTACACTGATAATTGTTTTTATTAAAATCTTACAATGATGAAATATTATTATTTCATATTGTATTTATTTTATATCATTGTTTACGATATATATATTTAATTAATGCAAAATGAATTTTTAAAATTACAATGGTCTGTAAACCATATTTAAGTTTGTGTACAGTGACACCGTAATCGATTTGAATAAGGGAATTTCTGTCAACGTTTGCAGCTAGAGAGCGAGACACATACACAACAGTAATATAGTAAATGTGTGTGTGAGTAGTGCGTACATTGTCCGACAGCGATTTGTATGTGTACACAAAACTTTTGAAAATACCTTATTTTAAAGGAGTTTTTATGCCTAACACTTTACCACACAGACCGCCTTGGAAGAACGAGAGCGCGGTTGTCAATCTGGACACTGCAGAAGTTACTTACAGTTACTTGACAGATAGTTACTTACATTCAAATGTGAGGGAGAGAGAGAGAGAGAGAGAGAGAGAGAGAGAGAGAGAGAGAGAGAGAGAGAGAGAGAGAGAGAGAGAGAGATAGGGAGAGAGAGACAATTTAATAATGCGTTTGCTCAATAATTTTTTAAAATATCACTTACCTGCAAAAGATATACCTTGCGTACGAGCAGATAACAATATGTAATTTCGTGTATAGTAATCAGAAATGTGTGTGAGAGAGAGAGAGATAGAGAGAGAGAGAGAATTTAATAATGTGTCTGCTCATATAGTTTGAATTTCCCACCACAGAAAAATGTTGACAGATCTGTTCTATACACAATAATGCAAGATTGGTAACCCTGATCATATATTTTAATATACAATATAACACACATATATCAAGTTTGAACCCATACATACGTTGGTAAACCTGATCATATAGATTTAATATACATTATAACACGCAACAAATTTGAACTCATGCAAAGGTTGGTAACCCTGATCATATTTTTTAATATACATTATATTGCATCAAGTTGGGAAAGTGATTTAAGAGAGAGGGAGAGATACAAATGTTCAGGTTAAATAGAGGTTATGAGGAGTTAGTTAAGAGGTTAAATATTGAGAGTTGATTATATGAAATACTTACCTTGTGCAATAAATGTTGATGATTATTTTGATAACACTGTTGAGAATAAGCACTTATCTGTGGATAAAATTGGGGTACCCGTAGCAGATGATGACTATGTTGAGAAAATGATAACATACTTAATTGTGACAAATCATACCAAGGGTGACTGGACTATAAACGATGTACAAAGTGTAACAGTTTAACTCATATTATATAAAGAAATAGACAAATATTGTGTTTCGTGACTTACCTTCAATGTCACGCCAAGGTCGTATAAACTAATTCTTTAGTTATAGAATTAGGTTATTGGGTTTTGTGCGGCGTAATAACTACTAACGCATGATTATAATGAGAAACATCTTATTTTATTAATAAGACAAAAAACTTTATCAAACAATAATCAACAAACAATTCATTAGACAATTCTTATTACATTAAGTTATAAGGACGCAAACCAGTACTTTAGTTATTATATTTCCCTTTTTTATATTGTTTTTCATTTACACACTCACTCTCTGACACACGCTCTCTCTCTCTCTCTCTCTCTCTCTCTCTCTCTCTCTCTCTCTCTCTTTTATATCTTTTTATAAGAACTCATTTTTTTTTAAATAATTTAATTTGGTATTCAAAAATTGAGACTGTAAGCTTTTAGTAATTTGATCAACTGATTCTCTATTGTACTTATCCCTTCCGGAGACTTATCAAATAGTTACACCACCACGTGTTATTCACTTTCTCAGTAGAACACTCGAAATTTAGGTTTTAAACTGTTATAATTTTAACACTGTTATTGATTATTCATCACTATATGTTTCACTATTGTTTCAAAATAAATTCACCATATTTTTTAGTTGGTCGGTCGACTTTAATTTATTAGAGTACTCTTTTACGTGACCGCGCGGTCCGAGTGGTTCTAGTCGACTTTAATTTACTCGAGCGTCTTTTTTACATGACCGCGCAGTCTGAAGGCTTTTGTCGACTGAGGCAGCCAAGATGGCTGGGCGATGCTCTTCCTTAATTCACCTCGTGGTGACAAACAGGATGTCTTTTCACAACTCGCTTTCTGATTGGCTGCAATGTTCCAGAATATTACACCGTACCGGAAAGCAGCCAGCCTGGTCGCCTCGTGGTGATTTCTGCGTCGCACAAATACGCTGTTTTTGATGACTCCCGCATTCCTTTGTCCACCCGTACCTGCCACTGACTGTTACAGACTACGCCATAGGGTCTTCAATAAGAAAATTTTGTACATGTTGGTTAAAAAAAATATTACATTTTGCCCTGTTACAATACCCCTCCCAATGAGAGGTTTTATGCCGAAGCATAAAAACTCTCATTGCCTAAACCTAAGAGGACCAGCTAGGATATGGCGCCATGACCCCCCTTACTTTCATATTCAAATCATGGGTTACTCACTCCCCTAGTCCGGTGGCTGTGGCCGCACCTGCATGACTTTATTGGACTTTCTGCTGTAGAATCCCAACACCACAAAGCCAGACAGGTGACAGACGCACCGGCCAGCACAGGGTCGCCATCACAGTACCATCAGACTCTGAAACAATCATTTAAAACATTACTAAATGGCCTTTCACTATTTCATACCCTTAACTGATTGGATTTCCTCTTAGTCATACTGGTTTGCCTCTAGAAAAGTACTGGTTTCCTATTATTATTTTTATTACACCTATAACATTATTTTCATCTATTTATCCTTAATATAACGGAATACATTTTATATCTTCATATCTTTAACATACATAACACACATTGGCAAGTCATACTAGAAACAAGAAAATTAAAAAAACTTTTTTTTTTCAAATTCCACAAATAAATCAAATTCAACTACCTATTCCAACTAAAAATTCCATTTTGTTTTCAATTACCAATTCTAATTACAATTCTTACCTTTACACGATACAACATATGATTAATACACTACAGAAACTTATTCAATACTACGGATACCCCTGATACCCCGCGTTACACAGTGTAAATGACCTCAAGGAAAAGCCTAATCTTGGCATTTACACAAACTCTCTAAAACGAAGTTTCTCCCTCGCAGCATGTAACGTTTCCACCGGCCATGGCTGGACTGTCTCGCCCAGTTGCGTCCACAAGGACTAGATCGGCTAGGGTGTAAACATTATTTACACCGTCCTTGCTTCGGCTTCACATTAAATTCGGCGTTACTGGTATACAAGATACCAGTATCCTATTCAAACAATTATTTATACACCCTTAAGATGGTCTACCACCCCATTCGATGGATAGCCGCTGTTCCATAGTTTAGGTTAAATTCCCTTGGTTCACCCCCCAGTAAAGTTCTAAGTTACACCAATTTAGAAAATAACAAACTATGGTCAGGGTACAATAAGTCTGCCCATAACGTGTTACTGAATACGCCAAATCCACGGTCAGGGTTCGGTGAAGCCGTGACCGCCCAAAAATGGGGAATCGCATTTAAAACATACAATATGTGTCTTACATCTATACACAATTACATCATACTCAAATAAACACTTTATGTTTCACAAATACTTAAGCTCAAAATAAACATTACCAATATTACCTTAAAACAAACATTTCATCTTTGACCTTAAATAAAATTTACAAGCATTACAATTTTAGGATTCATTTTCTATTTATTAAACATTTTAATTGTTTATCTTTCATTATCATTTCAACTTTGATTTTTTCTCAGACATTTTAATCATTAAATTTTTATTCTTTATCATTTGTTACACAACTCAAATCAAAATAAATTTCTCCATTTTATTACCACGATCCACATTTTCAATTAATTCCATCACCTCAAATTAATTTACTTACATTATTTAAAACATTTTAAATTCATTCAAGTCCATCAATTATTCAATCAAACAAAATTATTATTGTTATAAAATCAATCACAACTATAAACATTGATTACATAAAATACAATGTACATACCAACAACATAACCTAGTACAGTGGTTCCCAATCTTTTTTGTAATGGGACCCACAACCTTTCTGGAAAAATTTTCGCGACCCAGTATATATATATATATATATATATTTCAATCACTTTCTGCTACAGTCCGTTTCTTGATGTATATAATACTATAATACTTTAACTAATTTACCTCAAGATATATTTTTTCCTTTAGGAACATGTTTCGGGAGATCCTGTTCTCCCATCTTCAGCCTTCGCCATCTTGCTTCTGGTGCAGTATTTGTGTGTTGGCTTCTGGATGTTATTAAGGTGGTTTGTTGGTCTTTGGTCCTTCAATGTTGCATTATTGTGTGTGGTTGTGGTATCTGTTTTTGTATTTTGTGTATTTTCGATGTTGAGTGCTTTGAATATTGTGTCATGTTTTGTATTGATTTGTATTTGTTCTGGTATTAATTTGTTTTGTGTTTTATGTTTGTAAATCTGTAAATTTTCCCAAATGTTCATTATGGTGCCTTTGTGTGGTATATGTTTTATTAGTGTTACATTGGTTATGTCTGGGAATTCATGTCCTGTGTTTATTGCATGTGTGGCTAAATTGGATTTATATATATTTGGTTTTTTGTATGCATTTAGGTGTTCAAAATAACGTTTTTTCAGCTGTTGTTTTGTTTGTCCTATATAACATTTATTGCAATCTTGGCATTCAATTTTGTATATACCGTTGGTTGTTGTATTATCTTTGTTGTGTGAGCTATTTAGATTTTGTAATTTATTTTTATTAGTTTTGTATGCTATTTTTATATCTGTGTTTTTAAATAGTTTTGTTAGTTTTGTCATTTTATTATTTATATATGTGAATTTGGCTCATTTTTTGTTGTTGTTATTATTTATGTGTTGTTCAGTTTGATTAATTCTTAATTGTTCAGTTTTTACTTTGTATTTGATTTTATTTTCTATTTTGATCATAGTATTTTTATTGTATCCATTTGCATAACCAATTTGGTATATTATATTTCTTTCTTTGTCAGTTTCTTGTTTGTTTAGGGGTATTTTGTACATTCTGTTAAATAACGAATAAAATGCTGCCATTTTTTGTTGTGGTGGGTGGTCAGAATGGTTAGGTATAATGATGTTAGTGGAAGTTGGTTTTCTATATATTGCATATTGTATGTGTTTGTTGTATCTTGTGATGGTTATGTCTAAATAGTTGATTTTGTTATGTTTTTCTTTTTCTTCTGTGAATTGTATTTTGGGATGTATGTTATTGATTTGTTTCAGTATGTTCTTTGCATTTGTGTTTTTGTTATTTGATACATATAGTCCATCATCTACATATCTTATCCATATGCCATCTGGGTCATGTGTTTTTATGATATTTTGTATTTTGGTGTCTATATGTTGTAGGAATATTTCTGCTATTATGCTTGATAATGGTGATCCCATTGCTAAACCTTCTTTCTGTTGATAAATTTTGCTATTGAATTCAAAGTAATTTTGTTTTAGTATTAGTTGGAGACTATTTTTTATTTCGGTTATATATTGTTTGTTTTCATTTTGTTCTATAAGTTTGTTTATTATTATGTCAATTGTTTCTTCTACTGGGATATTAGTGTACATGTTTGTTATGTCATATGGTGTGAAAAATGTATTTTCATTTATATTTATTATTTTTAGTTTGTCTATTAATTCGTATGTATTTTTTATGTTATGATGGTTATTTGTTAGATGGTTATTTTTTAGTTTTTGTGCTATTATTCTTGCTATTTTGTATGTAGGAGCTTTTTTGAAATTGATTAATGGACGTATTGGGTTGTTTAATTTGTGTATTTTTATTAGGCTGTTCGTTTTAGGTGGTTCTGGATTATTGTTTATATATGTCTATGTTTTTATTGTTGAAAATGTTTTTATTTGTTTTTATTAGTTTTATTGTTTGTTTAAGATAGTTTTCTGTTGGGTTTTTATCTAGTTGTACGCATTTATTATTGTTGATGAAGTCTTCGTTTTTTTTTATGTAGTCTGTTTTATCAATGATTACTGTTGCTTGACTTTTGTCTGCTTTAGTTATTATTAAATTATTGTTCTTTACTTTATTTTTAATTTCTTTTATTGTTTTATTGTTTTTCTTTTGTTTATCTTTGTTTTTCATTTCGCTAGTGATTATTTTTTTAATTATATGTGTTGCTTCTGTTCTTTTTTCTTCTTGTATATTGTCTTTTATTAGGTTAATGGCAAATTCTGTTTCTACTATTAAATTTTCTAGATTTTTGTTTGCATTTTGGGTTATGTTAGTTTCTGACATATTGTTTAAATATTCTGTTTCTTTTTTGTTAAATTCTGTATTGCTGAGGTTAATGGTTCGAGGGTAAAATGTGTGTTTATTTTTGTTTTTTTGTTCTTGATTTTTGTTTTGTTGTTTTAATGTGTTAAGTTTTTTGTTGATTGTATAAGTCTTTTTGTTTTTCTCAAATCTTATTTTATTTTCTATGTTATTGTATTTATTATTCCAAGTGACTGGATGTAATAAACTTGTTAGCTCTAAGTGTAGTTTGTATATGTCTAGTGTTATGCTATTTATCTTACTGTATAATTGATTAATTTCGTTTTGTATCCATAGCCTTTGTGCTTGTTTTATAGTTTTTTGTGCAGTCATATTTTTGTTGTTTGTGTTTATGTTGATGTATTTAGGTGTTAATTTATGTTTTTGGCATTGTCTATTGAAGTATATGTTCATGTTTGTGTTCATTAGTTGTTTTTTTCGTGTTTGAAATTTGTTTAACAATTTGGTAATGTGGTTATATGGAATTGTGGTTATGTTGTTTGTGTACATGTTAATGTATATTTATGTGAGAGATGATTTGTTATCCGTTATTTGGTAGTTGATTTCACTTATTTGCTATTCACTTCACTATTTTTTTCTTCACTATACATTTTTGTTTTTGCTTTGTTTTATAACCTCACTTTTCGTTTTTTCACTGTAGGCTTATTTACCTTGTATGGTTATATTATTTCAATCACTTTCTGCTACAGTCCGTTTCTTGATGTATATAATACTATAATACTTTAACTAATTTACCTCAAGATATATTTTTTCCTTTAGGAACATGTTTCGGGAGATCCTGTTCTCCCATCTTCAGCCTTCGCCATCTTGCTTCTGGTGCAGTATTTGTGTGTTGGCTTCTGGATGTTATTAAGGTGGTTTGTTGGTCTTTGGTCCTTCAATGTTGCATTATTGTGTGTGGTTGTGGTATCTGTTTTTGTATTTTGTGTATTTTCGATGTTGAGTGCTTTGAATATTGTGTCATGTTTTGTATTGATTTGTATTTGTTCTGGTATTAATTTGTTTTGTGTTTTATGTTTGTAAATCTGTAAATTTTCCCAAATGTTCATTATGGTGCCTTTGTGTGGTATATGTTTTATTAGTGTTACATTGGTTATGTCTGGGAATTCATGTCCTGTGTTTATTGCATGTGTGGCTAAATTGGATTTATATATATTTGGTTTTTTGTATGCATTTAGGTGTTCAAAATAACGTTTTTTCAGCTGTTGTTTTGTTTGTCCTATATAACATTTATTGCAATCTTGGCATTCAATTTTGTATATACCGTTGGTTGTTGTATTATCTTTGTTGTGTGAGCTATTTAGATTTTGTAATTTATTTTTATTAGTTTTGTATGCTATTTTTATATCTGTGTTTTTAAATAGTTTTGTTAGTTTTGTCATTTTATTATTTATATATGTGTTCCTAAAGGAAACATGTTCCTCCCGAAACATGTTCCTAAAGGAAAAAATATATCTTGAGGTAAATTAGTTAAAGTATTATAGTAATATATATATATATATATATACAGTACCACTACGTTGTGTGTGTATATATATATATACACGTAAAATTATATGTAATATGAAACTGAAGTTATTATTATATGTGCAAATGCTTTGCTGAGTAAGAATTTTTAAAATGGTGAAGGGAACATTATTAAAGAAAAGAAACAATACTTTGTCCAATAAGAAATTTATTTTATACAAATTAAATGGTAAACTCAATGAGATTTGTGGTATTGTTTAGTCTTGGTGTTAATGATACTTTCTACATATGGATTGAAGCTTGTTAGTTTTAGGCGTAAATCGTTTTCCACGCAAAGTTTGTTTCTATATTTGTTTTTAAAAAAAACCAAACTAGAAAATGCACGCTCGCATAAGTAAGTAGTTGTGAATCCCATTAATTCCTTCAAAGCTATATTTGCAAGCGCTCGATACTCTCCCTTTATTTTGATCCAAAATGGGATTAGGCTTGAGTCTTTAAAGAAAGTTTTCAAAGAAGAATCACATGATAGTTCCATCAGGGAGTCTTCCTCAGATGCTGACAGTTTTAGATTTTAAGGTTTGGTAAATAATGAATGGTAAATTTTACCAAAAGAGTTCTCAAGGTTTAACAAGATATTTTGTCTCAATAATCAAAATGGCTATCAAAATTTAATTTGTTAAAAGAAAAAGTTCAGTATGTTCAATTTTAAAAACGAGTTAATAATTTTTTCACATTTTGCACGAAATATTGTGCACAGAAAGATTTTCACTTTAATAATTGCTCGTGCACAATTATTCGTGCACGGTGTATAATTCATTTTGTTTATTTTTGTTAAGTGTACAAAATAAAATTAAATAATTATGCGATGAAAAACTTTCTGTGCACAATCTGTCTGTGCATGAACCCAGTTTTACCAGTAAGAAGTATATTGAAAATGTAAGATAATAAACAAAAGTGTTATTTTTAACCGACTTCGAAAAAGGAGGAGGTTCTCAATTTGACCTGTATATATTTTTTTCTGTTTGTTCGCGCATAACTCCGAAGGCATGGTATGGTTTGTGCACATGAGAATTGTACACGATATTATTGTACACTAAAAATTATGCACCAAGTTTTGTGCACAAGTACAGAAAAAAGATTTTTATTATGCACAAATGTTTTTATATTAATTATTAATATTGCAGAACGGTCACTTATAAAGACAACATATATTATTCAGTAACCATGTTATTTAAGTTAACACATCTGTCGGCAGTCCCACGACTGCCAGATTTTTCAGATTATAAAACTTTCCTCTTGAAATACACTTTCATATTTTTTTCAGTCGGTAAGATATTTTACTTAGATATTTTAAAAGTCGTCCGGCGACCCACCTGAATCGATCCCGCGACCCACAGTTTGGGAACCACTGATAGTACACCATTCATATTACATATAACACCAATACAAATTTATATACAATCTACATCATATTCATTGTCATTGTTTATCAAAAATCTTTACCTATTCAGCTAGTTTTCAAAAACCATTAACTAAATAATTAAATGTTCATCACAACCACATACCTAACCTCCATCATCAAAAATTAATCTAATCTTACTCTTACACATTTCAGTTTTGTTCACATACATTATATAATCTTTTTTAATACAATGCCTGTTTAAATCTGTTTTATTCATTATCCCGTCATAATAATCTACCGGATTACTGCCTATTATTATATCATAAGATCTGTCAACATTAGTTATGGTCAAGTCTCCCTTAGTATTTTTCGTTACAATCAAACAGGTTATCAATTCTTAATCATAGTCATCATCTGCTACTAGTACCCCAATTCTATCTCCAGGTAAATGCTTATTATCAACAGTGTTATCATCAAAATAATTATAATCATTTACTACACAAGGTAATTCTTTCATATAATATACTCTCTCAATATTTACCCTCTTAACTAACTCTCCATAACCTCTATTAGTCTTGAACAACTCTATCTCTCTCTCCCTCTCTTTCAAAATCACTTTCCCATCCCCATTTCACTTTCTCGTTCCACGCAGAGGGCAATACTACATTTTACAACACAATCTGGCTCTACCAGGTACATCATAAAACATAAAGGATTATTTACAGACCATTTGTCCACCAAATAAATTCTGAAGGAACTTACATCCTCCTTAAACACATGTGAAGCCTTTACTTCACCTACAACACAGGGAAAATTTGCTCTCCACCCACTTTTTCATTTAAACTCTTTTCGTACTCTCTCTCAATCTCATTAACACTCATTACAACCCCATCACTAACTTCAACTAACTTTATACCCTCATTATTTTTACTATTACTTACTGTAACACTTTTTGATACCCCATTTTCAACTACATCGTTATTATTATTATTGCACATTATTTCACCATTATAATTAACACCACCACTTACCTTGTCAACTATTCCTTCATTATTTATATTCTCATTTGCACTTGTCATCATTATGATTATCACTTATATTTTCACTATCTTCACTATCAGAACCGAATACCTTGTTCTCTCTTATCTCATTATTATTATTTTCATTACACTTACCTGTATCTGTTTTCCACACTTTCATTTTCTCAATACTTTGTTTTTGTGAAGCTATGAGCTCATCACAACGCTTATTAAACTGTTTCATTATATTTGTATTTATTTCATCAAATTTTACATTTTGCTGTTCTTTTATTTCATTCATATCACCCCTTAGTTCAGTGGTTCCCAATCTTTTTTGTAATGGGACCCACAATCTTTCTGGAAAAATTTTCGCAACCCAGTATATATATATATTGTAATTAAACGAGTACGAACGTCTCGTTATTTTCACACAATATAAGCCTATTCGTTGCTATGAACTGGTATGCTCCCCTGTCTCTACTCTCTTTGGTCGTTTTAATTTACTTCAATTATTTAAATATCCGAGATATTTGGAGTTGTGGGATATAGTAATTTAATTAACTAATATTAACTTATCTATCTAAGAAAAATATCAGTGTTAGTGTACTTGAAACTTAAATAATTAATGTGTTATTCTGTAATTTCGTTCAACCCTATTATACCTTGAAGAGAATTATGGATAATTTTGTATTTTAACGCTCTTCTCTTTGGTGTCGGAGAATTCCGCTATAAGCGCTGTAGTACCGGGGCAACGAAACTTAGAGGTTAATTCACTGTTTACGTTAACCAATTATTCTATACTTAGTCAGTTACTTTTTTATTCCCAACTCATTAAATAATACTCTAAATGACAAGATTTTGCAACTATACAAAGGTTCTTTATTTGTTTACTTCTTCAACATTGAATAAGATATGTTCCAATTGGCATATACAAAGGCTATAGATTGCGTGAATCGATTATTGATCAGTCCGATACTTTATTTAGGTTCGGTTATATAATGTATTTTAGTTTGTAATTAATTTAATTCAGGGTGTGAAGGTTCTTGTAACTGTGGAGAAGATTAAAAATACATAGATAAGAATGCAAGATTTACAAATTTGAAGTGTTGTGTAGTTAATATGACTTATACAATAATAATTTACCAGACTAGAACGAAGCGAATCGTGTGGGCTGTTGGTTGATAACTTCACTGTTCTGGATGACTATGTTGTACGATTTTCTTTCTTCGGATGTTAATAAAATGGAATTCTTGTCCTGTTCACCTCGGAAACACAGCTCCCTGGATTGATTTACGGCCAGACTGGTTCCTTCTGTAATTTCTGGATCCAAATACGTTCTTCTCTCGTTTGAAGCAATTGGTGATGTTCCGTGTATTTAAAAGGTTATGAGTTCCAGTGTAGTGTACATTATCGGTTGTGACACAGTTAACTCTTTGTGTTGGGTTTAATATATTGTCAATTCCTTTCGGGTATAGGACAATTCAAGTCCTTCCTTGTAGAACCCAGTTATTTATTTTTTATTGTGATGTTATACGATGATCTCGTTTGATTAAACTATACTGGCATAAGTAAATAATATTATCTTTAGTATTTTGGTTTATTATAATTGTGTCATAATATTTCAGAATATTCTAATTACATTTAACATTTCTTGGGTTTTTTAATCTCATCACATTCAGATCATAAAAGACAATAATTTAAAATCAACTTCTTCATTTCCTGTAGTCCATAGCAACCCATTATTTTTCTTCCTTCTCCATGTTTTGTATATATTGTTTATTTCATATATTTTTTGACTATTCCTTATTAATTTGCTATCATATCGGAATATAACTTTACCGATAGTTGGTTTATTATTTTCTACATATATTCTGCTGGTTTTTTGATATGAACCTGTTTCTTTTATATTTACTACTTTTTTCGATATCAAACGTTATCAATCGATATCATGGCATTGTGGCATTATCATAATTTGTATAAATTGAGATGGTTTATTATATATCATTACTTATTTAATGTTTTTTCCTAGCTCTTCGAACCGTATTCATTAATTATTATTAACTTACGTACCTAACCTTTATGTTATGAGTGGTTATATAGTGTTATTGGCTGTTAGGCCTTTTATTGTATACGGACCTACCTTTGTTTATAACTGGTGAACAACTATAGCCCTTTTACATAAATTCATACATATAATCAAATCTTAACTATTAACATTTACATAAACAATTATTCTTTTCATATCTAATGACAATTTTATCTTGATCTATGGATCACATATAAGAAAATTGAAATCTATTAACGCTAACTAGCTGCTTCCCACATCATTCTATAACAGTAATTGAATAATACATCTTGTTTCATTACCTTTCATTAACTCAACAAGTAATTGGTATAACATAACATAAACTTTATCATAACATTCGTTGTCACAAAATAATATCATTTAATTCAAAATCCTTACTTGCTATTGCTATAAGGTAAATTATTGTTTCATTTTTGTTTACTTTCATGGTCATTTACTTTGACAATTTCTGTACTATTCTACTTCTTACACTTCTCATCAGTATCATATTGATTTACTTTTCACTGAACATAGATCATTAACTATTGTCTAATTTACCGGTTTGTTTATTCTCGTTATTTCTACCTTGCATCCTTATTTATCTTTATCTATAATTATAAATGTAATTATTAGACTTTTGTTTTATCATGGGGTTAGATATTGACTTGCTTATTATTTTGTTAATATAATATTTATGTAACATGGATGACAGCATTTCAGTTGCGTTACATATGCTCCCCCTCCTAAAAAAGTTTAGTTTACCTGAATGAAGTTTAGGTCAAATAAACTTGTCTTTTTCACATGCCTTTTCTTCACATCAATATTAATGGTTGACGATGGGATTCTCAATGTAACTTTATTAGACTAGTATTAATAATTCTTTATTTAATAACATTTCATTATTTCAATTAATATTCTTGATCATTTTTAATTTCTGTAAACAGTATTTGTTGATAGTTGGCTACAATATTCAATGATACTTTAGGTTCACATCTGTTCTACTTATAATTACTGTAATCACTGTATTTCTCAATTATTCTTCTGTCATCTAATTTCTTTCTGTTTTCTTCGTCCTACTCTTCTGGAAACTGAGGTCATTCTTGCAACTCTTCTAATATTCCTTAAATATTTAATTTCCCTAACAATCCCTAATATGTGCGTTGGTACAGTTCAGAGAGGCACTGTTTTGGCTTCATACTCTGCTGCCCACACTACACCTTAATATAGTACTGCTGGAATTCATCTACAGTCAGCTATAAAATATAATAATCTCCTAATAATCTCCTTAATTAATTAATAATATATTTGGGAATTTTTTTTTCTTTTGTTGCTGTCATATTTCTTTATTACTATCCTTCATACTTCGTGATTCCATTTTAGTTTCCTTAAACATTCTTTGATAATAATTCTGACAGTTATCATTTGTAATTATTTTTGTTTTTTCTTTCTTGTTGTGATAATAACGCTAAGTATCTTCTTCATTTGTTTTCCTGATCTCAATATTTTCTAAATAGTTATTGTTTGATTATCATTATAACTGTGTTTCTGACTAGATACAGTCCTTAGCTCAACTAATATTTTTCTTATCGTATTTCATTATTTTGGCTGTTTATATTTCAATGAATTATGTTCATAAATATTTTTTTTCTCGTTTTCTTTAATATTACATTGGTTACAATCAATCGTTTACTGAAGTTGTTTCTTTCACTTGGCAATGCTGTATGTATTTTAGGTCATATGATTTTTCTTTTATTATTTTGTATAGGTAGATTTGATGTAAAAACTTTTATCTTGGGGTTTCATTATTCATTATTCACACTATTTCTTTGTAGACGTTTAGTAATAATTCTAGTTTTCTTCTGTAATCTTGGGGTTTGTTATTAACTCTTCTTAATACCTTCTTCATAACTATATTTTAATTCAGACTTACTTCATTTTGAATGACTTTTTTTTTTCTATTTATTTTATTGTTCAAAAAGTTCTCTTTTATTTACAAGTGTTTTCTCTTCAAAATCGGTAATAAGTTGTTCTTATTGTATTTTAGAATTTATTCATAATATTTCTTTATGGACTCCTGATTGTATGTCCCCTTAATCCTTTTCGTGATAGGGTTCATTATTTCATATGTATTGTTATTATTATTTTTTGTTATCACATATGGCCCAGTATATAATAATAATTTTTTAGTTATTCCCTCTAGAGTGCTTGGTAGCTCCCTGTTTCTTATTAATATTTTCTCGCCCACTTAGTACTTAATTGGTTTTGGATTATTCTTTTCATATTTCCTTTTCTTCATTTCCGCCTTTTCCATTACTCAGTTATAAAATTTAACGGTTTCAAACTGATATTCTGGGTTATTTGGAAAGTTTATAATATCCTGGATTTCTCTAGGTGGAAGCCTTTCAAACATAAAAGTATAAGGGGTATTTTCAATGGACTGATGGTAAGATATATTTAAGAATTCTTCGGTCAGTGACAAGTATTCGTACCACCTTCTCTGTTGGTCATGACAGTAAGTTCGGAGTATTCTGCCAACTTCCCTCAATACACGTTCTGCCAGATTACTGCTGGGGTGGTATACTGAAGTCTTATATGTTCTAATGTTGTGTTTTAAAAGATTATTTCTCCATTTACAGCCCTTGAATTGCGTACCATGATCGGTGATAATAGATGACGGTTCTCTGTTATGTAACGTACAATGACTATTCCAGAATTTTCTTGGTCGTGGCTCTGCTAATAGCGTAGAGTTTAGTGTATTTGGAAAAATGATCAAAAATAATAATTATGAATTTATATCTATGGTTACCTCCACTGCGTGGGAATGGTCCACATATATCCAGAAATACCTTCTCCAGCTTATATTTGGATGTGATAGGGATCATGACTCCCTCCTTCTTCTCATTATTATGTTTAACCATCTGGCAGATGTGACATGCTTGTATGGAGTTTTGCACTTTTCTGGTTATATTTTTTATGTACACTTGTTCTTCCAGGGCTTTGACGATTTTCATGGCTCCCATGTGTCCATATCGTTCATGGTAATCCAATATCAATTTGTTTTCCACAGCGGTGGGAATTACTAGTTTCCAGTTTATTTGTTTAGGGGTAACCTTAATAAATAATTGATCATCATGTATACAGTAATATTTAGTAATAACTTCATCAGCATTTTGTACCTTCTGGCGTATGTTTATTAATTTGGGATCCGATTTTTGGTGTTGATTAATTTCATTTGTAATAATTTCTAAATCCTTCCGACTCTTAATGACATGGTACACTTTTGCAATCTGTTCCTTTTCTCCTTCGAACGATTGGTCTTGTATGTTTATTTGGGACAAGATATCGGCTGCTATGTTCTTTCTTCCAGGTATATATTCCCAATCGATGCAATACTCTTGCAATGCAAGGACCCATCTAGTTAGCCGGCCATGACTAAGTTTACATCGTTTTAGAAATGAAATTGATTTATGGTCACTTCTTACGGTCACTGGGTATCCGAGTATGTAAGTTCTAAATTTATTGCATGCGTACACTACACTTAGCAGCTCCTTCTCGGTAACGTTATAGTTGCGTTCGCAGTTGTTCAGCACTCTGCTGGCGAAGCTGATTACCATATGATGTCCTTCTTCATCTTCTTGATATAGGGTAGCTCCTAAACTAACATTGCTCGCATCACAATTTAAATAAAAGCGTTTGTTAAAATCAGGGTGGTACAACATAACTGTTTCTAAAAATTTCTTCTTGATTAATTGCAGGATTTTATCTTGTTCTGGTCCCCATGCCCATTTGTCTTTGGATGATAATTGTTTCTGAAACTTGGCAGTTACTTCCGAACAGTTATCTTGGAATTTTCGGTAATAGTTACAAATTCCAAGAAAGGATTGTAGCTGTTTTCTATTTTTTGGAGTAGGGAACAGTTGAATTGCTTCTACTTTTTCTGTTGAAGGTGTGATACCCTCCTCAGACAAATTAAAACCTAAGAACTTTACTTGGTTGGCAATAAATTTAGATTTATTCAGCTTGAGTGTTATGTTGTTTTCGGATAATTTTCTCAGTACCTGTTCCACCCGCTCGCAATGTTCATCCCAATGTGAAGAAGTTATTAGTAGGTCATCTACATAGACCGTAGCGAACTGCAGTGTTTCTTGTCCCAATACTTGGTCCATACATTTTAGAAATATTGCAACAGAATTAGTTAGTCCGAAAGGTAGCCTTTTAAATTGATAGTTCCTTCCGTCAAAAAGGAACGCCATGTATTTTCTACTATCTGGATGTAGTTCGACCTGCCAGTAACCGCATACCGTATCCCAAGTACTGATGTATTTAATGCCGTGGAATTTCTTTAAAATTTCTTCTATTTCGCCTGGTGAAGTCCTATCATTGATGATCATTTTATTTATTTCCCTAGCGTCCAGGCAAATTCTCACCTTTCTGTTCTTTTTCGGGACTGCCACTATGGGACTGGTATATGGTGATTGACTATATTCTATTATGTCATCTTGAATCATACGATTAATCTCGTCCCGGACTTCGTTTTTTATTGAATAAGCAATTGGGTAGGATTTTCTGCGAAAGTCCACTGGTTCTTTAAAATTTATCACACACTGATATCCTTTTACTTTACCTGGAGCATTGGAGAATACATGTTTGTATTTATTATATATTTGAATTAAATTTTCGGCCTGTACCTTACTTACTTGTCGACAAGTTTTTTCCCTTTGGAATTCTCGGACCTCTTCTAACTTACTCTGCCACAGTTCGGGATCATCGTCCTCATATTGAATGACTTCTGGTATTTTATTTTTCTTACAAAAGTAGCTTTTTATAGCTAGACATCTGGTGTTAACTGGAACGGTTCTATTAGCGTCAACTAATTCGGCTGTCCATAATCCTTCTTCGGATGTTAAAGATATTATACCTTTATGTAAGTCAATTACTGCGGAATGCTGGCGCAATACATCGCATCCAATCAATACATTGAACGGTAATCCCGTTGCGACCAAGAATCCTATTGGTAGGGTCATATTATTATTGGTAAGATCAAGCGATACTTGTTTTTTAACTGTTTTATTTTGTCGTCCAGTGGCTCCGATAATTATCACATTATTGACAGGTAATGTCGGTATGGGCAACTGGCCTTCTCGCTGTATTTTTTCAAGTTCAGTACTGTCTATCAACGATATGTTAGATCCAGTATCTATCATTATGGTAGATTGTACCCCATTTAATTTTGCTGTTACATATATGATTTCGTTATTACTATTACTGTTTACATGTTTCTTATCCTCTTCCAATAAATCTTCTCTAATATTCTTTAAATAGTGGTTATTAATTATAGTTATGGTATTATTATTCTTAAGTTTGTTTACAAGTTGTTGTTCCCCAAGATTACGGTTCAGTGAAGGGTATTCATTATTTTTCACTGCCTCTATTAGTTTAAATGAGGGCTTACTCCCTCTTCTCTATTTTCATTTGAGTTATTATGTTGATTTAGTACAGTTTCGGTGCGGTCCTCTGTATTAGGTTCCGCTATCCTATAATTTCTTTCAGGTGGATAGTTGTCTTCACGCCGGGACTGATCATAATGATTGTCATATCGGTGACTCCTTGGGTAAATCGTCGCTGATTACTTTGAGGCCTGGAGTAAATATAATTAATGTTATGCCTATAATTATTGGGTCGTCTGTCCCCATCTCCTCTATTATTGCGACTATCGCGGTAATTATAAGTATTATTGCCACGATAATTATAATTCCTGGAATTATTATTCGCGTGATCGTTTTGGGTCCTATTTGCATTTACGTTCTGCGCAGGTCGATTGTGATCATTATTATGAGAATTGGTTGGTGGCTCGTTATTATTGAACTTCTGATATTTATAATTTAACATCCTATTTCTTTGGTATTGGTTCTCGTGCTCATAATTCTCAAGGAATTTGGCCATGGCTGAAATCGTTTTGATTTGACTACACATACGTGCATTTTTTATCCCTTCCTCGTAATGGTAGGATAGTTGTATCACCAAACATTCTTCGGGAATTCTGGGCTCTAAGTTCCGTGCCATACATACTTTTCCTAGAAAGTATGAAGTAGGAGACTGGCCTATGTTTGTTTCGTATCGACCGTTACTCAAATTATTTCTAATCATGTTCTGGGTCGATTCAGACCAATATTTCTCTTTAAATTGTTTTTTGAACTCGGTCATGTCCAGTATATCCGGGCGCACCGCTGTCCACCAATTATCATAGGTATCTTTAAATTTCTCATCAATCATACTGCGTATAATACTCCAGCGATTTTCTCTATTTCTTGCGACCATCTCTTCTAACCTCTTTAAAAATTCCATCGGATTGCGCTTGTAATTACGAAAATTAATCGACTCCCGATTCTCGTGGTTATTTGTATGACTATGTTGGCATGTCCTATCCCGCCATGAATCTACTTCTTCTTGTAACTGTAATTCACGTCTACTAATTTCCTCTATTTTATGTTTACTGGTATTAATTTGACCTTCCATATTATTTAAATTGCCATATACTCTTTCGAGTCGTTCACCCATGTCTGTCTGTATTTGCGTAATCCCTTCTTTATTCTCCTCCCGTACCTGATGTACTTCGTTTTTAATTTGCTCATATTTTCCGACAGTTTCCTGTTGGATTTCTTCGACCAATGTTTTACTCTCAATTTTTATGTCATTAATTTTATTTTGTAGTTCTTCACGAACCTGTACTATTGTTTCGTTAGTTTTTTCTAACCCTTCATTTGTTTTAATAATTAATGCTTGATACCTTTACTTGGTGAAAATCCATTGTAAATTATAGTAAAAAATAAAACCATAAAATAGTTTTTGTGATTTCCACTCGTCAATTTATTAAAAATATAAAAACCATGACAGCTGTTTCGGCAGCACAGTGCCTTCATCAGATGGTGTAAGCTGACTAATTTTCGTACAAACAATACAGAATATAAAATATAATACAAGTGCTGTTGTATAGAGAGCGATAGTAATCTCGTGTCAATAAGATTTATACACATTACACAAACATATAACATAACATATACCAAGTCTATTTATACAAATTAAGCAGAGGCGAGCTATTTAGATCTAACTGATCATTTAATAATACATTTAAATATTTGTGTTTATTAATTTCAAGGGTTTCTAATAAATCAAGCTTTGGACCTTTATCAGATAAATGTAAAATTTCAAAATTGTCATTATAACTATGGCCTTTTTCTAACAAGTGATTTGCATAATTTGATTTGCCATCATTATATCTAAAACTATAATTGTGACCATACATTCTTTTTTCGAAAGATCTACCTGTCTGTCCGATATACACTTTATTACAAGACCCACAGGATAATTTGTATACACCAGACTTTTGCAGTTTATCTGTTTTACTCTTGTTATTTTTAATATATTTTCCCAAAGAAGACTGCGTCTTAAAAGCTATATTTACATTCCTTTGTGCGAAATATTTACCAATATTTTCAGAAGCAGAACCTATGTAAGTGAGAGTGTGATATCTTTTAATCTGTGTTGAGGGAGGGTAAACTAGTTTTAAAGCTTGTGAATAAAATTTTTTGTTTAACAAGTGATCTATGAGGCTAGGTTGGTAACCATTGTTAACAGCTATTTGTTTAATAATGTTAAGTTCTGATTGGAAATTTGAATCTGATAACGGAATACTAACTAGTCTGTGAATAAAACTGTGAAAAGCAGCCAATTTATGTGAGTATGGATGTGTGGAAGTAATGTGTATTGTCATATCTGTATGTGTAGGCTTATGAAAAATACCGAAGTCTAATTTATTATTGCATTTTGTTATTGTAAGGTCTAAAAAATTGATACTATTGTTATCTTCTAATTCTAAGGTAAAGCTAATATTTTTGTGTAAATTGTTAATGAAATTAAGAAAGATCTGTAATTGTCTACGTGTACCTAGAAAAATTGCTAAAATATCGTCCACATATCTATACCAAAAAATAAACAATTTGAAATAAGGGTGTGCTCTAATTTTAGTTTCTATGTAGTCCATAAAGATTTCAGCTGCCAAAGGGCTAAGTGGATTTCCCATTGCAAGCCCTTCTTTGCCAATATAGATCTTTCCATTAAATTCAAAGTAGTTTTGATTAAGGCAAACCTTCAGTAAATTCAAGATATCCTCTCTCATAAAGGGGTTATTACAATTTTCAATTAATAATTTTTCTACAATATCTATTACATCAGTCGGTGGAACTGACTGTATTTAGATTATCTAAATAGCTCGCCTCTGCTTAATTTGTATAAATAGACTTGGTATATGTTATGTTATATGTTTGTGTAATGTGTATAAATCTTATTGACACGAGATTACTATCGCTCTCTATACAACAGCACTTGTATTGTATTTTATATTCTGTATTGTTTGTACGAAAATTAGTCAGCTTACACCATCTGATGAAGGCACTGTGCTGCCGAAACAGCTGTCATGGTTTTTATATTTTTAATAAATTGACGAGTGGAAATCACAAAAACTATTTTATGGTTTTATTTTTTACTATAATTCATTTGTTTTGGCTATTTCTAATTTTCTTTCCTCATTATTTTGGTCCACCTTCTGGTTAACTGTCACATGAAGATTCTCAATTTTTTCATTAATCTGCCTTAAATTCTCTTCATGTATTTGTAGGATGTCTTCCTTCATTTGTTTTACACCCTCATCATTCCTATCTAACCTTACGTGAATTTGGTTTAATCTTTCGTTCATTTGTTTTGAGGTTTCTTTAATTTCCTCATTTGTTTTCCTAAAATTCTCCTTGTTTTCCTCATTTGTTTTATCGTATTTTTTCTCCTGTTTCCTAAATTGTTCCCTTAAGTTTTCCTTATTTTCCTCATTTGTTTTCCTAAATTGTTCTCTTAAGTTTTCCTTATTTTCCTACTTTGTTTTCCTAAATTGTTCTCTTAAGTTTTCCTTATTTTCCTCATTTGTTTTCCTAAATTGTTCTGTCATAAATTTCATCATCTCCTGCCAACTTGGTACTTCTCTGGCTCCAGCTTTATCTATTTGGTCCCCTTGGGCATCTTCTTCCATTACTCCCTTTTCCTTGTCCGCAATTATTTCAGTTTCCGTTATTTCGTCTGTCTGTTGTCCCATTTCACTATCTGTTATTATTTCTATTTCCTGTTCTTGTTCATCTATTTTCTTCTCCGTATCTTCTGCCCTCCTCTTTGATCTACCTCTGGTATCAGGCATTTTTATTCTCCCACAGTTGCCTGCTCTGGTTAAGTAATATGAATGTAATTATAGTTACTTAACTTAAGCCCTACACTGGTTGAGCGCCAATTTGTAATTAAACGAGTACGAACGTCTCGTTATTTTCACACAATATAAGCCTATTCGTTGCTATGAACGGGTATGCTCCCCTGTCACTACTCTCTTTGGTCGTTTTAATTTACTTCAATTATTTAAATATCCGAGATATTTGGAGTTGTGGGATATAGTAATTTAATTAACTAATATTAACTTATCTATCTAAGAAAAATATCAGTGTTAGTGTACTTGAAACTTAAATAATTAATGTGTTATTCTGTAATTTCGTTCAACCCTATTATACCTTGAAGAGAATTATGGATAATTTTGTATTTTAACGCTCTTCTCTTTGGTGTTGGAGAATTCCGCTATAAGCGCTGTAGTACCGGGGCAACGAAACTTAGAGGTTAATTCACTGTTTACGTTAACCAATTATTCTATACTTAGTCAGTTACTTTTTTATTCCCAACTCATTAAATAATACTCCAAATGACAAGATTTTGCAACTATACAAAGGTTCTTTATTTGTTTACTTCTTCAACATTGAATAAGATATGTTCCAATTGGCATATACAAAGGCTATAGATTGCGTGAATCGATTATTGATCAGTCCGATACTTTATTTAGGTTCGGTTATATAATGTATTTTAGTTTGTAATTAATTTAATTCAGGGTGTGAAGGTTCTTGTAACTGTGGGGAAGATTAAAAATACATAGATAAGAATGCAAGATTTACAAATTTGAAGTGTTGTGTAGTTAATATGACTTATACAATAATAATTTACCAGACTAGAACGAAGCGAATCGTGTGGGCTGTTGGTTGACAACTTCACTGTTCTGGATGACTATGTTGTACGATTTTCTTTCTTCGGATGTTAATAAAATGGAATTCTTGTCCTGTTCACCTCGGAAATACAGCTCCCTGGATTGATTTACGGCCAGACTGGTTCCTTCTGTAATTTCTGGATCCAAATACGTTCTTCTCTCGTTTGAAGCAATTGGTGATGTTCCGTGTATTTAAAAGGTTATGAGTTCCAGTGTAGTGTACATTATCGGTTGTGACACAGTTAACTCTTTGTGTTGGGTTTAATATATTGTCAATTCCTTTCGGGTATAGGACAATTCATGTCCTTCCTTGTAGAACCCAGTTATTTATTTTTTATTGTGATGTTATACGATGATCTCGTTTGATTAAACTATACTGGCATAAGTAAATAATATTATCTTTAGTATTTTGGTGTATTATAATTGTGTCATATTATTTCAGAATATTCTAATTACATTTAACATTTCTTGGGTTTTTTAATCTCATCACATTCAGATCATAAAAGGCAATAATTGAAAATCAACTTCTTCATTTCCTGTAGTCCATAGCAACCCATTATTTTTCTTCCCTCTCCATGTTTTGTATATAGTGTTTATTTCATATATTTTTTGACTATTCCTTATTAATTTGCTATCATATCGGAATATAACTTTACCGATAGTTGGTTTATTATTTTCTACATATATTCTGCTGGTTTTTTTATATGAACCTGTTTCTTTTATATTTACTACTTTTTTCGATATCAAACGTTATCAATCGATATCATGGCATTGTGGCATTATCATAATTTGTATAAATTGAAATGGTTTATTATATATCATTACTTATTTAATGTTTTTTCCTAGCTCTTCGAACCGTATTCATTAATTATTATTAACTTACGTGCCTAACCTTTATGTTATGAGTGGTTATATAGTTTTATTGGCTGTTAGGCCTTTTATTGTATACGGACCTACCTTTGTTTATAACTGGTGAACAACTATAGCCCTTTTACATAAATTCATACATATAATCAAATCTTAACTATTAACATTTACATAAACAATTATTCTTTTCATATCTAATGACAATTTTATCTTGATCTATGGATCACATATAAGAAAATTGAAATCTATTAACGCTAACTAGCTGCTTCACACATCATTCTATAACAGTAATTGAATAATACATCTTGTTTCATTACCTTTCATTAACTCAACAAGTAATTGGTATAACATAACATACCTTATCATAACATTCGTTGTCACAAAATAATATCATTGAATTCAAAATCCTTACTTGCTATTGCTATAAGGTAAATTATTGTTTCATTTTTGTTTACTTTCATGGTCATTTACTTTGACAATTTCTGTACTATTCTACTTCTTACACTTCTCATCAGTATCATATTGATTTACTTTTCACTGAACATAGATCATTAACTATTGTCTAATTTACCGGTTTGTTTATTCTCGTTATTTCTACCTTGCATCCTTATTTATCTTTATCTATAATTATAAATGTAATTATTAGACTTTTGTTTTATCATGGGGTTAGATATTGACTTGCTTATTATTTTGTTAATATAATATTTATGTAACATGGATGACAGCATTTCTGTTGCGTTACAATATATATGCAGTACCACTACGTTGTGTGTATATATATATATATATATACACACGTAAAATTATATGTAATATGAAACTGAAGTTATTATTATATGTGCAAATGCTTTGCTGAGTAAGAATTTTGAAAATGGTGAAGGGAACATTATTAAAGAAAAAAACAATATTTTGTACAATAAGAAATTTATTTTATACAAATTAAATGGTAAACTCAATGAGATTTGTGGTATTGTTATTCTTGGTGTTAATGATACTTTCTATATATGGATTGAAGCTTGTTAGTTTTTGGCGTAAATCGTTTTCCACGCAAAGTTTATTTCTATATTTGTTTAAAAAAAAAACAAACTAGAAAATGCACGCTCGCATAAGTAAGTAGTTGTGAATCCCATTAATTCCTTCAAAGCTATATTTGCAAGCGCTCGATACTCTCCCTTTATTTTGATCCAAAATGGGATTAGGCTTGAGTCTTTAAAGAAAGTTTTCAAAGAAGAATCACATGATAGTTCCATCAGGGAGTCTTCCTCAGATGCTGACAGTTTTAGATTTTAAGGTTTGGTAAATAATGAATGGTAAATTTTACCAAAAGAGTTCTCAAGGTTTAACAAGATATTTTGTCTAAATAATCAAAATGGCTATCAAAATTTAATTTGTTAAAAGAAAAAGTTCAGTATGTTCAATTTTAAAAACGAGTTAATAATTTTTTCACATTTTGCACGAAATATTGTGCACAGAAAGATTTTCACTTTAATAATTGCTCGTGCACAATTATTCGTGCACGGTGTATAATTCATTTTGTTTATTTTTGTTAAGTGTACAAAATAAAATTAAATAATTATGCGATGAAAAACTTTCTGTGCACAATCTGTCTGTGCATGAACCCAGTTTTACCAGTAAGAAGTATATTGAAAATGTAAGATAATAAACAAGAGTGTTATTTTTAACCGACTTCGAAAAAGGAGGAGGTTCTCAATTTGACCTGTATATATTTTTTTCTGTTTGTTCGCGCATAACTCCGAAGGCATGGTATGGTTTGTGCACATGAGAATTGTACACGATATTATTGTACACTAAAAATTATGCACCAAGTTTTGTGCACAAGTACAGAAAAAAGATTTTTATTATGCACAAGAGTTTTTATATTAATTATTAATATTGCAGAACGGTCACTTATAAAGACAACATATATTATTCAGTAACCATGTTATTTAAGTTAACACATCTGTCGGCAGTCCCACGACTGGCAGATTTTTCAGATTATAAAACTTTCCTCTTGAAATACACTTTCATATTTTTTTCAGTCGGTAAGATATTTTACTTAGATATTTTAAAAGTCGTCCGGCGACCCACCTGAATAGATCCCGCGAGCCACTAGTGGGTCGCGACCCACAGTTTGGGAACCACTGATTAGTTTATTAAAATTACTTTCAAACCTGACATTTTGTTCATTGTGTTTAATATTATTAATATACAAACGTTTATTAATATTATCAATACTACCAGATATTGTTCGTAAAACAGTCATTATATCATCATCAGATTCATTATTTTTATTAGTTGAGGTTAGGGTTAACTGAACTCTAGAGTCATCTATAACAGCTGACTCGGTTAAACTGATGTCTTTAATTACAATTGGAGTTGAATGAACTTCTAACCTACTCATAACAGCTGATTCAGTTAACCTGATTTCTGTCATTGACTGAATTCCAGACTACTCATTAGAGCTGGGTCAGTCAAATTAATTTCCTTTTCATTATCAGAAATTTTAATTATTTTCAATTAAATGATTAATTATTACTTATAGCAACAAAATTGCATAAAAAATCTTACCTACTATGTTTTATGTATAACCTCTATTCGTACATTTCGTAACTTAAAACAAAAACAAAAACGCCGTTTACTACAAAATAACCCATTTCTATATCCAAAAGTAGGTCTAGCTTATATAAAATAAATTTATATAAGCCGTCCCTGTTCGGGCACCATTTGTAACAGTCTAACTCATATTATATAAAGAAATAGACAAATATTGTGTTTCGTGACTTACCTTCAATGTCACGCCAAGGTCGTATAGACTAACTCTTTAGTTATAGAATTAGTTTATTGGGTTTTGTGTGGCTTAATAACTACTAACGCATGATTATAATGAGAAACATCTTATTTTATTAATAAGACAAAAAACTTTATCAAACAATAATCAACAAACAATTCATTAGACAATTCTTATTACATTAATTTCTTTTTGAGCCTCTGTTCTCCTGAGAGCAAGTGCTGCTGGGCCGACCTAACCACGATGTCCACCGGCTTGTTTTGGGGAGGGGGTACACTGCAGGGTACTCTCCCCGCGTTTAACTGTGAGGCAACTATGTTGCCCTTTTGGGGTGAGGGTGTGCCGACTCTAGTATAGAATCGGCGCATTTCCAGTATATAACGTCCGGTAAATGTTAAACGCAGTACTAATTTGAAGCGGTTTAATTGGTGCTGCACTCTTGCAGCGAAGATAAGGCACTAATTCGGCGCTTAAGAAGTGCCTGAGAGGTGCTGGCCTCTGGTTCCAGCCGCTGTAGGCAAACGAGAAGGGCGGAAGTTATTCTGTTTAAGTTCATCTCTCACCAAACTTCGTCACTGATGGCTGCATTTTTTTTTACTCCGGGAGATGAAGAAAAATTCGTCAACCATCCTTCCACTATGTCAGGCTAGATCTGAAATCGACTGCGGTAAGTCTCGCCAATACTTTCATAGTTATGAATTTAATGTTTCACTAAAGAAAGACTTGTATAATAGGCCCCAGTAAGTGGATTTCTGATAACCTTTAAAAACCACATGGCATTGTGCAATACGCAATTTGAAAGTAGAATTTTTAAAACACAGTAAAATTATATTAAATTCACGTGTCCGAACTACGGCACTAAAAGTCAGGGAAATAGAAATACAAAAGTATTAGTTTAAAATATGCAAACATGGATGTAAGCAGATTCCTATTAAGTACCTATGGTTATTGCACAATGCGTAAGTCGGTCTAAGTTGCATACAAGTTTTACTAGTATTGATAGTAAAACTTTATTCACATCAGGAAGCTTACTGAGGCACCAATTGAGAGTCATATAATCGCCAAATGGTATTAATTTATATAGTAAAGATGATGTAATCAGATTTAACCTTTCTTGACCACGTGGTACTAAATATTCAGACTATGTATAAAGCTTATTAAAATTGTAACAAGCCATAATTAACTATCAAAAATTCAACATGGTAACCCGCATGGGTGAAGTTATTATTATAAAGATTTACTGTACTAAATATTTTCAAATAGGGCCTGTTGGCCACATAACCTTGTCAAGTTTTATATTTAGGTAGCTCTAAAGCTATGTTAAGATTATATATAGGTTTTGGGGGGGTGTGCGAGCTTTCTGAGGGCATTGTGTGGTGTACTCTGGCTGATATAATGTTGTGTAATTAGGGTCCTCCGAGCAAGTCGAGGAAAAAGTCCAACAACATGACCTGAACAAGTAACACCAAGAACTTCGCTCTCACTTCATCTACCGGAGCAATAGCCATGACGCCACACCAACACCTGTAATGTAGGCCACGAGATTGCCACCTCACCCCCATGGACAAAAATCAGGTGATCTCAAACCATTATATTATTTATACGTAGAGATGCACTTAATAGACCCAGTGAACCAGTTCAATCAATCAACCACAACACTTTCAAGTTTTTAAACATTTAATTGGATCCCCAATTAACGGGACAGTATAGTGTGTGTGCTGGGTGTGAAATTATTTGTAAATTTTATTAATTTGTTGTAAAATTGTCAGCTCAGAGACTGACATGTATCTTAGGCAGTTCTACATTCAAACGTGTAATTCCCTCTTATTTCAGTATATGTGCTTCATTACAGCTTTTAAGTCATTCATTCAATTTGTAATTTCTCGGGTTCAATTTAGTGTTCATTTTCTATATATATTTTTCTAAAATTTAAATTCAGTTTGGTTCATATGGTATAGACATTTCTGGGGTAGTTAGGTGGATTTTCACAAGTTTAATCCTGAATGGGTGCATGTCCATACAGTGTTGAACGTGTTGTTGAGACATGTTGAATTATACACCGACTGGCAAACGAACATGTCGGTCTCTGGGCCAAAAGTACTTTTTAAAAGGGTTATAAGATTCATGACATATTTCTATTTTCAAAACTTAGCAATGTTTCTATATATATATATTCTATTAATTAATTATGATAACTGGGGGGGGTTCATTGTTTTCTAAATTTTTATTTCTCACAGTATAAGAGCCCAGTGGGGCAGAATTTTATAACAGTATTAGACACTTGGCCAAATATTAGAATTTATTATGTCCTGGGGACTACTGGAGTTGCATAAGCATAATCTAATACACATGTCATGTGTTATGAACCAATTAAGTATTGTAATCCTAACATGGATGTCCATAAAAGAATTAATAATATACCTCATGGGGGTAAGAAAAGGGCGTGGCAAGAGATTTTTGTATAATTGTACTGTATTGTGGAACATGTGATGTATTGTATATTTGTGTGTGTATTTTGGGGGGTTATATGTATTGTACATTTAGGTGTATTTTTTGGGGGGGAGTTTAGATATAGGGTTTTTAGAAAAAAAAGATGAAACATAGGATTATATATCCTTTTAATTTTGATGACATTAATTTATTCTATCTCAATTAAATTTTGCTGAATATTTCTTCTACGAAAGTAATTTATTTTAATTAACTTGAATAACAAGGATGTGGATTTGTCACTATTTAATTTTTAATTAATTTGTTTGAGATTTTGTTATTAATATTGTTTTCAAAATGGAGATAGAATAATAAAAGGGATTTTATTAATTGTTAAATTTATGAGTTTTCATTGCAAGTCCCGTCTCACTGGATCCAGCGCATTTTTGGCTTCTCTAGGCTTTGGTCTAATTAACTTGTGGCCCCTCTTTTCAAAAAAAAAAAAATATTCAAAAAAATTTTTCAAAAAAAATAATCTTTTTTTTAACAGCCTAAGTTAAAGAGGGGTTACAGTTATAAGGACGCAAACCAGTACTTTAGTTATTATATTTCCCTTTTTTATATTGTTTTTCATTTACACTCTCTCTGACTCTCTCTCTCTCTCTCTTTTTTTTATCTTTTTATGAGATCTCATTTTCTTTTAAATAATTTAATTTGGTATTCAAAAATTGAAACTGTAAGCTTTTAGTAATTTGATCAATTGATTGTCTATTGTACATATCCCTTCCGGAGACGTATCTGATAGTTGCACCAGCACGTGTTATTCACTTTCTCAGTAGAACACTCGAAATTTAGGCTTTAAACTGTTATAAGTTTAACACTGTTATTGATTATTCATCACTATGTTTCACTATTGTTTCAAAATAAATTCACCATACTTTTTAGTCGGTCAACTTTAATTTATTAGAGTACTCTTTTACGTGACTGCGCGGTCCGAGTGGTTCTAGTCGACTTTAATTTACTCGAGCGTCTTTTTTACATGACCGCGTGGTCTGAAGGCTTTCGACGACTGAGGCAGCCAAGATGGCTGGGCGACGGTCTTCCTTAATTCGCCTCGTGGTCACAAACAGGATGTCTTTTCACAACTCGCTTTCTGATTGGCTGGAATGTTCCAGAATATTACATCGTACCGGAAAGCAGCCCGCCGGGTTGCCTCGTGGTGATCTCTGCGTCGCACAAATACGCTGTTTTTGACGACTCCCGCATTCCTTTGTCCACCCGTACTGCCACTGACTGTTACGGACTACGCCATAGGGTGTTCAATAAGAAAATTTTGTACATGTTGATTAAAAAAAATATTACTTATTTTGTCCCGTTACAACAGATTTTATGATTTAATACTATGCAACAATTCTATTAATTATTATTATGGTATTATGATAAAAGATGAGAATATAAATGGTTGTTATATTAATCGTAACAAAAGGAGTTTAATTAAAAATGAAATGTATTATGATATTGTAAGATTGCTGTTTGATGATGGAGGTTAGATATGTATTGTTGAGGAACATTTAATTGTGTGAATATAATGGTTTTTGAAAATTGGCTAAATATGGTAATGATGTTGGTAAATAAGGACATTTAATGTGAAACAGATTGGATATAAAGTTGTATTATGTTTACACGTGCTCTGTATAAGATTATGCTGCTGTTATAGGGTATCTGCAGATAAATTGTTGTGTGGGTGTACCTTGTATTGTACGTAAACAATGTTTATAGTTGTGATTGATTTAATAACAATAATATTTTGTTGATTGAATAATTGAAAAAATGTTTACACCCTAGTCGATCCAGTCCTTGTGGAAGCCACTGGGCGAGACAGTTCAGCCATGGGGGAAATAGAGAGATGGATGGCCGGTGGCAACGTTACATGCTGCGAGGGAGAAACTTCATTTATGCAAGTTTGTGTCACACTAAAACCGGTGAAAGTCCGTGAGGTCGCTGACACTTTTGTAACGCGGGGTATCAGGGGTTAAGGGATTTATATGGGGGATAATAGAAAATGATGTGGAGGAGTTTAATGAATGTTCAAATAGATGAGAGTGATGATTAAATCACGATAACAATTGAGAATACAGTGTTGAAATACACATATGGTTGACTGTACTTATTATATTGTAGAATTTGCTGTTTTATGTAACCAGGTTTTGAATTGTATCGCGACAGCAGTAACAATTTGCATTACTGATGAGAAAATTGAGAGATAAAATGAGAGGTTTAAGTGAATAAAGTAATATGAAGTTATTTTTCCTCAAATTCCGACTGGAATTAGTAAAGCATTTTGAAGTTGGAATTACAAAGTCCAAGAGAATGTCGATGTTAGATGTTTAGGAGAAAATGTATTATGTTAGATTAAGGATATTTCTGTTAAACCACAATTTGTGTATTAGAAGTTAAGAAAAGCCAGTACTTCGAAAAAAGGCAAACCAGTACGGCTAAGAGGAAACCAAATCAGTTCAGGATATGGAATAATGAAAGGCCATTTAGTAATATTTTGTTGATTGTTTCAGAGTCTGGTGACACTGGGGTGGCGACCCTGTGCTGCCCAGCGCGTCAGAGCAGGGGCATCTAGTGCCTACCTGGTTTTACGGTGTTGGGATTCTAAAGCAGGAAGTCCAGTAAAGTCATGCAGGTGCAACCGCAGTCACTGGATTAGGGGGGTGAGTAACCCATGATTTTAATAAGAAAATAAGGAGGGTCATGTCGTTTTATGCTTTGGCATAAAACCTCTCATTGAGGGGGTATTGTGACAGTAAAAAATGGGTATAATTATTTTAATATTGTGAAATAATACGATCTATGTGAATCTGAACAAAATACGACTTTCGAAATCTGAGGGGTATGAACCAGTCAGTATGATGTAGTAATTGTCGTCACAAAACTACATAACCGGGCCTTATATGGTAAGGAATTTCGGATTCTCTCTGACGTCACAAGAATGTCACGGAAAGAGCACGTGTTTTCAAATAACAAAACGCAATTATGAACTTAATAAACGTCTCGAAGGTTCGAAAAAATTCAGATGAGAAGAGAAGTGGAGAGTGAGGGGGACCACGAGACCAGCCCATTAGTATAAAATCGACAGTCGCCATCTTCCCGTTCGAACAACATCGTCAACCCGTACGGGTGTATTAACCCAAGTCCGCGGACAAAGTCGATTTAGGCCTTTAAAAAAGTGAAAATGCATATAAAACAGTGATAAATAAATTTCTTTGAGTATACAAGTTAACCACCAAAATTAATTTAACAGTTTTAACAGTTTACTGAGTGTTGAAACAAAAGTGCACTACAAGAACAATGACGCCACATGAGGAATAACGTCTCCAGATAAGTACTTTCGAAACTAAGTCGACCAGACAGCTAACAACTATGTATCCAGCATTAAACACTAAATTCAGATCGTAATGAGAGCTTAAATCTAAAGGGGGTTTTTAAGAGAGTGAGTGAGAGCGTGAAAGCGAAGTACTGGTTCACCTTGATAGATTTAAATAAAGTAATCTTGTGCAAATAACGATTATATATGTTCAATGTTGGGTGATTTACTAATCACCATATATATACTGGGGTAACGCCCGTTTCAATTTCAAAAAATTAAAATAAAACCAATTTCTATATCACAAAGACCACGTTTTGAATGTAATTAACCTAGTCTGTTTGCTGCATCCAAATCTCGCCTAATTGAATTCTAGAGTCTTCTGAGTCCAGGGAAATAAAGTGTTTAAATCATACAGGTATTAGTTAATGAGAAGAGTGGAATAGTTTGCATATTAACTTCAAATATGCTGGCGACCCTATAAAGTGCTGAGGAAGTGGAAAGTAGGTAATAAGAATAGATTGCCAAGGTAGGTAATATTTTGGGCGGGTATATTTGAAAAAGGTAAATGAACTTTACAATATATCCAATCCGTATTAATCACAATTGCCAATACTAGTAACAATAAAAATTAATCAAGCAGTAAAATCTTCTCTAAGGGATAAATAACATTTTAATGCCGATGCATGAGCTAAGCTCTCATGAGTTGATGTTATCAATTTAAATGACATCTCGTTTGTCAACACAACTTTCCAATCATGTTTTATTATTTTGAAAAGAACGTTGTTATGTATCTTATATTGAGCTGGTAGGTGAGATTGATGTTTTAAATTTTTTAAGGTAATATCTTGATTCTGTTCTTCTGCTAAATTTTGTAGCATTCTTCTTACTTCGTTCCTAGCTTCAAATTGAACAGGTAATAGATGTACTTCATTATTTTCTTTATCGTAGATCTCCTTACATTCTTCTGGCTAAACTTCATTTCATTACACAAGAGTTCATTACATTATATTTTTGTAGAAATGACAATTCTTGACGTATTTACATATTATTATTACATATTATTTTGCATATTGTTAATAATTAAAATCGTAGTATTTTAAAAATAATTATTATTTACAGTGGCCTTGTGTGTGTGTCCCCTAATTCGCACCCTAGTCTAGGCTAAACAATGCTTGGTCCGTTGACAGGAAATATGCATTGTACCTTTGTCGTTGAATAGCCGAATTGTACAGCTATTTCTGTTTCGCATTCCTTCTTTGTTATTGTTTGCTTTGACCGCGTAAACCACTTGATCATACGGTGAGAATTTTTTTTCTTCGTGGAGACAGCCAAACGGAATCTCTCTTCTCCCTCTCACTGCTGCTCCTCTCTTCAGAGCCGCGTTTGGTATGCAGTGCGCCCTGGGCCCGAACAACATTCGCACCCCCATCTCCCGTCTCCCGTCCAAACCCCTCTGACGTCAGCTAGTACTAATTTCCTCGTCGTTTGCGCACCGCGATCAACATTAAAATATTGTTCATTTTTGGTCATATGAAAAAGGAAAAGAACAAAAATAGAAGTGACGTGGTAAAAAATAATAACGTGTAAAAGTAATGGCAATGGTAAAAATAAAAAATTAAACATTTTCTGTCATATTAAAAAATGTATTAACTTATAACCGAACAATCAAAGCTGTTTTGATCAAATACAAATTATTTTGTATGAATAAAATATTGAATGGCGTAATTAATCTTTGGCAAAGAAAAAAGTCTACATAAATATTTTATTGTACCTAATAATGATATTTGACATTGAAAGAAACCCTAACAATACACTGTTAATTGTTATACCATACCATTTTACATCATTGATTTTTTTCTTGACTTTTTCTTTGCAAATTCGTTTATTACATCATCAAAACACACGTTCATAGTCATGTCCTTTTCGGTGCAGAGCACCATCAAACTATTAAACTTGGTCTCCTGAAGGGATGACCTCGTTATTGATTTAACCTTTTCAGAGCTGAGAACTCTCGTTCAGTAGAACAGTTAGTGACTGGCAGGGTTAGGTAAATCCTCATGGCCACTTCCAGATTAGGAAATGTACTGTATAAACTTGGTTCGCTGCTTCTTATGTACTTATATGCTTCTCGAAGGTGTTCTATATTTTCAACTTCCATGAACTGCTTGAAATGCAAACATTCTTCTCTTAGACTATCAACCTCTATATCATCACTGTAAAACATAGCCAGTCGATCTGATTGGACTTTGGTTTGCAAAGGTTCTTTTGCCTGAAAAATGAAACTTTTAATAGAAACTTTAGAATAAAACGTAGTTTTATCAAATTAGTTTTATTGTGTTTAATGTTTTTTTTTAACTTATTGGCATTTTCACAAATATTAACTCTTAATTCACGTTTACACTTCATCATTAAAAACTTGAATATTTAAAAATATATCATAATAGTATGTTGACTAACTCATAATTGTATTGCCTGTGGTAAAGTATAAGGCTATATAAAACCCTTACCTTAAAATCGTTGAATATCTCAAATCATTGCCTGTGGTAAAGTATAAGGCTATATAAAACCCTTACCTTAAAATCGTTGAATATCTCAAATCTGTCACTGAGAGAAGCGTAGCTTTCCCGTCTTCTACTTAGTTGCCCAGTCAGATTGTCAATAATTGGAAGGAACACTTCAGTTTTGAACTTGATTTTAGGCTCCAAATTTGATTCACATCGCCTTTCTTCATCTGGAAACAATGTTCTTTTTCTGTTCCTTTTACAGATGGCCGCTTGCAATCCACATAACTTGGTAACTGCGTTCTTGACTTATTCATCAAATGTATTTCTTTTTTCTTCAAGAAACGTTTGGAGGGCCTGCAGGTATTTTATCGCTTTCTGTAAGTCCAACTCCTCTTTTTGTAAAGTTTCGCTTGACTTGTCAATTCTTTGTAACAGATCATTCCAAAGCAAAGTGAGGAAAGCTGTGTCGAATTGGGCTAACTGTTTGCAAAACCCTTCAGCGGTCACTCTACTTTCAGGTGTTTGAGAAACATCTTTAGCCAGGCTTTGTAGGACAAACTCATATTGTACAATAATGTTGGTATTTAATGTGGGAATTATATTAATGGAAGGTTGGCTAATCTGATCATAATCTAATTCCGCCTCCTGCTGCAAAATGACACAGTGCTCTGAGCGTTCGAATACAACAGACGTTACTTACGCTTGTTGCGTTCGGCTGTCGTCTTAATTATTTTCATGTCGCGACTAATTATGTAGGCCTTAGGCCCAAATCATTTCATGTATTTTTCGAGTGTTGCATAATTGCGTCTCATTTCTATAATGTAAATTTTTCTTTCTAATGTGATTTTCTCAGACGTCATGATGCGTAGAAGGCTTAGCTAACCTTCTTGAAACCTAAATTCATCTGTACCATTTACGTACAATAAATAACCAAGGAATCTACACGTCAAAATTTTTACTTCAACAAAAATATTAATCAAACACAATTCTTAACATTTTTTGGTCACTCCGCGCACGGATTCATCATTTCAACCTTCTTTCACAACTTTATACCTTACCAAGCGGCTTCTCACCTAATCATTTTTTTTACTCCAATTTCTGGCCATTACGGGCGATTCAGTATGTTTACTGATCCGACCGTGTCGGTATTTATTTCAACATTTCTTTCGTCGCTGAGATTGAACTTCATAGACAGCACCACAGTACATAAAAAATCCACGTGTTAACTCCTACACGCCAGGTTTTGAGCAGTTTCAAGTTGAGAGTAGTCATCCATCCAGTCCGTGCGTGTCTACCATCTGCTCCACGGCCTCAACGCTGCAAGACATCTCACCGAAGACACAACATCCACATCATCAGTAAAAGGTGCGTAAAATGACGGAAGAAAGTTTAAGAGTGTTGGTTAAAAAGAGAGGCGGCTAAAAGTCTGCCATAGTGAGAATTAATTCCGCAGTAGTTAACTTTGATAAAAATAGCAATACCAAGCATTTTCTAACTGTGAGACTAGAAAGTTTAAAAAGTTTATCAATAAAATACGATGAGGTCCAGTCTGAGATCGAACTAATTTCTAGAGACATAAATGCTGCCCAAAAGGACAGAGTCGAGGTTGAAGAGCTTTTATATTCAACCGAGGCTAAGATTTTACAACTATTAGACACTTTCAACATCCAGACTGAATATCAGACATTAAGAAGTAACATTCAATTAAAACCTATAAAGCTGCCCTACTTCACAGGTAACGTTCTCGAATGGCAGCACTTCTACTCGATATTTTTAGACTTGGTACATGCTAGATCCGACTTAACCTCAGTGCAAAAATTACACTACTTACATTCATCTCTCAAAAATGAACCACTAGATTTAATCAAGGCTTTGCCTATTTGTAACGAAAATTATTCAATAGCGTTAAGTTTGCTGTCCGCTAGATATGACAATAAATTCATATTAGCTAGAATTCAAAATTTATTAGAAGTAAAATCTACAACTAAGGACTCTGTACAGAGCTTAGCAGAATTTACAAATGCCATAACGTCTTCTGTCAATTCTCTGACAGCCATGCAATTGTCAGTGGATTCATTTGAACTTATTGTCATACAGCTATTGTCAACAAAACTTGATCATTCCACTTTTAAACTATGGAAAGAATCTATAGATTCTGAAAATCTTCCCAATTTTCAGAATTTTGTACAATTTCTAAATGCCAGTAGGCAACTATTAGAAAACACGTTACCGCTAGAAGCTGGACAGCAGCTTAACAAAGCAATTCTAAAATTTAACCACAAGTCTGAAAAATCTAAGTTACGAAACTCTGCTGGCAGCACTGTATTTAAAAGCTATCATTCTACTTCAAATAATTATTCATGCCTATACTGCAAGGCAAGTCACCCAATTTATATGTGTGACAAATTTCACGATTTGAGCATATCGGAACGAGGGCAATTTATATTAAAGCATAAATGCTGCACTAATTGTTTGAGACCGGATCATTTTTCACCTAATTGCAAGGTCAAGCAGTCGTGCAAGGTCTGTTCCAGACGGCACCATACACTACTTCATATAAATAAGGAGTTAAAACACAGTCCTGCCAGCAGTAGTAATTACTGCTCATTTAAACTGCAATCAGCAAACAATGTTATCTTATCTACAGCTCTCGTATTTGTTATCGACCGCGCTGGTAACAAGCAACTTGCGCGAATCTTGCTAGATGCAGGATCTCAAGTTAATTTTTGTACTGCATCATTTGCAAAAAAATTGCAACTCAATTTAACCAAACCTAATATACCAATCTCAGGTATTAATAATGCAACTTGTTGCGCTACTAATTTGGTATCAGTTCGTATTGCTTCCCGTTATCAAAATTTTACTTTTAATGCTCACTGCGCAGTATTACCTACTTTGACCCATAAACTTCCAACACAATCTTTTGACGTAAAACATTTTAATATCCCAGATAATATTTTCCTTGCTGACCCAAACTTTAATGTATCAGCTGACATAGACATATTGTTGGGAGCGCAGTTTTATTTAGACTTGATTCAAGCTAACAAATATGTTCGTGGTCCTAACTTTCCTGTCATTCAAGAAACTAAGTTAGGCTATATTCTAGCCGGCAATTTGCCTAAGCATTGTCATTTAAATGGTCCTGCTGTTTCGTTCTTGGCAAGAAACGACGATGAGCAAATTCTAGCGTCTCTTGAAAAGTTTTGGGAGACTGAAACCGTTTTTGATAATGCACCCATTGTTAACGACTCAGTTTGCGAAGAACATTTTGTTAAATCTACTAATCGTAATAATGAAGGCAGATTTGTCGTCTCACTGCCATTTGTTTCTGATAATGCCCAGCTGGGTGATTCATATGCTACCGCTGAAGCGAGATTTTTAAGTTCAGAACGCAGGTTCAAGCGTGATTCTGAGCTTGCGCGTGAATATGCAAATTTCATACAGGAATATAACGATCTTGGCCACATGACGCTGCTTGAAGATTGTTCTGTTGATTCCAGGATTTCGAATACCTACTATTTGCCTCATCATGCCGTTTTCAAACATTCTAGTTCCACGACGAAGCTTCGCGTCGTTTTTTATGGTTCTGCTAAAACTAGCAATGGTCTATCTCTCAATGATATTTTGTTAGTGGGCCCAAATGTCCAGCAAGATCTTTTCTCCATTCTTCTGCGATTTCGTACACACAATTATGTTCTAATCGCTGACATCGAGAAGTTGTATCGGCAAATTCTAGTTTCTGATAACGATTGTCATTACCAACGTATTCTATGGCGTGATTCTACGCTTGAACAATTTAAACATTTCGTGCTGCGAACTGTAACATACGGTACTGCCAGCGCTTCATTCTTGGCAACTCGCTGCCTTATTCAGATTGGTAAGAATAGTGAAGCTTCATTTCCTGACGCTGCTTCAGCTATAATTAATGATTTTTATGTCGATGATTTGTTGACCGGTGCAGACACCATTTCTAATCTGATCAAGTTAAAATCTGACTTAAGTACGTTGTTGAGTCAATATGGCTTTACCCTACACAAATGGGCCTCAAATGAGCCAAATGTAGTCACTGATCATAGTAATTTATCACTTCCGCTAAACAAACAAGGCAATGTGCGTACGTTGGGCATTCTTTGGAACAACTCTGCAGATTCATTCATGTTTGACATCAAGTCATTTCCAGTTGAGTCAAGTATTTCTAAGAGAAGAATCCTGTCAATTATAGCGGGTATCTACGACCCATTGGGACTCATTGGTCCAATTGTTTTCCTTTACAAACAGTTTATGCAGCAACTGTGGTTGTGCAGTCTTGGATGGGATGAGCCAATTTCTGAGCAATTATATTTGTATTGGCGTTCATTATGCGACAAATTGTATTTAATTGGTAAAATTATTGTTCCACGCTCCATACGCAGCAAGTCTGAGCCCAAGTTAATTGAATTACATGGATTCGCAGATGCCTCTGAAAAGGGTTATGGATGTTGCATTTACATTAGAGTTATTTATCAAGATTTATTGGCCTCTTGTCACCTTTTGTGTTCTAAATCTCGTGTGGCTCCACTTCGACAGGTTTCACTACCCCGCAATGAGCTCTGTGCTTGTTTGTTGTTATCGCGACTTCTATTCAAGGTCACCTCTGCTCTCCATTCCTTTGTCCATAGCGTAAACCTATACTCTGATTCCTTGGTATCTCTTTATTGGATTCATGCTCAGTCTTCTAGGTGGAACACCTACGTCGCTAATCGTGTTGCTGAGATTCAGCGTCTCACTGAAGCCCACACAAGGCATCATATTGATTCGCAACATAATTCTGCTGACATTATTTCTAGAGGATGTCACCCTGACGTTTTGCGCGATTGTTCGCTTTGATGGCATGGTCCTACTTGTCTGTCTCAATCTTCTGAGCCCAATGTTTTTTCACCTTTTTCACCTTCTAATGTGCCGCTTCCTGAATGTTCCGTTGAGGAGAAACAAACCTCCAAGCTTTCTCTAATTTCTAACTTACCTATTGATCTCTCTAAGGACTTTTCCTCGTTGCACCGACTGACCCGCGTGTACACTTATTGTTTTCGATTTATCAAGAATGCTAGATCCTTAAAAGCAGAGAAAATTTCGGGAGTTCTCACCCCTACTGAAATTCATTCTACACTTAACTTTTTCATAAAGCAATCCCAGTCGATCCATTTCGCTACTGAGCTTAATTGCCTTCGAAATGGAGCTTCTGTCTCTATAAGGAGTAAACTGTCTTCTCTTGACCCATTGTGACGATTTTAAAAACATCGAAAATCGCACAAATAAAAATTTTTATTTTTAATAAGTAAGAGTATTATCCACCCTTACCTATACCAAGATTCCTGAATCAACTTGAAATTGTCCAGTACCAACACGCCAAGAAAGGTATTAAGTAAAGAATAATAATAATAATTACTTTAATTATTAAAAATGCGACTATATAAATAAAGAAATCTCTGAGTCGTAATAAAGTCAAATTAAAGTATTTACATTCTAATTAATGAATAATTAATAATATATAAAAGTACGAACTATTTTCTTAGTGCGTAAATACGCACCAGCTAACTGAGCCCTCGCCCCTAAACTATACGCGCAGTCGCCAGTTGAACTTCGACATGAAAAGATGTGAGTTTTGTGTTGTCTACATACACGTAAGTGTATGCCGTTAAACGAATATCCAGTGTAAGATGATTTTATTTTGAAAAATGTAGTGTGTGTAGAGTTAGGAAGAATATATAGAAAGGAAAAATTAGCCAACACATCTCTTTTAAAAATATAAAACTGTAAGTTGTAAGATATGTAACTACCAGACTTTAGTACTGCAAAGTAAGAACTATAATTAAGGTGTAAAATGTGAACTACAAAATCCGGACGAAGAAAACTCAAACTACAACAGTATGAACTTCAAGTAAAAAACCGATCGTCGAGAGCAGATATAATCAACCCGATGTAGCTTCAAGAGGAACCAAGTACTCCACCCTAGAAGACGACAGGAGATGACCCCCCAAGGACCCAACAACAACCTCATATTAAATTGAGGTGATATCCAAACACAACATTTGTAAATTTTCGTTTCAATAAGAGAAGTAACAAAAGAACACTAAAGAACTTTAATAATGTAAAGAAGAAATTATCAGATTTGTAAATTTTGTAATGAAGTAGTAGTAACAGCACTATATATAAATGTAAGATAATAATGTAGATTACCACCGATATTATTCTTCCAATAATTTGGTTGAAGTTTGTGATAAATTAATTATTTTGAGAAAGTTCAGACCCGGATCCGAGGTATTTAAAACAAACATCTAGATGAGTATTTTTGAGATAAAAGAAATAATAAACTTAATATCTTCAAAGCATTAAAAGCAGAATTTACTAAAGAAATTTTTCTTTAATAAGAAACAAAGTCAAACATAATATTTAAATAGTAATAAAGAGATGTTTTCGCTAACACCAAGTGAGTGAATAAATTTGTGCAAACCTTGTCAATTTCCTATGTCATAATTGTGTTGTAATTTGTTGGTAAGGATGTTTTACTAACAACGGCAGCTAGTTTAATTAACTGGTAAAGAATTGAACTAGTTCCCGACTTTTGTGTTGTTTTAACAAGGGAGACGTCACAAAATTGCGCCACTCTGCTACTAAAAAAAAAAAAAAAAGAAAAGAATAATTATGTTGCTGTTGTTGTGTAATCTTATAATTCGTTAACAATAACTTGGACAAACATAAATTTATTCACTCAGAAATAAACAAAAAATAAATGAGTAAAATTTTAATTATGTTATAATAATATTAGTATCGCCACTTTGCCGTATTAAACAAGTCATCGCTGGTAAGTATTCCATTCCAAACCTGTCGGTAGAAGCCAGTCTGTTCATGTTAAATACGTGTTGTGGAATGTAAACTCTCCCCTTTGTATGCACTCATCTCATTCATAACCTCCCCTCGCTAAACCAAACAAACCACCTTAGACACGCTCTTTCCTGTTTTGAATTGTCCTATATTACCCCCCTAGACGACTCCCCAAAACAGCTGACCCTTTGTGCCATTGTTAAAGCAATGAACATTTCATATATGAAATTTCTCTCCTCTATACGATGGTATTAGTTTTTGTTTTGATTAATTATATATGTCAGTACAGAGAATTGAATTGTTGTGAGATAAGTTATGTTGATTAATTAATATAAGATTTCATATGCAATAAGATATATATGTGTATGTGTTTAAATGAATTAACGTTAACTATTTTAAACATTGATAAAACGAATTAAAGTAAGTGACATAAGATTTGTCGTTCGTAATACGTCGTGTATTTAAAGTTGTTATTATCAAAAATGGCTCAATTTAACCCCGACTTGTTGTTGAAAGACGAATTAAGCTATGAAGCATTATTGCGTGACCTTCCCTACTCTAATGTAAATGTCGCGGAACTTCGCAAGACGTTACGTGAAAATAAACCGGACAAACCCTCATTATTAAATCGTTTGAGTGTTTTAGATTTTGAAAGCGAAAAAGAAACATGTTATCATAAGTATACAGAACTAATTTCGATCGCACAAACCCTGCGTGATGAAAAATCCCCCGCAGTAATTTTACGCACCACCCAAAGAATCGAGCATCTGACCCGCTGTATCACCAATTTGTTGAACTGGCCAGGTGATAAAGATACCCCTCATGATGTACAAAAATTCGCCGAGGAAGCATTACAACAATTACCCGAGATAATGCGCGAATTACGTCGACGATCCGAGTCGTTTAGATTAGACGAAATCGAAGAAGCAATGACGAAATTAAATATTTCACCTACCCAATCCCCGACTCAAGAACAGCCAAACGGTACTGCAAAATTCAGATTCTGCAGGAATCAAATATAAATCCATTCAAAGAACGGTTAACTGATAGTCAAGTAAATATCCAACCAGTAAACGTTACGTTCCTCCATAGTGGACAAGAAAATATGACCCGTACCTACGATTTACCTTCTCACTTGCGGACTAATCAATCTGCGGAAAAACCTAGAATGATGAGTCAAATAAATCTAACTACCGAGCTCTATGGAAAGATAACCCACCCTGTAGAAAGTATTTTGTCTGACATACCAATCACTGATGGGCTGAATATTACAAAGCTCCTTGATTTTGTCAAGCACATTTTACAATTAAAGGACCTGCAGCAACTAAGAGATAACCAGATTTTGCAAGTAATTTTACCTAAGTGTAGACCTCCATTAAAAGATAGAGTGTTAGAATCCCTAAGGTATAATCACCCGGTAGAAGAACTTCATACCACACTAATAAGACATTTCATTCCCACCGGTATCTACGAAGAATTGAAGCGAAACTTAGTACTTCGTGTACAAGGCACATACGAGAGATTAGCTCATTATATATCTGAGGTAAGAGAATCTGCTTTATTGCTACAAGTTAAATGGAGTGAACAACAGTTAGTAGACACTATCTTAGTAGGACTATCCCCCGAGGAGCGATCTCGACTAGCACTCATGAAGCGACCTACCACTTTCACCGAACTAGAACTATGTTGTATACATTCATCCAACGTCTGGTATTCTGACCAGAATAGACGCGTTTCTATGTCCCAGAGTCAACACAGAGATTCCTTCCAAACTCGACCAATTGGAAATGATACCCGAAACTACCGCGATAAGCGATTCGTAAGTACATATAAAACCCAAAGCTATCCCCATGTTTCATACTCTAAACCAAAACCCCGACGACCTACGAGCGAAGTAAATGAGGAAAGAAGATGTTATAACTGTGGAAAGGCCGGGCATATTAGCAAGTTATGTAAACAAAAGCGCTATCAACAGAAAACCAACCAATCAAAAAAACATGTGAAGCTGGAAGAACGAAAATCCTACGTCTTCCGAAGCACCAGAAGGAAAGGTAACAACAATAATAAGCATCAGATAAAAATAAATAAAAATAAACGCATAGACCCTTACTTAACAAGATTTATCGAGAAGTGCAACTCTATTGGTGCATGTAAAACAAGTATATGCCAACTACCCTATGTACAGATAGACCTTGGAGCAACGAATACCCTTGGTTTAATTGATTCCGGATCTACCCGTAGTATAATTAGTAAACAGTTAGCCACCTTATTAGCTAATCATAATCTGATTAAACGTAGCCAAATGGTGAACATAAAGTGTACCACCGAAAATAAACAAAACCTAAAGATATCGCACAGTATTACGGTGAAATTAAAAATAAAGAATTTTACTTGGTATATTCCCCTACTAGTAGCTGAAGAGTTAGGACAAAACTTAATATTAGGCGCGGATTTTATAAGAAAAACTGCTTTAATCCTTGATATACATGCAAAACAACATTTCTTCAGATTTGATCGTACTCGAAAATATCAGTTTGACTCCGAATTAAGTAACGACACTATTTGTGAAACCGCAACTATTAATTCAGAGCATCATGAATCGAGTCTGAGTCATTTAAAAAGAAATGAGAGACTAAGAATCCAAAAGTTAATAAAAGAATTTTCAACTGTACTCACTCCCAAGTTAGGATTAACCCATTTAATCGAATATAAAATAAATCTTAGTGACAACAAGGTAATACGACTCCACCCATACAAATTATCTCCGCCCAAGATGGAAATAATGAGAAACCACATTAACAAACTCCTTGATCAGCACGTCATTGAACCGTCAACTTCTCCATACTCATCACCTCCATTCCTAGTACCAAAAGGAACTGACAAACATAGACTAGTCGTGGATTATAGACAACTAGATAAGAGTATAGAATTTGAATCGATACCACTGCCAGACATTCACAGTGCGTTTCACTATTTTACAAGAGCGAAAATCTTCACCATAATGGATCTCAACCAAGCATTCCACCAAATCCCACTAGCTGAGGAATCAAAACATTTAACTGCTTTTGCTGTCCCATTTAATCTATATCAATTTACGAGAGTACCATTCGGTATATCACAAGAAAGTTCAGTATGCAGCCGACTGTTAGAAAAAATTTTCCATGACGTTAAATTTAAATTTGTATATCATTATCTTGACGATATAGTAGTATATAGTGAGTCAATGGATCAGCATATTGATCACTTGCGTGAAGTATTATCCAGGTTAAAGAAAACCGGACTGACCGTAAACCCGAGTAAAGTTAATTTCGCAGTAAAACAATTCTCCTTCTTAGGTCACATAGTATCAGCCGAAGGTAAGGTTAGCATCGATCCCGAACGTACACGCGCAATCCGAGAATTCTTACCTCCGAGAGACGTCAAAGGTATAGCTCGATTTTTAGGTATGATTAATTATTTTCATAAGTACATACCCCACTTAGCGGATATAGCAGCCCCATTGAATGCCTTAAGAAAGAAAGGAACGAAATTCGAGTGGACTACTCAACATCAAGAAGCGTTTGAAACACTTAAAGAAAGCATTATATCCCCACCTGTATTGCAGTTAGCGGATTTCAGTAAACCATTTATCGTACAGACCGATAGTTCAAGTGTAGCATTAGGAGCCGTAATATACCAGGAAATAAATAATACTAGACTCCCGATCAGCTATGCATCCCGTACATTGACCGAGCAAGAAAGGAAGTTCTCAGCCTACGAACTTGAATGTTTAGCCGTAGTATTCGCCTTTGATAAATTCAAACCATTTTTGGAACACAAAGAATTTCTACTAGAAACCGATAATCAAGCTTTATCATGGTTATTGAATCACCCAAAACAGTTAGGTCGTATCGGAAGATGGGTGTTAAGATTAAATTGCTACAAGTTCAAAGTGCAACATATTCGTGGTACTCAAAATGTAGTAGCCGATACTCTATCCCGCATGTTCCAACTACCCAATACAAGATCTGGAGAAGACAATATTGAAACCACTACCGTTAATACACTAATTACTAACTTTCCCCTTGAATTTAAGGATATAGCATATCGCCAACAACAAGATCCGAAATTGTGCAAAATAATAGAACAAATAGAAAAAGGAAATAATTCTGACAAATATACCTTGAGTAAAAGAGTACTTTGTTTTAAAAAGGCAAACGGAAAATTACTGAGAATAATCGCCCCGGAAATAATCTAACCCATGTTAATGGACTACTACCATTCATCGACAATTGGAGCTCATATGGGAATTAGGAAAACTATACATCGTATTCGCAAGGAATACCACTGGGGAAACATGAATAGTGAAATAAAAAAGTTCGTGAAAGAATGCGAAATTTGTGCCCTGAGGAAACCAGCTAGAACCTGTCAAATCGGAAAATTAATCTCCAAAATACCTACCACTCCCTTCTCGAAAATATACATAGACTATTCTGGACCTTATCCCCGCTCTAAATCCGGAAATACTATGCTGTTAATTTATGTAGACTCCTTCACTAAATTCGTGTGGATGTATCCTATGCGTCGTGCATTAGCATCTACGACAATTAAAATTCTACAAGAAAGACTATTTAAAGATTATGGTACACCTTTAAACCTAATATCTGACAATGGACCCCAGTTTAAGTCGAAAGAATTTAACGACATGTGTTTTAAATTAGGTATAAATCATATTACCATGACCGAGTACAGACCGCAAGGAAACCTAGCAGAAATATACTTGCGTAACTTAAAATCAGCATTAATATCTTATCATGCTAAAAACCAGACAACCTGGGATCAAAATATTTCGTGGATACAATTTGCATTCAATTCAGCGTATCATGAAGGTCATAAATCAACACCATTTGATTTACTGTACAAGTACAAACCCAACCATCCTTTAACCACAAAGTGGAAAATCAATGAGTTATTACCCCGCGACGTAAATGGGAATAACATACGAAAAATATGGAACGAAGCTCGTGCAAATTTGAGAGCGAATTTACAAAACTCAAGGAAGTATCATGAGCATAATAATAGGCAAATAAAGTATAAAATAGGTGATTTAGTAATGTATAAAACTCATCCTATGAGTAAAGCAGTTGATAAGACCACTTCGAAACTATCATATCGATGGTGTGGCCCCTACCAAATTCATAAGTTCATCACCCCCGTTACTGTATCTCTGTATGAACCCAATACAGAAAACTACGTTCGCAGAAGCCATCTGTCTCAAATAAAAAAATGTTTTTCGTGTCAAAATACAGAAGAAGGACTACGAGAAAGATAGAAAACCTAGAATACTATCTAAGTATTAAGAATAAAATATATTGTATATACTTATACCGAAATAGGATAAGATTGTGCAACATCCTATACCATAAGTGAGTATAAACTCAAAACCCCTCGTACGAATACTAGCGAGGCCTGATCAACCTTAGCTAATGTCCTGCGAGAATGATATAATACATGAGAAATCTGATGACGATGATGAAGAGAGAGAAAGAAAGAAAAATAATCCCTAGCGCTGTAAACTAAAAGTAATTCGATTGTTATTACAATACGTAATTATTATTAGTAACATACTCATGAGTATAACTCCGTAAAACGAGTGACCAATTCAAGAAAAAACCGGTAGTAGATGTAAGAATTAAAATAAGGTAGATTTACGTTTTGTGTATTTTATGTATAGTAGATGTAGTAGAATTTAGATGTTACGTAAGTGTAAGATAATCCATTGATGAATAGAAATAATCTGAGAGAGAGAAATTTCAGTATGGAATTCTGTGTCCAAATATAATTGTTTATTAGATTTTCTATTATTATTCCACCCCCCCCCCGTTTTTCATAGTTAAGTGCAGGAGGATGTGACGATTTTAAAAACATCGAAAATCGCACAAATAAAAATTTTTATTTTTAATAAGTAAGAGTATTATCCACCCTTACCTATACCCAGATTCCTGAATCAACTTGAAATTATCCAGTACCAACACGCCAAGAAAGGTATTAAGTAAAGAATAATAATAATAATTACTTTAATTATTAAAAATGCGACCATATAAATAAAGAAATCTCTGAGTCGTAATAAAGTCAAATTAAAGTATTTACATTCTAATTAATGAATAATTAATAATATATAAAAGTACGAACTATTTTCTTAGTGCGTAAATACGCACCAGCTAACTGAGCCCTCGCCCCTAAACTATACGCGCAGTCGCCAGTTGAACTTCGACATGAAAAGATGTGAGTTTTGTGTTGTCTACATACACGTAAGTGTATGCCGTTAAACGAATATCCAGTGTAAGATGATTTTATTTTGAAAAATGTAGTGTGTGTAGAGTTAGGAAGAATATACAGAAAGGAAAAATTAGCCAACACATCTCTTTTAAAAATATAAAACTGTAAGTTGTAAGATATGTAACTACCAGACTTTAGTACTGCAAAGTAAGAACTATAAATAAGGTGTAAAATGTGAACTACAAAATCCGGACGAAGAAAACTCAAACTACAACAGTATGAACTTCAAGTAAAAAACCGATCGTCGAGAGCAGATATAATCAACCCGATGTAGCTTCAAGAGGAACCAAGTACTCCACCCTAGAAGACGACAGGAGATGACCCCCCAAGGACCCAACAACAACCTCATATTAAATTCAGGTGATATCCAAACACAACATTTGTAAATTTTCGTTTCAATAAGAGAAGTAACAAAAGAACACTAAAGAACTTTAATAATGTAAAGAAGAAATTATCAGATTTGTAAATTTTGTAATGAAGTAGTAGTAACAGCACTATATATAAATGTAAGATAATAATGTAGATTACCACCAATATTATTCTTCCAATAATTTGGTTGAAGTTTGTGATAAATTAATTATTTTGAGAAAGATCAGACCCGGATCCGAGGTGTTTAAAACAAACATCTAGATGAGTATTTTTGAGATAAAAGAAATAATAAACTTAATATCTTCAAAGCATTAAAAGCAGAATTTACTAAAGAAATTTTTCTTTAATAAGAAACAAAGTCAAACATAATATTTGAATAGTAATAAAGAGATGTTTTCGCTAACACCAAGTGAGTGAATAAATTTGTGCAAACCTTGTCAATTTCCTATGTCATAATTGTGTTGTAATTTGTTGGTAAGGATGTTTTACTAACAACGGCAGCTAGTTTAATTAACTGGTAAAGAATTGAACTAGTTCCCGACTTTTGTGTTGTCTTAACAAGGGAGACGTCACACCATTTCTTGATGAGTTCGGCGGACTGATTTCTTTTATACGTGTCGGCGGACGTCTACAGCAGACGCAGCTACCATATGATAATAAGCATCCTACTGTCTTGCATCCTTCGGCTCACATCACTCGCCTCATAATTGAAAGTGAGCATATTCGACTTCTCCACGCTGGTGCTCAGCTTGTCCATCATTCACTTCGTGAACGCTGGTGGATTATTAACGCCAAGATAGTGATTCGTTCCATCATTCGTAGATGCGTCAAATGTCTCAGGTTTAATATTAAATTTCAGGCTCAAAGGCTTGGTGTCTTGCCATCTTCTAGGGTTACTCCCTCCAGGCCGTTTTTATTCTGTGCAGTGGATTATGGTGGTCCTTTCATGATCCGTCATGGCGGGCAGAGATCTATGACTCTGTCCAAGTCATATGTAGCTCTATTCATTTGCTTAGCCACTAGGGCCATTCATTTGGAATTGGTTTCCGACCTCACGGCCAATGGTTTTATAGCTGCCTTACGTCGCTTCATGGCCCGTAGGGGCATACCTAGCCAATTGTATTCTGACAATGGCACGAATTTTAGGAAGGCCCGCAACGTTTTGCGTGAGCTTTACAATCTTTGGCATAACAAGGATGCCACTTTAACAATTCAATCATTTGCAACTTCTCACGGTATTAAGTGGTCTTTCATTCCTCCTTCGTCACCTCATTTTGGTGGGCTATGGGAGAGCGGTATAAAGAGCTTAAAATATCATTTGCGCCGCGTTGTCGGCAAGTCCATACTCACATTTGAGAAGTTTACTACGGTTTTATCACAGGTAGAGGCCTGTCTAAACTCACGTCCATTATTTGCCGTTTCATCGGATGTAAACGATCCAGTGCCACTTACCCCTGGCCACTTTTTAATCTGTGCACCATTAACGGCAATACCTGATCCTGATTTGTCACACGTTCCTATCTCTCGTCTCAGCCGTTGGCAACTTCTCCAGAAGTTTGTCCAAGCTATTTGGAAATCATGGTCGCGCGACTACCTACACCAATTGCAACAGCGTCACAAATAGAAGTTCGCTAAAGAAAACGTTTTCATTGGTGACCCGGTCCTTCTAATCGAGGATAACTTGCCTCCATTAGCATGGAAATTTGGGGTAATTACAGCCACATTTCCCGGACCAGACAATTTAATTAGGGTAGTTGACGTTCGTACGCCTGTTGGCACCTTTCGCAGACCAATTCACAAGTTATGTTTGTTGCCAGCGCGGGACGAAGCCTAGACACGATGTCAATGTAACTACTTAGCACAACGTTATGTTTTACTTGGCCACGAGCTTTTCATTACTTAATTGTTTTATAGTTTGGCCGACTTCAATTATGGTGATATGTGCTTGTCACAAACATTTTTTAACACGTTATATATTGATATTGCATTGTAGTGAATTTCATATATCAAATTCGCATGTGTTTTGTAACTGTACAAACATGCATTATATTATTATATTTATACTTATTATATTGTCATTGTGGTATACTTTACTTATTCTTGTATTTGCATGTATTGGTAATTCTGTAAGACATATACTATGTCCTTTGTATATTCATATTTGCTATTGGTAGTGGTTTATGTATTATGTCTATTGTTGGTATTGGTTCTTGTGTTATTTATTTTGTTATATAATATTCACATGTATTTTGTAACTATACAAATCATGTATGCATATTTGCTGCACATTTTTTATTGATATTTGTGCATTGCTATTTCACTATTATATGAATTTTCATGTGTTACTTGTAATTGCTCAACACATGCATTACATTTTGTATGAACACATTTACTGCATTTGTCACTTGTACTATTATATTGTATTTTATGCCTTGTATTCATGTATTTTGTAATTATGCAACACACATATATTCTATTGTATTTATCATGTATTTTGTAACTATGCAACACATATTTTGTATCTATATACTTTGTATCTATGTAACACATATTATTGTACCCGCATCTATTGTCTATGATTGTGCACCACGCATATATTTTTACACATACTTTGTATTTGTATTTTACGATCATGTATCGCACGTATATTATTATTCATGTATTTGTGATTATGACACACATGTTATTACATTTATATACTTGTAACTATTCAACAATGTATAATCTATTTTCGCATGTCAATGTATTTGTGCATTCTTGTAATTGTTTGGTATAGCATGCGCTATTTAATTATTATACTACAGCGTTATGCTTAATCTATGTATATAGCGTTTTGTAATAATCTTTGTCTATTCATTTTATATGCAATACTATTATGTATAAATCAGCTGGCTTTGACTGGCTTAAATTATTAATCATGACTTGCATAAATATTTGCAATTTATATCTGGCCCATCAAGGGATGAGTCACAGATTATTCATTATCAAGCTTCATGTTTTGTATTGTATGCATCTCTGCTGATTCATGCACGTTTATAATCATGTATGAATCAGTTTGCAAGCCAACTTTAGCTTGTCTAGCTTTATCATTATCATTAAGGTTTTATCTCTGGGCAACTTAATGTCATAATCTTTGTTATCTAACATTTCAATGTCGATAATTATGACATCAAATTACTAATGGTTAATATCTATTAGTAAGAACGTACATGTTTGTGTTTTCTTTATAATATAAATTGTACGGGCAGTTATGTACAATAATGTTGGTATTTAAGGTGGGAATTATATTAATGGAAGGTTGGCTAATCTGATCATAATCTAATTCCGCCTCCTGCTGCAAAATGACACAGTGCTTTGAGCGTTCGAATACAACAGACGTTACTTACGCTTGTTGCGTTCGGCTGTCGTCTTAATTAATTTCATGTCGCGACTAATTATGTAGGCCTTAGGCCCAAATCATTTCATGTATTTTTCGAGTGTTGCATAATTCCGTCTCATTTCTATAATGTAAATTTTTCTTTCTAATGTGATTTTCTCAGACGTCATGATGCGTAGAAGGCTTAGCTAACCTTCTTGAAACCTAAATTCATCTGTACCATTTACGTACAATAAATGTATTAAATTACAGTCCGCTTATCCACAATTATTTTCACCATCCTGGCCAATTTAACTCCACGACATTATTAAGATGATCAACCAAGGAATCTACACGTCAAAATTTTTACTTCAACAAAAATATTAATCAAACACAATTCTTAACACATAGGTATTCTTTATAGCCAGTACACAGTGCACGGACAGCGTCTGCTCTAGCGGACCACCTGGTCTTGCTCAAAGATTTTGGTAAAGTAATTTTGTTAATGTCTTGTCTTTCTTGATTCTTATTTTCCACTCTTTCTTTTATTAGGCTCCACCGGTAAGTTGAGGCCGAAAAGAATGTGTAAATTCCTTGTAACAACGAAAAATGCTTCGTCACTTCAGGGCATGAGTTTTCGACTGCAAAAACTCCAACTAAATTTAATGAGTGTGCGGCACACGGCACATAATCTGCTTTGTCATTTTTTAGTTTTATTCTTGCTTGCAGACCGGTATACGAACCGGACATATTTGATGCGTTGTCATAACTTTGTCCGCGACAGTTTTTAATATCTATATTAAGTTCCTCAAGCAAAGTGAGAACTGCTCGTTCTAGATTTTCAGCCTTATGACCAATATTAGGCAAAAGTTTCACTAAACGTTCTTTAGCAGATGCATCGGTAAGTGAAACGTACCTCAAAACTGCTAGTTGATCTGTGTGCGATACGTCCGGTGTAGAATCAACAATCAGAGAAAAGTAATGTGCCTCATTGATTTCTTTTATGATTTGTCTTATAACCTTACTGCCCATAATTGATATGAATTCGTCACATGTGTCTGACGAAAGGTATGAGACACTCCCTTTTCCCACATTCCCATATTTCCTCAAATGGTTGGATAAAAATGAGTCATACTCACTCAACAGTTCGAGGCAGCCTAAAAACACACCATTAGATGATGATCCAAGTTGTTGGTTGTCCCCTCGGAACGGAAGGCCTCTCACTGCCAAAAATCGAACAACGCTTACTACCCTGGTTAAAACTTCCCTCCAGTACCTAACCTCGCTCTCATATTGAGTTACAATCAACGTATCTACCTTTATATTTTTCTTTTTGTATAAAAACGTACAAACATTTTGTCTGTGTTCACTGGATTGTTCGTGAGATTTTACCAACACATTGTCATGTTTCCAGTCATTAAAACCAGTAGAAAAAGCTGTTTGTTTATGTTTTGGCTGAAATAATAAACATGGAATACAAAACATGCATCCTTTTGTTTTTGAATACAACAACCAGTCTCTGTCAAAACTTTCCCCATTCGGTAAAGTACAAGAGAACATTTTTATAGACAAAGTACGCTTTTTATCTGGATAAACTCGAAGGGAATTAGAAAAATCAACATACAAGCTTTGCTTCAGCTTTGACGATAAAATAGTGTCAATCACATACCCGTCTTGTAAATCCATGTAGCCGGATCATCAATCAAAAATGGGGATTTTACAGATGAACTAGATGGCCCAGCTGTTTCACAGGAATCTGGCAAACTTGACAAAGAGGTGGTTGGGTCTTGTGGTTTTGTTTCTAAATCTGATTGATTATCTTCTGGAAGAGGTCCACATATCGGAACAGGTTTAGAAACATTAAAAAAATGTTCTATTTTTGGTACTTTCTGTAGCACGTTTTCTTCCGCTGCAAGTTTTTTTATTGCTCTTTTTCTAAATTCGCTACCACTTGGTTTTTTACTCATTTTTAGTTGTTCACCAACACGTCAACACACATAAATAGCACATACTAGAATACAAAGTGAAACTATACTAAAGAATTGCATGAGACAATGACATCCACAACATCACCGCAAAGAACGCACTGGTGTAATGTACGTAGAGGCGAAGAGATGTTAACAATAACAAACAAGTGACAACTGACAACCTGTACCCTGTGCAGATTGGTAGTGGCGCGAGAGGTGGCGGCGGCCTTCGGATGCTTCCGCCTCCACTCGGAGGCGTTCGTCACTGCCTGCCTGGTACAGTCATTTACGTTATTTTGCCGCAGCAGCGAAGGTCACTACATGCAATAATGAATGACGATGTTTACTTGATTAGTCTATGTGTATAACTTTTATTATTGTTTTACATATTTAACAAACAAATTATTTGTGTGCGTGTTCGGTTTATGATTTTGCGCCAAGCGCTTAAAAACTTGTAGGCTCATGCGCCCCCCAAAATCGCCAAATCTCATGCGCTCTGGGCCCGGGCCCATTTATAAAAGTCGCCTCTCTTGACGAACGCATTCCACGCTCTGCGTCGTTGGCGTGTGACATACAATTACAGCTGATAGCTTTTTCATGCGTCGCCTTCTTGTATAATAATAATCACTATAGTGTTTATAATTATAGTGATTATCGTCATAATTAACGTGCGGTTGATAATTGTGGTGTTTACTCTCGTTGCGAGTGATGTGCTCCGATCGTGTTACACATATTACTTCTTTAATTGTTTTAATACTGTGTGTGTGAACAGCGAATTGGATATTCTTGACAACGAGGTAAGGTTGTTGAGAATTTATTTTATACTCTTCTCTAGTATTAATTATTTCACTAGAATCGTCCTTATTAATTATCAACGTTTGTTCTTGCTTATTTTCGATTACAATAGCTTGTTCATACAGTGCTGGTTTAACCTTATTTTCACGTGCATCTATGCGCGTATTAGTGTCTAATTGTATCTGATAATTGTGTAGTATTATCTACGATATCTTGTTTTAATTTTTGTCTAAGATTTGAATTACATTCTTTTAATTCTTCTCTTAATTGTACATTATCTTGTTTTAATTCATCTAGTTTAGCATGTAAATTTTCTGTTTGTTTATCTAGTTTAGCATTTAAATTTTCTGCTTGTTTTATACTTAATTCGTCCATCCAGGCTCGCATCATATTTTGAAGTGCCTCCTTATCCAAACTTTCTGGTTCTGCCATGTTGAATTATTTTTATTTTATTTATATTTTAAAACAATTATTATTGGTGATCCCGGTTATATTATTTTTTTATTTATTATTTTGATTATTATTATTGTTGTTATTATTATTATATTACCATTACGATTACACTTCCATTTTACAATAATTACCTGTTGAGCCCCAGTTGTGTTATTATAATACACAACAAATTGAAATAACATTCAAATAATATTTAATATAATATTAATTATTACATATATCATATCTTTGCATTTAACACACTTTTTTTTTAGAGCATACATTTAACTTTAAAATATTTTAAATCATTAAATGGCAGTGTCGGGCACCACGTTCTTGGGCGACAATTCTTTACAACACTATTAACGAGTTTAATGTGTTAGCCCCACGTTTTTGGAAGCCAATTCTTTACAACACTACAACACATTAAATACTTTGTGTTGTATGTGATGATGATGGGTGTAATCGTAATATTAATAACATTATGTAATTTGGTTTAAAATCATTTAAATATTTATTAAATAAAAATCCTTATTTTTGTTGCGAATTAAAATTATTATTATTTGCATGTGTGTGTAGTCTTAACACACATCTAATTATTACATATAATTGTTACTCTCATATTATACCTAGACATATTATACAATCTTATACTCTAATACATCTTTACAATTATCTAATATTGCTCTCGGCTTGCTCATTAGTATGCTACTGATTAGATTATCTAATTATTTTCTAATGATCTAATCTCTTTTGAATTTACTGCATACGCATTGCTTTCTAATAAAAATTCACTAATTACTTTTATCATTTTAAATATCAGAAATTATAGATTCCAAATTATAGCTTTAAAGTTACTGATCAAAATTATAAATTACTCCCCCCTATCTTATACTGATCACTCCCCCTTATTGAGCGGGGCTCAAATGGGGGAGTGACGCGTAATATATGGCCTGCATACAAGACCTGGTCACTAGCCTCTCCTCTCCAACTCCAACTCTCACCTACAAGCGGTGGGCCCTGTTAAGTCGAGCAACCCATGCTAAGGTTGTGGTAACCAATCCCTTCGGCAGCTTGGGTCGGCGAGCCAACGAGAGATGGGGGTCTGGGCGAGGTGGCCCTGAGGTAATCAGGGACCCGGCTTACCAAGATGTAGTGTGTCGGCAGCAGGATGCATGGCGGGGTTGGCGGCGGAAGAACATAAAAATGTCAATGGCGGCGCCCATAGATCTAGTGAGTATGGTCTACTGCGGACGGGTGGATGAGACTCGTTAGCTCAGTGAAGGCAACTCATCTAAGAGACGGGAACTCTAAACATAAAACCTCTGGTCCTCCAGGTTGGGGGTTGGGCGTAGGGTTAACAACCCACCCCATAAAATAATATTGTTAGAAACCAAGAGAAAAAGGAAAAGCCGGACGGATTAATGGAATTGGGACTGGATCGTGGAAAAGGGACAAAGATTTTAAACTTGCGACGTGGAACTTGCGTTCCTTATACAGACCTGGAGCCTTGAAGATATTAATAGGAGAGGTTCTCAAATATAAGATAGATGTTTTGGCTATGCAGGAGATGAGGTGGACTGGCGCTGGAATCATGGATCGAAGGGACTACTCGGTGTATTACAGCTGTCAGAACCGGGACCATGTGCTTGGAACTGGCTTCTTGGTAAGCCGTAGAATGAAAGCAAATATAATTGATTTTAAACCCCTTACACCTAGAATGTGTAAAATAAGACTTAGGGGAATCTTCTTTAATTATACTATAATAAACGTGCATGCCCCAACTGATGATAAGCCTGAGGAGGAGAAAGATGATTTTTATGACTTGCTGGAGAATGCGTATGTTAGCAGCCCTAGACATGACATAAAAATAATCATAGGTGACTTAAATGCCAAAGTGGGAAGCAGCCATGCTTGTAGTAATATAGGAAAGTATAGTTTACACTCTGAACACTCAGACAATGGTTTCCGATTATTGAACTTCGCAGTTGGTCAAAATATGATCATAGGAGGGACTTTCTTCGACCACAAAGACATACATAAGGGCACATGGATCTCTCCAGACGGGAGAACGGTCAATCAAATAGATCATGTCCTATTGGATGGCCGCCATAAGTCAGACTTACAAGACGTTAGAGTTTATAGAAGTGCCAACATGGATTCGTAGTCCTTCAGTCTTCGACTGGTTAGTATCCTCCCCGCATAATACCCGAGGTGCGTGTGGTACTGATTCTTTCACAGGCATATGGGACCTACAGTTTAACGCCGGATCCGAACGGCATAGTTGGGGAAGGTTTATACTAAGCAGGATACCTCTCGCTGGTTTGCCATTGCCTTGCGAGGGGGAACGGTCGTAACGTCGTATGCCAACATGGATAGCGATCACTATCTCGTAATTGCAAAACTGAGAGCTAGAATCTCCAACAATAGAAATGAAAAAGGAATAAAGACTGTTAGATACAATACAGAAATACTAAAGGAAGAAGAAATAAAGCGGAGGTTCGAGAAAGTTACTAATGAGAAAATTAGACAGTGAAGACTTGAATGCCGTGAGGAACAAGACATAGAAAACCACTGGCTTAATCTAAAAAACATGTTAGTGACCACGGGAGAAGAAATCGTTGGTTTGAAGAAGAGACATGGGCGAGATGAGTGGTTTGATAAGGAGTGTGAAGAGGCAACTGACTTCAAAAACAAGACATACAAATTTATGATCCAAAGGAAATGCACTAGGGCTGTTCAAGAGGAATACAGGAAGGCCAGGCGGATGGAAAAGAAGATTCATAGAGGAAAAAAGAGGGAGTATATGATGCGACAGATGAAAAAGATAGAGGAATATAAGAGTAAAAAGCTGAGCCGAGATATGTACAGGAAGGTGAATGATATGAGACAGGAATTTCAGCCTAGAACAAATGCCTGTAGGGATAATAATGGTGGCCTTGTGAGTGATAATGCTGGCGTAATCAGGAGATGGACAGAACACTTCGAAGAGTTGCTAGGCTCAGTTGGGGAGGCTTCGATGGAGGCATCTGAGAATGAAGAGGAAGCAGGAGAATTCGATCATGATAGAGAGGAGTTGATGCCATCCTATGACGAGGTGTATGAAGCTCTAGAAAAGCTTAAAAATAACAAGGCAGCAGGTTCCGATGGTTTACCAGGGGAACTATTAAAGAGCGCAGGAGGAGATTTCATAAAGGAATTTGCCCATCTCATAGAGCGAATATGGCTGGAGGAGGTAATGCCTGATGAGTGGAACAATGGGGTGGAGTGTTTAATACATAAAAAGGGTGATCCGCTCATATGTAAAAATTATAGGGGCATCTCTCTACTTTATACAGCGTATAAGGTATTGTCCAACATCATATTTTCTAGGCTGCTTCCCTACGCTGAGGAAAACATAAAAGAATATCAATGTGGATTCACTAGGAATAGGTCAACAACAGACCAAATATTTACACTAAGGCAAATCCTAGAAAAAACGGAATATGGAGTGGCCACTCACCATCTCTTTGTGGATTTCCAGTCGGCATATGATTCAATCAACCGGAAAATGCTATATAGAGCTATGAAGGAGTTGAATATACCATCTAAGTTGGTGCGTATGGTTGGAGTAGTTATGTCCAATTCTAAGTGCCAAATCAGAATACAATCAAATCTATCTAACTCCTTAAAAACATTGAATGGGTTGAAACAAGGAGATGCCTTAGCGTGTCTGTTGTTCAACATAGCTCTAGAAAAGGTCATCAGGGATTCAGGAATTCAAACTAGCGGACACATATTTCACAAGGAGGTACAGCTTCTGGCCTATGCCGATGACATTGACGTCATAAGTAGGTCTGAATCTGGCTTAAAGGAAGCCTTTCAGGAACTGGAGTTGTCCGCTAAGGCTATGGGCTTGGTTATAAACCAAAGCAAAACCAAATATATGGTTGTAGGTGCCAACACTCGTGCCCTTTCCCTGCGCATTAACGATTATGAATTTGAAAAGGTTCAGGGTTTTCCATATCTCGGGTCATATGTGGACTCTGGAAATGACTCCTCTAAAGATATTGAAAGACGGATATTATCTGCTAATAGGTGTTACTACGGACTGGTGAAACATTTTAAGTCTAAATTAGTAAGTAAAGATACAAAAGCCACCCTATACAAGACCTTGATTAGACCAGTCCTGATGTATGGCTCGGAATGCTGGGTGGTAAAAAAAATAGATGAGCAGAAACTGTCCGTTTTTGAGAGGAGGGTACTGAGGAGAATCTATGGCCCTGTGAGGGAAAACGACATTTGGAGGCGATTGCATAATCGAGAGTTGTACGAAAGGTTTAAAGATCTTCCGATCGTGCCACTCATACAATTTAACAGATTGCGTTGGGCTGGTCATGTGCAGAGAATGGCGGAGGATAGAATCCTAAAAAGAGTGATGAATTATTTGCCGATGGGAAGGAGAAGGAAGGGAAGACCTCGTACAAGATGGCTGGACCAGGTTGGTAAGGAGGCGGTGAGGCTGGGTGCAGCGAACTGGTGGACATTGGCCGGGAGTAGAGACCAGTGGGGAAGATTTCTTTTGGAGGCCAGGGCCCGGACTGGGCTGTAGCGCCGAGGATGTATGTATGTATGTATTTGCATTTGTAAAAATTATTAATTCATATTTGAATTAAATTGTCTCTCTTTTTACTTCGTTAATTCGTTGCATGTCTTTGAGTGAGTCTCAGTTTACAAGTACATGGTTGTTTGTCACCTTATTGTTGTGGTAAATCGGCAGCGTGTCCTCTTCGGTCCTAGGTCCTTGATACTGGATGCTCCTTTGTTGTCCTTGATTCTCGTACGCTGGATTCTACTGCATGTATTTGGCTGCTCCCTCGTCTCCCGTCATGGCCTCAGGTTGCAAGTGCTCACACGGAAATGATAAGTAGTCGTGAAGTCCCTGACTGCTGCTGTGGTTGAGATCCAAACGTTGTTGTCTCTACGCAGAGCCTCTGGCTGCCACAGTAGTCGATCAAGACAAAGAGTTGTAGTTGCCGAGCAGAGCCTCCGGCTGCGACTATGGTTGATCGAGAAAGAGAATGATGTTAGCGCGTCTCCTGTATTTATACCCAGGTCGCAAAAATCATGTTTCGAAAATATTTTTCATGTCAGAGACTGTTGAAGGCGTCACTTCCCCCACACGAGTCTTGCCACACTTAATTCGTTCGTCTTCGCGATTTGCGAAGTCTTTTGCACATTACCTGATATTCATTCTGTCGGTAATTTTTATGTGTTCACCATGTGCAAACCGTTTTTCTTTATCTTAATTAACATAAGTTCTATTTATTTTTATTTTCCTGTAATTACACTTTTTATCCTTTTTACACTATTTTTTATACACATATGCGTCTCATTTTTATACACATTTTGGTGTATTTGGTTTTGTGCTATTATGCACACAATCTTTACAAATTAAATAAATTCCTATAATTAATAGCGTTCCTTAAGGGTGGTGCTTTTCAGGAATAGACAGGTCTCATGCACACATGTAACATACGCGTGTACACACAGACAGAGCAGCTCGCGTGATCCACCTGTTCCAACACGAAAGTTTGGTCGTTCAGATTATAAGCTGAACTATTATTATTAACAATATGAATTATTTTTTAGTTTAATTACTTTGTGCAATGTACAGTACCCTATTCATTTTTACTGTTGCAAAATATAATTTTTAGCATGCAACTGTAACATCTGCTTTCCAGTAATTTTTCTAATTAGTTAAAATAGCTGTACAATAATGAATATGTAATGAAATAAAATCATTTTTTAATTTTTGTAATAAATATTAAATTGATAACAGATTTCCAACATTAAAATTGATTACTTGAATTCTATATTGTAATGTCAGACACACAAGTAATTAAAACAATTTTATAATTGTTATTTTATATATATGCATTTTATTTTTGGTATTTGCATGTTCATATCTGTATTTATTTTATTTGTTTGCACATTATTTATGTGTAATTTGTAATGTGTATACTACAAATATGTGTACAACGGATTCTCTTAAAAGGCAATCTATAATACTTTGTTTAATATTAAGGAATTTGTATTTTTTATACATTAATGTTTTATTAACATTTATTCCACAAAACAAAATCTTACTCCTCCAGTATCACATAAAATTCACTGTGCAAGCAAAAGAGACTTAACGTAATGAACACAGACATCCCACAACTTAGCTGGTAAGTTATTTGATAGTTATGCTGAGAATTCTTCTCATATATCATAAATATATAAATTGAATGTTGCAACACACACACACACACACACAAAATGAGAAAATATACAGTATTAAATACAATTGCTGGAGGCACTTTTGGGTTTTATTCACTCAGACCACACACACACACACACACACACACTGTGCAGTCAGCACGTATTTAGACTGAGGACTGAAAGTGTTCACATGTGTGTTGTAACATAATAAAAACATGAGATTTGTATTGTTACAACACAAAAAGCCACCCCAATACCAGGGAAAAAGCTATAATGAATCAACTATATTAAACTAAAGAAATTAAAATGACTATGACGAGACAAATGACTATGACCCAACCCAAGTGATTGACCCAATAAAAGAAAATAAAATGAGAAGGTATATGGAAAAGGCACAAACAAATAATGAATGTAAATGATAAATATACAGATCCTTGGATCTTAAAATATTCAAAGGGATAATTAGCAAGATAAAATAAATGGTGTTATAATGTTCTTCACCAAGATAGTTATTTGTTCAACTAAGTTTATAAGAAGGAATATGGCTGAAAAAAGTGAACAGACCATAAACCTAATTTTTGTGTTATGTTTTATAAGTAATATTAAATGATAGACAAGTTATAAAAAATGGCAATATAGATAAGTAAGGAGATAAATTCTTACAAACATAATAATACAGGAAAAGAAATTAGAGAATAATAGACAGGCCATGATTTTGTAAAGTAATAAGAACATATAATTATTATAAACAGCCCAAATTATTTCAAAATGTAAACAAGTCATAAGTGACACCAAGCAAAACATAAGTAAATGTAAAATAATCTTTGATTTGTGTAAAATAAGAAGGTATAGCCAATTACTACTTAGGCCTATAAAATGCCTAACTGTATAAATCCAAAATAAACAAATTGTAAGAAATTAACTATTGTATTAGAAAATCCAGGACAAGTAGCTAGTTAAGTACAATTAGTGAATCAAATTAAGATGTCAAAGTTAAATTAAAAACATAAAATAAGAAAGAAATGTAACTACATAATATTAACATTACTGTCAAAACATTAATACATAAACAAACCCAGCTTTGTGGGATGTCAAAATGATCATTGAAAGAAAATATAAACAGTTGTGATAATATCTCATACATAGATAAGAAGACAGAAGAATAATAGTAATCAGAAGATATTTAATCATTTTGAATTAAAATTCAAATATTGTAACAATAAACATAAAATATGATCAGCCAATGAGAGTACAGACAGTTGCCATAACAACGGAACGTTATTTATTATAATTCCGTTAAAAAGAATTAGTTCATTATTAACGCTCAAGACATATAGAAGCCAAACCATATTCGACTCAAATTTAACTCAAAATAATCTAAATTAAGTCAAAATTTTATAAAACGCGGATGCAAGAAGCCTGATGAAGAACTAGTCAATTCAACAGAGACCACAGACCAGATTTTCAAATTCTAAATTAATTATTTAATCCACATTATCAGAAAAAGAAGCCAGACGTACTCCAGATCATAAATGATGGAAAAATGATGACCAAAAGGACCCAACCTAACTAGAACTGAGTAACTCTTCACCCGAAGTCAACAGATTTGTTAAGTATATCTGAAATACCCGATTAATTTTTTTCACAACACAAATAACTCTCACTACGAACTGATAACTAAATTTCTTTCAAGGATTAATTGAAAATAAAACTTAAACTTGGATGTAAACAGAAAATAACCTGTATACAAATTACGAATTATTAACACACACTTTTTAACACTTCAGAAACGAATTGTAATTAACTCTAATAGTATATAAGTACCGTTGATGTAAGGTAGTGTACTTTATTATCATCTTATTAGTATTTTTTCGTAACCAAAAGAACTCAGATTTAACGAACGATAGAAAATAAACTTCGGCGACAGCCTTGTCGAGTTAATATCGTTTTAAACCAACTTTAGCCAACCTGAGAAAAATTGTCTATTTATTGCCGGAGCAACTTTGTTTAATAACAGTATATAATTTTGTATTGAATTGAATAACTGATAATTTCACGTTAATAAACTACTACTGAGTTGTAATAACCGTCCTTTATTTCATTGTAAATTACATTATAAAGTTTGTGTACTTTAGCGACGAGCGAAATTGACAGCCAGCGTTAGACGTCGGCAACACGGCGAACTACTAGCGAGATTCATACGGCCGCCTATTGCGAGGGTAATTTGAATCAGCCAACACCGTCTAGAACGACCGCTCGATTTCATATTTTTTAATTGTTTTTATAAACAATTTGGCGCCACCCGGGAATGAAGTATACTCATTAAACACAGGTAAGGTTTATACTCTTGAGATATTGTACTGGTAATTCGTGAGATCGCGACGGACATCGTCAGCGCAACAAAAAGACAAAGTAAGTAAGTAAACGTAAAGTAACGACTACAACGTGTGGGGCTAACACACGTAAAAACACTCATTTTTACAGAGACGATAAGAGTCTACTTGTTACAGTATTGATTGACAAGCCTCACGTTTGAGGGTCAACTATGTAGTATAAAGAAATTCTGATGTGTGATATATAATTATTGATGCCTCACGTTTTAAGCGCGAATTATGTAATATATTATTTATGTATATAAATTCTTCTTTAACGCCTCACGTTGTAAGCGCCAATTATGTAATAAAAAAAATGGAGTATGTTTTTTTAAATTTATTAAATTGATTATTTATTACTGTGCTTTTGAATTAATCTGAACTTGCCTTACATTTTTCCAAGATAGCGGACCTGCGTCTGTTGGCTAGATGTGAATGTGTTGAAATATAATAAATTCTCTAATTCTCTCCAATAAAGGATCACCAGTATCAAAAGTTAAATTAAATAATTACCGTGATTGTCAGTGATGTTTGGTTTATATTAGAATCAATTTGTTTTTATCTCACCATTTATATTATTTGTGACAATGTTTTCTGTTTTTTTCTCTTTTTGTTTTTACCACTTCAATTCACTTAATTCTTCGAGAATATCACTTGGTTAAATAAAACTTTTTCTTCTAAACACTACTAGGATCACAACCTAACTTGTCGTCGCGTCGGCTCGATTCTATTAGTGATTTTTTATATGAATTAATACGGAGTGCATGTGTCCACAACGGTGTTCAACAAACGAATAACACCTTTCCTCGCAATTTCACTGGCGTCCCTGTCCCAAAATGTGTATTAGATTTGCATTGTTAACTGACAGCCTGGCTTGCTTGCTAAAACAACTAGTTGATTTTGCGCCCCAAAACTCTGAACTTATACAAAATTTAATTTAAAATACATTGGTAGATCTAAAATATGTTTTTGCTAATAATTTTAATACCTCACAAGCCATATTTTGGTGCACTATTAGCTGATATAAAATTACTAAAATGCACTTACTAAACCCTACCCGACATTACAAACATTTAACATAAACAAAATATAATGTGAGTTGCTTGGCAATTTCACTCCCAATCTTAGTTTACAATAGTGTGAACATTCATTTACTCAACAAAATATATATTATAATGTTTTTGGTTAGTAACAAAATCTCATAGGCTTTTGACACATTTTGCCACACTTAATATAAGAATGATTATTTAACTGTAACTCTATTTACATTTAATACTTAATTATATACTTTGAATAAGAAATTAATACAGGCTTTATGCAATGACACTTAACATTACCAATAACATATGGATAAAGTTTTTACATGACCCTGACTAGGCTAACCATTTATTTGTTAAATATACTACTTAATTATGTCTAATATCCCTGTTATAAGTTATTTTAATTGTTTTTGAACTAAAATACTAATTAACATCTATCATATTTCCATTTTAGCACGACTGTTTACAATTTAATTAATAATGTCCCTGGTATTCAGTAACTCATTTTAGTAACATAATAACACACCTAACTCTCTTGTACATAAACATTTTAAAAATACTAACATTAACTCATTACTAAATAATAACATACATATTTTAAGTGTTTATACTTAATAATATACTTGGATATACCACATCAATATATGATGGTAAACATTCACTACCTTGACCTATTACATTAATGTAATACATTTATATTACATTTACGTTAATGTTTCACTTACCACTCTGTTTAGAGTTTTTGATACACTTTAAACTAACATAAAGCATTTTATCTGTAGCTAGTGTCAATTATCACTCACTATAGTAGTCTGTCACTTTTAAAAACAGAATGTTTAACACTTTAGTCTCAATTTCACTTTCTTTTGTTTTCTTATTACTACAGTAAAACGTCTTTTATGTTTCTCACTTATACGTTTTTCACACTTACTCGTTTTTTCTCTTAGGTCCCGGCAAAATTTCTATACTTTCCATGTTATTTTATTTCGGTTATACGTTTTTCGTTTATTACACTTATACTATCAAATTTTTAAGTCCCTGGAGATACAAAACTTCATTTATATGTTTAAATATTTGTTTCTTATTTACGTCGCGTATATCACAAAATGCACATCATGTGAATGTTCGAATGCAAATATTTTGAACAACTGTACATTTCTAGGGAAACGTCAATTAGTGCCGTTCAGATGAGTTTGCAGTTGACGAGTTTGCAGTTTGAGCAAGCTTTGATTCCTAGAAACGTACGGTATTTGTTCAATGCTCATAAAGCTCATCGCTTCATCGACATCAGTTTGTTACTGTTTCTATTATAGGTAACATCATAAGTGGAAAATGAGTGGAAGGAAGAGGAAGTGCGTTACGATCGCTGAGAAATTAAACATTTTGAAAGTAGTGAAGGAAAGCGGGAATATGAAATGAGTAGACATCGCCAAGGAGGGATTGCTCCGTCGACGTTAAATTCAATTGTGGGTAAAGCAACCGAAACTGAAGAAGTGCTCGTGTCTTTGGTGTTTCAAGTAATAAGCGAACACGTATTCAAGGCGGAAAGTACGAACTCCTGAAAGACTAATACAGCACAGGGCGGAAGGAATTCCTATCAGCGGGCCAGGCCTTTGCGAAAAAGCATATGAACTGTCAGCTAGGTTAGGCGTTGAAGATTTTCATGTGTCGACCGGGTGGCTACATAAATTTAAGGTAAGGCTGTAAATTTTTCATCGGCAGCAAAAGCGTGTGCGGTAAGAGTAAGAGTGTAGACGTTAACACAGTGCGGGAGTGGAAACCCGTTTGACGGATCTATGCTCTCAGTTTGATCTCACAGACGTGTTCAATGCCGATGAAACAGGCCTTTTTTTTAAATTTACTTCCTGACCGTACAATGGCATTCTAAGGGGATAGCTTTCATGGTGGTAAGCAGAGTAAACAACGTGTAACAGTGTTGTTGTGTGCAAACAGTGACGGAAGTGAAAAACTCCTTGCCTTAACTGTTAGGAAATTTGCGAGGCCTCGGTGTTTTAAAAATGTTGCAACGCTCTCTACGAAATACGCTAACAACAATAAGTCGTGGATCACTACAAAAGTGTTTGAAGACTGGCTGCGAGATGTCGATGCAACAATGAGCGCAAAAGGTCAAAAAACTCTTCCAATTGTGGACAGATGCATGGCACAACCTCCTGATACATCGTACCTAAAGAACGTGAGTGGAATTTTCCCCGCAAATTGCACAAGCGAACTGCTACCGCTGAACCTGGGGATAATCCGCAATTTTAATTTGCATTATCGCAAGATGATACATGCCTGGTACAGCATGCTATCCACTGTGTAGACGCTGGAAAGAAGGATGAAAATTCACATTTTGCAGATATGATTTCTTCGTGATTTTTATAACTTATAACTAGTGAAAGCAATACTGTACCATACGATTCTACACGATGTTTTGCCGGTATTTCAAAAACGTATTGTTACATAAATAATGAATAGATTGAAATGAAAAAGTACCAGTTTGTTAAGAAAGATTAAAAGTTTTTACACTAGGGAGGCGTATAGGATTCTTTTTTATTCTGCCATTCTTTTCTGCTTGTCTTTTCTACTGTGATTTTCTGGCATTACTCTCAATCTTACAATTGATCTCTGTGTGTACCAGGTATAGCCAATGTGATAAACCTCATGTAAAATTACTTATAGGCATAGCCCTATCTAAAGAAATTACAGTATAGGCCTATGAAAATTATATTTTTGTTCAAATTCGTAACAGTTTGCTCTCTTCTAACAGGCAATGCATTACATCGCAGCTGCATGGCACAGAGAATCACAACTCACTGTCCGCAACTGCTTTCACAAAGCCGGATTCAGGAATAGCGAAACCTGTAGTAATGAAGGATAGCTGTGATGTTCCCGTTGATGATGTTGTGGAATGGGGCAAACTGGAAGGTCATGCGTCGTTTGACTACTATGTCAACATTGACGAAAATGTTGTTACCGCGGAAGCCATGACCATATCGGAGATTGCTGATGGCATTCAGCAGGAAATGGACGAAGAAGAAGACGATGATGATAATGAAGAAGCAACGGAGACCCCCCTTGTGTTTTAGTTATGTAGTTAATGCCCTGGAGGCAACTAAATGCTTTGTAACCTGCCATAATTTATCCGATGAAATTATGACGCAGTTGCCAAGACTTGAGGCCCGCGGTTATTCTATAGCCGCGGAAAAGAAAAACAAGGGAAGATAACGGATTTTTTTGGGAAATGATTAATTATATCTGTGTTTTTCTCTATATATATGTTAAGTTGTATAAATGCCTAATGTATTATTCCAAATTGTAAACTATACGTTATTTCTATTTATAGTCAACTGCATGGAAGTAGTATCGTCAAGGTCACACTGCTTACTTACAGCGTTGCCACTAAGCAACAGTTTCCCTTTCTTCCGAAAAATGCTACACTAGTAAGTAGGCCTACTTAATGTAAAGAATATAACAAAGTGATTTTTAAAATAAATATTTACTTTGTTGTTGTCAATAAGGCTTCCACTAAAATCATTTTTTGTGCTTTAAACTGTTAAAAATTCTAAAATCAATGACAATAGAAGACTGAAAAAACAACGATACATTTTTGAAGGTTCATAGATGCCTACTGCAGACATTTTATAGATAAAATTTAATGTTATTTAAAGTAAAAAACATTTTAAAATCTTATGAGTATCACACAGTTGTTCTGATTTTGTAAGATAGTGTAATGTAAGAGTAACTTGCGTTTTACTGTATTTTTTTAAGTAAAATTTTACAGGGAGAAAGTTACGAATACATACATTAGAAAACATTGTTACATTGTCAATAATTCTTAATAATAATTACATCACAATTAATACATTGTTAATAATTAATTAACAATTAATTTCCGTAACTTATACATAACATTGAATGCGACGCATCAGCTATAGTTTGTTTGAACGATTTTAATACGCATCCTGTGTCTTAAGCTTGCCCAATTTAATTATTGAAGAGACACCGCACTATTTGTGACTCCGAAAAATATTCTATTTTTATTTCCTGCGCTGCTTATTATTACGTTTTACTCGTGTCTCGTGTCCTCTCGTATACCTCTGTAAAATATAACAGTGTGTCTGAGTGTAAAAGTGTGTCTGTGTTTCTTACCACTGCGTCCTCACACGGCGATGTACTTCACGATGTTTGGGCCCGTAGCGAACGGACTGGGGGACCAGGTATTGTGGTTCCCGATTTGAGGTTCAAACGTAGTGGATAATCTCCGGGTGGCGCCAAATTGTTTATGATAAAACAGGTTTACTTATCAACGTTCTATTTGAACGTGACGACGAATTTAATCCGTCCCGCCTTTTCTCGATTTTGTGTCAATCGAGATAGCAGTTGTAGGATTCGCTACCTGAGCGCTAGACGTCGCCTTGGAAACCTTCGCTATACATTATATTTTTAAACATACACTTTACTAATGGAAATAAGACACGATTTAACACACACAGTATAAATTTATTATTAATTTGAAGTTAATATTTTATAGACACAAGTTGTAATTAATTTTTCATATACAATTCTGCACCGGATAATTCTTTATAAGACTCTTACTCAAGGTTAAACGATCGACTTTTGAATACCAATAAACAGTAATGGCGTTATATTTCGCCGATCAACAAATATTTTGGTCGATGTTTGTGGGTTGTTTGGATCACGTTAAAAGGTTCAGATGCAGTTACAACATTAAAAATACACAACCTTACAATGTTTTTTCCTTATGTAGGATAATGTGTAGTGGTAATTGTTTTGTTTAAGTGTCATACAAGATGTTTATAATTCGTACATAAATATGAGGTTAGTTCTATAGTTAACAAGTTTTTCAGTGATATAAATTTATGGATCAATTCTTGTAAGAGAATAAAAATGATTTAGTAGTATTCAACATACATTGAGAAATGGTCAAAGTGCGTTTATTTTTTGGAAGTTGAAATAATTTAACTGATACTTAACAGCATTGCAGTACGGTATTATTCGTGATGAAGAGAAGGAAAGATTATGGCATCAATATTGTTCAGCGTTCTTTATTCAGGCTTCGGCATCTCTTTCAAAGTTTTTTTTTTTTTTTTTTTTTTTTTTTTTTTAATTTATTGGAGATCTGTAAGCTGTTCGACTGAGCGAACATTTAACAAATTGGCTGACAACACACACAGGATTATGAAGAGCTGACCATTGACAGCTCTTCTGGTTTTGATAATAGATTAAAGAGGTAACAAAATACAAAACTAAATGATAAAAACATGTAAACAAATGAACAAAAGTCACTATCACTTCCTGCTGGCATGATACAATAAGTTCAAACATTAAACACTGGGCCCATAAGGCACATATACAGGTTGACATTAACACGTATGAATGACACGAATACAAAAACATACAGAACAGATATCACAGACAGTACAATACAGAAAATACAGAGAATACATTATGAGTTAAACCTGAATGGTAAGTCTAATAGTTTGTGTCTTTTTAGTCTATAAATATCTTCACTGTTGTCTAACAAGTTAATAGCCAGGTGGTTGGGATGCTGTTCTAGTTTGGAGATGTGAGTCCTGCAGAGGCGCATGATTTCTTCTTTCACGGTTGAAACTTTGAGGTCGCGGTGTATAGAGTTATTTGAGACAAACCAAGGAGCGTCGACTATTGATCTAAGTGTTTTGGACTGAAAGCGCTGGATAATCTCAATATTACTTGTACTTGCAGTACCCCAAAGTTGAATACCATAAGTCCATACCGGTTTAAGCATGACTTTATAGATCAAGAGTTTGTTGACGAGACTTAACCGTGATTGTCTGCCTATAAGCCAATAGATGTTTCTGACCTTGTGATTAAGTTGAAGCTTCTTAGATGTTATATGTTTTTTCCATGTTAATCTCCTGTCCAGATGCATCCCAAGGTACTTAGCACTTTCAGCTTGCGGTACTGGTTGACCGTTAATTGTGACTGGAGGGCAGTTTGCCTTACGTGTGGTGAAGGTAACGTGGACTGACTTCGATGAATTGATTTTTATGCGCCAATTATCAAGCCATAACTGAACGCTGTTTAATGATTCTTGTAGTATAAGAGATGCTATTGAGGGGTCGGAGTGTGTCGCTAGGATCGCTGTGTCATCGGCGTAGGTAGCAACAGTGGTTTCACTTGCTGACGGTAAGTCCGAGGTGAACAGGAGGTAGAGCAGAGGACCCAGGACACTACCCTGCGGAACACCCGACCCCACTGGTAATAGAGGAGAAGTAGCATCGGAGTACTTGACTTGAAACACTCTGCCCACTAAGTAGGAATGTAAGATACGGTAACAATTATGTGGCAGATTTTTCTTTATTTTATATAAGAGTCCAAGATGCCAGACTTTGTCAAATGCCTGGGAAACGTCGAGAAACACACCTGAGCAGAACATCTTCGATTCCAGCGATTTATTGATAACATTTGTTAGTCTGTGTATTTGATCTACCGTAGAGTGCTTTTCTCGAAAACCAAATTGGTGATCGGGAATTAGGTTGTTTTCTACAATTGTTGGCATAAGTCGTTTTACAAACAGCTTTTCAAAGATCTTACCAAGTATCGGTAGAAGGCTTATGGGTCGATAAGAAGAGGGCTCTTGAGGGTTTTTACCAGGTTTTAAGACCATGATAACTTGAGCCGATTTCCAGAGAAGAGGAAAGTATTCGAGTCTGAGTATGGCATTGAAAATGTATGTTATTAGTACAACGCCTTTGTGAGGCAGCTCCTTTAGAACTTTCCCCGATAGCAAATCAATGCCGGGAGCCTTTTTACTTTTCAAATTATACAAGATTATTTCCTTGATTTCCTTAACTTTAAAAGGCTTAATAGGTAGAGTCATTTGGAGCGGGGAGTGTAAGTATCTTTGTACCTCTTCATCGAAAGAGACGTTCTTGCTGGCTTCAGGTTGAAAAACGTTGACCAAATGTTCGGCAAAAACCTGGGATTTCTCTGTATTGCTGCGCGCCCAGCTACCATCTGGTTTATGTATTGGTGGTATTTGTAATAGTGGCCTTTTTAATCGTTTAGTAGCCTTCCACAGAGAATAATCAGTACTTTCATTTGGTGACAGATTTTCTAGATAATCCTGAATCCCTTCATTCTTTAGATTTTCCAACAATCGTTTAAGTTGTCTGGCCGCGGAATTCCACTTTCTTTTATCATCCGGATGATGAGTATGCTGCCAAATTCGTCGCAATTTACGCTTCTCAGCTAATTTCTTCCGGACAACCAGAGGAAGGTTCAAGTGCTTATTCTTCGCTGTATTGCAAGGTGTAGCTTCCCAGGCTGATTTTTGAAAAGTACTGGTGAGAGAATTTACAGCCGCATCCAATTCAGCAGGCGTGTGGAGTGGAAGTTCGAGCGAGATATTATAATTTACAAGCTCTCTAAAGTAATCCCAGTCAGTAAGACGATTTGTGAGTGTTGGTAGACTTTCAGACTCAATTATAGTATTGCTAATAGTGGCAATAATTGGAGTGTGGTCAGAGGACAAATCAAGGCAAGATTCAACTTTGTAGTATTTATGAGACAAGCCTCGTATTAAGAAGAAATCAATTAGGTCAGGTATTTTATTTGTGTCAGAAGGCCAATAGGTTGGTTGACCAGTGGACAGAAAGGACAGGGATTCTTGTCTAATGACGTTATATAAAATTCTACCTCTTGGATTAGCTAATCTCGAACCCCATTGCGGGTGTTTTGCGTTAAAGTCACCTCCCACCAAAAAACGTGCACCAAGAGTTCCAAGAAAAGAGCTGAAGTCAGTTTCATTGATTCTGTGTTTTGGGGGACAGTAGACTGCAGAAACAATTAGAGGGCCTCTTTGATCTTCAATTAAAACGTTGGTCGCCTGTAGGTGAGCAGTTTTGACGTTAGAGAAGAGATAATGTTTTATATTGTTTCGGATTAACAGAGCGGTTCCGCCACGAGCTGTCCCGTCCGGATGTTGGGTATCATAAACAGTAAAGCCTGGAATCCTAATATGGCTTCTGTCTGTGAAGTGTGTCTCAGATATAAGCATTACGTCTAATCTGTTTTCAAGAAGAAAAGCTTTGAGTTCTAGGGTGCGTTGAGAGAGTCCATTGGCGTTCCATAATCCAATCCTGTAATTGTTATTCATTATTAATTAGAAAGTTTATTGACAAGTGTTGTAAGGAGATTAAGCATGACGCTATTTTGCTGCATGAGTTGACTGAACATAGTCTCAAATTTTGTCAGGAAGTGTGAAAGAGTGATGTCCTCATTTGCTGTCTGTTTGAGATTGCTGTCATAAGGGGGCGATGATTCTGAGTGTTTCGGTAGTCCTGCAATTTGAGCGTAAGTAGGAGAAGAGACGTTACGGGTATTCATGTTCTGTTCCGTGTTCATAGTCCTAAACATTGAAGGGGTTCTCCTAGGTGTGGAGTTTCGTACGGGGCTTTTTCTGGCCTGCAGGTTTTGATAAACTTCACAGCCCTTATAACTAGCTGTATGAGGACCATCACATAATGCACATGTGGCTGGTGTATCCTTAGATTTGGAACAAGTTGCGGAGTTGTGTTCACCTCCGCACTTGACACACTGGAAAGGTTTCCTACAATACGTCTTACTGTGACCGTATGACTGACAACGAGTGCACTGTATGATAAAGTTTTTTCTCCGAGGTGGTTCTACAGCAATCTGCATGTTACCTAAAGACCTTAGGCTATATATTTGTTTATTGTTTGCTGCAGGTTCAAGATCAACAAAGAAGAGAGGGAGGGGTGTTTTCTCGACTCTGTGTCGAACGTTGATTATGTTTCTGACCGAGTGTCCTTTTTCTTTTAGTGCTTCTTTAATAAAGTGTACACCGATGCTAGGATGAATGTTTCTTATGACAACCCGGTATGCTCGCTGGTCTTTAATTTGATAAGTATGGTAAATAATTTTTTCGTCCTCGAGGTGACGAATTAATTTTCTGTAAGAATCAGGTGCAAAAGTGTTGATTTTCACCATATTGTCATCGAACGATTTAGTAGTGTACTGTTCTGATTCCAAAATTGCTGTAAGATTATTGATCATTTCACTGTAATTGACGATACCATGAAGGTATACAGGAGGAGGTCTAGGTACTTTCGGCTGAGCTAAGACTTGAGTAGGTTGGACGTCAACAGGGTCATCTATAGGTAACACCGTAAATCTATTGTGGTCATTAAGCTGAGTGTGTGTTTCAGATGTGTTTTCTGAAGATTGACGACTTCTTTTTCGTTTTTTCACCATCTGCCAGCTGTGGGATCCGTTTTGTGTGAAATCAACATTAACATTTCTGCCTGGCTGTTGACTGTTATAGGATTGAGGGGCATTTTGTGACATTGGAGGTACTGAAGTTCCTGAGTGGACTGTAGGAACAGGTTCAACGTTAGTTGACAGGCCTGGTTGCTGATAATTCATTATTGTATGTTGACAAGTTGGACACACACTAGCACACAACCACACACACACAGCGCACGCACGCACTGGAAGTCTAAACAGACACAGTATATACAGATTAGATAAATGTTAAACTAAGATGATAAACTATATTCATAAACATAACAAAACAATAACACAAGAGATAACACAAGAGATAACGGAGCACAAACTTATAACCGCACTCTACGAATGCACGACCGATACTGATATATTCATATGATACTTTCAAAGTTGGTTTGGACTTATTTGGATATTTCATATTGATTTGAATGTCTTCTCCCTCTGGAAATGGTATCCTGCATCCATCAGACTTCTGTACTCTCAATTTCTACACTTTGGTTTACTTCTAAGATGTTTTAAACATTAAAAGTTGTTGTACAGACAACTCGCATCTGGCTTGCGATAGCATCACTTTTCAAGTCATTGTATTTAACGGTAATTACCTCGTTAAACGGCTGCTTCCATGGTAACGTGTTTACTCTCATTGGGTGAGCAGAAAATCAGTACATTGTTATCAATTTTCGAATTTCTTTCAAATCTTCCCATATCTTCGGACCTTCTTCCTCCTCTTATCTTCCTTCGGGGTTATTATCTAAATGCACTGTCATTTATATTTTCTCACAAAGATTATTTTGGTACCCCACAATATTGGGTTTTATCAAGTTTTCTAAGTTTAAAATTAATTCCATACTTACTAATTACATTTCTTTATTTATATAATTCCTTAATTTAATATTTGGTTTTTAATAATAACCACTATTCATCCTTGATGAATTAGTCACCTTGGATTTGTCCATTACATGGTGATTTTTATGCAATCAGTAATTGTTTATGTTTGACCATTAGGCCTGTTTCACATTTAAGTAGCCATTACTGGATTTTTGTGGCTTCATACACAACATATTTCATTGAGTCCCAAATTGTTATTTTGCATTTGTAATTATGTTTAATGTATCTGGATGTGTTTTAATTAGTAACAACTGTGTTATTCAACCTTACTTGCTAATTATTTGCTATTCATTTTCAATATAAAATAAAACATCTAGGCCTATGGTCTGTATAACTCTTACAGCCATATCCATTTCATAACTAACAGTTTATATAATTCATTATTTCGTATTTGTTGTTCTGGTGCCAAACAATCTAACCTATATTGAACTTTTTTCCATTAAACTCCCCTTATAACATGGGTATTTAATTAATGTTGATACAAACTTATTTTCTAATGATTTTTTCTCTCCCTTCGATATTAACACCATCTAATTACTTTTCTTTGTGAAACACACCTTTAGACTTTCACAATACATTTTTAAGTTATAACAATACTACTTCCTAGTCATCACAGTGAATATCACTACTTAGTGTTCATTATTTACTGATTAAATGTTCTATCCTAAATACTATTGTTTGTAACTCGTTAAATGTTATTGTTCACTGTTGAAACTAAAACATATTGTTCACTCTTAAAACTAAAACATAAGTAATTTTACTAAGTCTTTACCTTAGCCCACTCTCCTCTTACTATTTATCTGATAGACAATATTTGTATTTATTGTTCACTAGCACTTTCTTAAATTATTTAGTGTTCATTATAATTTATTTAGTGTTCTTTAGTATTATATCACTCTAGTATAAATCACTTTCACTAATTCAACTTCCATTTATTTCTCATCATTTTATTCTCTTTCTCTCCACACTATTTATATAACATTAATATTGTGTCTTTCTTAGTTAATAAATTACATATATCCCTAACTCTTTTGGTTAGTGTATTTTTATACATTGTTCCATATTACTGACAGTTCATAATGGTCATTTTATCAATACTAACATTCATTAATAGTTTTGGTTCTTAACCAAATTTCATCGTCTTTATTGTTTTGGGTTACACTATTTCTCCCTTCTCTATTTTTCATTACTTGTCTAGTTTTCTTGATGCGTTTCATCTTGTTTTCTTCCTCCTGGGTTTGTTCTCTCTTGTTTTCATTCTTCTTCTCCTTCCTCCGTCTTGTTTTCTTTATTTTGATTTCTTAACTGGTTTCTTAACTGGCCAATCTCTGGGGTTGGGTTAATGTCGTTTGTCTGTCAGTCTATCATTTTAGTTCCTTTGTTAATCACTTTCAGTTTATTACACCTCCTCCTTCCATGTTAATTACCTTTTATTTATTTTTCACTATCCACATAATTTATTTATTCAAACATAATATCCTTTAGCAGTTTTTATACATACTTATTGTTATCAAAATCTATCTGAATTTGGTGATGTTATATAATGCTCTCCCACCAAAATTGATCATTTTATAAAACGTGATTCTAAGTTAGATGAAATTATCAATTGTATTGTATCATTTTCTTCTTAAACTCTCCTGCTTCTCACTCGATTTTTATGCTTAATTCTGTATCTTTTATTTCCTTTCTTCTGATTCTCTTCTTCGTAATTTTTTCTTATTACGAACTGGCTTATTGATTTTTTATTATAAATTATTCCCTATAAATCTTATTTTCCCTAACTAACTTTACTTTGCAGTTGCAATCGATTCGGATGGGCTCTATTGGCTTACCTAACTCCGTCGTTCAAAACTACTCTTATTCTGAGATCAGGGGAACATCATCCCTGCTCAGTAAAATGATTGCTGGACTTATTCAACAGTCAATCTCAATTAATGAATCTTAAATATAGTCATCTCATGACTCAACATAATAATAATAATCATAACATTTGTTGGGAATCTTTTACCTTTATATTTCCTTATTGCTCAGTTCGGGTCATATATTTTTTCATCTTTCTTCATAGATACTACTTGATAACACTTGAAGCATTGCTTTTTATTGATACAATTCACATTTTTATTCATTTTTAATTACTTTTTGTTTCATCTCAATTCATATTACAACTCTTAGAATGTTTATTTTATTTATTTCGTTTTTTGATCATTGGTTTTCTTAATCTTACTTCCATTTCTTTCTAAATAGTATTGGAAGTTGGTCATTTTGATTGATATTATTATTTTTTTTTTCATAACTTTTTGAATATCCTAGTAAGTTAGTGTTTCTTACTAGTTAGGAATGTTTTTTGCTCATTCCTTTATAGTATGTTTTGCTTTTTTGGTGCCTCATATTTTGGCTAAAGATTATTGTAACTTAATCTTATTTTGTTAGGAATGTTTTGTAACTTCACTCCATTATTATTAATTTTTATTCAAAGATTATAGTAAGTTATTGTTTCTTACTTTATGTGGATTCTTGGTAATTTTAATTCTCCATTTTTATGATTGGTCTAAAATATTCTCGAAATATCTGTGTAAGCTGTCCTTACATAACCATTTGAATTTTGAAATTCATTTTTTATATATATTTTTTCATTATTATTTATCAGTAAACTCACTTGCTGAGATTATTCTTTCTTTTTATTCCAACTAACTTGGTTGGCTTTTTTAAATTTAATTCTTTTCCGTTAATTTTGATCGTCATAGTATTTTTTAATCGATGCTTGGTTATATACCCCCTTTATTTTCTGGGTGGTGGGGTTGGTTATTTCATATGTGTTGTTGCCCTTGTCTTGTGTGATAGTGTACGGCCCGACATATAGCAATAGTAATTTTTTCGTAATGCCTTCAATGGAGCTGGGCAATTCCCTGTTCTTTATTAATACACTCTCTCCTATTTGGTACTGGATCGTATGTGGATGATTTTTAGAGTATTTATTTTTCTGTTTTTCTACCTTCTCAGCAATTTTGTTATAAATTCTTCTCTTTTCAAATTGGTATTCGGCATTGATGGAAAATTTAATTAAATCGTTTATCTCTCTAGGTGGTGGGCGTTCAAACATCATCGAGTATAGTGTGGTCTCAGTGAAGTTGTGGTAAGCAAGGTTTATAAACTCTTCGGTGGACCTTAAGTAATTGTGCCACTCCTTTTGTTTGTTATGGCAGTAGGTCCTCAGAATACGGCTCACTTCTCTAAGCGCTCTCTCAGCTGGGTTACTGCTGGGATGATAAACAGATGTTTTGTATGTTTTGATGCCATGTTACCAGAGTTTATTTTTCCACAAATTTCCTTTAAACTGGGTTCCATGATCGGTTATTATGGCCGACGGTCTTCCCACTTCTGGTATATAGTTGTCCAATATAATTTCAATGATTTTCTTGGTAGTAGCACGGTTAATAGAATATAATTTGGTATATTTGGTAAAGTGATCAAATATGATGATTATGAATTTAAATCTGTGTCTTCCTCCACTGCGAGGAAACGGACCACAAATGTCAAGAAATACTCTCTCTAGTTTTTGGCTTGATATTATGGGTATCATCATACCCTCCTTCTTAGCATTGTTGCATTTCACCATTTGACAGATTTGACATTTTTGTATGGTTCGGCTTACCTTTCGATAGATACTTTTGATATATACTTGCTCCTCTAGTGCCTTTACTACTTTCATTGCACCCATATGGCCGTAACGGATGTGGTAGTCCATGATTATCTGTTCTTCGGTTGTAGATGGGATTACCAGTTTCCATTCTCCGATGCTAGGGTTATTTTTTATGAATAATAAATTGTCATGTACTTGGTAATACTGTACAAGGGGTTCTTCTTCCTTCAGTATTCTTTCTCTGATACTCGCTATCTTTGGGTCCACATTTTGCTGTTTGTTTATTTCCAGTATTATCTTTTCCAAATCTGTTCTGTCTTTAATGATGTTATATACTTTGACTAGCAACTCTTTTTCTCCGTCGAATGTTTGTTGCTGGACGTTGATACGTGATAATATGTCGGCGGCAATATTTTTCTTTCTGGGTATGTATTCCCAGTTGATATGGTATTCTTGTAATAGTAATATCCATTGGGTCAGTCTTCCATGGCTAAGCTTGCATTGTTTAAGGAAAGATATTGATCGATGGTCACTCCTCACGGTTATGTTGTACCCTAAAATGTATGTCCTGAATTTGTCACAGGCGAATACAATGCTAAGCAACTCCTTTTCCGTGACGTGGTAGTTCCTTTCATATGCATTTAGGGTTCGGCTTGCAAAGCTTATGACCATATGTTGCCCTTTATCATCTTCTTGATACAAGACAGCCCCGACACTCACGTCGCTCGCATCACAATTCATGAAAAATGGTTTTTGGAAATCCGGATGGCGTAGCATGACGGTGTCTAAAAATGTTTCTTTTATTTGTTCGAATACCTTGTCTTGGTCGGCTCCCCATGTCCATTTATTTTTTGCAGATAACTGTTTTTGAAATTGGGCTGTTAGCTTGGAATAATGGTCCTGGAATTTCCGATAATAATTACATATTCCCAGGAAAGATTGCAGCTGTTTTTTATTTCTAGGTGTTGGGAATCTTTGTATTGCTTCAACCTTCTCTGATGAAGGGGTGATACCTTCTTCGGTCAGATTAAAACCTACAAATTGTACCTTGCTGGCTATAAATTTGGATTTGTTCAGTTTAAGGGTAATATGGTTATCAGATAATTTTTTCAAAACTGTTTCTACTCTATTACAGTGGTCTTGCCAGTTTGATGATGTGATCAATAAGTCATCCACATAGACGGTGGTAAAGTTAAGTACCTCTTGTCCCAGTATCTGATCCATACACTGGACGAATACAGCAACGGAATTAATTAATCCGAATGGCAGTCTCTTGAATTGGTAGTTTCTCCCATCGAACAGAAAAGCTAAATATTTTCTACTGTCCGGGTGTAGCTCTACCTGCCAGTATCCGCAGACTGTATCCCATGCACTGATGTATTTCGTGCCATGGAATTTTTTAAGGATCTCTTCAATTTCGCTTGGGGACGTTCTATCATTTACTATCATCTTGTTGATTTCTCTTGCGTCAAGGCATATTCTTACCTTGCCGTCCTTCTTTGGTATTGCCACTATCGGACTTGTATACGGGGATTGGCTTAATTCTATTATATCCTCCTCCATCATCCGGTTAATCTCGGCCTTCACTGCATTTCTTTGAGAGTATGCTATAGGATGATTTTTTCTTAAAATCTACGGGTTCCTTAAATATAATTTGATACTGATAATCCTTTACCTTTCCTGGAGCATCAGAAAAAATGTGTCGGTATTGATTGTAAATTTCTATGAGATCCTCTGCCTGGTGAGCACTAATCGGTTGATCTCGTACTTCCCTTTGGAATTGTCGGATCTCCTACAACTTGTTTGACCATATTTCTTCGTCCTCCCACTCATCCATTATTTTTACCTGTGCTTGTTGACAGTAATTATTCTGTAATATTGTATAACAGTGGTTTATTGAAGGTAAGTTGACACCCTTCACTATACTGGTTGTCCATACTCCATTTTCCGTGTTTAATGACACTTCTCCCTGCTTTAGATTAATTATAGCAGAATATTGCCGGAGTATGTCACATCCCACAAGTATTGAAAATGGTAGGCCACTGGCAACAAGAAAAGACATAGTGAATGTTAGTCCTTCACTTTCAAGTTCCAGAGACACTTGTTTCCGGAAGTTTTGTTTTGTCTGCCGGTAGCACCGATAATTGTTATGTTATTTATTGGTAGAGTGGGTATAGGTGTACTACATTTTTGTTGTATTTTGTTTAACTCTATTTGGTCAATTAAAGATATGTTGGATCCAGTGTCGATCATTAATATTGACATTACTCCACTGATTTGGGCATTTACGTACACTATCTCACTATTACAGCTGGGCACTGGTTGGTTACTTTCTTCAACCAATTCATCTCTGATATTTTTTAGATAATGCATTGTAATTATAGTGATTATATCTTTCGTCATCGTACTTTCCCCAAGAGATTGGTCCAGTGATGGGCTGTCCACAGTTTTCACTGGTCTTAAGCGTTTAAATGAGGGTTGACCTCATTGCCCCTAACATCATTAGTGTTTGATGGTTGGTTAGCGTTCGGCTCCTGTCGATTATTCCGGTCATCCGCGCTGTTCCTGGGATCTTCTTCGAATGGGTGACTTCTTGTGTCGGGTACCTGGTTAGAGTACGTTCGCCGATAGTTAGGTGAGGGATAGTTTCTTCTTGGACTCCGTTGTCTTTGTCCCCTCATGTAATTTACCTGTGGCCGGTATCCAGGATTATTGTTATGATTATTGTTATTGTTTCCGGGGCGATAATTGTTGTTGTAACCATTCGATGGGAAGTTACCGCTGTAGTTGTTCCTGAAGTTATTATTATTGTTTCCACTTCTGTTAAAATTTCTGGGCGCGTTATTGCCCCGTGTGTTCCCTTGGTAATTGTTAGGGTTGTTTACCGGTGGCTTATTATCTCCCTGTTGATTCGGTGATAATTGTCCCTCATTGGTTCTATTATTCCTGAAACTGTACCCTCTATTTTTCCTGTACTGCCACTCGTGTTCATGGCTTTCCAATAAGCTAGCCATATCTTGGATGGTCTTTACCTGGCTGTACATCCGTGCCTTTTGGATGGCGTCGTCGTAGTGGTAAGATAACTGTATTACCAGACACTCTTCGGGTATACATGGTTCCAAATTCCTGGCCATGCAGATTTTTCCCAAGAAGTAGGAGGTAAGGGATTGTCTGTTTTGGTTTTCATACCTTCCATTGCTCAGGTTATTGCGGACCATGTTCTGGGTTGATTCAGACCAGTATTTAGCCTTGAACTGAGTCTAAAGTCTTGAAGGTTTTGGATGTCTGGTCGGGTGGCAGTCCACCAGTTGTCATATGTCTCCTTGAACATTTCGTCCAGCATTCCTCTTATTACTGTCCACCGGGTCTCTCGATTTTTGATGATTAGCTCTTCTACCCTTTTCAAGAACTCAATAGGGTTCCTTTTATAATTACGGAAATTAATAGTATCTCTGTTGTCTGTGTTCATGACATGATTATTATTACATGGTCGGTCACGCCAGGCGTCCACTTCTTCCCGTAATGACTCTTCTATTCTGCGCATTTCGTCAATCCTTTGTTGGTTTTTGTCCACTTTGCTGTCTATTTTATTTAAGTTACTGTAAACTCCTTCCATTCGTTCTCCCAAGTCTGTTCGTACAGCTGCTACTCCTTTCAGGTTTTCTTCCCGGACTTGGTGTATGTCCTGGTCTATCTGGGTACATCTTCTGACTGTTTCTTCATGACCTTCCTCAATTCTTCTCTTATTTTCTCCTTCGAGACGGTTCATTTTATTGAGCACTTCCTCCCGTATTTCAGAAACATTTTCGTTGGTTTTCACTAACTTCTCCGTCTCCTCTAATTTTTCATTAGTTTCAGTTATCTGCTGTTTAGTTTCTAGCCAGTATTCCATCAATTGGTGTTGTAGTGTTTCGTTATTCTGGTTAATGGTTTGCCTCAACTCTTCCTTGGTACTTTCATTGGTACTAATTATTTTTTCATTGATTTGTTTCAAACTCTCCTCACTCTTATCGAATTTTTCATCAATTTGTTTTAGGCTCTCTTCACTCTTGTCAAATCTATCGTTCATCTGTTTTAAACTCTCCTCATTCTTGTTGAATTTCTCCTCCTGTTTCTTAAAATTTTCACTGGTTTCTTTCTTCATCTGTTTCAGGCTCTCATCGTTTTTGTCAAATTTTTGGTTAATTTGTTGTATCAAACTTTCGTTATTTCGTCTGGTTTGTTCAGCCATCGCTTCAATTATTAGTTGCCAATTTGGTTCTCCTCTACCTTCTCCCCTGTCACCCGCCTGAGTTTCCATTTCTTCGTCTTGTGTTGGTTCTGTTGTGGTTATTGCTGTCTCCACTTCTTCAATTGGCGTTCCTTCCTCTTCTTCCCCTCTGTTTTCTTCCATCTCCTTCTACTTCGCCAACTTTCTCCCTAAACCTCTTGTGTGCATCCTGATCTCCTTTCGTGACCGCCACTAGAACTTCGTATCTTCCTTTTTTCAAGCTCCACCGGTTGGTCACCAATTTATTACGTTTTTGAATGTCCGCTCGTTCAGTATACCTCTGTAAAATATAACAGTGTGTCTGAGTGTAAAAGGGTGTCTGTGTTTCTTACCACTGTGTCCTCGCACGGAGATGTACTTCACAATGTTTGGGCCCGTAGCGAACATACTGGGGGACCAGGTATCGTGGTTCCCGATTTGAGGTTCAAACGTAGTGGATAATCTCCGGGTGGCGCCAAATTGTTTATATAAAACAATTAAAATGATTTACTTATCAACGTTCTATTTTAACGAGATGACGAGTTCAATCCGTCCCGCCTTTTCTCGATTTTGTGTCAATCGAGATAGCAGTTGTAGGATTCGCTACCTGAGCGCTAGACGTCGCCTTGGAAACCTTCGCTATACATTATATTTTTAAACATACACTTTGCTAATGGAAATAAGACACGATTTAACACACACAGTATAAATTTATTATTAATTTGAAGTTAATATTTTATAGACACAAGTTGTAATTAATTTTTCATATACAATTCTGCACCAGATAATTCTTTATAAGACTCTTACTCAAGGTTAAACGATCAACTTTTGAATACCAATAAACAGTAATGGCGTTATATTTCGCCGATCAACAAATATTTTGGTCGATGTTTGTGGGTTGTTTGGATCACGTTAAAAGGTTCAGATGCAGTTACAACATTAAAAATACACAACCTTACAATGTTTTTTCCTTATGTAGGATAATGTGTAGTGGTAATTGTTTTGTTTAAGTGTCATACAAGATGTTTATAATTCGTACATAAATATGAGGTTAGTTCTATAGTTAACAAGTTTTTCAGTGATATAAATTTATGGATCAATTCTTGTAAGAGAATAAAAATGATTTAGTAGTATTCAACATACATTGAGAAATGGTCAAAGTGCGTTTATTTTTTGGAAGTTGCAATAATTTAACTGATACTTAACAGCATTGCAGTACGGTATTATTCGTGATGAAGAGAAGGAAAGATTATGGCATCAATATTGTTCAGCGTTCTTTATTCAGGCTTCGGCATCTCTTTCAAAGTTGGTTTGGACTTATTTGGATATTTCATATTGATTTGAATGTCTTCTCCCTCTGGAAATGGTATCCTGCATCCATCAGACTTCTGTACTCTCAATTTCTACACTTTGGTTTACTTCTAAGATGTTTTAAACATTAAAAGTTGTTGTACAGACAACTCGCATCTGGCTTGCGATAGCATCACTTTTCAAGTCATTGTATTTAACGGTAATTACCTCGTTAAACGGCTGCTTCCATGGTAACGTGTTTACTCTCATTGGGTGAGCAGAAAATCAGTACATTGTTATCAATTTTCGAATTTCTTTCAAATCTTCCCATATCTTCGGACCTTCTTCCTCCTCTTATCTTCCTTCGGGGTTATTATCTAAATGCACTGTCATTTATATTTTCTCACAAAGATTATTTTGGTACCCCACAATATTGGGTTTTATCAAGTTTTCTAAGTTTAAAATTAATTCCATACTTACTAATTACATTTCTTTATTTATATAATTTCTTAATTTAATATTTGGTTTTTAATAATAACCACTATTCATCCTTGATGAATTAGTCACCTTGGATTTGTCCATTACATGGTGATTTTTATGCAATCAGTAATTGTTTATGTTTGACCGTTAGGCCTGTTTCACATTTAAGTAGCCATTACTGGTTTTTTGTGGCTTCATACACAACATATTTCATTGAGTCCCAAATTGTTATTTTGCATTTGTAATTATGTTTAATGTATCTGGATGTGTTTTAATTAGTAACAACTGTGTTATTCAACCTTACTTGCTAATTATTTGCTATTCATTTTCAATATAAAATAAAACATCTAGGCCTATGGTCTGTATAACTCTTACAGCCATATCCATTTCATAACTAACAGTTTATATAATTCATTATTTCGTATTTGTTGTTCTGGTGCTAAACAATCTAACCTATATTGAACTTTTTTCCATTAAACTCCCCTTATAACATGGGTATTTAATTAATGTTGATACAAACTTATTTTCTAATGATTTTTTCTCTCCCTTCGATATTAACACCATCTAATTACTTTTCTTTGTGAAACACACCTTTAGACTTTCACAATACATTTTTAAGTTATAACAATACTACTTCCTAGTCATCACAGTGAATATCACTACTTAGTGTTCATTATTTACTGATTAAATGTTCTATCCTAAATACTATTCATTGTAACTCGTTAAATGTTATTGTTCACTGTTGAAACTAAAACATATTGTTCACTCTTAAAACTAAAACATAAGTAATTTTACTAAGTCTTTACCTTAGCCTACTCTCCTCTTACTATTTATCTGATAGACAATATTTGTATTTATTGTTCACTAGCACTTTCTTAAATTATTTAGTGTTCATTATAATTTATTTAGTGTTCTTTAGTATTATATCACTCTAGTATAAATCACTTTCACTAATTCAACTTCCATTTATTTCTCATCATTTTATTCTCTTTCTCTCCACACTATTTATGTAACATTAATATTGTGTCTTTCTTAGTTAATAAATTACATATATCCCTAACTCTTTTGGTTAGTGTATTTTTATACATTGTTCCATATTACTGACAGTTCATAATGTATCAATACTAACATTCATTAATAGTTTTGGTTCTTAACCAAATTTCATCGTCTTTATTGTTTTGGGTTACACTATTTCTCCCTTCTCTATTTTTCATTACTTGTCTAGTTTTCTTGATGCGTTTCATCTTGTTTTCTTCCTCCTGGGTTTGTTCTCTCTTGTTTTCATTCTTCTTCTCCTTCCTCCGTCTTGTTTTCTTTATTTTGATTTCTTAACTGGTTTCTTAACTGGCCAATCTCTGGGGTTGGGTTAATGTCGTTTGTCTGTCAGTCTATCATTTTAGTTCGTTTGTTAATCACTTTCAGTTTATTACACCTCCTCCTTCCATGTTAATTACCTTTTATTTATTTTTCACTATCAACATAATTTATTTATTCAAACATAATATCCTTTAGCAGTTTTTATACATACTTATTGTTATCAAAATCTATCTGAATTTGGTGATGTTATATTATTAATAATTAAGTTAAAAAATTAGAACTATACTATAAGACGCACAAGTAGCATAAAAATAATGGTATGTATAAACGTGAAACGAATTGGATTTCTTAAGAAAATAAAGATAATTTTATAAACAACAAATACAAATGGCTCATGAAATAAATTTAAAAATCCTTATTCATATATTAATATATTTATTATTTATATTGAAATTACCTCAAGATATTTTACTTTCCTTACTAGGAACATGTTTCGAGGGCTTTTGTGCTCTCATCTTCAGCCTTCGCGATTCTGCTTCTAGTGAAGTACCTATGTGTTGGTCTGTCGCCATTGTGGTCTCCTGTTGGTTTCTGGTATCTCAAAGTGGTATTTTTGTGTATGCTTGTGGTGTGTGTATTAGTATTTTGTGTATTTTCGATGTTGAGTGCTTTGAAAAGTGTGTCTTGTTTTGTATTGATTTGTTTATGAATTTTCCTTACAAATTTTATTATTAAAATTTTCCTTATTTTATAAACTATAGAATTCCTTATGACAATTATAAATAAGCAGTATGTTGAAAAACTCACTTCAAATAGGGTTAGTCACGCAATTATCACTTTGCAAAGTGATAGCACAGAGCACATTCATAACACTCCTGAAGAAAACACGCACACACGGTTTTTTATGTTTCAATAAAATAGAAAATACTATGCTTCATTATAGACACGCTTACCACCTATATACACTTTTTAACACTCCTGCAGTAATTCGTCTTCAGATTCACTGGACTCAGGTTCGCTGTCACTACTCACACGTAAGTGTGATGAAGGGCTCCACTGTGGTGTCTCTCGTGCACTGCTTTGAGTAATCGGTTTCTTGTAGTGCCTCCGCATGTCTTACGCACTTCTCCCAGTCTTGCTGAGTTATCCTGTCCAAAGCTTCGTGTGCAAGTTGTTCAATATCGGCTAATCTGAGTCGTATTCTTGTTTGCAACATACCGTTTAACTTGGGCCCATATCAGCTCGATCGGATTATACTGACAATGATATGGTGGCAGGCGCACTACTGTATGTTCCATTTCATTTTGCCAGTTGATGCAATTCGTACGTCTTCTTGGCCATTCGGATCTCTTCTTTAGAAAGAAGTTCATCCCTGGTTTGAGCTGTGGAAAATGAAATTCTCTTCTTACGCAGCCACTCCATGATATCCGCTTTACGCCAGTTTGAACATGGTGGTTTATCTATTTGTACAGAATGATAGCTGGCATTATTCATCACGATGAAAGAGCCTTCTTCCAAGAAGCGCAACATACCAACAAACCAGGTCTTAAAAACTTCAGCATTCATTTATGTGTGGCAGTCAGATTCAGCTGAATGCTTACTGCCACGAAAGACAAGTTTGGCACCTGCTGTGAAACCTGTACTTGCGGATCCAGCATGTGCAATAATCAGCCGGCCGCCTCTACCAGTAAGATACTTTCAGCCCACCATTCCTTCTGGAGTCTTGCTAGATGTATTTATTCGTATGATTCTGTGATATCCAAGTTTCATCCAAATAAATTATAGGCCTGTTATCCTCTGTACGATGTATATGGATGGTTCTCAAAAACTTCACTCTCAAGGCAGCAATGTCTCTGCGCTCCATTAAACATTTTTGTCTATCGTTGCAATTCTTAAATTTAAAACCAAACACTTTCAGAAGGCGAAGTACGGAGGCTTCTGAACCAGAATAATTGATTTTCTGACAGAGATCAGCTCGAATTTTGCTTGCAGTGGTGTATTCCCCTCGGTCGTAATATTCTAGTATGGTCCTGCGGACTATTTGTTTATTAAAATCGTCAAGTTGTGTTTTTGTGTTCCCATTTGTACCCTTTCCTTGTAGAATTGAACACAACACTCACGCCTTGATCATCTACCGAAGCAACGGTATTGCTAATACGTTGCACCGACTGTTCAGAAATGCCACAAGCTTACGCTGTCAATTTTCGAACTTGTGCAAAGTTTATGTTCCTCCTGGCTTTTTCATTATATGCAAGATTTAAAAACAAAACTTGTAAACGTTTGCTATGATGACTACTTTGTTTTCTAATGTCCTCTCGGCCCGCACGTACACCACCGTTAGGATACTGTTCCTCAATATCACTCATAATAAATACAAATTACTGAAATAAACTAATACATACACTGTCTACAATAAAGACATCAACCGTTCACATGAAACGCATAAAATGTCTGTCAACAATATTAAGGACGATAAATATGTTGGATGTTTGTTGCTAATTCGTCTCTTCCTCACCTCGTTCACCCAACCTACTTGGAATGGGGTACTGTAACTGAAATGGGATTGGCTTTTGCCACAACAGTGACAATTTTGTTTACAGAAATTGCTCAGTCCTATTTACCTTTGTGCAATGGAAAAAAGGTAGTAGTGCGGCCAGTAAACACATTTTTGAGGGGAGTGTAAAATGACAAAGGCGTTCATAAAAGTGTCATACAGCAATATTTACCGAAAAGACATGCCAACAGGGTATACACAATTTGTATACCAAATGTGTACATATACCTAACAGAACTTCAGAACCATACGGCTTAGGAACGACCGTGCAGAGAACAAAAACAGATTCATTTACAAAAGGGAAAAGACCGTGAGTTTGAAAAAATTAAGGCGACAACAGCAGCCAAGGTCAGCATTCTCAGACAACTGTCAGTCTGTAGGATAACTGCCCATGAAGAAAACAGTAAAACTTTAAATAAGTAAGTTCACTGTACGGAAAACACAAAATAACTGACCTAATGGTACTCTGTAAAGTTAGGGTGTGTATTGCTAAAAGCTTTAGATTCTAACATAAGAAAAACCAGCACAGTATAAATCACAGTTTCAGAGAACTGCAAATTATAACAAAAGAAGCCAAAGAAAGAGAAGAAATGCAAAGATAGAAATTCTGTAGACATTTATGCGACAACAAAAAATATGTTGCCGACTCACATTTTTATAGCTCAAATACTGGCGCCCAGAATTTAAAAGAGTAATATTACCCTCAACTAATTATTTCTGATAAAGAAATTCATTTACACGATACGCATAAATAAATTTGAAATGAGCAATATAAGATGGATGTATGAAATTTGCTTTCATAACACTACTAAAACGCTACACACTGTACTAGCTGGCAACAACGCTGGGCGAGGGGCGTGTAGGTGACAGGGAGAAGCAGTGAAAGTGAGTGACCTTGATGGTACTACTTCCATGCAGTTAACACTAGTACTATATCATTTAATTATACTGTTTGTGTTCTATTTCACTTGTTTTTCACACTTATACGTTTTTTCTTCCAAGTCACCTGGAAAACGTATAAATGAAGCTTTACTGTAATTGGTTACTTGACAGATTACTTATTATTAGACATCTCTTACATGCTATTAACACAAACATAATAAATGACAACCTAAAACCTCTTAACTCTATAACAATAAATAAACAAATTCTTTTATTGACATTACTCCTAACCTATGTGGTCTAGGCTTTATTTATGTTGTCAGATTTTTACCTGAGTAAATTATTTTGCACAAATGTTACATTAGTACTTCTTATCACCAGCATGTATTAATTTATGATGTTGCAAACCATTTGCCAGGGTAAATGATTTTGTACAATATTACACTGGCACTTCTTAACACCAGCATGTATTAATTTATGCCGTCATAAACTGCTTCCCTGAGTAAATGATTTTGCACAAATGTTACATTGGTACTTCTTATCATCAGCATGTATTAATTTATGACGTCTCAAACCATTTACCCGAGTAAATGATTTTGCACAAATGTTACATTGGTACTTTCTAACAGCAAGATGTGTTAATTTATGTATGTTTTGACATATAACCTGCTGAAGTAAATATATTTGTATGAACATCGTACTGGTGTTTCTTATTTTTGTGAGCTGGTATGTGGTGTTTTAATAAAGCAGATGAATGAGTAGGAACAGACTGATTCTGAGCTAAATTGTTGTCATATTCTTCACGCTTCTCAGTAGAATTTACTTCTTTGTGGATGTCATTCACTGATGCCACATAATGGAACTGGAACAATGAAGAGCACAGAATTGTAAAGCAAAAGTCATTGGTTAGTTGTATTTCTACACAATAGTAACTGAATTTGAAAACGTGGACCACTTGTCAAGTCACCTGGAAAACTAACATTTTACTATATGTTACTACAGTTGTATTTCTGTATATACACATCAATGTATATTGATGTAAAATACATCAATGTTTTATTAACATTCGTTCCACACCACAAAATCTGTCTCCTCTGGTATCACATAAAATTCACTGTGTAAAAGGGACTTAACATAATGAACACAGAAATCCCACGACCAACCTGGTAAGTTATTTATAGTTATGCTGAGAATTCTTCCAATACATCATATATAAATTGAATGTTGCAGCACACAAAATGAGAAAATATACTGTATTAAATACTATTCTGGAGGCATTTTTGGGGTTTTATTCACTCAGACCACACACACACACTGTGCAGTCAGCATGTATTTAGACTGAGGACTGAAAGTGTTCACATGTGTGTACAAAATAAAAGTGCCATTAATGTTTTTGTTAGACAATTGTTGCTAATAATTTAATAATAATTAGTGATCACTGACTTTTCTCAATGATTTTATGAAATGTGTTACTGACTGCATTATGTTCCACATTGACCATGTTTTAAGGAATTGGTTTCCCAAAAATGACTATTATTTTATTGCAGACAGATACAAATATATTACAGTGTACAAAAAATTATTTAAGAAATAAAACGTGTACATATATTTCTTGTAATACAGTGTTCTTGGGTATTTTGTTAGCGGGATCAGTGGTTGTTGTAAGTTGAGGGTAAGGGAAAAAATCAAACTCAATACATATACACTTTTTCATTATATACATTTTAATGATGGAGTGTAATAATTTGTTGTTACAAAACGTATGCCCGAGAAAATGTTTTTGTACAAACATCACTGGTACACCTTAACTTTAGAATGTATTATTTATCATGTCACAAATCATTTGCCTAAGTAAATGATTTTGTACAAATGTTACACTGGTTCTTCTTAACACCAGCATGATGTCACAAATCGCTTGCCTGAGTAAATGATTTTGGACAAATGTTATATTGGTACATCTCAACACCATCATACATTAATTTACGTTGTGACAAATTGCTTGTATCAGTAAATGATTTTGCACAAACGTTACATTCATACATCTTAACAACAGAATGTATTCACTTATAGTTTTAAATTGGTTGGATAAGTAAATGTTTTTGTACATCATCACACTGGCACTTCTTAACATAGAATGTATTCATTTATGTTGTAACAAACCACTTGAATGAGTAAATGATTTTGGAGAAATGTCTCACTGGTACTTCTTAACACCAGAATGTATTAATTCATGACGTCGCAAATTGCTTGCCTGAGTAAATGATTTTCCACAAATGTTACACTGGTATTTCTTAACACCAGAATGTATTAATTTATGTTGTGACAGACTGCTTGCCTGAGTAAATGATTTTACACAAATGTTACATTTGTATTTCTTAACACCATCATGCATTAATTTATGTCGTGACAGATTGCTTCCATCAGTAAATGATTTTGTACAAATGTTACACTGGTACTTCTTAACACCAGAATGTATTAATTTATGTCGCGACAGATTGCTTCCATCAGTAAATGATTTTGTACAAATGTTACACTGGTACTTTTTAACACCAGAATGTATTAATATATGTTGTGACAAATGCCCTGCCTGAGTAAATGATTTTGCACAAATGTTACATTGGTACTTCTTAACACCACCATGCATTAATTTATGTCGTGACAGATTGCTTGCCTGAGTAAATGATTTTACACAAATGTTACATTTGTATTTCTTCACACCAGAATGTATTAATTTATGTTGTGACAGACTGCTTGCCCGAGTAAATGATTTTACACAAATGTTACATTTGTATTTCTTAACACCACCATGCATTAATTTATGTCGTGACAGATTGCTTCCATCAGTAAATGATTTTGTACAAATGTTACACTGGTACTTTTTAACACCAGAATGTATTAATTTATGTTGTGACAAATGCCCTGCCTGAGTAAATGATTTTGCACAAATGTTACATTTGTACTTCTTAACACCACCATGCATTAATTTATGTCGTGACAGATTGCTTGCCAGAGTAAAGGATTTTGCACAAATGTGACATTGGTACTTCTTAATACCAGAATGTATTAATTCATGACGTCGCAAATTGCTTGCCAGAGTAAATGATTTTGCACATATGTTACACTGGTACTTCTTAACACCAGAATGTATTAATTTATGTTGTGACAAATGCCCTGCCTGAGTAAATGATTTTGCACACATGTTACACTGGTACTTCTTAACACCAGAATGTATTAATTTATGTTGTGACAAATGCCCTGCCTGAGTAAATGATTTTGCACAAATGTTACATTGGTACTTCTTAACACCACCATGCATTAATTTATGTCGTGACAGATTGCTTGCCTGAGTAAATGATTTTACACAAATGTTACATTTGTATGTCTTAACACCACCATGCATTAATTTATGTCGTGACAGATTGCTTCCATCAGTAAATGATTTTGCACAAATGTTACATTGGTACTTCCTAACAGCACCATGTGTTAATTTATGTTTTGTCATATAACCTGCTGAAGTAAATATTTTTGTATGAACATCATACTGGTGTTTTTTATTTTTGTGAGCTGGTATGTAGTATTTTAATAAAGCAGGTGAATGAGTAGGAACAGACTGATTCTGAGCTAAATTGTTTGTATATTCTTCATCCTTCTCAGTAGAATTTACTTCTTTGTGGATGTCGTTATTCACTGATGTCACATAATGGAACTGGAACAATCAAGAGCATATAATTGTAAAGCAAAAGTCATTGGTTATTTGTATTTTTACACAATAAACACTGAATCTGAAAACATGGTCCCTCTGTCAAGTCACCTGCAAAAATTAACGTTATACTACATGTTACTAAAGTTGTATTACTGTATGTATAATAATAAATGTTTATGTAAGTATTTATATTCATTATCACTACTTGAACTGAGATTTATAAATAAAATATAAAACAAAACTGCATGTAAAACAGAAAAGGGCCAATAATTATACTTTCCCAATGTCATTACAAATTCTTACATTAATTGTTGCAAGGTGACAAAAGCACTTCACTGTTTCACTAATAATTGCAACAGATTTGAAATTTGTTACTTCTCTTAAAAGTTTACACCCTGCTTAATTATGAAAGGTTTCTGTATAGCACAGTCACAGAGACCACACTGGAAACATATTCTTTTTCCAGAGACTTAACATATTTGTTAACACCTTCTCTGCCAGTGTATTTAGCATATTCTGTGTTCTCCTGGGCCAAAACATTTTAATCAGTTTTGTGACTATTAGGCTACTAAATTGTGGTTTGTTGGTATTATCATACTCACAGTTCAAGAACTATATTCTTATGAGATTTCGGTCAATGTGATTGACACAGTGTGGGGTGGTTATTTTTGTCTTCCCATGTTATGTCAGTCATGCTTTCAGTTATCGCTATGCTCAGTGTTATTCAGTCCCAGCAGCAGTTGTGTACAGCACTGACTAAAAGCTGCTCTGTGTACATAAAACCTAAAGTCGTTATTGACTACAATAAAGGAAAATCTTCAGATCTTCAAATCTTTCTTATCAAATGCCATCATATTCTCCCTCCCCCCCAACCAAACAAATTGTGAAGTGGTACACAAAATTGCCTGTAGTTACTTATGTCAACATCCATTGTCAATGCCTACATTCTGTACAAAGAATGTAGGGAAAAAAGTGTTGGAATAATCGACTTTCAGAAAGACGTTATCCAATATTTTACTTTCACCAAGGAAGAAAACAATGAAGAAGAAGTAGCCACAGTAATAGGAGAAAGACAAAGGAGTAATCACCATGTGTTGGTCAGAAGGGAAGGGAGAGCTGCGGATGTGATGAAGCACTGTAAAGGATATTACAAAAAAGCTGTACAAGAAGGAAAAGAACCTTTCCTCTGCTTAAATTATTCTTACACAGAATAATTTAAATACAGTAGAGCATCGATTATTATCTGAACCTCTCAGGATGCGGGCCTGTTCGGATAATCGATATTTCGGATAATATATTGTAAACTGAAAACATTTCTCTTTACAAAAACAAAAGTTATTATTACAAAATCATTCCTAACATACTGTTATATAATTACAGCAACCTGTATACTGTACTGTAATGTATTACTAAGGCTAAAAATCACTGAATTAAAACTGATTACAATTAATAAAAACTAAATGTTAATTTAAACAAAATTGGAGTTTAATGACAAAAACTGTACTATAAACTTAAACATTAAGAAACAAAACTATTTATATGATACCATGGATTTACACTTTTTTAAAGAATTGTTCTATCACTGTCTGCTTCAAACCGATAACTCATTTTCTCACTGCTAAAGACTGAAGTCGTTTAAGATTCATAAGCTGAATACACTCTATCTTGACTTCTGTTTCGGCCCACTTTAGAACAATCTCAAGTGCGTCAAAAGCTTGTTTTGTATTAGTAGCATTCTTGCAGTCTTCATCTGTATCAATTTTGTTTTCATAACATTCATTTAATGACTCAACTATCTCTTCATCGGTTAATAAGTGAAAACCCGGGATCAGCTTAACCTACCTTTAGCCAATCGTTAACTTCTTCTTTGTTACAGTTTTTAAACTGAGGAATATTCTGTACCATTTGATGCATGATTTCAATATCTGTGTCTTCATGTTCAGTATCACAATTATGTTAATCATTTAATGTTTGATGTAATGAAGCTCGTTTTAGAGTTTCAGTTTTTATGCTATCCCAGGCATCTACAATCATATACGCACTTTCCTTTAAGTTAAATTCTTTTATAAACTGTTTGGATCCTTCTTTATTTTCACTAAGTACTATTAGGTACTGGAGAAAAGATTTGCAGTAAAGTTGTTTAAATGTTTGTATGACTTTGGTCCATGGGAACTTATATACTTGTCAAGTTCAGTGGGATGAACACCACATCAAGATACTCATGCTGAGGTAAAGAATCAGCTGAAGGATGTGCAGGGATGTAGTCCAATAGCAACAATACAGGACCACTAATTTTATTTTCTGCTTTTCTTTTTTTACCACAGGGAGAAATACATCATTAAACCATTTAGCAAAATTTTCAACGTTCATCAAAGCAGTTTCTTTATTGTAAGTAATTAACTAGGAAATTATTCATATTAATGCCTTTGAAACATCTAGGTTTCTTAGATTTCCCTATAACACTCAACTTTAATCTGTGGGAACCACTTGCGCTGCGAACATCATAATTGTAATGCGTTCTTTATTAACATTGAACCCAGAAGCAGAATGTTCATTTCTTAACACTAACGTCTTTTTTTGAAAGAGCTTTCCAGTTAAGAGCGGTCTCAGGAGCACTGTAGATATTTTCAGTGTTGTACCCTTCTTTTATAATAAAGAAAAATTGTTATAATTTTCTTAAAATTACACGCACTTTCAAAATTAGCAGAAAGTTTTTCACCTGAAATATCTAGCTGTTGTATACCATGTCTCGATTCGAATTTTTTGCAAGACCGCCTCCGAGTATTTCGTTTATTGTAAGTGCCTTCTCACAGATGATAGGTCCCGATATGGGTTCACCCTTGCTTCTTTGTTGCATAAACCATGTGTACACTGCACAATCTAAGTTGTCATTTTCAGCTGTTTTCATAGTTTTTCTGGAAGTAGCACCTTCCAAAGATTCTAGTTTACCACTGTAAGACATTAGTATAAGTTCACTTTTTTTAAAGTCAGTAATGTTGATTTACCAAAGTTAAATTTGGAAACCAATGCGCTAGCTCTTTCTCCTTTCTTCAGACGATCAATAATTTTAAGTTTGTTAAAACATATTGACAGCACTACTGTCTTTCTTTTTGCAGACATTATAAAGCAGTTAAAGTAAAAAGAACATCGACAAACGAATGCACTACCGTAACTCAGCTTACTAACGTTGCAAACTGAACAAGACTGATGTTGACAGAGTTTGTTTATCAACTGTAAATGTGTTTATTGAAGTTTGTTGATGTAAGGGGGTTTATCGATTGTACGCCTGTATAGCTACAGCATTTATTTATTACTGTACAGTACTGTAATAATTTATAGTCTAAATTTTTTTATGTTCAATAAATATCCATTATGCCTACACGTGTCTAATAAATTACTGTATAGTACAGACCATAATTGTACTTTTTATTGAGTTAGGATATTAGTTTGTTCAGTTAATGGATGTTCAGATATCGATGATCTACTGCATTGTTTTTTTTTGAAAAGTTTTGTATCACATAACTATAGTTTACTACTTTTTTTTTATGTTTAACTAGTTTGTATTATATTTAAAATAAGTTTGTATCCCCAACAAAAATATAAGAAAACAAAAAATAGAAAAGTAAATATTAAAAAAATTAAAAAGTTCTTTCAACGTACACATTCAATACAGTTAATTCAACCGTACACACATTGTCAGTCATGTGTTACGAGCGGTAACGTTAAATGGTATGATAGCACAAACCCACTTTCAGTCATTATGACCAACATGACAGAGAACATGTTAATATACAACAGAGTCTTGTATCATTATTCTGTGAAGACATATCATTTAAAACTGTTACTATTCTTACATAAAGTGGTTCATGGACTAAGGGGTTGGTAAAATGTTTAACCAAACTTTGTAAATTACAATAAGATAAAACATTACTATTATTATCAGCAGTACTGAAAATTATTATTAAACCTTAAGGGACATTACAGCAAGGTAGTCCCTGAAAACATGAGAACAGATAATCAGACAGACCAAGGAAGGAATCATATTCTTGAACTGAGCAGCACGATGAGGAAACAGAAAAACCTAGCAGTGTACTTATACCTTCCTTCTCTGGGGGACTCTACCACCCCCAGTGAAAGTAGTCTAGAAAGCAGAGATCCCGACTAGTTAAACGAGAAAGGTGACACTGATGATGTCAAAGTAAACCTTACCTGCACCAAACATTAGAGTGCAGCGAATTAGCATTGTTGAATTGGGCAACAAAGTGGCAGGAAAGCTTTAAGAAGTTTAGCTGGGGGGAGGGGTCTACTATAGAGGTGAGGGAGGCACACATAGTTCAGCAGTACTTACTTATCTCTGCTTTAGTCATTCAACCAAAACATGTAAACCTGGATAGAATTAAGCTGTTACAAGTGGGGCCAAGAAGGCTACCTTGCTGAAGCCCTGAGCCAAGCCCTGTATGCTCTGCATCAAGGCAGGCCTTGTTCATACGGAAATAGACCACGTCCTTGGCAACAGATGCTGTAAAGTATTTTGGGACACACGGAGAAGGCAAAAATATTTGTCACAGGGTTGGAATCTTGAAGGGAAATTTGAACAGGAGTAGAATGGTCCTTCTTAGTTAGCAATGCCAAGAGAGAAAGACTCCTGTGTGGTTTAAAGACCATACAGTCACCATACAATGTGGTACTTCTTGGTACCATTACCATCTGTTAGCTGCAATGTGATAAAATGTGGGGATACAAACATGGAAGAGGTAGCAGCTTTGTCTGGGTTAAATGCAGGGTAGTTACTTATTTCAGTTACTAACCCCCACCAACCACTCTCCACATAAAAATTTCAGAAAAAACAAATGCCCTGGATGTTGAAGTCTTTAACACCACTTGTCAAGTTACAGCGGCTGCTAATTTTAATACAAGGACTGTGAAGTGGAGGGATGGCTCACTAGGACTCTCTTAGCAGAAGCATTACGGAATTGGCAACCAGAATAGACCGTATTGACCTCAAAATCAGTGCCACCAACTTTTCATTGACTAGGACATACAGGGAACATGTGACATTTCCTTGGCAACCAGCAGTTTGGCCTCATGGACAAAGGCTGGTGAGTCATTGAAGATATACTGTCACGCCCACCACTTTAGTGGTGGAGTTTGGAGTTTGGCAGAGGCAATAGCAGCACTAGGAACACAAGAACTACAATGTAGGTGGACAAAGTAAAGTTTAGCTGAGGTAACTGCTGCACGATAAGGTTGCAAAGCTTACTTTAACTGAGAGGCTGATCACCGAAATAGCAGATCTGCACAGGGAGTGGCTTACACTCACGCAAGCAGGTTAGTGTAAGGATTGGGCAGAAAAAAAGCTAAGTATAAAGAATATATAGCCACAAAAATTCAACTTTTTTATATCACAAATTGCAATTACAAAATTGCAGCTCAAAAGCTTCATGCCAACAGACAACCTTGCATCACGGTCAATGCCACACTGAACTATATAGTGTCAAATCATTTTTACTCTAGTGTAGTATCCTCTAATGGATTTTTACACTTCTTCAAATCATGGATCCATTTTTGGGCACTGTAGTCAAAAGAGATTTTGAAATTTCCAAAACTGAATTCTATATACAGATTTTGGTTAGAATTCTATTTCATTTGATATCCTAAATGGACTTTGAGAATTTATAAAAATATTGTGCCACTTTTCGGGTGCTAGCATCCCAAAATCTTAAAATTTCCGTAACTTACCACTACATTCAGATTTTAGTTATGATTGTGATTTTATGAAAATGTTCACTCACTTTTTGACCACTAGCATACAAAAATTTTCAAAATGATAAATTCATATTTTGTTTAAAATTCTCTTTAATTTGAATAATTTGAAATACATGGACTTTTTTGATTCTTTCAAAATTTTTTGCATCTAACAGTTTTCCCTTTTATGGATGTCGATCTCGAAAACAATAAGGTTCTGCAGGCTAAAGTATGGACAGGAATGCCAAATTTTATGAACATTGGTTGATGCAATCAAAAGTTACTGTGAGACATATCCCAAACATACACAGATGCCAAACGCTTGAATAAAAACCGACAGCTTGCTTCGCTCGCTCAATTTGAAGTAAATTACATTACTGATAACAGTTGTCAACCCAACGTTAGCTCACCAGGAAAAAAGATGTGAAACCCTACAAAGTGCTTCCATTGGTATAGAAATTTTACTGGTATAGTATGAACTACCATAGAAATTGAATCATCACCACCTATCAACTAGCACTCAAATTGTTGGGTGACAGTACCAATGCAAGACATCTCAGTTGTCTCCATATTTTTGGACTGAATCTGAGCTTTAACTATAAACAATCAATTTTTAAAATATTTTATTAAACAAGTGACACCCTTTACTGGAGACTGCTTCTCCCATATCATATTTGCCTAACCTACTTCTAGAGAGAAGATTTAATTTAAAAAAATTAAAAAGAGGTACATTTAAAAAACTATACCTCTTGTGTGTACTCTTCTTTTTCCACTTCTGAAATAATTTCATCCTTTATAATAGTCTTGATGTCTTGCAAAAAATGGGGAAACAAAATTAAAATGACAAAATGACAAACAATTAGTTGAACCAGTCTTTCTTTTGATTTCAAATAAAGTATACTGTTGCGTACTGGAAGCTCTTGAAGTTCTAGAGTTGTTCCAAAGACGCTATGTAGAAAGGGCTGGGTTTGAAATGTAATGAAGTGGACTGTAATTCTGATGTATAATATACATTTATTGAAAACGTTAAATTTTAGAAGACATTGCCGACACGTGCGGATGTTTAAAGGCCATAACGCCCGTTAATTTAGTTTTGATAAAGTCAAGATCCAAGGTAATTAGACGAAGGTCGTCTAAGTAATTTGGTGCAAACTGCACATGAAGAAAATTGGATAATGATCCCGAAGCCGCAGCTGGAAGAGTGATTTTTAACGAGAGCATCGCTCGGAGTCTAATTAGAAACTAAACTTAACTTGTCCACCGTCAGTCCGGCTGACTGCCGGCAGTGCTTGATAAGCAAGTGACGTCATCCGCCCGTGTCGCAGTGCAGTGGTTACGACACACAGATAATAAATACAGTACAAAGTTTGAACATACTGCCCGCTCAAAATCGGGACGATTTTGAAATTTAAATTAATTGGGAACAGTATATTACAAAATATTATCAATGTTATATATAAACAATACATAATATACTTAAAGGGCTTATACATTAAATTGACCCTTGGATTAAAGTAAATCACTTCTAACATAAAAATCTGTAGATAACAAAATTCATTAAGCTATCAGAAAAGCTCAAAGTCAAAACAAAACAATTTCTGTGCTAGAAAAGGTACAAAATAAAAAAAATCATGATAAAAACGAGTCTTTGCATAACTAAACATGATCTCTCTTGAAGCACGAACGTATGGACATGAAATACATATATTTAAACTTTAACAAAAACGTAAGTGACAAACCTTAATTTATATAAGAGAAACCATCTTGAACACTGCTTCATATACAGTAATACAAATAATAAGAACATAACAATGTATATATACATAATGTTATCATAATGACATCAAAATTCAATGGTACATGGAGATATGGTAGACATATCCAATGTAAAAATACATAACATGAGTTTCGAGTATACATAATACATAAAGACTGACATAATAATTAAAGGTACATAATAGTATAATAAAGATCACAAAATTCAATAATACATGACATTGAAAAATACAATACATACAATAATTGGTACCATAAGTAACACTAATAATTCTCAGAAATTTGAATATATAAACATACAACAATACAACAACATCCATAATTAATTGATAGCACAATGAAAACGCAGTAACTATTGCAATAATAGCTATCAGAACGTAGTAATAATAATTACAACGCTAATGATACAATTGACTTGTATGATCGCCCCGGGAATTTTCCGGGTGAATTCCAGGCAATGTGACAAGTTCACAATCCTAGTACGTCTCGTATGGCACGCATACGACTAGTCTGTTGCCACCGGAAGGGGGCATAATTTGTGGATGGGTCGGCGTAAGATACCTAGCGCGGTGCGAACTTCCGCGACGCGCACTAATGAATCTTGACCCGCAAAAACATTAGTAATTACCCCTCGCTCCCACTGAAGTGGGGGAGAATTATCATCCAAAATGAGGACAAGCTGTCCGACATTCAAATTCCTTAACGCCGTGCGCCATTTGTTGCGCTGCTGCAGCTGGTGCAGATAATCCCTAGACCATCGTTTCCAGATGGATTGCGTAAATTTTTGGAGCAGTTGCCATCTGCCCAAATGACTAGTACTGCCTTGAGTATAGTCGGGTTCCGGAAGTGCAGTCAGTGGAGCACCGACCAAGAAATGAGCGGGAGTTAAGGGTTCAGGGTCTCTAGCATCGTCGGACACAGCACATAAAGGGCGTGAATTAAGGCAAGCCTCAATTTGAGAGAGCAGAGTGGAGTACTCCTCAAAATTCAAGATAGTACCGCCGATTACGCGACGCAAATGATATTTAACACTTTTAACACCGCTTTCCCACAAACCACCGAAATGAGGGGCTGAGGGAGGGATAAAGGACCACTTGATACCACGGAGACAGCAAAACTCCTTAGAAGATTGCTCAACCCCCTTAGACCTTAAAAATTTGTACAATTCGTTTAAGGTGCTGTTGGCACGACGAAAATTCGTACCATTATCCGAAAATATCTGCGCGGGAATACCTCTGCGCGCAATGAACCTTTTTAGAGCCGCTATAAAGGCGTTGGAGGTGAGATCTGACACCAATTCTAAATGGATGGCCTTTGTGCTCATGCATATGAATAACGCGATGTATGCCTTTGACGTGGACTTTGAGCGCTGCCCGCCATGGCGTAAAAGTACAGGACCGGCGTAGTCCACGGCCGACTAGGAAAATGGCTTAGCAGGCGTTACCCTAGAAGGGGGTAACTGACCTAATAGTTGATTCGCGCCTCTAGCACGGAAACGGAAACAAATGATACACTTATGTATTACTGAGCGGATATAACTAATTTGATAATTGCTCAGACTCTTAACCGACCTCGTAATCTTAAAATGAGTGTCGGAAACTAATTGAGAGTGGAGTTCCCGCCATTGATTGGCTAATGACCCGGATAGGGGTTCGTCCCAACTTGTGCCCCCCAACCACAACTGTTGTACAAAATGTTTGCACCAAAATGTAATGGGGACGATAAGACCCAGCGGGTCGTAAATCCCTGCAATGACCGTCAACACGCTTCCTTTGTTAAATACGGTCGAATTGTTATTATCCCGAACGGTATATAAAAAACTGTCCTTGTCAACGTTCCATTGGATTCCCAATGTACGCACGTTTTGACCTTTGCTGAAGTCATGGTATACTTGGGCGCGAGAGTCCTTAATCTCACGGTGGTTAGAAAACCACTTATGCAACGTAAAACCATATCTTTTTAGCAACTCCACGATGTCGAATTTCATTTTAGCTAACACGTTTGGATCGTCCGATTCCGTAATAAGATCGTCTACATAAAAATCATTGGCTATGGCTATACAAGCTATAGGGTAATCGGATTTATTTTCGTAGGATATCTGCGCCAGACATCTAGTTGCAAGGAAAGAGGCACTAGCAGTCCCATACGTAACCGTCCTTAAAGCGTAATGTTGTAGTTCCTTATGCGGAGCGTCACGCCAAATGATGCGCTGCAAATTTGAATCCTTCGGGTTAACCATAATTTGACGATACATCTTTTCTATGTCTGCAATAAGTGCGTATCGGTGAGTACGAAAACGAACCATGATCGAGAACAGATCCTGCTGGCTCGTGGGACCGACCATTAAAGTATCGTTGAGGGATAGATTATTTGTCATTTTAGCGGAGCCGTCAAAGACCACACGTAACTTAGTGGTGAGGCTAGAGCACTTAAAGACCGAGTGATGAGGCAAATAAAAAATGTCTGATTTGTCAAGCGACAAATCGTAATCATTAAGTGGAGACATATGACCAAGCTTCACGTATTCACGCACGAACTCGCTATAACCCTTGTAAAGGGCAGGGTTCTGCTTGAACTTAAACTCTAGCGATTGGAACCTGCGGATAGCTCCGCGGAGAGAATCTCCCAAATGAGATTTGTCTAATCTGCGAGGCAGGGATACCACGTATCTCCCTTCGTGATTGCGGACAGTATTTGTCACAAAATGCTTTTCACACGCTGAGTCCTCAGAGTAGGTTTCACGACTAGAGACCTCCTCCATCTTCCAGAATTCCTTTAATTGAGAGGAAATCTGACTATCATCCTTACAGACCATAAAGGACGAAACCGTTTTAGTTATGTCGACATTGAAGGGTAAGTTACCGGCTAGAATAAATCCTAACTTAGTCTCCTGAATAATAGGAAAGTGCGGTCCGCGCATGAATTTAATAGGTTCAATTAATTGGAGATAATATTGAGCGCCGAGGAGAACATCGACTTGCGACGAGCAGTGTAGTTGTGGATCAGCTAAGAATAAGTGCTTCGGTAAATTCAAAGAGGCGAGATCGAACGATTCCGCCGGTAAATCATTAGTTATACTGGGTAGTACGGCACAATGCACGTTTAACATAAAGGGTTTATAGCGAGAATGTAGCCTTACCTTTGTACTGAAGTCAGCCTGGGAGAGTGAGTTGTTTATGCCCGTTATGGGCAATTGCGATTTAACCAATTGAAGGCCCATTCTACGGGCGAAATCCATTGTGCAGAAATTTGCTTGCGAGCCGGAATCCAATAAAATTCTAACGGGGAATTTTCTACCGGCTTTATTAGTGGTCATGCAGACAGCGGTGGATAACAATATTGATTTATTCGTTTGCAACTTTAGTGAGCACTGGTTATTAATGGAAGATCCGTCTTTGTTGGGGACATGAATCATGGTGTGGTGACGCCTTGCACATTTTTTACAAGAAAATTTTGATGGGCATTGCGAACTTTCGTGACCCGGACGAAGGCAATTTAAACAAAGTTTGTTTTTTATTATGACGTTTTTTCTTTCAGGGACAGAAAGCGATGTGAATTGTAAGCAGTCAATAATTCTATGTTTACCGTTACATAGTCTACATAAATTATTTCCGATATGAGAATGGAATGCCCCCCTTGGAGCGCTTATCGGTTTAACTGCCTTGCGATAAGGAGTCTTATCGCTGGTATTTAACTTGCTCGTTGAGGTAGTTGCGCTATCAAGATTTAGTAGTAATTGTCTGCGTGAGTTTAGGAATTCCATAAAATTATTAAAATCAGGGAATTTATGTTCCGACAAGCTCTCTTTCCACAGCCGGAAAGTGTAACTATCAAGTGTTTTAGCTAAGTAATGCATAACAATGATCTCGAGTGTTAACTGGCAAGTTGAGATTATTTAAAGCATTGATATTGGCTGAGATTTCATCAATGAATCTAGATATGCTAACTTGAGATTCTTGTTGAATCGATTGTACGGTCAGGACATTCTCGACATGATGGGCGGAGACAATTAGCTTACTGTCATATCTATTCTTCAACAGATCGATAGCCACCGCGTAATTCTCATGAGTGATTGGCAATGACTTTATTACGTTAAGCGCCTCGCCAGATAATGACAAGTGCAAATAGTGAAGTTTTTGTATATCCGTCAGATCGGCTCTGACGTGAATTAGTTCAAGAAAAATATGATAATAATGCTGCCACTCAATAATACTTCCCGCAAACCGAGGTAATTTTATCGGTTCCAACTGAATGGGGGGTGTTTTCAGATGCTTACTTTCAGCATTAATTAAGGGTTTCTGGTTCATATGCTCAGCTTGCTCCAGCAGGTGTTGCAATTTACACTCTATGTTACAAAGATCGTCTTCAGTTTGGACCCTATCATTCGCTAAAGCAAAGTCCGCTTCCTCGGATTCGATTTGGGATTGTATTTCATCGTATTTGGTGGATAATTCCATCAAATGCCGAAGTTTTATTTTCAGCGCATGATGATCGCTGGTTTCCAAATCGAAGTTGTCCGCGAAAGTATTTACGCGGGATATCGAAGCTTTAATGGTGCCTCGTATTTTTATTGAAGCTTTTACATCTGCCATGATTACAATTTAAAAAATACTTTTGAATAATTTGAGCGCAGAGCATGTGAACCATAAACTTAAATTTTGATAAATCTGAATACGTTGCGGTAGCTAGCGATCGTTATGTATATGAACACAATACTTGCTACAACATATGCTTACTCTCTCTATTAATCAAACTTTGTTGGCAATTAAAAATTATTAAAATTATGAAATTAAATGATAATAATACATATATTTTTATCTTTGATGTTTGAACTCACAATGAGCTGCCAACCACTTACTAACGTGTATCGTATAATGATGGTGTGTGTTTACACAAAGGTGTTAAAAAATAACTGCTAAATGTAAAATATTGCTTGAAACGTTAAATATAAGTAAAAGGTTCATAGTCACGTGGACGTTGGATCCAGACGTGCTGAAGCTGGCTTCGATCCCGCTGCTCGATCCTGTTAGGAGCTGTTGCACCTCCTGTCTCTACTGGTCAGATGACGCCTGATGTTGTAGCTCTCCATAATTTAAAGCTGTGGAATTTTTTGATGTAGAATCACAAATGTTGTCCTGCCGTGTCCCGTCGTCCCTGGTTTAACTGCTCTGCAGAATCTTGTCGTGTTGATTGTAATGTAATTTTGAAAGTTTATAGAGGCACGCAACTGTCAGTAATCCAAAGTTGAGAATGTTGGGGCTTGAACGAAACGCCGTTTCGGCCCATTAAATGAAATATTAATTTCATGTGGACAAAATTAAGAAATCCGGTTCGGTTGGACCAAAAATGTTGCGTACTGGAAGCTCTTGAAGTTCTAGAGTTGTTCCAAAGACGCTATGTAGAAAGGGCTGGGTTTGAAATGTAATGAAGTGGACTGTAATTCTGATTCTGATGTATAATATACATTTATTGAAAACGTTAAATTTTAGAAGACATTGCCGACACGTGCGGATGTTTAAAGGCCATAACGCCCGTTAATTTAGTTTTGATAAAGTCAAGATCCAAGGTAATTAGACGAAGGTCGTCTAAGTAATTTGGTGCAAACTGCACATGAAGAAAATTGGATAATGATCCCGAAGCCGCAGCTGGAAGTGATTTTTAACGAGAGTATCGCTCGGAGTCTAATTAGAAACTAAACTTAACTTGTCCACCGTCAGTCCGGCTGACTGCCGGCAGCGCTTGATAAGCAAGTGACGTCATCCGCCCGTGTCGCAGTGCAGTGGTTACGACACACAGATAATAAATACAGTACAAAGTTTGAACATATACAGACACTGTAGCATAACATTCATATTGTACAGATGTGTTTTCATTATTAGTTATATTTGTTTCTGTTTGCTATAGTAATTGCCCCTTTATTTGGCCGATCAGTACACGTTGACTATATATGTTTTAGTATTTTTTGTTTTGTTTTTTATATTTGAAATGTTGTTTATGTTAAACATACGTTCATGAAAACTCTATCTCAGGGTAGACAACTAATCTTTCTATTTATATTATTTAATCTTGGAAATAATTAATTACTTTCTTTAATCAGTACCAAATAAAGTTAATTCATAAATTTTGAAGAAATAACAATGGAATAATATATACCATGTAAATGCGAATAGTTTGAATATTAACTCTTCAAAACTGAAATGGGTTCAATTCTCTCTGATGTTTATCATCTTAAATATAATATTAGACGTCTTTACTTGCTCCTTCTCTTTTATCTTTATCAAATTAAACGTAGAATTAGACTTTCTTCTTTGAGTATTAAAATTAGACTCCTTCAAATATAGATGTTTATCATATTGAATATAAAATTACACTCCTTTACAGGCCTCCTCTTTTTGATCTGTGTTCTATAAAATATATATTTAGACTTCTTTTAAATATTGATGTTTATTATATTTAATACAAAATTATACTTCTTTAAATATTACAGGTTCTCTCTCTTTTATCTGTATGTGATTAAATATAAAATTAGACTTTTTTACAGGATCTTTCTCTTTGAAGTGTATTCTATTAAATATAAATTTAGACTAAACAAATTTTCTTACATTCCAACACAATTCAATTATAACAATTTACATTTGCCACATTGATACCTCACTAAATTTGTCACATATTTTCACCATATTATTCTTAAAAACATATATAATTTTACTAATTATTATTAAATACATTTATCTGATTTTTACATTTTTCATTCTAATTTGTATCTATTATATTATAATCCTATTACCCTTTAGTTTTATTTTAATGTCTACTTTAATTTTATTATAATAATTGTCAACATATATTTTCTTCATGCTGTTCTGTATCATACAGTTCCAATACTTGAGTTTACCTCTATGTTTGTCATGAATAACTAATCCGTTTTTGTTTATAATTCTACCATATGTTCACAATATTATTAAATTTATACTTTTGATTTTTCTTAAATTATTATTTTATTCTTATGTACTGTTGTTCATTTTTACAGCAGTACATAATACCTTCCCTTATTTCATAATCTCTGACCTAATTTGATAAGAGATTTTGAAATAATTAACTTCTTATCACGATCATGGTCTAACATTAACATTGAAAATATCTGATTAATTCACTAATTATATATAACAAAGTTCTTTACACAAACTGGTTTTTCATTAACGTAACAAATATGGTTTAGCGTTACCACGAATCACAGTATCTTATACACTCATTCATTCATTAAATAACATTAGTTAAACCAACTGGTTTTATATAAACATAACAAATATGATTTAACAAGTGTGCCTAATTTCATGGCTAAAAAACTTAAAAACATGAATACAACATTATTTTCTTTTCTTTTTATTTTCACCTTCCCAATCCTGGTTATAAAGTTCATGTGCTATTTATTTTAGAATTAACACTCTTTTAGTTATTACTTGATTTATAAGGGCGAAGCTGATTAATATTGTATGTCCCTTTAATTTTTCCATACTGGTATTTGATTACTACGGTATTGTTATTGTTCACCGTGTCAATTATATATGGGCCTACATAACATAAGAATAATTTTTTCATCAACTTCTCCTTACTGCTGGGAAGTTGTCTGTTACGAACAAGTACTAATTCTCCTATTTAATAGTTAACTTGCTTATACCGCTTCTTGTAGTGTCGTCTGGGTCTTTCCTCTGCCTTCACTTTCAACCGACTTTCCATAATAACTTGGATGTCCTTCTGTGGTTGAGTGAACCACGTAAAGTCGACTAAATTTTCGATAATTCTGGGTGGGCGTTTTTTATGCATTGCCTCATATGGGGTCACCCCGGTACTGTCATGATTTGCTAAATTTATAATCTCTTCTGCTTTACTAACATATTCACTCCACTTATGATGTTGATCATGGCAGTATGTGCGAAATAAACGACCTACTTCTTTGAGCATTCTTTCGGCCGGGTTACTATTTGGATGGTATACAGATGTTTTATATGTCCTAATTTTTATTGCTCTCATCGCATTCTGCCATTTGACACCTTTAAATTGTGTTCCATGATCTGATATGATACTACTAGGCAACCCTACCTCCTTTATATACTTTTCTTTAGTTATTTTTACAATAGTCTTTGTATTAGCCTTGGTGATGGGATATAATTTTGTAAACCTAGTGAAACTGTCTAACATAATTAGTATATTTCGATAATACAAGCATATGCTGTAATGCGTATATATGAAATAAAATAAATATTTAATTTAACTTTAATAATATGTAATAGACGAGCAGGGTTGAAATTGGAAGCTGACTTTCAAACAGGAATCAACAAGAAATATCACACGATTACCGCTGTAAGCGTGTACACAAGTAAATAGAGTGTGTGCGTGAAGCCTGTTTGAGCCTGAAAGTTTGCAACCTCACCCCAAGTAAATGCTAAATTAAGACTATATTTAATTTTAAGCAAACCATAAATGTTAGAAAGAATGCATAAAAATGCATAAAAGAACTTCTAAAAATGCATAAAAATCAGACACATGTGCAGTGCAAATTCTACGTAATTCGGACAATCAGTGCGAATTCTGTGCAATTTTTAAAGCATAATAATTACACTAAAGATGCGATCATTGTGATAATTACATATCATGTGCGTAATTAAATTAGACATTATTAGATGACCTTGAAATCCGCATTAAACAGTGTGATTGGCAAAAAAAGTGCGAATATGTGAAATGAGATGAGAGTGGGGGCACTCAAGCCATAGACAGTTTTTGACATGCTTATTCCTGAGCCAACAGGTGTGGTTTTCTTGGTGGATGTAAATACGAGCCCAGGAGAGCCAAACTCTCTCTTCTAACATTCTTCAGTCGTGGCGGTACGGTATGTCCGTCTGAGACGCGAATTTTTGATTACTTTTGACAAAGTTAGACGCTATGTCTAACATCAACAAGACTTTTATATTGTAACTATAAAGTATTATGGGAAATGTTTTGATTTCAAGTAGTAATGAAAAACAATAAATAAAAAGTACCATAACAATAAAATTGTCGGACGTCTACGAGCAGTCTACAACTAAGAACATCAACTCTAGACAGATGGCGAGAGAACTTCTAGCAGAGGAACGAGACACAGAGCACTAGAGATGGTTCTATCACAACAGCAACCGATCCAGAGCAAAACGTAATTACAATCTACAGCAGCCAATGTACCATGAAGGACGAGAGACGGGAGAACGAGCAGTGACACCATGAAGGACAAGAGGAATCCAGGAGGAGCGGTCCGACGGATCACTGGAGGACATGGGACAATGTGCAGAATTTAAGGTGATGAAAAACCAATCTATAATTATCAAAGAATAAAGACATTGAAAGACTTTAATAGCCTAACAATGTAGATAGAGATAAGAGAATGTAATTTACGTGTAATCAGAATATTCTTTAATTATTTTTCATTAATGAATGAACAGTCAATGTAAAGATAATTTAAATCCTTGCTTGGAGAATTAACAATTAATTAATTTATTTAAATCTTTTTTTTATTGAAAGCACATAAAGTAAAGTAATTGGAAATAATCAATTAGTTGTGTCAAAATGATTATAAAGCCGTAAAAGGTATTTCAAGTATAAAATAAGAATATATTAACAAAATTAAAAAGCACACATTCAGACTGAGTAGTCGAGAAATTATAATGTAACGAAGAAATGTTTTACTTAGAATTGATAATATAATATCTAACCTATAAAATCTATTTTTGTGATGAGAATACGGCAAGCAAAGAAACTTTGAAACCATAGATAATGAATATCATATGGCGAATTAATCATTATTTTTATATTATTATTTTTATTATGTTTGTGTGAATTAATAAATGAAAACATATTACGATTCCTAAAAAGGACTACTCTTATTATAATTACACCTGAACCCCAATTATACATACACGTTGTTAGTAATGTTATATAAAGTGTATGAGTTAAATTAATGTACAAATTAAATTACACAGAAAGTTAATTTGTTATAATTTTGGCGTCCCAAAGAACGTGGGGCTCCACAAAATAAATTATATTAAATTTGCAACTTGTAATGTTGTAATATACTTACTACGTCTCCTACCACTAGTTGGGAATGGTCCACAGATGTCAATAAAAACTTGCTCTAATGTTCTCAATGCTTGATTGTTTATCCACCTTCCCTCATATCTGACATTGGCTAATTTGACTTTTTGACAAATACCACACGTTTCTATGGATCGAATTACCTTCTTTTCTAATTTATTTATGTAAAAGTGTTCCTTGAGTGCTGATATTATTTTCTTCTGTCCTTGGTGTCCATATCTCTCATGATAATCAACAAATAATTTATGACATACCTCTTCTGGCACTAATATTTTCCAATCAATACTTCTTTTGTCGGTGTTCCTAAACATTACTCCTTCATGAATCATATAATGTGATGTAGTGTTGGAGGTAGTTTCCATCCTTTTCCTCAACTTCTGTATTCTAATATCCGTTAGCTGTAATTTCTTTATTTCTTCTACAATTAGTTTTAATTCTTCTTTGTTCCTAAAGCATGCTAATATTTTATGCGCTTCTTATGGCAATTATTTCTTCTTCACACCCTACTTGGGATAATATATCAGCTACTATATTTTTACTGCCCGGTAGGTACTCCCATTTTATACGATATTCTTGTAACTGGAGCATCCATCTTGTGAGCCATCCATGGGACATCTTAGTTTTTAAAAAAATGTTATTGCTTGATGATCGGTTCATACTACTGCATCACTGTTTAATAAGTATGTCCGGAATTTTCTCATCGCAAAAACCACACTCAATGTTTCTTTTTCAGTTATGGTATAATTAAATTCTGCTTTAGTGAGTGTCCTGCTTGCAAAAGCTATCACCTTTGGTTCTCCCTTTTCATTTTCTTGATATAGTACCGATCCCAAACTTACTCCACTGGCATCACAATTTAAATAAAAAAACCTTACTAAAATCTGGGTGACTTAACATGACACACTGTAAAAACCTATGTTTCACTTCATTGAAGACTTCATCTTTTTCAGTCCACTTCCATTTATTCTTCTTACAAATTAAATGCTGATAATGATGTGTTAAGTCTGAATAATTACTTTGGAAGTTTCTATAATAATTACAGAGACCTAAGAAACTTTGTAATTGTTTTACATTTTTTGGATATGGGAAATTCTGTATTGATTGTATTTTATCAGGATCCGCAGATATGCCTATATTTGATACTATAAACCCTGAAAATTTAATTTTGCTGGCTATGAATGTTGATTTGTCTAATTTGAGTGTAATTCCATGTTCCCCCAATCTGGTAAGTACCTTATCAATCCGATTACAATGCTCTTCCCAACTGCTTGATGCAATTACTAAATCATCGACGTACACCGTAGTAAACTCTAAAATCTCCTTGCCCAATACTGCGTCAAGACATTTGATAAATATTGCCACACTATTGACCAGCCCAAAAGGTAGTCGTTTGAATTGGTAATTTCTACCGTTTACTATGAAACTCACATATTGCCTGCTTTCTGGATGCAATTCTACTTGCCAATATCCAGATACAGCATCCCAACTACTAAAAAACTGTACGTTATTAAAACGTTTTAAAATTTCTCCTATGTTCTCGGGCGACGTCTTATCAGCAACTATCATCTGATTAATTTGACGTGCATCCAAACACAATCTTAAGGACTTATCCTTCTTGGGAATTACTACTAACGGGCTAGTGTGTTCTGACTGACTTATTTCAATTATATCTTCACGAAGCATTTTGTCGATTTCTTCTTGTACTTGCTCTCTTAATTTGTAGGTATTGGATATGACCTTTTGTTGAATGTCACATTCTCTCTTATGGGTAACTTACACTGCACTCCTATTATCTTGCCAGGTTTATTTGAAAATACTTTATAATGTTTCAAATAAATTTTCATTAATTGATTTATTTGTTCTTTGGTTGGTTGACTGTTGTGACTACAGAATTGTTTGATCCCTTGCATTTTCTCCTCCCACACTGGGTCTTTTACAGTTAATGTCTGTGTTGACTATTGATTGGACTATCCTCACATGGGTATTCAAATCTATCCCTTAATTTGGTTGAATTGACCATTTTCATTACCCCTTCATTTCTATTAATAATTTTGATAGGTACCTTTTGCTTATCGTAGGTAAATACCACCTGATTTTTCTAAATCTATAACTGTTTCATACTTCTGCAGGTTATCGCATCCGATTAGTATTTCTGTTTCTATATTTTGGTATACTACAAATATTAATGGTATCACCCTTCCATTGAACTGGACATTCATCATTATTTGTTTGCGAGCAGTACGGTTGGCTCATCCTGTTACACCCACGATAGTGATTTTGCTCATGGGTAATTCATATATTCTATTTGCCCTTCCTTCGGATGAAGTGATTCTCTTTTTCATGTTTAAAAGGAATAAATCCCAATTTTAGTACCAAGCCACGTGTTGTTCAATCAAATATATTGCAACTCACCGTCTGCGGCTTTTTGAAACAATGTCTTCACTATAAAGTTGACATGTTTCAGGACACTTGTCCCATCCTCAGAACTTAAAATATTCGTGTATCATTTAACGTTGATACAGTTGTCAAATAATTAAAATATTAAAATCCAATATAAATGTTTAAAAACGAGCGCCACGGTTAAACGATGTACATAGTACGGTAACTGACCGCGCACTGAATTACGTCTGGCTCCCACCACGACAATAACGCATGGCAGTGTCGTACAATACATTCGACTTGAAAAGCAGTTGATCATTTAAAACACGCGGCTTGGTATCAGTATTATTATATGCTTTATAAATTTCGTACTCTTCAAGGGCGTTCATATATCGCCCTTTCTTACATATGTGAATAGGTATCAAGTTAGTTTTAAAATTAGTGTAATTATGATTCTCGGAAATGAGGTGTTCTGCAAATTTTGACTTGATATTGTCCAAGCTGTGAAGGAGTGTAGGCGGCCTATGTTCTGTAAATCTTTTTAAAACACCACAACCTGTCTGGCCAACATAAAAGGCGTCACAATTGTCAAATATCAATTTGTAAACACCAGTTTTGTGTTCAAGGCTGGTAGTTCTGCAGACACGAAGATTATTCATAATATTATTAGTGGTTTTGTAAGTGACCTTTATATTGCTGTTTTTATTAAAAATTGACCCAAAAACTTAGGCATAAGGTGTGTGTACGGTGTTGCAATGTATTTGCGTGTTGTATTCTCACGAGTTTTATGTCCGTTAATGTTTCTATGCTTTTTCTTATGTTTTCGAAGGATGTTATTCACCATATCGACATCATAACCATTAGTAACTGCAATGTATTTAATGGTGTCTAATTCCTCATGGTATTCTTTATCACCGAGGGGCAAAGATAAAAGTCTATAAATCATACTATGGAAGGCAGCCAATTTCTGGGATACAGGATGAAAGAACTTAGCATGTATTACGATATCAGTCATTGTGGGTTTTCTATAGATGTTAAATTGTAGTTTTTTATTTATGACCTTGGCAAAAATGGTTATAAAAGTGAAATGGTTGATAAAATAATATATAAACACCTGAAAAAATTAAATAGTAAAAATGTTGCAAAAAGTAAAACTCAATATGTTTCAGCAATATACACAAATATACTCCCTAATATAATAAAAAATGAGTTAAAAAAGTTAAATATCAATGTTTCATTCAGGACCACTATTAAATTAAATAATATACTTAAACCACGAGTTCCAACATTAACAGAAGATTGTTCAGGTGTGTACAAAATTAGATGTAGTGAATGTGATAATTTCTACATCGGACAGACGGGCAGAAGATTCATTGATAATTTAGAGAACATCTACCAAAGAAGAACCCTAACACAACCACATCAAATTACGCACTTCACCTTATAAATAAAAACCATAATTACACCGGGTTTAAAGAAAACATGGAACCTATACACATCTGTAATAAAGGTCATCTTTTGAATGCCCTAGAAGAATTTGAAATTTACAGGGCCTCAAAAATACATAAAGAACAATTACTTAATGACCAGCTGATATTTAAGTCTAACACGCTCTATGATACCGCATTGAAGATAAGAAGTGAAACACGCGTAAAAGCTAGTTGTCGATCGGAGGCCGACCAGTGCACTGGGTCACATATCACGCGCTTGTGTGTTTTCCGTTCATCCATTAATTTATTCACAACTTGTTATATGTGATGTGCTTATGTGCGTTAACATTTTCGACGACCCCTATGCATTAGGGTGAATAAATATTTTACCTGAGGATGGGGATTTATCCCCGAAACATGTTGTACATATAAATAACAGAAGATCGCTTAGCGGATTAAATATAAGGTAAATTATTTAAATTTGTTTCTAACAGCGGTCTGGAGACTATACATAAAATGAATTAAATATAACATTAGACTTCTTTACTTGCTCCTTCTCTTTGATCTTTATCAAATTAAATGTAGAATTAGACTTTCTTCTTTGAGTATTAAAGTTAGACTCCTTCAAATATAGATGTTTATCATATTGAATATAAAATTATACTCCTTTACAGGCTTCCTCTTTTTGATCTGTGTTCTATACAATATATATTTAGACTTCTTTTAAATATTGATGTTTATTATATTGAATACAAAATTATACTTCTTTAAATATTACAGGTTCTCTCTCTTTTATCTGTATGTTATTAAATATAAAATTAAACTTTTTTACAGGATCTTTCTCTTTGAAGTGTATTCTATTAAATATAAATTTAGACTAAACAAATTTTCTTACATTCCAACACAATTCAATTATAACAATTTACATTTGCCATATTGATACCTCACTAAATTTGTCACATATTTTCATCATATTACTCTTAAAAACATATATAATTTTACTAATTATTATTAAATATATTTATCTGATTTGTACATTTTTCATTCTAATTTGTATCTATTATATTATAATCTTATTACCCTTTAGTTTTATTTTAATGTCTATTTCAATTTTATTATAATAACTGTCAACATATATTTTCTTCATGCTGTTCTGTATCATACAGTTCCAATACTTGAGTTTACCTCTATGTTTGTCATGAATAACTAATCAGTTTTTGTTTATAATTCTACCATATGTTCAAAATATTATTAAATTTATTCTTTTGATTTTTCTGAAATTATTATTTTATTCTTATGTACTGTTGTTCACTTTTACAGCAGTACAATATTTATATGTGAATTAGACCTTTGCTTCTTTTAAACTATAAACTGCAAAATGCCTATCTAATACAATATTATTTATTTTTGCAAATCAGATACTGCCTTTAGGGCTGTTCATTTAACTATACATGTTAGTAGAACTGTTTAAATTGATCATTTGTATGGATACAGTAAAGAAATTTTGGTTAGATGTGCGAACATTGTTATGAGTTAAAGACTGTGAATTTACTCTTTTTAATGAGATTTCTATATGGTAAGTACAGAGTCGGAAATAAAATCACTGAAACGACTATAGGAAATCCAAGTATAGACATTGTTTGGGAAGAAATTTCTTCAGCACTTGCCAGTGTTGCAGAGGAAACTCTGGGCCTCAAAGAAAGGGAACCTTCAAATCCGTGGTTTGATGATGAATGCAGAGTTGCTACAGACCTTAAAAATGAAGCCTATGCAACAATGATACAGAGGCACACAAGAATAAGTGCAGAGGAGTATAGGAAGTGGAGGAGAGCGGAGAAGCGGGTACATCGGCAGAAGAAGCGCCATTGGAAGAGTCAACAGCTGGCAGAGATCTAAGACCTTAAGGATGCAAATGAAATCAGAAAATTCTACAATAAGGTAAATCAAGGTAGGAAACCCTTTAAACCCAGGACAACAGCAGCTTGTCGTGGCACTGACGGCACCCTACTTACAGAAAAGGGGAAGATCCTCGAAAGGTTGTGCAAGCACTTTGAAGCTCTTCTTTCTAAGAATGACGAAGTGGACAACTATGTACCACCTGTGCTAGAGAAACATGAACACATCGAGCCTCTGGATGAAGATGATGTGATAGCTGCAATAGAAAGCCTTAAAAACAACAAAGCTCCCAGTTCTGATGATCTTCCTGTGGAGCTTTTCAAAAACGGTGGCCCAGAGCTGGTTAAAACCCTTCATCACCTTGTCATTGATATATGGATAGAAGAGAAACTGCCAACAGCCTGGCAGAAGGCAGTTATATGTCCGGTTTATAAAAAAGGAGACTAACTAGACTGTAATAATTACAGAGGCATTTCTCTTCTCCCTGTGGCGTATAAAATAGTGTCCCATATATTGTACCAAAAACTGCTTCCACATGCTGAACGGGTGATTGGTCGATATCAGTGCAGATTTAGAAAAAGGAAAATCGACAATAGACCAGGTTTTCACACTCCGACAAATTCTAGAGAAAGGTAGGGAACATAAACTACAAACCATCACCTCTTCATACATTTCAGAAATCCATACGACAGCATTGACAGAAAAGAACTTTACACTGCTCTTGAAGAACTGGGCATACCAAAGAAATTAATAAGATTGTGTAGGATGACAATGCTGACAGTAAAGGGCATGGTGAGGATTCAGGATGACTTATCAGGAGAGTTTGACTATGGAATGGGAGTCCTCCAGGGCGATGCTCTTGCTTGCCTCCTCTTCAATCTTGCCTTAGAAAAAGCTATGAGAGATGCTGGAATAGATTCCTCTGGGACTGTATTCAACAGGTTGGTGCAGGTCCTAGGATACGCTGATGACCTAGATATAATCGGGAGGTCCCTTCGAGCAGTCAGTGAAGAGCCTTTCTTGCTCTTGAAGGTCCCGCAAGGAGACTGGGTCTCATAATAAATGAAACCAAGACAAAATACATGGCCACAGGACAGGAGGCTAGAGAAGGAGAGCACATCCAAATTGGCATCTATTCCTTCGAAAAAATCAACAACTTTGTTTATCTAGGATGCCTATTGTTAACGCTGATGGGGAAACAACAGAGGAAATAAAGCGAAGAATCACCTCAGCTAATAGGTGCTTCTTTGGTCCTTGTTCCAAAGCAGAATAATTGCCAAGAGCATCAAGCTGCTTTTGTATAAAACACTGATCCGCCCAGTTCTCACCTATGGTTCTGAGACCTGGACCATTTCTAGAAAGTCCGAGTCAAGCCTGCTGGTTCATGAACGCAAAATCCTCCGTAGTATATTTGGTCAAATATGTGTGGGAGGTGAATGGAGGAAAAGAACCAACCAAGAACTGAACACACTTCTGAATGAACCACATATTGTGAAAATTATAAAGCTTGGTAGACTCAGGTGGGCTGGACACGTGATCAGAATGGGGGAGAATGAAATACCAAGAAAGGCACTCACAGAACAGATCTATGCCACCAGGAGAGTTGGTAGACCCAAACTACGTTGGGAAGACAGTGTGAGCTATGATGCGTGCCACATCCTTGGGACCCGGAACTGGAGAGCAGCTGCACTTGACCGGGACAACTGGCGGAGGCTATTAAAGAAGGCCTTGACTCAGTAATGGGTTGTTGCACCGCTGATGATGATGAAGTACAGAACTGTGATTTCAATTTACTTATTGTGAATTATTTATCAAAGAGCCTGAAGGATGAAATATCATAGCTATGCTTCATCAGTGATGTGTGTACATGTAGCTGGCATAGAAACAGACTTGAGTAGGCCTGATGGTATGCATGCATGCAAGCATGCTGTAAACTGGATAAAAACCATTTAAAGCCAGTTGCAACAAGGTTCTGCATAGAAACTTAAAGCAAAAAGTGAGCGAGTTACCTGGCAGCTAGTACACAGTAAAGACTTGCACCATTCTATATCGTTGTGCCCATTAAGGATATGTAATGTGGCGAAGTACGGAGACACTACAGGCAAGTACAATAATGCTAAAACTAAACGTGAAAACAAAAACTAAACGTGAATTATAAAGGTCTAAACTACAAAACAATTCATAACAGGAAAGTGAAAAACAACTGATTTACTGATTTGTTTGAGTTTGTATTGATAGTTATAATTTATAATTTGTATTGACTTTGTCATAAGATATTTCTATGATTAACTTTGTACACAAAACTAATGCTAGTTGGGTTACGTGCACTGCATACATTATATAGTGAACCATGTATTATCTAAGGTAATATATACAAGTAAATGGTAACTAATATAATTATTAAATATTACAATGAGATGTACAATAAAATAATCAGAGCATATTTTTTTGTTTACCTGGTGGTAAGTAATGATAATCATTATATGTTCAAATCTATGTAACACTGCTGAGGTTATTAATACCTGAAGGGACAATAAATTTGTTTTATTGAAAGAAACCATAAATTTCTAGTTAAAAATAAGTGATTTGGCAATTGTTTATGGATTTATGAACATAAGTAGTGCTAATCATATAGACATCATTTTCCACAATCAGATGGTGATTCTGGCGATTTGTTTTTCAGGGGCTTTGTACAATAGGTTTGGGAGGGGGCTTCTCCTATAAACCCTTAATCTTATATATGGTGGTGATCCTGCCAGGATACTTGAATACATTAAGTCTATCCTATAACATACTTTCATAAGTTGTACCCCATTCAAATTTACTATCAATCGTTAACAATCTGAAATTACATATTATAATTTTATTCATCTTTTTATATTATTTATTAACACTGCTTATTACAGAAACTGAAAAACCCCTTAGCACAAACATAAACGAACGACCAGGAATTTACATTCAACTCACAGAAGTTACCATTGGTGGTGCAACCTTCCTAAATTCACTACATCTTATATACAGTTACATAGTACACAAATTTATTAAATTAATAAACAAATTTATTTGGAAAAGTTCTACTACATTCTCTTTGTTTATAATTAATACTAGATAAATAATCAATGCCAATCAGTACTTCTTTTAATTGCTCTCTCTCTCTCTCTCTCTCTCTCTCTCTCTAAGGCTCCCGATTATCACTCATTTCATATTTTTTGCCACCAATTTCCTGCTACCACTGGTGTTTAATTCTATCAGACTTTGCTGTGGTAATTTACATAGCATTCGTCCTTATTACACTTTAATGCCACATGTGGTCAGCAGTTCCTTTGTTTTGTTACATATACAGCACGGCTGTAGTTTTTTCATTTCGCACATGCCATCACCATTCTGAATTTTGTACTATTTCCTTTGAACTTTTTTTTTTGTAAAACTTTGACTGAAAGACGTTATATAAGTATTGATGTCCAAAACTATTACATGTCATTCGCTGTTTTGTTTTATAAGGTAGGCCTACAAGTTATCGTATTTTGTATGTTCTGTTGCTTAGTTGGACAGCAACTGTTAACAATCCTTTTGACCCTTTTAATCACATTTTACCAACTGAACCACTATGGACAGTATTTCAGTCCGCTCTTTACATTTTAGTACTGAGGCACAGTGTTCTTGAGTCGCTGCCACTACCATTACCATCTGTGCTGTTTCGTGTCCACCTTTCAACTGCCAGAATGTGTGGCTTGGCATCCCTTACCTGGACCTCGCACTTATCAGGACCTGGCTCTTCTGCGGGAAACTCATCAGGTGCGACTCCTCTTCATCTGACGCAAGACTCCTAAGTGTGCAGAAATGTGTTTTGAGCACATATACTCGTTAGAAACTGCACACTTTCCCATGTCCAAAGTCGCGCATAAAAATTCCAAGTGGTCCGACGTTTTGTTTCACAAACAAAACTCTTTGTATTATGTTGGATAAAATGTCCCACTACAAGGTACTTTATGCTAATGGGTACTGAAATGCATGTGGTTGGCTGTATATGAAAAATAAGTAACCATGGCAAATACGCAAAGTGCTAATATCTTTCTGTGTACAACATTGAATAATATGAATGAGAAGTCTGAACAACAAACTAATGTTATAAATGAATGGATTCCATTGAGTAGTGTTACTGAACACTACTCAGTGAATTAAAAAGACACATACATACACACACACACACACACTAATCTAAATGAGTTTGGCAACATATTAAAAGGTAAAGTTGACTACATCAGAGGAAGTAAGAAAGTTTTCTTAGAGGAAGATACAACTTTCATATGGTAGAAACTATTTGTGAAGTCATTACAGCGTGTGAGTGTGTGACAGTGAACATAAATTAGGTGGAAGTGAGGGGCATACAGAAAATTTTATTTAGTCATGTACAGTAGGATCTCCACAAAAATTAAGTTTGCTTAATTTTTTCCTTGCACAGAATCTAAATAATGGTATGTTATTTTTTAAATTTTTTTTATTTTCCTTTGAAACACAAACACACACACACACATACACACAGATAATGTTGTATATAAAAAACCTAAATCATTATTACTGTAATTTTCCTTTATTCAATGTATATCCTTCACTTTTCTGAATTATATAATGGTTTACTATCCTTACATCATACACAAACCCAGGTGGATTTAAGAGACAACGACTAAGTCATGCTAAAGATAAAAGATTAGGTATTATGGATAGGTTAAAAATTGCAACCTGCAATGTTTGAGGACTTGGAGAAAAATAAGTGGAATAGAAAAATTTCTTGAAGAGAGGCAATATATGTTGCTGTAGTAACGGAAACTAAGAAAAAATTTAAGGGCTCTAAAGATTTAAATTATTACACAATGCTTTATAGTGGTGTACCACAATCCAGACGAGCAAGTTTGGGGTAGTAATATTTGTGGCAAATAAATGGAAAGCTAGAATAGAACATTGTATATTTAAAAATAAATGAATCATTGTATTAAGTTAAAAAATAAATAGAAGACATAACAGTAATTGGTGTTTATGCAACAGAAGAGGGAAGAGAAGATTTCTATGAAGAACTTCAAAAAATGTTTGAGAAAATAAACAGAAATGATCATGTTATGGTTTGTAGTGATTTTAATGCAAGAGTGGGAAATTCAACAGTACCGAATATAACAGGTAAATTTGATGAACAAGTATTAAATAACAATGGACAGGAACTGAGACAACTTGCAATTTCCAATAATTTAAAAATCACAAATACCTTTTTGAGGAAGCGGGATATAAATAAATATACATGTCATCCAAGAGGATTTAGGTGTATTATAGATTTAGTTTTGCTAAACAAAAAACTGAAACCATATTTTCAGGATGTGATTAATGGTCTCTTTCGCTCAGACCATTATTTGGTGTTGGCAACATTTACTCTTTGGAAAAAGTGGAAGAATAGTAAGGTATGGAGAAGAAAGTGTGCGGAATTTATATTAGCAGAGATTACAGGAGTATATTTTGGATTCACCACCAGAAAATGATGTTGAGAGAGAATTGCATAATATTAAACATATTGGCAATGCAGCACAGAGTAGAAACCGGTTAAGAATCTGGAATGATGAAACAGAACATGCAGTAAAAGAGGTAAACAAAAATCATATAATCAGTGGCTTCAATAAAGGACTGATGAACCCAAGTATATAGAAACAAGGAATGAAGCAAAGCAGATTGTAAGAAAGGCCAACCGAGAATAATGGGATAGATTCATAAGTGAAATAGAACATGATGTTCATGGTCGACAAATGTTTGCATACAAAATGTTAAAACATTTGACTGCAATCTGAGAAAGATATGGCAAGAATAAGTGTAGGTAAACACAGGTGGATAGAATGCTAGTGTGATGATTTCATTAATTAAAAATAAAATAATTAATAAATAGGTAATGTAAAAGCTGAGAAATTTTAAATTTTAATAAATCGCACATTTACACTAAATTTTAGCACTATCATAAATCATAATAATATTTAATAAAGAGTTTTAATAATACAATAAAAGGAATGCGAGTGTACAGATAGGGAAACCCTTGTTAATTAACCCTGCATAGACATGCACTAACCGGAATTAACTTGAATACCGACCCCTAAACAAACTAATAATCCTTGAAAATTAATATTAAATAAATAAATAAACAAGACCACAGTAGTGTACTATAATGAAGTCTGTAATTAAGAATATCTTTGGATAATTAAAAGGTCAAACTTTAACCCCTTAAAAAGAGGATAAATGTGGAACTATTTTGTTGCGACACGTAAACTCCGCGCGATTAACTGACCCTTCCTACATAGTAGAGTCGAGATGAACCGCTCACGTAGAAAACACGCGCTTGAACCATGTCTCAGAAAAAGACAGAATATTTTTATTTAGAAGACGGACACAACAATGTGTAGCAAAAGTATTGCCAAATTAGTGTGGTAGTAGTCTAAATGTTAAAAACCGAAATGCATAAATAACTGTGTAAGGGATGACATCTCATTTGTTTAATTTTGTAAGATGTCTATGTTGTTTTAAATAATATGGTACGAGCTACCAAAAGTGAGAACTTTTATAAACAATAATGTGAAGTGCGATTCTGCAACAAACAAGAACATTTACGGCACTTATACTACTAACGATGTTTAACTACGAGACTTCTGAGAACCTGCATGCTACTTCATTATGAACTAACCACTTCAGGAACTTCAACAGGAAAGTTAACTCCACTTAAGATCAACCGCTGACGAACACCATAAGGACCAAGGACCCTGACCCCAGCGGCAGAATGTTTTTCATCTTTCTGCAACGGATTTTAAGAAAACCAAGTACTTCCTGCAAGCATTTCAATAGTAACGTAGTTAAAATTGTTTGATGCAACGGCTCTCTCCGTTCTATATAAGTATTAAAATAATAATCCTTAAAATTTCAGGAGACAAAAATTGAGATATTTTTAGATTTAGGTTTTCGGAAATATAAGGTGTATCAGGATTTATTTGAATAAATTTGAAAACTTACATTTAAATATATTGATATTATAGGATATTGATTTTAGGTTGATATAAAAAATCAGTCCAGAAATACACAACTTTTTTTAATAGGTACTGAAAACATGTAAATACACTTACTTCATTTGAAGTTTTCTTATATTTTAAAACATGGCAAGGATTTATTTAAGTCCTCTTGGACCCTTCTTATAACTTTGGATGTTACCAATTCAGACATTAATTTGCTTTTTGAAACTGGCTTGAAATGGTTGTAGTACTGAGTCCCATACTTCTTGCAAAGAGCCAATTTTAAAAATTTCCTATTTCCTTTGTAACCAGCAGGAGGACCATTTATCATTATGAAAGCCAACATATCAGTAGTGCCAATTTGGTCATATGTGAGATCACTGGCTGCAGGGCGCTTAGTCATTATGTTGGTAATAACGGAACCCCAGCTTTCACATATGGCTTCTGAAACTGGAGTACTAAGCAAAAATTTCAACAACTTTATACCCAAAGGATATTCTTGTTGAAGATCTGTTACTGTCATTTTGAACAAATACTTGAAATCAAGAATATTTTCAGTAACTCTTGCAGAATTCAGTTTCTCAGTCATCCAGAGCAACACTTGTTTATATTCAAAAAAAAGTTTCCTTTTATCAATGGCAAGAAGAAATGGATACGAGCAAACACTGATCTTATCATAAAACTCTTGAAAAGAATGAAAATTTTTCTCTGCTTTCTCATTACTTACACTATTTCTTGGAAATATCAGAAAGTCCAAGTTGAACAAAAAATCTGCTATCTTAATAACTTTGATACAGTGATTACTGTCTTCATCAATATTCAGGTAAGTCTGGCATTGTTCCTTGAGTGACCCTAAAAACTTTAAAAACTCTTTAGCACATTTTACAATTTCAATGACTACTTCATTGCCAACTGAAGCAGACAAAGATCTTAAAATTTTGCTGCTCACAGGAACATCGGGCAAAGGAACACCTTTAAAGGTGCTACTATCCATAATAAATTCACTAGAGAGTTTTGTGTGTTTAAAGAAGCCCTCAGGCAATTCGTTGATCGTTTGACATAAACTGTCTCTGGAGAGTCTGGAATCAGCAGAAGCAATATTTTCTACATGCCGAATCATAACTTCTAAATGTACTTGGATATTTTCCATAAACTGAACATACTGCCATGGTAAATGGTAACTGGATTGAACTTCTTTTGATAAAGAAGACAAAATGGAGTAAGTGTCAGCAAGTAAAAGAATAATAAACATATTTGTTTTTGATAGCAGCTTATCTCTTAGGGCAAAAGATTCTGGGCACTTTTCTACAGCACACACAAGACTTCTGTAGTCTCCAAGAAAAGTATTAAACACAGATTCAGAATAGCTTGCAAATTTCATGGTTTTAAATGCTTTTGGTTTGTAAAAATAGTCTTCGAATTCTTTTGATGACTGTAAAAGTAATTCATAATTCTTTCCTGTAGAAAACTCTTTCATAGCTTCATCAATGAGTGTGTGCCCCTTCTGAATTAGCTCAGGTACAGAAGAATGTTTTTCAGCTAGTTCAATTCTGTGCATCAAGTCCCAAGAAACAGATATATTTTCTAAAGCAAGCTCATCTCGTATGTGTTTTTCAACACCTAGTCGAATATACTGTCCATCAAATGCCATACCGACTAAATTATTTCTTAAAAATGATAAATCAAAGCAAAATTTTTTACATGTATTTAAAATACTTTGTGTCAAACCTTTTCCAGTAAAATCATGAACAAAGTTGTGCTCAAGATAAATACAGTTATACAAGTGTTCTGATGAAATGTCGAAAATCGGGACTCTCAAACCAACGATATGCCTAGATCTGTGGTTAATTGTTATTTTGTCAGCAAAAATACCAACAGGAAGATCATAATCTACGATGTAGGCTGCAATGTCCTTCATCAAAACAGAATGTACATGTGGTAGAAACAACCTGCAAAATTCTTTTGAATGATTGGAGACTCCTACAGAACTCCCACTGTTATGCAGTTCAGTAATTATAGATTCGTATGACTTGTACGATGTATTTAATTTGTAAGTTAGGTAAGCAACACTTGCACAATTAAGTGCATTTTCTTTCCCTTCTCTGTATGATAATTCATCACTCAACTTTTTATTCTCAAGTACCCTAACACTTTCTTTGTGTTTATCAGAAATAAGATGGCGCTTTAGGTCATATTTTAAATGGCGAAAAGAATCAGGCATCGCAGTATCACTAAAGCAATCACCATCATTGTAATTGTACTGCAAAATTGTACCACATGCAGAACACAAAATTCCAAAGTCTGACCTGACAAAGTAGTAAGCCCATTTTAACAAACTTTCAATAGAGCGTGCAGACGTGATGAGATCCAGCTTCTCCTCTGGTGTCAGTTCCACAGGATGTTCAGGTGGGCTAGTGACCAGTGATGATAATCTCTTGCTCTTGCTGCCTTCAGTGCCCACGTCTTTTGTTATCTTCACTTTCTCAGCAGACTCCAGAGCATTAGTTAGGGCTGAAAGTTAAAAAACCCATCAGACTGACAAGACATTTCATAACATAATTAAAACACTTTGACTGCTGCTGCCAAATCTGTTTACTGATCGGCCTGGCTAAAAGCTTTTTCTCTATTATTTGGTCTCTTTTACATTGCTTAGTATATATTGTGACAGATTTTATCAAATGTTTAATTTTTTTAATGAAAAAAGTGAATGTCGACGCGTATTCGACAGCCGCCATGGGAAAGAACTCAGTTATGCTAACCCGCTTTACACATTAGTATTATACGCGTCGACGTTCATTTTTCGTTAGTAATTACTGAATAATCTGAATATAGTTTTTCATATTTTGTTCTACTCTTATAGCATGGTAAACGAAGACAAAATTTCGACAAATTTGTGCAAAAATTTCGATCAGGATGAAAATTTGGATTTAGGTAGCTAAAGATGTATACTTTAAAATAAAAAAACCTTACCATCGCGGCGGGACCCCGTTTCCGGGAAAATCGATCGGAAAATTCGTGATTGTCGGTTTTCTTCACGTAATTGTTTAAATAATGAAAATATAGCAAAATATTTCAAATAAATGTTGTAGCTTATGATTTTATCTACAAATTTTGTCTAAACAATTTTTCGATATCTGAATTAGTTTACGAGATATAGACGATTTTCCACGACCTTCCGCCGTGCGTCCGCTTTTTTAGCGTTCGTTTTTCTGTTATAGTCATTTAAAAAATGGAAATAGCGAAAAATGTTTCAAATAAATGTTGTAGCTCGTGTTTTTCTCTACAAAATTGGTTTAAAATATTTTTTGATATATTAATGCGTTACAGAGATAATGCCGATTTTCCACTTACACCTCTCATCATTTTTTCCTTTTTTGATATATAGCTTCTAAAAAATGAAAATTTGTAAAAAACAAGAATGTTGCTGTGGTACCTCATACTTTTACCTACAAAACTTGTCTAAACAATTTTTCGATCCATTAATTTGTTTCCGAGATATAAACGATTTTCCACGACCTTCCGCTGCGCGTCTGCCTTTTTAGCGTTCATTTTCCGTCCTACTCATTTAAAATATGGAAATAGCGAAACACTTATATATGAATCTTGTAGCTCGTGATTTTCTCAGCAAGATTGGTTAAAAAAGTTGTTTTAAATATTAATGCCTTATGGAGATAACGCCGATTTTCCACTTACACCTCTCGTCATTTTTTCCTTTTTTGGTATATAGCTTCTAAAAAATGAAAATTTGTAAAAAACAAGAATGTTACTGTAGTACCTCATACTTTTACCTACACAATTTATGTAGTAAAATGTACGATAGATGTGGGGGAATCTCGGCACCTTAAGGTTTGTAGCTACTTTTATGTTTATTTCTTAAATTCTGTAAGGAAAATGATCAATGTAATTGTTTGTATAAACTATTCCGAATATTATAATGCTGAAAATTCTTGTTATAATTGCCAATTTCTTGTGGCAATCGATAAAACAACGAAAATCCAAGGCGGATGACAATTTTCTATACTTTGAACCTTCATCTATGCTATATAACAAGGAATGAATGGTTTACACAAGGCTACGAAATCCCCACTACATTTAAAAGTAAAAGGACGTTGTCGAAGGGTATTCGACGGCCGCCGCTGTGAACGGGTGGGGACTGTCGACGCATATTCGACAGCCACAGTCAAAGTGTTAAAAAGAAAATTACACATTATCTATGCATTATCCAGCAGTCAGAGGAAATGGTTTTACTCACCGTTTACTTTCTCCAAAAGCTTCTGTATTTGGCCAGAATCAAACAAATCACACGATGCAGATGACGTATGCCCATCGCCTGTCTCAGCCGAAGTACTAGGCCTAGCCTTGTCTACAACATTTGTTTCGTCACTTTCGTTTGTCTTCTTTTTTTTTTGCCATAGATCCGTCAGTAGAGAAGATTGCACTGATATTTCCGCTGGTTGCTGACTTATATTTCACACTAACACCCGGATGTTGCCTCCCATAATGAGTTTTTAGGTTTTTAAGGATAATTTTCTCCGAGCAAACTGTGCAAACTACGCGCTCTCCGGTATGACCTAAAACAACAGCGATGCACTGAGTTCGAAAGCGGTATTGCGTTTAGTGATTACTATACGTCAATTTCAAAGTCGTTAAGACAGAGAAATAATTAAGGTTATTACGTGTCAGCTAATTGCAAAGCAAAGCAGGTGACTAGGCTGAGCGCATGTGCAGATGTTTCGTAATGGCACAGGGAGAGGGAAACATCGAGTGGTTGGATCATTTGGAATGAGAGGAAGGAGGGGGAGGGGATTGTGAATTACTACGGCCGCGTGACTCAGTCTGCCGGCTGCAGCCGGCGCTCTCACTTCAATAGATTACATGTAACCTTTACCACTCGGCCTCTCATCTGAAATTTATCGGTATATTATTTAGTCACAAACATAGATGAGTCAATTTGTTATTGAATTGATTCATTTATTCGTATCTGTTTTTATGCAACAATTTATTTTGTTTAGAAATTTTACTGCAGCAAATTTTTTACACATTTTTTGTTAACGCGGTGGACGATCTTTCTGCAGGCCTCGTTTCCTTTCTGCGACAATGTCGCACTGTCGCCCGTTGTTCTGCCGCCGGGACCCTGACTACGAGTAAACTGATGGATATGGCAGGTGATACGGAGACTTGTTCTCCATGATTAATTAAAATTGTAACCAATGAATTATTAAAGACAGTTGAAATGAAAAAATAAAAAGACTTTAATGATAACCACTTTATAAGATGTAGTATGTTTTAGAATTTAAAAATATTTGTAGTACCGAATGATGGTGATGTATATGTATAGCTTCACTGATACAAATTTTTAGATTAAGTCCATTCTTCAAATGGCCCCCAAATAGTATTATAGAATATAAATAAGCGAGCTTAACTCATAAACAAGTTTAAGGTCCCGGATCCGTGGATACGCTAGCACTGATAAATCCATATGTTTTGGCCCCAGTTCTTTACCAAAATCTGTTATAAATTGTAATCTTTTATTCAGAAAACCTTATATGGGAATATTTATGTAGAGATGTTGTAGTAATGATTTAATAAAGAGATGTCGTTACTTTACACTAAAACAGTGAGTGAATAAATCATCAGACCCCCATCTTTAGTTATAACTACTGCTGGTTTATCTAGTAATTAAAAGTTGATTACGAGTATGGAAGCCCGTGCAATTGATCAGAGGTAAGTATGCACTGGTTCCCGATGTTATAACGTAGGTGACACGTTATACTACACAGCTGTGGTTTCAAGAAGGCAAGGAAACTTCGCCAGTGAATGCTCTAAAAGTGACAAAAAATAGAAAGGCAACAGGTTCTGATGGGATCAATATGGAACTTTTAAAATATAGTGGCACACTCTTGCTTTGGAGACTACTGTATTTATTAAATGAATGTTGGCAAACTAGTCAAGTTCCAGAATCATACAAAACAGCAGAGTATCTTAATCCCTGTTGAAGAAAGGGATTATGATGAATGTAAAAATTATAGAGGGATAAGTCTGCTTAATCTTGGATATAAAATACATGCTAGGATTTTAAATAAGCAGCTTTTAGGATAATAACTGAAGCTTTGATAGGAGAAGAGCAAAATGGATTTAGGACTGGACGTTCAACAATGTAATGATAATGTATTTACCTTGCAACAGATTTTTGAGAAAAGGAGATAATTTAACCTCCAAACCCATGCAGTATTCACTGATTTTGAGAAAGTATTCGATCGAGTGAACAGGAATAAATTATGGTCTATTATGGAATGCCACGGCTACCCATATTTGATAAATGTGTTAGAAGATTATATTGGAACTCTTAAACAATAGTAAATAGTGAGGAGTCAAAGACTGAAGAAATGTTAGTAAATAAAGGAGTAAGGCAGGGATTTAGTATCTTGTCAATGATTTTTAATATACATATATATTAACATCATCCAATGATGGAGATGAGATATTGCCTCAGAAATTCTACTTAACCAAAACACAAGTTTCGATATTTTACTGTATGCTAATGATGGAGTCTTAATACAGAAAACAAAGGATAAGTTGCTGTATTCTTTATATCGTTTAAAACATATTTGTAAACAATATGATTTTCAAATCTTTAAGTAGAAAACAAAAATCGTGGCTTTTGGGGGGAAGTTTCCAGTCAGATCAAAAATTGTTCTTGAGGGAACGGTTTTGAAACAAGTCTCTGACTTAAATTACCTGTGTTACACTATAAGTATTGGGAATAACAGAAGCTTAGATATCACTACAAAAATATCGAGGTTTCAGATTATGTGTGGCGTCATACATAGAACATTGAGGAAAAGACAAGGTTTAAATTTTATTTAACAAATGAGTGCCAGTTTTACTATACGGATGTCAAACATGGGTTCCTACAAAGAAGATTAAAGCCAGATTCAAACTTTGCAAATGAAGTTTCTGAGAAGAACAAAGGGATCCACGAAACAGGACCATTTGCACAATGTGGATATTAGAAAGAGCTACAGGTATTCTCCATAAATGATAAACTCGAGACATATAGCAGGGAATGGTTACAGCATCTGGACAGAATGGAGGATGGACAACTACCTACGGTCACGTTTCAATATAGACTCTTTACTACAAGAAATATAGGAAGACCGAGAGTGCGATGGAGAGATACACTATGAAGACAGAATAGGCAAAGTGCCTACTCTGTGAGGTGCAGAAGAAGAAGAAGAGAAGAAGACAAAAAAGAGAAAGTTTCATTTTATAGATATTCAACATCTAATGCAACATTTAATATTGTAACATCACAAAATGTTACATAGCCATAATACACACCAGAAGGGTGAAATATGACGCCAATTCAAATTAGGAATAGACCACATTACCACTACAGAGTATCGTCCGCAAGGTAATATAGCTGAAAGGTATTTGCGAAACCTAAAATCTGCTTTAATAGCCTACCATGCAAACGACCATACGTCTTGGGACCAGAACCTATCCTGGATACAATTCGCCTTTAATTCAGCCTATCATGAAGGACATAAGTCTACCCCATTCGAATTATTGTTTAAATACAAACCTAACCACCCATTATCCACTAAGTGGAAAAAACATGAGTTACTACCCCTTGACATTAAGGATAAAAATATAAAGAAAATCTGGTATGAAGCTCGCGCTAATTTACGAGCAAACTTAGCGAAATCACGGAAATATCACGAGCGAAATAATAATAACAATGTAGTAAAGTACCAAATTGGTGACTTAGTAATGTATAAACACACCCTACGAGTAGTGCAATCGATAAGACAACCTCCAAGCTATCATACCGATGGTGCGGTCCTTATCAAATTCACAGATACTTAACTCCAGTAACTGTAGCCCTGTACGAACCCTCTACTCAAAAATATGTACGAAGAACACATATTTCGCAGATAAAGCGTTGTCACAAAGAAGGAAATGGTAGAGTGCAAGCAAAATAAATGTAGTAAAAAGGTATATGTTATGTACTCAACTGCTAAAGAGTACTTGAGTTACAATTGGCTACCTAATCGTATAAATAGGTACGAGGCCTGATCAACCTTGAATCCTATTCATCGAAAGTAGAGCAAAGTGAGAAGTCAGATGACATCGAATATAAGTAATAATTAAGTAATAAATTACTTAAAGAGTAATTCTGTAACAAGAGTAACTCACAAACTAAAGAAAAACCTGGTAGTAGTCGTAAGTAGTAGATTTAAGAAGAATTTAGTATGTTTACGATATATTTTATAATGTGTGAATTTTATGTAGTATAAGAATTAGTCTGTAAAATAAGAATAAGCAAGTCGAGAGTGACTTATGCAGCTCATAATTTTATACAGAGAAACGAGTGAGAGAAATTTCACACGGTAATCCCCAAGCATACTCCCAGTACGTTGCTGACCAAATAACATATATTTTCCCCAGCCGGAAAAAACAGTAATTATGCAATTATTCATCTTGGGGTGGTAAACTCGCCTGCATAGACCTGCGTTCACACACACTAGCAAAATACTGGTGTACACACTCTCAGTTACATTTGTGTGTGTGTGCACGTCGATTCAGGTCGAAACACCTGTTCATATTTTTGGCTGAGCCAAGCTTGCAATCCCTGACATGCTTATTTCTAATATATTATTAATTATTTACAGTTTATTAGTTATATTTAAATTTTTATATTCAATGCTCAGTACATCACTTATTTGTACTGTCGCATTATCCCTCTGCTTGGTAACAAAAAAAAATTGAATAAATTTATTTATTATAATTTTTTATTATTATTATTATTATTACACTTGAAAAAAAAATGTAACAAATAATAAAGAATACTATTCATCATTTCACCCTTAATTGGAGTGTATACAAATGTCTTACCTCCCCTCCTTATACGCTTACTGCTCGTGACCTTGTAGTAGGGTGGCTTCAACAAACAGCTGATCTGACTGGTTTCATTGACCTCGTTGTTTTCATGTGTAAAACTTCCTAAATGACGTTGTGTGGAATTTACCAATTTCTTTCTTCGGTATCTCATCATATACGATGAAAGTGTGTTGTCCTACTCGCTGTCTTAACGTATACGATCCATTATAAAGTCTGAAGAATTTCTTCGCCGTATTATTTCTCCGTTTTCCCACTGGATTAGCTTTGAGTAGTACACTTTCCCCCATGCTGAATTGTTGTAGCTTGTGAGTTAGATTAAATCTTTCTACTCTCTTGTTACCTCTTTCTCTTATCCGTTGCTTTGCGTATTCAATTTTCACGCTTATTGGTATAGGTACATTTTGGGTATTAGGTTTGTTTATATACTTAGTCCAAAATCTGTTTGGCTTCTTATCTTCTTCTAATTCCATTGGAGTATATCCTGTTGCTTCATTACAATTTTCGTTAATGGCTTTCTCAAGATATGGTAAATATTCTGCCCATTTATTGTGTTGATCATGACAATATATTCGTAAATATTTACCTAATTCTTTGTTATCTCTCTCAGCAAGGTTTCCTTGAGGATGTCTTATGGATGTGAGTACAGGTTGTATTCCATTTTCCCTTAACGTCCTCTCCCGTTTTTCACTTTGGAATTGTACACCTTGATCACTGAGTACCTTCTTCATTTTTCCATATGACGGAATATATTTCTGCAGTAGTATCTTTAGAACAACTTTGGTTGTGGGTTGCATAATTGGGTACAGTCGGACTGCCTTGGAAAACACATCGATACATACCAATATGTGCTTCACACCTCGACTTGATCATGGTAGTGGTCCCAGAAAATCCACTGCAATTAGCTCTCCCTTGTTCTCCTTTTGGATGCTCTTTCTTTCTACGTATGTGTGTAAATTCGGTCCTTAATTTTACATTATCTTACTCATACATTCTTACCTTCGCTTCTAATCTTCCTTAACTTTTTTCTTAACATGAGATTACTTTGTCTTTACATTACTTATACAATACATTAACATTCATTACCTTTTATTACATTTCCTTAACATTACCTTTCTGGTCGCTACTACTTTCCTGAAATACACTTCCGTAACAGAATACTCTTTTAGCTTTGTAGTGTGTCGCATGATCGGTTACAGAGGAACTGTCTTGGAAAACAACGATATTTTTCTCGAAGCCCTTAATCCTAAGTAGTCTCTGCCCTTTTGACTATTCACTCTTGCTTTCTTCTGTGTCCTTGTATCTCCATTAAGTGTTCGCTTGATCAGTCGTTCTGACAATTATAGCAATTATTTTCCATTCCTAACCCTTTCTTCACATTAATAACAACAATAACATCTTTTACCATTACTTTCTTAAATATTTCTCTACACTTCATTCCTTACCATTAATAATACATTTCTTAAGTATACTCTCTTATATTATTATTAATAATTAACAGTAATATTTTTTTTTCATTTAAAAATAATTATTTATTTTCAGGTATTGAGTTCGGTTCGGTGTGTCGTTAGAACTGACACCCCTCATTATAACAATTGGTTGTTGTACACAGGAAATTCATTGTGCTCACCCTCGCGACAAATTTCCATTGTATTACTGCGACGTTAACATTCCATTGTCCCGCTGTGACTGCATAATTCACTTGTTTATAGTGCAACGTTTTCATTTTGCCTGACGCCCATACAAAGTCTCCCCTCTTTCTCTCGTAACGGTCGCATTCCATAATTCTCTCCTTTTCTCCGCGTAGCTGCTTTTGACGAACGCATTTTTTACTAGTTCGTATGCGTTTTGCTCTCGTGCATCGCCTATAATAATCTTTGTAGTTTTTATACCTACAGTTATAATTATCGATACAATAATTATCGTTCGCTTTATATTTCTCGTGCTTATACCTACCGTCATATTTACCACAATTTTGTGTAGTGTTTCGTCTAGATAACTTACTATGTTTCTTGTTATACCTACAGTGATATTTATCTCCGTAAGTGTGGTGTCTTAAGTGTTTCATATGTGTCATCTTGTGTGACTTACTATTGTGTGTGTGTGTGTGTCTCACACTTGGAATATCGCTATTAATAAGGTACGTTTTATTAACCTTAATTTGCTTCTCTTCCTTAATGTTAATTACTTTATAATTATCGTTAGTAATTACACATGTATTTTCAACTACTATGAATTCTTCACATATTATCTTTTCACATATCAGCTCCGTTTGTTTATTAATAATTCCACAGACATTTTCTGCGATCGTGTCAATACGTAAATTTGTATTAGCAATTTTTTCGGTTAACTGTGAAGTACTGTCGATTATACTCTGTTTTATTTCAAGATAATCAATTTTTAACTCTTCTAGACTCTCTGTAATTTTTATGGTGTCCTGTCTAAAATTTTCGGACTGTAGCTCTAATTTATTTTCTAAACTTTCTGTTTGTTTTGTATTTATTTCTTTTAGTTCCGTCTATTCTAGCATTTAAATTTTCTGTCTGTTTATTTAAATTTTCTGTCTGTTTTGTGCTTAATTCATCGACCCAGGCACGCATCATCGTCTGGAATGCCTCTACGTCTAAATTTCCTGAAGTCGTTATGTTGAAGTATTATTAAAATATTTATTTAGTAGTAATTCTTTAACAATTATTATTGATAACCGTTCCCTACTTATTTATTTATTTCTGTATTTTTATTAATAGTTATTATTAATACTGTAACATCACAAGATGTTACCTAACCTAAGTGTATATTATCAGATTTTATAAGGACAAAACAACCATGTAAATAGGAATATAATAGTAGAAATAACCAAGAAAGAAGAAACCAAGAAAGAAGAATGAAGCAGAAGTGCCACATGAAACAGTAACCCAAGGGCTGTTTGACACTACAACTAGACTGAGACTAAAACAAACTGATGGACAGAGTAAATTTACATTCAGTAAATTTACATTCAGTAATTCAGTAAATTTACGTCAATCCAGTAAGTAGTTGATGTAAACCGAATGTCATATGTAAACAAAAAATGAACTAATGAGCAGTTAAATACTGTGAAAGCAGAATTAGCATTTTGCTGATAATAGGTGTGACAATGACCAGTAAATTATGAATGCCAAAACTAATGTTAACAATGGCTACATAGTGAGAACAAAGATGTATTTCAGCATCAAATATACTTGTTAGAAAAGAGAACTATTTATAAGAGAGAATCTTATACAAATAAGATATCTCCACAATTTACCGAATTGAGAACCAATAAGCATTATTAAGGCCAAATTCCAATGTAGGCGATATGTCTTAGCAAGCTTAGATCAAACATTAGTCAGTAAATTGGCTATTGAGAATTAACACAAGTGTAAATTAAAATACACAGAACCATGGTTATGCCTTGACATAACAAAAAACATTATTAAAACAATAGGTTTAATCATAATTTTAATTGTTAAATAGTAGTTTAAAACGAATTAGCATAAAACGAAATGTCATAGTCAGTAGGATCATTCATTACAATGTATAGAGTTTAGGTGTACAAGTAATGTTCAGTAAAAATGTCAGTACAGACAGCATTAATGGTGTTCGCACATAAACATTTGATTAATAAAATGATATGTGAACACAAACAATATTAACCAAAAGTGTAAAATCGGCAACTCAGAAATAGCAGACGACAGTGATAGTGATGTACCCGAACATTGGTTTTATAACAATGTCGGTCAAAGTGAAAGTAATTCGAGATCGAGTGATATCAAATTAAAGGAAAAAAAACAATCTTTAATTTGATAGTAATATCAACCCAATCGCAACTGTATTTAGTGCGGGAGAGATGTTAGCATCATTCTAAAAATGTACATCGGGAAACTGTTTATGAATAATAACAAAAACGACAACTAGCTGTCACCGCAACATTTGACGGTTAGAAAAAGCCGTTATCAACTGCCAAAAAGTGACACGTCATACCGACACACCTACCAAAGCCAATCAGAAAATTAGTTAGTAATTAACATTTTTACCTAAAGCCGATCAAAGAAGGGGGTATATAAAGACGAAACAGCGAATTTTGAGGCAGACTCTTACTGACTAGCGTATAGCACAGACGTGTGCCCGCCATCTCTACATTTTTAATAACTCTTAGCGTCATTTACATATTACATTGAAACCAATAGTTCAACAACAAGAAACGACTACTTCAAGTTCATCTACAGCAAACAACAGTGATTAAGTGCAGTTTCATTTTAATTTTGTGCGGGAATAACGAACAGAAAATAATTTATTGTTATTATTCACGATCCATTTTAATCAGAAGAGGATCGCATTATTCTGTTCTTGTGCGAGTTTAGTGCCGAAACCCAGTAATCATTATAATCCGATTACTGAAGTGATTAATAAGTTTTAATTAAATAATAAAAACTCAGAAGGTAACAGTGCAATCATTACTAATCTTGATCTGAGCGCCATAACCTATACTTTAGTCAACACCAGCCTGTACTGACGCAAAACACAAAAACACTTTAAGATTACACCACGTCTCAATTTATTATACAAATTTGTTATTATTAATTAAGCTATATGTTAGTTGTAAGGGTTCTCACTTGATAAATATTGTCACTAAAAAAGCAAGCGTTGATGAAACGCGCGATCTTTCAACAGATCGTTTTTTTTTTTAATTTTGTTTACTTTGCGAAAGTAACCAAAAAACTTTGTTGATCAATTTTATATCAAAAGGATTATTGGATATTGTGTAGGCATAATTGTTTTTCTTCGTGTCTCAAAGAATTCACAACTGAGATAATCATAATTTTAATGTTAAAAATAAATAACATCTGGACTTAGCCAGATTTATAATTCATGTTCTGAGCAAGCCGTATAAGGCATATAATAACTGACTTTTAATTGTACAACTTTGTATGTTTGCTTTATATTTGTTTTTTTTGAATTCTCTATGAGGGTATAAATAAAACCCGTTACTAACAACATCACCTGATTTTGATTTATTTCTATAGGATAATTAAATATTTTATTAAAAAACGTAAACAACCTTCTGTTGTGTTTAATATTTTGGAATAACATTGCCAAAAGGTGATACACAATCATTTTAAATTTTCTAATCATTCAGTAATTTTTATGTGTGGGTTTTACACGGGATTTTCCCTGAATAAATCCGTGTGGCGCCCACTAATTAAATAACAAGGTAATCTAACCTTACAACCAAAGTGTGTTGGTGTTTGTAAACTGAGTTGACAGTTTAGTGAACTTCTAGTAAACACGACCAGGTACGTAAAAGTATATTTTTGTTTATGATATTGTCCAAACATTACGAGACGTGACACACTCAGACTACCTGCAATCTGGAGAAGAAGTTTTACTACCAGTTTCAACCAGACGAGAACTATTGTCAAGCGACCAACTGCTATACTTCACGTTTCAACTTAACCTAATTTAGCATTTAATTATAATCAACTTCACCATTTTATTTATTTAATATAAGGGAATTCTTTTTAAACAAGTATAATTAAACCATTGTAAACACACTGTGAGTAACTTTGAATGTTTCATTTTAAAGTACTTTACTACATTAGTAACCTTCAATTAGAAACAACTATTCCAAACATTGAGTTATCTCAAAAGAATATTTCACACATAATTGAACTTTTTTTTAACGAGACTTTTAATATTTTAAACACGAATACAATTGTAAATAACCACACATTTATTTCATTTCAAGTTAATTGTAAACACACACGTTTTCATTTTATTACAAATAGGCTAGACCAACTAGAGTGGCGTTTAAACAAAATTTAAACGGAATTTAAACATTATTTTTATATAATTACTATAAACAAATAAACCTAATAATTTTAAACACACCCAAATAACGATACGTTATAAATTGACGCATACACCGTGGGGCTTTACGAAAGGAGGACATACCAACGATTTCATTTTAGTTATAAATTGGCGCACCAACTAGTGTGGCTTAAAAAAATATTAAATAAATATATTTTTTATATTTTATATCAGCCCGGTAGACATGAAAAAATTAACATGCCTGACACACCAAGAAGTGACACCATAAAAAACCAACCTAAGGAAATAGCATCGATGGAGCCGCCAAGTTTCCAGAAAATGATGAGAATGATGATGGAACAATTCGGACAGATGAAGGAAGATAATCGAGCTTTATGGGAATATGGTAGGGTATCCCGGGAAGAGAATCAAAGGAACTTCGAGTTGTTAAATAAAAATATCGAGTCAATAATTGAGGATAGCCGGAAGTGGAGAAAAGAATTAAGCAGGCCATCCGAAGACACTGGTAAACAAAGTGAGAATAAAGAAGACTCGAAAGCATTGGTGCCTGGGGATACATACCACAGGAATGAAGAGAATATTCAGCATAAAGAAGCCATCATTAAAAAGGTAAAGAACAAGGTAATAAAGGAAACAGGAGAGAAAGAGACAAAGATAAAAAGAATAATACGCTCTAAGAAGACAAGGATTACAAAGGAAATATTAGAAATGACTAGGAGTGGATTAATTAACTTCGTGGACAACCCAATTATTCGTCATAGAGCAAGAACCAACGGTAAGAAGTATAAACAAGACTTCATAAAAATATTAAAAATAAATCACCATAAAACCGTGGGTAAAAAATTAAATAAGAATCCAATTAAATTAAATATACCGACAAATAAAATACACCAAACAAAATCAATTGACTCCTTAATGAATAACCAACCATTAAAATATTTAATTAATGACCCAGATGACGGAACGATTAAAACAATGTTACATGCCAGTGACTATGTTATGACGGAGAAGATCATAAACAATGGGGTATTCAAAGCAAATACTCCTAGAAGAAAGAGCCTTCACAGGGAGAAGGAAAATGATCAAGAACGACTGGACCAGCTTATTGAAAGGTACGCCCAAAGAATAAGGGAAATGCGGAAGAAGAGGGACCAAGCGATGGAAGAATCCAACCAGGAAATGAACGGAGGTCAACCCGGATTAGAAGAAGGGCTAGATATCAATAATAGCCAAGGCCCAGAGTACAATGGATACAGGAATACCAAGGATGATGAGAGGAAGAAGGCAAGGAAACGGGGAGCCAACGACTATCTGGTAGCCGCCAAGTGGAAGAACCGCCTGATAGGAAGGTATCTCCAAAACCACTAGTACGGAACATATGTCAGATATCCCCAATCATAGACCCAATAGAGTGGAAGAGCACAAATAACCCCATGAATATCGACTATTAAAAAAAAAATAATAATTAATATTAAGAAAGGATAATATGTAGTAGTGAGCAACATTTTTCACCCGAACGTTTAGGGTATAAAAGAAAAAATATATATGTTTAAAAAAACCACTACTATAAACAAACTCATTTGTTGTTAAGCTACAAAATGTTGAAGGTAACTAATTAACTATAACTAGTCAATTTGCCTTATCAAGTTACAAAAGTGTGTAGATTTAAGATGTAAGCCAAACCATTTGTTACTGGTGAAAACTTACCAGATCTATCACACCAAGGGATAGAAATTTATGTAATGTCAATCAAATGATTTAATAAGAAAAGACATCTATTATATCACCAAGAGCCAGTAGTGGCATATAACTATAATTACTATACTATACCTAGAGAAAAAATATGTATCCAAATGAATATTCTATGTCACTTAATGTTTATAAAATGATTATTGTATACCTCTCATAAAACTCAAATGTTAAATTAAATCGTCCAGAATAAAGGTTCACCCAACTAACCTTTGAAGGAGTAGAGAGGCAGTATAACAAAGTGTGTAAAATAAAAGAAGGACATTATTATGGAATGTAAGGAAAGAAAAAAAATATATTTGTGAAACAAACCATGTAAACCCCAAGAATGTCTATGAAATTAGATATTAGTATGTTATTATATTGTCAAATGAAATTGTAATTATAGCATAGTATATAGTATATAAAATCATCCAGAATAAGTGAAAACCACCATCACTTGAAGGAGTAGAGAAGAAAAATAACAAAGAGTGTTAATTGTAAAGATAACTATTGTTATAATGGAATGAAAGGAAAGAAAAATATTTGTCAATTATCAAATATTGTACATCACCAGAATATGTCAGAGAACAAAAAAAAAAAAAAAAAAAAAAAAAAAAAAAAAACCATTTAGTATACAAACAATGTAAGCCTTGATAACTCAGGATGAATATAACCTGTTAAGAAAGATTTAATGAACTATGGTGAAAACGGAAATATATTGTAGACTCTAGATAAAACAAACCAAATGCATAAGTACTATAAGCATCAAAACAAGTGTATAATCTTAAGAATATTTAAACGAACCAAAGCAAATTGTTAACTAGTACATAAGTAACTATATAGCTGATAAAAGCATAGCTAAAAACATCAAGTCTAAAAGAAATAATTACCTGTAAGAAAGAAAGTATGTTAGCAAGTATAAAGATGGAAATGTGATCTAAATGAAAACCTCTGATACCTTGAATATTATAGTGAATATATTATATTATTGAATATGAATGATATGTGATATTTTTTTTGAGTTGTGATAGTGCAACTATTGCCAGGTGCAATGTTTATTTTTTTCTCAGACAGAGAAGAGTAATGCCTCTGAATCTGAGAATGTGTAGTGAGGAACGGCAGAGGATGTTAGCCATAGTGAGCCACCCTGATTCCGAAACCTCTACAACAGTTAGGGAATTATATTGTTTTATTGTATCAAGGAATATTATAAAAGAATCTGTGAGGTATGAATTATAATAACCATTAAGATAATCACGAATGCAAAGATATGTGATGAGAAAGTAGAATGTGAATAAGACAGGAAATAGTTAACTTAAGAAACGAGATCAATTGTAGTTAAATGACTTAGAGAGTAAGCCACTTGAAAATACTAGTAAAGTAAAGAGTTCTATCACTAGATAAAAAATCAAGCTAGAGTAACACACCAATAGTATGTTTAAAAAATCAAAGAGTACAAGAAAAATTTTTTTATTGAAGTATACTAAGAAACTGACATGAATTGAAAATTTTACAAAAAAATAAATTTTTCTCAAATGATCAATTTTAAAGAGGGTGTATATGTAACATCACAAGATGTTACCTAACCTAAGTGTATATTATCAGATTTTATAAGGACAAAACAACCATGTAAATAGGAATATAATAGTAGAAATAACCAAGAAAGAAGAAACCAAGAAAGAAGAATGAAGCAGAAGTGCCACATGAAACAGTAACCCAAGGGCTGTTTGACACTACAACTAGACTGAGACTAAAACAAACTGATGGACAGAGTAAATTTACATTCAGCTGTCAATCCAGTAAGTAGTTGATGTAAACCGAATGTCATATGTAAACAAAAAATGAACTAATGAGCAGTTAAATACTGTGAAAGCAGAATTAGCATTTTGCTGATAATAGATGTGACAATGACCAGTAAATTATGAATGCCAAAACTAATGTTAACAATGGCTACATAGTGAGAACAAAGATGTATTTCAGCATCAAATATACTTGTTAGAAAAGAGAACTATTTATAAGAGAGAATCTTATACAAATAAGATATCTCCACAATTTACCGAATTGAGAACCAATAAGCATTATTAAGGCCAAATTCCAATGTAGGCGATATGTCTTAGCAAGCTTAGATCAAACATTAGTCAGTAAATTGGCTATTGAGAATTAACACAAGTGTAAATTAAAATACACAGAACCATGGTTATGCCTTGACATAACAAAAAACATTATTAAAACAATAGGTTTAATCATAATTTTAATTGTTAAATAGTAGTTTAAAACGAATTAGCATAAAACGAAATGTCATAGTCAGTAGGATCATTCATTACAATGTATAGAGTTTAGGTGTACAAGTAATGTTCAGTAAAAATGTCAGTACAGACAGCATTAATGGTGTTCGCACATAAACATTTGATTAATAAAATGATATGTGAACACAAACAATATTAACCAAAAGTGTAAAATCGGCAACTCAGAAATAGCAGACGACAGTGATAGTGATGTACCCGAACATTGGTTTTATAACAATGTCGGTCAAAGTGAAAGTAATTCGAGATCGAGTGATATCAAATTAAAGGAAAAAAAACAATCTTTAATTTGATAGTAATATCAACCCAATCGCAACTGTATTTAGTGCGGGAGAGATGTTAGCATCATTCTAAAAATGTACATCGGGAAACTGTTTATGAATAATAACAAAAACGACAACTAGCTGTCACCGCAACATTTGACGGTTAGAAAAAGCCGTTATCAACTGCCAAAAAGTGACACGTCATACCGACACACCTACCAAAGCCAATCAGAAAATTAGTTAGTAATTAACATTTTTACCTAAAGCCGATCAAAGAAGGGGGTATATAAAGACGAAACAGCGAATTTTGAGGCAGACTCTTACTGACTAGCGTGTAGCACAGACGTGTGCCCGCCATCTCTACATTTTTAATAACTCTTAGCGTCATTTACATATTACATTGAAACCAATAGTTCAACAACAAGAAACGACTACTTCAAGTTCATCTACAGCAAACAACAGTGATTAAGTGCAGTTTCATTTTAATTTTGTGCGGGAATAACGAACAGAAAATAATTTATTGTTATTATTGTAGCGTGACAGATGTAAGCATAATATTGAATGGCAATTGATCATTAGAATAATAAAGTTATAATATTTAAATTTGGAAGAAAGCATTAAGTTTAATATAAATAGATTAATTCATAGCAACTGTGGAAAGAAATCATTATTATAAAGAGAATACAAGTACAAATAAAAGGAGTTACTAGTGATGAGTCATCCAAGACCAGTCTCATAACCAAAGGTTTTCAAGGTGTAACCCAGGAAGGTAAAATAGTAAATAACAAAGCAGTACACAATATGACCAAACCCACAACGAGGGAGAATAAATAGAATAGAAACCCTAAAATAAGCCAAGATCAACCAATACAGGTTGTGTATTTCTGTAATAAAGAAGAAGATGGAGAAGATCCCAAGAAACCTGATGGCATCAAGAAGAAGATGGAGAAGATACCAGGCCCAGAAGGCAGGAGAAAAGAAGACTGAAGAAAGAAGAAGAGGGCAGCATCCTGAAGAAGATGTCATGCTCTTATAAAAGACACCCAAATCCCTATATCCCCAAAATAAATATCTAAAAATAAAAGTATAACGAAATAAAAACCACATGTATACAAATTTAAGAGAGAGGAGTGTATAAAGTAAAAGTTTCCTGTGAACTAAGATGAAACAATAATATAGTACCCATGGAACAAATCTCCATTGAAAAAACGCTAACCAATTTATTATGTTGATAAGACTATACGACCATTTAGCATTAACATAATATATAAGTGAAAGTGAACCAGTGATAGTTTTGGGTATTATAAAAAATGAACCTTGTGTTTCATTCTTGGCAATCACAAACATTGGATGCAATGAAATATGCATTTTTCAATGACTTAAAATATGTACTGTGACAATATGTTGTTCATAAGACATGAATCTGTTTAAAATAACATTTTGTTTTACATGAAAAAAGGAAAACAGAGTTCATAATACCTTTTGAACAATTAATACTATTTATTTGTTAATGACAGGGTACAATTCCCCAAAGACAATGTAAAAGACAGTATAAAAACTGTAGAATCCTACTTATAATAATGTTTAGAAATAAGAATATAAATATAAGGTTTTTATGTATATAGTACAAGAATGTTTAAAAATGTATTAGATATAAGGCCATTTGTTTGGGTCTGAAACAACTAACATCAGAACTATAAAAATAGTTACCACTTGTAAATAGTAGAGAGTAATTAAGATGTTAGTTAGTAAAAAAACCTTTTTTGTAAGCCATATTTCCATGTTTAGAAATAAGGATTGTGTTGCAAAATGTCTGACTTGAAGACAACCATTTATTTAAAAAAAAAAAATATTCTTTATTTGTTTTAACTATTGTTTGTATTGTAACCAATACTAATTGTTTTTGTGTAATTTAAAAACATGTTTAATTTATAATACTATTTGTAAAAGTCAGAGAGGGTATCACACATCATATATTGTTTGTAAATTATTTTGTAAGAAAAATTGTTAAAAAATCATAGGCCAAAAGAATGGAAACCAAACTTCATCAAAACAGAGAAATTGCTCAATTAAATGCAAATAAACAAAAGGGGTTTAGACAAAATAAACTTGAGATCATGCCATATAATTGCACATACCATTTAGAGAGATTTTAATAAATTATATTCAGAATTATGAATAAAAACGAAAATGACTAAACTCAGAAATTTAGACATGGGAGTCATATATTTCAGAATAATGTTTCAGAATACAACTAATTCAATTAATTACCAGAAAATAAGGGAATAGGAACCTTTTAATACAATATAGGATTATTAATATTAAATATAACTGATAAAATGGCTGAATTTATATAATGACAGGAAGTAAATTTTGATGTTTTGGACTCTTCAGAGTATACCCAAACTGAAAGTAAAATTACTATTTTCTTTGGACAGAAAACACTATAAAATGGCATTATTTAATCTGAAAATAACCAGAATGAACTGAAAGATTAATTTAAATCAAATCTAGTGAATAAAATTGACAAATAACCAAAGTATAGGCATTCATATAGTGAAAATGTAAAAGTGCATACAGGATGTGAAAAATATTTGAACAATGTTAAGGATAATATTATATGGGCTAAGAGTTTAATTGAAACTGGAGGAAACAGTTAGTTAATTATTGGTAGTTGAACGGTTAACATGACATACGTGTGAAAACGTGGATAACCTAACCTATAATCGTCATACAAAGCGAGTGTATAGTGAGTTATTGTGAAATCGCGAGTGACTTGTAAAATACTTCTGAAACTATCATATTATAACAGAAACGATCAAGTAACACTCCATAACACAGAACAATATAAATCTACTCCGAAAAACACCATAAAACACTAGAAAACTGTATAATACATTAAACCAAATTAGTGACGGAATCGGAGAAAGTGTTTGAACTAATAATTATACAGATACTCTAAATACAACCCAGAATCACTACACCAGTCACTACACAACATATAACAAGAGATTTGCGGACACGAGAACAGAAATATTGCGTCAAAATACATTATTTGGAACGCAGCAGGGACGAGTCACATTTTGATCAACTTGACGGCGGCCATTTGCTTTGACCATCCCAGTGCCTCTTCTTGGTTCAGAACAGCTGTTTGGTGAAAACAATTATTATATTTACAATTTATTATTCAATGTCTGTGTTTATTAATAACTATTAATTTGATTGTAACGTTATACTTTTTAAATATTAGCCCGATTTCTCTGACTTTGGTAATAACTGGCTGTTTAAAGAACCCTATATAATTTTTATAACATATACTTGTAACTTTTTTCGATATCCTGAGAATCGATACTAATCGATAAGAGTCAATATTACTGTTACTTAATAAAACATTAATACTTTTCAATACTTAATAGTTCTTTATTTCTTCAATAATACTAATTACCAATAATATAATTCTAATTGATAATCTACAAGGACTTTACCACCCGTAAGTGAAGATAACCTAAAAAAATAGAAAGGTAAACAAATATCGATTGGTTTACAGACAGTCTTATGAGTGGTGATAGATTATTTAAATTATACTAAAACTTTAATAAAAATTTTCAGAAGAGCATTACACTGTCTAAAACTTCACAGCCCTATATTAATTAATTGATCCTAATTAATTAATTAATAAAATTAAAATTTTTTTTTATTATTTTTTTTTTATAACATAATTTTTTTTTAATTTTCTTCAAAACAATAATTTTTGTTTTGAAACTTTCGGTGAAGCTGAGCATATCTATTTCTTCATCAACTTTACGCTACTCGACCGGTCTTGCTACCATTGGGACTCGACCAGCTGGGAAACTTAAGCAAGTGTTTCAGGCCAGTAAGACGTCGAGAGCCACACCAATTAAACACCTTACAACTTACAGATTCACACATCAATATTATTTATTTTATTACATTATTCACGATCCATTTTAATCAGAAGAGGATCGCATTATTCTGTTCTTGTGCGAGTTTAGTGCCGAAACCCAGTAACCATTATAATCCGATTACTGAAGTGATTAATAAGTTTTAATTAAATAATAAAAACTCAGAAGGTAACAGTGCAATCTTTACTAATCTTGATCTGAGCGCCATAACCTATACTTTAGTCAACACCAGCCTGTACTGACGCAAAACACAAAAACACTTTAAGATTACACCACGTCTCAATTTATTATACAAATTTGTTATTATTAATTAAGCTATATGTTAGTTGTAAGGGTTCTCACTTGATAAATATTGTCACTAAAAAAGCAAGCGTTGATGAAACGCGCGATCTTTCAACAGATCGTTTTTTTTTTAATTTTGTTTACTTTGCGAAAGTAACCAAAAAACTTTGTTGATCAATTTTATATCAAAAGGATTATTGGATATTGTGTAGGCATAATTGTTTTTCTTCGTGTCTCAAAGAATTCACAACTGAGATAATCATAATTTTAATGTTAAAAATAAATAACATCTGGACTTAGCCAGATTTATAATTCATGTTCTGAGCAAGCCGTATAAGGCATATAATAACTGACTTTTAATTGTACAACTTTGTATGTTTGCTTTATATTTGTTTTTTTTGAATTCTCTATGAGGGTATAAATAAAACCCGTTACTAACATCACCTGATTTTGATTTATTTCTATAGGATAATTAAATATTTTATTAAAAAACGTAAACAACCTTCTGTTGTGTTTAATATTTTGGAATAACATTGCCAAAAGGTGATACACAATCATTTTAAATTTTCTAATCATTCAGTAATTTTTATGTGTGGGTTTTACACGGGATTTTCCCTGAATAAATCCGTGTGGCGCCCACTAATTAAATAACAAGGTAATCTAACCTTACAACCAAAGTGTGTTGGTGTTTGTAAACTGAGTTGACAGTTTAGTGAACTTCTAGTAAACACGACCAGGTACGTAAAAGTATATTTTTGTTTATGATATTGTCCAAACATTACGAGACGTGACACACTCAGACTACCTGCAATCTGGAGAAGAAGTTTTACTACCAGTTTCAACCAGACGAGAACTATTGTCAAGCGACCAACTGCTATACTTCACGTTTCAACTTAACCTAATTTAGCATTTAATTATAATCAACTTCACCATTTTATTTATTTAATATAAGGGAATTCTTTTTAAACAAGTATAATTAAACCATTGTAAACACACTGTGAGTAACTTTGAATGTTTCATTTTAAAGTACTTTACTACATTAGTAACCTTCAATTAGAAACAACTATTCCAAACACTGAGTTATCTCAAAAGAATATTTCACACATAATTGAACTTTTTTTTAACGAGACTTTTAATATTTTAAACACGAATACAATTGTAAATAACCACACATTTATTTCATTTCAAGTTAATTGTAAACACACACGTTTTCATTTTATTACAAATAGGCTAGACCAACTAGAGTGGCGTTTAAACAAAATTTAAACGGAATTTAAACATTATTTTTATATAATTACTATAAACAAATAAACCTAATAATTTTAAACACACCCAAATAACGATACGTTATAAATTGACGCATACACCGTGGGGCTTTACGAAAGGAGGACATACCAACGATTTCATTTTAGTTATAAATTGGCGCACCAACTAGTGTGGCTTAAAAAAATATTAAATAAATATATTTTTTATATTTTATATCAGCCCGGTAGACATGAAAAAATTAACATGCCTGACACACCAAGAAGTGACACCATAAAAAACCAACCTAAGGAAATAGCATCGATGGAGCCGCCAAGTTTCCAGAAAATGATGAGAATGATGATGGAACAATTCGGACAGATGAAGGAAGATAATCGAGCTTTATGGGAATATGGTAGGGTATCCCGGGAAGAGAATCAAAGGAACTTCGAGTTGTTAAATAAAAATATCGAGTCAATAATTGAGGATAGCCGGAAGTGGAGAAAAGAATTAAGCAGGCCATCCGAAGACACTGGTAAACAAAGTGAGAATAAAGAAGACTCGAAAGCATTGGTGCCTGGGGATACATACCACAGGAATGAAGAGAATATTCAGCATAAAGAAGCCATCATTAAAAAGGTAAAGAACAAGGTAATAAAGGAAACAGGAGAGAAAGAGACAAAGATAAAAAGAATAATGCGCTCTAAGAAGACAAGGATTACAAAGGAAATATTAGAAATGACTAGGAGTGGATTAATTAACTTCGTGGACAACCCAATTATTCGTCATAGAGCAAGAACCAACGGTAAGAAGTATAAACAAGACTTCATAAAAATATTAAAAATAAATCACCATAAAACCGTGGGTAAAAAATTAAATAAGAATCCAATTAAATTAAATATACCGACAAATAAAATACACCAAACAAAATCAATTGACTCCTTAATGAATAACCAACCATTAAAATATTTAATTAATGACCCAGATGACGGAACGATTAAAACAATGTTACATGCCAGTGACTATGTTATGACGGAGAAGATCATAAACAATGGGGTATTCAAAGCAAATACTCCTAGAAGAAAGAGGCTTCACAGGGAGAAGGAAAATGATCAAGAACGACTGGACCAGCTTATTGAAAGGTACGCCCAAAGAATAAGGGAAATGCGGAAGAAGAGGGACCAAGCGATGGAAGAATCCAACCAGGAAATGAACGGAGGTCAACCCGGATTAGAAGAAGGGCTAGATATCAATAATAGCCAAGGCCCAGAGTACAATGGATACAGGAATACCAAGGATGATGAGAGGAAGAAGGCAAGGAAACGGGGAGCCAACGACTATCTGGTAGCCGCCAAGTGGAAGAACCGCCTGATAGGAAGGTATCTCCAAAACCACTAGTACGGAACATATGTCAGATATCCCCAATCATAGACCCAATAGAGTGGAAGAGCACAAATAACCCCATGAATATCGACTATTAAAAAAAAAATAATAATTAATATTAAGAAAGGATAATATGTAGTAGTGAGCAACATTTTTCACCCGAACGTTTAGGGTATAAAAGAAAAAATATATATGTTTAAAAAAACCACTACTATAAACAAACTCATTTGTTGTTAAGCTACAAAATGTTGAAGGTAACTAATTAACTATAACTAGTCAATTTGCCTTATCAAGTTACAAAAGTGTGTAGATTTAAGATGTAAGCCAAACCATTTGTTACTGGTGAAAACTTACCAGATCTATCACACCAAGGGATAGAAATTTATGTAATGTCAATCAAATGATTTAATAAGAAAAGACATCTATTATATCACCAAGAGCCAGTAGTGGCATATAACTATAATTACTATACTATACCTAGAGAAAAAATATGTATCCAAATGAATATTCTATGTCACTTAATGTTTATAAAATGATTATTGTATACCTCTCATAAAACTCAAATGTTAAATTAAATCGTCCAGAATAAAGGTTCACCCAACTAACCTTTGAAGGAGTAGAGAGGCAGTATAACAAAGTGTGTAAAATAAAAGAAGGACATTATTATGGAATGTAAGGAAAGAAAAAAAAATATATTTGTGAAACAAACCATGTAAACCCCAAGAATGTCTATGAAATTAGATATTAGTATGTTATTATATTGTCAAATGAAATTGTAATTATAGCATAGTATATAGTATATAAAATCATCCAGAATAAGTGAAAACCACCATCACTTGAAGGAGTAGAGAAGAAAAATAACAAAGAGTGTTAATTGTAAAGATAACTATTGTTATAATGGAATGAAAGGAAAGAAAAATATTTGTCAATTATCAAATATTGTACATCACCAGAATATGTCAGAGAACAAAAAAAAAAAAAAAAAAAAAAAAAAAAAAAAAAAAAACCATTTAGTATACAAACAATGTAAGCCTTGATAACTCAGGATGAATATAACCTGTTAAGAAAGATTTAATGAACTATGGTGAAAACGGAAATATATTGTAGACTCTAGATAAAACAAACCAAATGCATAAGTACTATAAGCATCAAAACAAGTGTATAATCTTAAGAATATTTAAACGAACCAAAGCAAATTGTTAACTAGTACATAAGTAACTATATAGCTGATAAAAGCATAGCTAAAAACATCAAGTCTAAAAGAAATAATTACCTGTAAGAAAGAAAGTATGTTAGCAAGTATAAAGATGGAAATGTGATCTAAATGAAAACCTCTGATACCTTGAATATTATAGTGAATATATTATATTATTGAATATGAATGATATGTGATATTTTTTTTGAGTTGTGATAGTGCAACTATTGCCAGGTGCAATGTTTATTTTTTTCTCAGACAGAGAAGAGTAATGCCTCTGAATCTGAGAATGTGTAGTGAGGAACGGCAGAGGATGTTAGCCATAGTGAGCCACCCTGATTCCGAAACCTCTACAACAGTTAGGGAATTATATTGTTTTATTGTATCAAGGAATATTATAAAAGAATCTGTGAAGTATGAATTATAATAACCATTAAGATAATCACGAATGCAAAGATATGTGATGAGAAAGTAGAATGTGAATAAGACAGGAAATAGTTAACTTAAGAAACGAGATCAATTGTAGTTAAATGACTAAGAGAGTAAGCCACTTGAAAATACTAGTAAAGTAAAGAGTTCTATCACTAGATAAAAAATCAAGCTAGAGTAACACACCAATAGTATGTTTAAAAAATCAAAGAGTACAAGAAAAAATTTTTTATTGAAGTATACTAAGAAACTGACATGAATTGAAAATTTTACAAAAAAATAAATTTTTCTCAAATGATCAATTTTAAAGAGGGTGTATATGTAACATCACAAGATGTTACCTAACCTAAGTGTATATTATCAGATTTTATAAGGACAAAACAACCATGTAAATAGGAATATAATAGTAGAAATAACCAAGAAAGAAGAAACCAAGAAAGAAGAATGAAGCAGAAGTGCCACATGAAACAGTAACCCAAGGGCTGTTTGACACTACAACTAGACTGAGACTAAAACAAACTGATGGACAGAGTAAATTTACATTCAGCTGTCAATCCAGTAAGTAGTTGATGTAAACCGAATGTCATATGTAAACAAAAAATGAACTAATGAGCAGTTAAATACTGTGAAAGCAGAATTAGCATTTTGCTGATAATAGATGTGACAATGACCAGTAAATTATGAATGCCAAAACTAATGTTAACAATGGCTACATAGTGAGAACAAAGATGTACTTCAGCATCAAATATACTTGTTAGAAAAGAGAACTATTTATAAGAGAGAATCTTATACAAATAAGATATCTCCACAATTTACCGAATTGAGAACCAATAAGCATTATTAAGGCCAAATTCCAATGTAGGCGATATGTCTTAGCAAGCTTAGATCAAACATTAGTCAGTAAATTGGCTATTGAGAATTAACACAAGTGTAAATTAAAATACACAGAACCATGGTTATGCCTTGACATAACAAAAAACATTATTAAAACAATAGGTTTAATCATAATTTTAATTGTTAAATAGTAGTTTAAAACGAATTAGCATAAAACGAAATGTCATAGTCAGTAGGATCATTCATTACAATGTATAGAGTTTAGGTGTACAAGTAATGTTCAGTAAAAATGTCAGTACAGACAGCATTAATGGTGTTCGCACATAAACATTTGATTAATAAAATGATATGTGAACACAAACAATATTAACCAAAAGTGTAAAATCGGCAACTCAGAAATAGCAGACGACAGTGATAGTGATGTACCCGAACATTGGTTTTATAACAATGTCGGTCAAAGTGAAAGTAATTCGAGATCGAGTGATATCAAATTAAAGGAAAAAAAAAACAATCTTTAATTTGATAGTAATATCAACCCAATCGCAACTGTATTTAGTGCGGGAGAGATGTTAGCATCATTCTAAAAATGTACATCGGGAAACTGTTTATGAATAATAACAAAAACGACAACTAGCTGTCACCGCAACATTTGACGGTTAGAAAAAGCCGTTATCAACTGCCAAAAAGTGACACGTCATACCGACACACCTACCAAAGCCAATCAGAAAATTAGTTAGTAATTAACATTTTTACCTAAAGCCGATCAAAGAAGGGGGTATATAAAGACGAAACAGCGAATTTTGAGGCAGACTCTTACTGACTAGCGTGTAGCACAGACGTGTGCCCGCCATCTCTACATTTTTAATAACTCTTAGCGTCATTTACATATTACATTGAAACCAATAGTTCAACAACAAGAAACGACTACTTCAAGTTCATCTACAGCAAACAACAGTGATTAAGTGCAGTTTCATTTTAATTTTGTGCGGGAATAACGAACAGAAAATAATTTATTGTTATTATTCACGATCCATTTTAATCAGAAGAGGATCGCATTATTCTGTTCTTGTGCGAGTTTAGTGCCGAAACCCAGTAACCATTATAATCCGATTACTGAAGTGATTAATAAGTTTTAATTAAATAATAAAAACTCAGAAGGTAACAGTGCAATCATTACTAATCTTGATCTGAGCGCCATAACCTATACTTTAGTCAACACCAGCCTGTACTGACGCAAAACACAAAAACACTTTAAGATTACACCACGTCTCAATTTATTATACAAATTTGTTATTATTAATTAAGCTATATGTTAGTTGTAAGGGTTCTCACTTGATAAATATTGTCACTAAAAAAGCAAGCGTTGATGAAACGCGCGATCTTTCAACAGATCGTTTTTTTTTTTTAATTTTGTTTACTTTGCGAAAGTAACCAAAAAACTTTGTTGATCAATTTTATATCAAAAGGATTATTGGATATTGTGTAGGCATAATTGTTTTTCTTCGTGTCTCAAAGAATTCACAACTGAGATAATCATAATTTTAATGTTAAAAATAAATAACATCTGGACTTAGCCAGATTTATAATTCATGTTCTGAGCAAGCCGTATAAGGCATATAATAACTGACTTTTAATTGTACAACTTTGTATGTTTGCTTTATATTTGTTTTTTTTGAATTCTCTATGAGGGTATAAATAAAACCCGTTACTAACAACATCACCTGATTTTGATTTATTTCTATAGGATAATTAAATATTTTATTAAAAAACGTAAACAACCTTCTGTTGTGTTTAATATTTTGGAATAACATTGCCAAAAGGTGATACACAATCATTTTAAATTTTCTAATCATTCAGTAATTTTTATGTGTGGGTTTTACACGGGATTTTCCCTCAATAAATCCGTGTGGCGCCCACTAATTAAATAACAAGGTAATCTAACCTTACAACCAAAGTGTGTTGGTGTTTGTAAACTGAGTTGACAGTTTAGTGAACTTCTAGTAAACACGACCAGGTACGTAAAAGTATATTTTTGTTTATGATATTGTCCAAACATTACGAGACGTGACACACTCAGACTACCTGCAATCTGGAGAAGAAGTTTTACTACCAGTTTCAACCAGACGAGAACTATTGTCAAGCGACCAACTGCTATACTTCACGTTTCAACTTAACCTAATTTAGCATTTAATTATAATCAACTTCACCATTTTATTTATTTAATATAAGGGAATTCTTTTTAAACAAGTATAATTAAACCATTGTAAACACACTGTGAGTAACTTTGAATGTTTCATTTTAAAGTACTTTACTACATTAGTAACCTTCAATTAGAAACAACTATTCCAAACATTGAGTTATCTCAAAAGAATATTTCACACATAATTGAACTTTTTTTTAACGAGACTTTTAATATTTTAAACACGAATACAATTGTAAATAACCACACATTTATTTCATTTCAAGTTAATTGTAAACACACACGTTTTCATTTTATTACAAATAGGCTAGACCAACTAGAGTGGCGTTTAAACAAAATTTAAACGGAATTTAAACATTATTTTTATATAATTACTATAAACAAATAAACCTAATAATTTTAAACACACCCGAATTCCGTTTACTTATAATACTCATTACAGTTACACCTGTTACATAGACAAACAATATTATTTGTGGGCGCCAGTTGTGTGATTACACAACAATTAACATTACATTCAGTTACTGTTTAATATAAAATATTTATTACATATAATACATTTTCATTTAACACACTCTTATATTTTAGAGCAACCATTTAGCTACATAAAAAAAATTTTAATAGTTAAATGGTGGGGATTGGGCCATACGTTCATGGGCTACAATTTATGTAACAAATTTTTGCACATAAATTTAGGCAAGTCGTGCCCCACGTCCAGGGCGACATATTATACAACGATACAACGTTGCAAATATAAATTTATTTGTGTTTGCGGAGCTCCACGATCTGAGACGCCATATTATGCAACGATATAACGTTGTAAATATAATATAATTTACATTTGTGATGCTCCACGTTGGAAGCGATAATTAATATGCAACAATACGATATACATAAAATAGGCGTGACTGGTCTCACGTTCAAGATTGACAAATTATGTAACAAATAGCATTTAAATTGGGTTTCAGGTGTATCTGCAATAAGAACTCTATGTACCTTGTAACAGTATTTCAAATTTATTTGATATTAATAAAATTGTGCACTTAGCACTTACTTCGACTTAAAACATTCGTTATTATTTGTTATTATGCCGTAAGGCTTATGCTATATACCTCCTTACTGACTAAATATTCTATTCTACTAATTACTGTATTAAAAAAAAATTCTTGGATTTCGTTTTCCATGACGTGTCCGTTACTTAATTAAATATCACTATAATATTGACGACTCGGAACACTAAGTTTTTTATAAGTAAAAACGTAAAGTTTTACCTTACAGCCTAAACCGGCTTTCACCTATAGAAGGCTTCATCAGAGGCTGTCGTTAGTAGCGCTGTTCGTCTTGTTGTTGGCGACGAGATAGTGTTTCGAAAGATCGAAGCTGTGTGTGTGTGGTGAGATGTGTTCGAATAATGCGTGCGATTTGAATTGTGTCTGTTCGTTTAGGATGTCGTTTTTATTTGTTTTTGTGTGTTTGTATATTTCTAATTGTTCTAGAGTGTCTAGTTTTCGGCCTTTTGTGTGTACGTGTAGTATGTTCATGTTATTGTCGATGTTTTTATATGTGTGGTTTGCTTCAATGAGGTGGTTTGCGAAGGTAGATTCTGTAGTGGTGTGGAGTGCTTTTGTGTGTTCAATGTATCTCTGTTTGAAGCTACGTCCTGTCTGGCCTATGTAGAATTTATTGCAATTTGAACAATTTAGTTTATATACACCGGGTAGATCGAATTTGTTTTGTGCTTTGGGCATGCGTTTTGATAGTGTGTTTTCTGTTTTGTTAGTAGTTTTGTAAGCGATTCTGTATCCTGCTTTTTTGAATTTGTGGGCAATTTTTTCTGTTTGTTTGTTGATGTATGTTAGTGTTATGAATTTGTTGTTTTCTGTCTTTGCCTGTTGTTTGTTTTGTGTTTTGTGTAGGAGTTTACTGACTATTGTTCTGTCATAACCGTTAGATTCTGCTAGATATTTTATCGTGTTTAGTTCGTCTTTGTAGTCTATTTCATCTAAGGGGATGTTGTTAAGTCTATGTATCATGGTTCTAAAAGCAGCTAGTTTGTGTTGTATTGGGTGATTGGAGGTGTTGTGTATTAGTGTGTCAGTTGTAGTTGGTTTTCTGTATATACTGAATTTGTGCCTGTGTTCTAGTTTTGTGATGGAGAGGTCTAAGAAGTTTATGGTATTGTTGTGTTCGTATTCGGCAGTGAAGGTTATGTTTTTATGTATTTTGTTTATGTGCGTTAGTAACTGTTCACATTGTCTTTTGTTTCCCCTGTATAGTATTAGAATGTCATCAACGTATCTGTGCCAATATAGTATTTTATGTGAGTGTCTGTCATTGTTTGTGAGTATTTTTGTTTTTTCTAAGTGTTGGAGGAAGACTTCTGCTAGAATGCTGGATATGGGGGAGCCCATGGGTAGGCCATCGTTCTGTGTGTAGTATTTATTGTTATAAGTAAAGTAGTTTTGTTTTGTGATAATGTTCAGAGTTTCTGTTATTTCATTGATAAGTTCGTCTGGTGTGTTGTTCTGTTTGAGTTTGTTTTGTAGGATGGTGATTGTTTCAGAGATGGGGATGTTTGTGTACAGGTTTTTAATGTCAAAGGAGGCTAATGTGTAAAGCACTAACACTACACCTACATATCGCCAACACATACGGACACAATTACATGACTGAACTAATACATCACACAAATGAATGGACAAAAAAACAAATACATAACATACAGACAAAACACGACAGAAAAATAAAAAACCTGACACCAATCAAAACAGATATAATTCCCTCGCACAAATTCTACCCACGTACAGTAAACCTCACGAACGTCACACTCACACATAAACAAAAGCCCTACATGAAACAAATCCGACCATCAGCACCTACACTCCAAGCGCTTCCCAAAATCCATAAAGAAGACATTCCGATCCGCCCCATTATCAACTACCGTAATGCCCCTGCACACAAACTGGCAAAATATCTAGACAAAATTATTAGACAACACACACAAATAGACAACAACATTGCAGTAAAAAACAACACTGACCTAGTAACAAAAATAAAAGACATACACATCCCCCATAACGCCACATTAGCCTCCTTTGACATTAAAATCCTGTACGCAAACATCCCCATCTCTGAAACAATCACCATCCTACAAAACAAACTCAAACAGAACAACACACCAGACGAACTTATCAATGAAATAACAGAAACTCTGAACATTATCACAAAACAAAACTACTTTACTTATAAAAATAAATACTACACACAGAACGATGGCCTACCCATGGGCTCCCCCATATCCAGCATTCTAGCAGAAGTCTTCCTCCAACACTTAGAAAAAACAAAAATACTCACAAACAATGACAGACACTCACATAAAATACTATATTGGCACAGATACGTTGATGACATTCTAATACTATACAGGGGAAACAAAAGACAATGTGAACAGTTACTAACGCACATAAACAAAATACATAAAAACATAACCTTCACTGCCGAATACGAACACAACAATACCATAAACTTCTTAGACCTCTCCATCACAAAACTAGAACACAGGCACAAATTCAGTATATACAGAAAACCAACTACAACTGACACACTAATACACAACACCTCCAATCACCCAATACAACACAAACTAGCTGCTTTTAGAACCATGATACATAGACTTAACAACATCCCCTTAGATGAAATAGACTACAAAGACGAACTAAACACGATAAAATATCTAGCAGAATCTAACGGTTATGACAGAACAATAGTCAGTAAACTCCTACACAAAACACAAAACAAACAACAGGCAAAGACAGAAAACAACAAATTCATAACACTAACATACATCAACAAACAAACAGAAAAAATTGCCCACAAATTCAAAAAAGCAGGATACAGAATCGCTTACAAAACTACTAACAAAACAGAAAACACACTATCAAAACGCATGCCCAAAGCACAAAACAAATTCGATCTACCCGGTGTATATAAACTAAATTGTTCAAATTGCAATAAATTCTACATAGGCCAGACAGGACGTAGCTTCAAACAGAGATACATTGAACACACAAAAGCACTCCACACCACTACAGAATCTACCTTCGCAAACCACCTCATTGAAGCAAACCACACATATAAAAACATCGACAATAACATGAACATACTACACGTACACACAAAAGGCCGAAAACTAGACACTCTAGAACAATTAGAAATATACAAACACACAAAAACAAATAAAAACGACATCCTAAACGAACAGACACAATTCAAATCGCACGCATTATTCGAACACATCTCACCACACACACACAGCTTCGATCTTTCGAAACACTATCTCGTCGCCAACAACAAGACGAACAGCGCTACTAACGACAGCCTCTGATGAAGCCTTCTATAGGTGAAAGCCGGTTTA